>OU898277.1:20509205-21754205 GCA_918026665.1 Diabrotica balteata
CCATCCAATAGCATCATAAGTTTTAAAAACTTTGTATTAGAAAAACGGATAAGACGAGAAGTTTTTACGTTTTTGATAGCACTAACCGAATCCATCTCAAAACTATTATTTTAAAATAATTAATATTACATGAGGCGGATGAGCCGAGAATTGATAATGTATATAGGCGTTGATAGCAATAACTACACTATCTAAGTATCATATATGTTAAAAAACATTGTTTTAGAAAAGCGCTACGACGGAAGTTTTTACGTTCTTTGATAGCACTAACCGAACCCATCTAAAAACTATTATTTTAAAATAATTAATATTACATGAGCGCAGGAGGCCGAGAATTGATAATGTTATAGGCGTTAATGGCATTAAGCTACACCATCTAAAGATCATTAGTTTTAAAAACTTTGTATTAGAAAAAAGGATAAGACGAGAAGTTTTTACGTTTTTTGATAGCACTAACCGAATCCATCTAAAAACTATTATTTTAAAATAATTAATACTACATGAGCGGAGGAGGCCGAGAATTGATAATATTATAGCCGTTAATAGCATTAAGCTACACCATCTAAATATTATTAGTTTTAAAAACTTTGTATTAGAAAAGCGATAAGACGGGAAGTTTTTACGTTTTTTGATAGCAGTAACCGAATCCATCTAAAAATTATTATTTTAAAATAATTAATATTACATGAGCGGAGGAGGCCGAGAATTGATAACATTATAGCGTTGATAGCAATAAACTACACCATCTAAGTATCATTATTTTAAAAACTTTGTATTAGCAAAAGCGGATAAGACGGGAAGTTTTTACGTTCTTTGATAGCACTAACCGAATCCATCTACAAAACTATTATTTTAAAATAATTAATACTACATGAGCTGAGGAGGCCGAGAATTGATAATATTATAGCCGTTGATAGCATTAAGTTATACCATCTAAAGATGATTAGTTTTAAAAACTTTGTATTGGAAAAGCGGATAAGACGGGAGGCTTTTACCTTCTTTGATAGCATTAAACGAATCCATCTAAAAACTATTATTTTAAAATAATTAATATTACATGAGCGGGGAGGCCGAGAATTGATAATATTATAGCCGTTAATAGCATTAAGCTACACCATCCAAAGATCATTAGTTTTAAAAAACTTGTATTAGAAAAAAGGATAAGACGAGAAGTTTTTACGTTTTTTGATAGCACTAACCCAATCCATCTCAAAACTATTATTTTAAAATAATTAATATTACATGAGCGGAGGAGGCCGAGAATTGATAATATTATAGCTGTTTGATAGCAATAAACTACACTATCTAAGTATCATTATTTTAAAAACTTTGTTTTAGAAAAGCGGATACGACGGGAAGTTTTTACGTTCTTTGATAGCACTAACCGAATCCATCTAAAAACTATTATTTTAAAATAATATTAATTACATGAGCGAGAGGCCGAGAATTGATAATATTATAGCCGTTAATAGCATTAAGCTACACCATCCAAAGATCATTAGTTTTAAAAACTTTGTATTAGAAAAAGGATAAGACGAGAAGGTTTTTACGTTTTTTTGATAGCACTAACCGAAACCATCTCAAAACTATTATTTTAACATAATTTAATATTACATGAGCGGAGGAGGGCCGAAATGATAATGTAATAGCGGTGATAGCAATAAACTACACTATCCTAAGTATTATTATTTTAAAAACTTTGTATTAGAAAAGCGGATACGACGGGAAGTTTTTACGTTCTTTGATAGCACTAACCGAACCCATCTAAAAACTATTATTTTAAAATAATTAATATTACATGAGCGCAGGAGGCCGAGAATTGATAATGTTATAGGCGTTAATGGCATTAAGCTACACCATCTAAAGATCATTAGTTTTAAAAACTTTGTATTAGAAAAAAGGATAAGACGAGAAGTTTTTAACGTTTTTTGATACACTAACCCAATCCATCTCAAAACTACTATTTAAAATAATTAATACTACAGTAGCGAGAGGCCGAGAATTGATAAATTATAAGCGTTAATAGCATTAAGCTACACCATCTAAAGTATTATAGTTTTAAAAACTTTGTATTAGAAAGCGGATAAACGGGAAGTTTTACGTTTTTTGATAGCATAACCGAATCCATCTAAAAACTATTATTTTAAAAATAATTAATATTACATACGGAGAGGCCGAGAATTGATAACATTATAGCCGTTGATAGCAATAAACTACACCATCTAAGTATCATTATTTTAAAAACTATGTATTGCAAAAGCGGATAAGACGGGAAGTTTTACGACTTGATAGCACTAACCGAATCCATCTAAAAACTATAATTTAAAATAACTAATACTACATGAGCTGAGGAGGCCGAGAATTGATAATATTATAGCCGTATGATAGATTAAGTTAAACCATCAAAGATGATTAGTTTTAAAAACTTTGTATTGAAAGCGGATAAACGGGAGGCTTTTACCTCTTATGATAGCATTAAAACGAATCCCTCTAAAAACTATTATTTAAAATAATTAATAATTACATGAGCGGGAGGCCGAGAATTGATAATATTATAGCCGTTAATAGCATTAAGCTACACCATCCAAGATCATTAGTTTTAAAAACTTGTATTAGAAAAAAGGATAAGACGAGAAGTTTTACGTTTTTGATAGCACTAACCGAATCCATCTAAAAACTATTATTTTAAAATAATTAATATTACATGAGCGGAGGTGGCCGAGAATTGATAATGTTATAGGCGTTGATAGCAATAAACTACACTATCCTAAGAGATATTATTTTAAAAACTTTGTATTAAAAAGCGATACGACGGAAGTTTTTACGTTCTTGTGATAGCACTAACCGAATCCATCTAAAACTATTATTTTAAAATAATAATATTACATGAGCGCAGGAGGCCGAGAATTGGATAATGTTATAGGCGTTAATGGCATTAAGCTACACCACTAAAGATCATCAGTTTATAAAACTTTGTATTAGAAACAGGATAAGACGAGAAGTTTTAACGTTTTTTGATAGCACTAATCAAATCCATCTCAAAACTATTATTTTAAAAATAAATTAATACTACATGAGCGGGGAGGCCGAGAATTGATAATATTATAGCCGTTAATAGCATTAAGCTAACACCATCTAAATATTATTAGTTTTAAAAAACTTTGTATTAGAAAAAAGGATAAGACGAGAAGTTTTACGTATTTTGATAGCACTAACCCAATCCCATCTCAAACTAACTATTTTAAAATAATTAATACTACATAGCGGAGAGGCCGAGAATTGATAATATTATAGCCGTTAATAGCATTAAGCTACACCATCTAAATATTATTAGTTTTAAAAACTTTGTATTAGAATAGTGGAGAGGCGCGAGGTTTTTACGTTTTTTGGTGCATTAACCGAATCATCTAAAATCCTATTATTTTAAAATAATTAATACTACATGAGCGGAGGAGGCCGAGAATTGATAATATTATGCCGAAGATGGCATTTAAGCTGCGCACCATATAAAGACAAAAGTATTAAAAAACTTTGTATTAGAAAGTGTGAGAAGTCTGGAGGTTTTTACGTTCTTTGATAGCACTAACCGAATCCATCTAAAAACTATTATTTTAAAATATTTAATATTACTTGAGCGTAGGAGGTCGAGAATTGATTTGATAACATTATAGCCGTTAATAGCATTAAACTACACTATTTAAAATCAATTCTTTTAAAAAAATTCGTCTTGAAAAGCGGAGAAGACGGAAGGTTATTACATTCTTTGATAGCACTAAACGAATTTTTCTAAAACTATTAGTTTAAAATAATTAGTATTAAAAGAGCGGAGGAAGCGGGGAATTAAGTTATATTGTAACCGTGTTAGGGTTAAACCACTCATTAAATTCATTGTTAGTAAAGTCACAGAATAATAATAAATCAGAATGCCAACTCTGCATGAAAAAAGTACGTGCATCTTGTTAACGCAAACAAAATCAGCCATGTTTTAGTTGGGAACCAGTGATGTTCTGAATCTCTAAAAATTTGAACAATTGTTCTGTCGTAGCTTATTACAAATTTCTCAATTCGAGTCTATGTGTTCGTCTAAAACATGACGTTCGCGTACTGAAAAACTTTTTTTGCGAAAAAAAGACAAAGGCGACATATATTAGTGGGCATTCTGATTGTTATTTATTCTGTTAGTAAAGTATAAGGGTATAGCACTGCATAAAAGATCCGGCAGATCTTTTATGCAGCTGCTTAGGCAAATACCCCTAAGGTAGGCGAAAAAGACGTCAGTCACGAATTCTGAGCATCGACGCCATGTCCGTCAAGCATGAGCTCGATGGCCAGGTCTATCGGTTGCTCAGCCAGCGAGGGGATCAAAATTTATTTTTCCAAATCGGCGGCTGAGTAGTCGAACACACACAAACACACACATATAATATATATATAATATATATAATATATATTATATATATATATAAATAATATTTCGGACAGATAGACATTAAATTATGTTGAAGGGCCTCTGTTTGGAAACACACATTTAATTAGGACAACTGGTCCCGTAGTCAAGTTAGATTGACTTCTAATAGAATCAGTAAAGTAAATAGGGAGAAAAGCCGGTATGTGTGCTATCTCTACAGTAAGGTGGCTTATCCACAGTCATAGACAAACCCAGGAGTTCCATTACCTTTAAAGCACTCAGATCATAAGCCTCCTCACGTAAATCTCACCATGAGGAGGGGTGGAGGAAAAGCCTGGGGTCAGATAGGTACCACAATAACGAAGTGAGACCGGTTTGATCTTCGGACATGTGGATGCATCTGTTAAATAGTATACACATGTTCCTAGGGCAGGGTTGATCACTGTGTGTGCGTGTGTGTTCATTAAACAACACCTTTTAAAAATCATTAGTATAAAAAAAATTGTATTACAAGCTCGGAGAAGACAGGGAATTATTACGTTCTTTGAATTTGATAATATTATAGCCGTGATAAGCATTAAGCTACACTATTTTAAAATCAATAGTTTTACAAACATTCTATGAAATGCGAGAAGACGGAGGTTATAACATACTTTGATAGCACAAACGAATTTTTCTATAAACTATTATTGAAAATAATTATAGTATATAAGAGCGGAGGAGGCGGGGAATTATAATATTGTAACCGTGTTAGCGTATAACCCTAATTCATCGTTAGTAAATTACAGAATAATAATCAATCAGAATGCCCACATTTGCATATAAAAATAAGACCGGATCTTTTTGGCGCAGACAAATCAGCCATGTTTTAGTAGGAACCAAAGATGTTCAGTGACATTTTATCTGTTGTGTATCGAAAGATAAGACGCGTTTAATTATATATGTGGCAATAACAGACATAATATGCACTATTTATTATTCGTACTTTTAGTTAAAGGATATATTAAATTATTTCAATTTACTATAGAATTAATCTCTAAAAATTTAAACTACAGTTCTGTCGTAGCTTGTCACACATTTCTCAATTCGAGTCTATGTTTCCGTCTAAAACATGGCGTTCGCGTGCTGAAAAAGTTCAAAGGTGGCATCTGAGGGTGGGCATTCTGATTGTTATGTATTCTGTTGTAAAGTATAAAAGATCCGGCAGATCTTTCATCAGCCACTATACAAAAACCCCAAAACCCGGCACGTAGGGCCCAACCCCCTTGAGCACCAAGTCCCGCACTGGCCGGGACACAGAGCGGAGACTTGAGGCCCAAGTAAGCAATTTTAGTTCGCGGATAAGCTACATTAAGATAAACAGAATAAACCGGAGATGCGCTGTCCTGAGTTTTCACATACGTTATGAAACCATGTTGGGGTTCAATTACCCAGGACCTCCACATGAAGAGCACTTGCTGATTGTTGTGCCTCTATAAGCGAATCAGATTGCTATAGGGGAAAGGGATGGTCTAGAGCAATTGAGCACGTGGGGTGATTCCCTGTTTTTTAACACGAATTAAAACACCTTGCTCCAATGAATTGTTACACCCGATCGTACTACCTGGGTGAACATGTCTCATAGCTGGGTTCAATCAAATTGCTTGCTTGCTTGCATGCAGCCACTTAGGCATAGACGCTTAGAGCATCGTAGCCATGTCCGACAAGCATAAGCTCGATGGCCAGCCTATCGGTTGCTCCAGCACAGCGAGGGGATCAAAATTTATTTTTCCAAATCGGCGGCTGAGTAGTCGCACACACACACATATATTTCGGACAGATAGACATTAAATTATGTTGAAGTGTCTCTGTTCGAAACACACACTTATTTTTAGGGACCTCTGTCCCGTAGTCAATTAGATTGACTTCTAATAAAATCAGTAAATAAATATAAATAATATAAATAAATAAATAGTAAATAGGGAGAAAACCGGTATGTGTGCTATCTCTTTAGTAAGTGGCTTATCGACAGTCATGACAAACACAGGGAGTTCATTATTTTTAAAGCACTCAAAGTAACGCTCAGAGCATATGCCTCCTCACGTAGTCCACACCATGAGGAGGGGTGCGGAAAAGCCTGGGGTCAGATAGGTACCACCTCAATAACGAAGTGAGACCGGTTTGATCTTCGGTCATGTTTGTTTGTTTGTTTGTTTATTTAGCGGGATGAACCCTTTTTCCTTACAAAAATTACAATATACACATAATTAACATATAAACCGTAGTCATATTAACAATTTTAAAAAGTAATTAATAACATTAATGTCTCAATTTCTTTAAACTATTCTGAACGAGGACACGGAAAATTTAACAATTCAACACTATTTGCAAATTATTGCAGTTCTCAACATCCTTGTGATTGACTCACTTTTACTATAATTAGTGTGATGAAACCTTTAGTCTAAACACGTCAGGAGAGCGTGTTTTCTAAAATTACATTAAAAACAATTTAATCCAGCAGTTCCGGACAATCAACATAACCATAAGAATTTTATGCAAAACACGCAATTCACACTCAGATTCTCTATTTTCTAAAGTTTTCATATTAATGATAGAAAAATAGTTTATAAATCACAGTTATTTCTATTAAAACCCATTTATACCTGCAAATTCTAGAATTTATTTGAACTCGTTCCAACTGATCAATATACATATTATAATATGGATACCAAATAATATTACAATATTCCAAAATGACTGAACTAGAGAGCAATACAAACTTTTGGAAGTAAATATTGAAAATTCTCGGAGTTCCTTTGAATAAAGCCGAGCATTTCTATAAGCCGCGATGTAATATTATTAATATGCCTATCAAACATTAGTCCTTTGGTCAATGTAATTCCAAGTCTCTAATTTGATTACTTCCATAATCGATACACCTTAAGTATGTATGTTCTATATACTGATGTTTAGTATTTCTGGAAAACGTAATTTTATAGCACTTTTTTATATTTAAATATAAGCATTAATGTCACAACCAACGAGATAAATTATTTAAAGTCAGACTGAAGAGCATCCATATCAAGGTATTTTTAATTGCTTTAAAGATCGTATGTCATCAGCAAACAATAGAAATTTCACTAATATTAATTACTGATGATATATCATACACACACAGCTTAAATAGAAGTGGGCCTAAGTGAGAAACCTTGAGGTAACACCCGAAGTAACATTAATCGCCTTCAGAAACAAAATTAAACCATATTTAACTACTATGTGAACAGATCTGTTTTAAATAACTCGTGGATCCAACCCAATAAATTATCTCCAATTCCGTAACCACGAAGTTTTAGCAATCATATTTCGTGATTTACCCTGTCAAATTGCTTTGGCAAAATCAGCATATATGGATCCAACTTGGGTTTCCCCTTCGTCCCGAATCCATAGAATCAACAAAGAAGTTTTGGAATACAACATAAGATTTTGTAACCAAGTAGATTTGTTTTGATAGAAACCATGATTGTGTGACCGGAAGAAATAACTTTTTACAATCGGAGGTTAACATAATGGTTCACACAAAAGAACGAGGCCGCAGCAACTTCGGTAGTGTTTCAGACTGCAAACAAACACCCTGTTAAATTTACAACATTATTATTTTGACCAGTATTTAAAAATGGGTTTTAAAAAACACACTTTCCAAAAAACAGGAAAGAGAAGAAGATAAATGGGGGGGATGCCACTGAAAGATAGTAGACAAACAGCCGTATTCCAGCTCACACGCTCTCGAGTATAAAGATATAGGATAAAGTGCGTTATCCTAAGAGAGGGAAAGTATCACCTAATAACTAACTTGGGTATTCACGCAACCATTCAAGAATCACTTATATCATCGTTAAGAATTTCCTAATCATTTAAGCAACCGATATTTCGCTTCCTAACAGTTTAGGCGTTTCTTTACCAACTAATTGACAGTTATTCATATAGGTAACCTAAAAGGTTGTGTTGTGTGGTGTATAAATTATTATAATTCAATTATAACAGTTATAATTATTGTTTTTTATTTTATTATGGAAGCAATTGAATAGTTAGAAATCTTGGACAATTTGGATGAATATTCTGAGATTAAGACGTCCGCGAATTCTAACAACGGCGAAAAAATTTATTTGAATAATACGATATCTGGATTTTTTTTGACGTTTTAGAATTAAAATAACTACAGCATTGTTGATTTTACAACAAAATGAAAATTTTTTTTATTTGCGGTTAGAAACTACAAAAAATTTCTTCTTTTCCTGCCCAGAAGTAAGTATTTTGGCTACCTTTTACCATAATTTAGTTAGGTTTTTCGTTATTCTCCGAAATTCTGTTGGCATTACGCACGAAATATTAATGTTGCCAGATTTTACTACTTCCTAAACAAAGTGTTCCTAGTTAAGCAACGCTTTTTGTTGGTGAATATCACATAATGTACTAGTATTGCCTAACGTTAAGCAATACCTATAAGGTGATGGTTTAGAATGTTTGGTGAATACGGCTGATAATGTTTCCTAGGGGCAGGGTGACAATGTCTGTGTGTGTTCATTAAACACCTTTTAAAAAAATTTGTAAAGCCAGGGGAGGCGACGATTATTACGTTCATTGGTATTATTAAACTAGACCATCTATCAGTCATAGTTTTTAAAAAATTGCATTACAAACGCAGAGGAAGGGGGGGGGGGATTTTTATTTAATAACCGTTAATAAATTAGGATTAAAGCGACACCAATACCCTCGAGCGCTGACTCGAGCAAGCAATTTCAGATCAAAGATAAAGTTACTAGAGAAATAGTTGTGCCCCTATCGCGCATCAGAGTGCTATAGGGGGGAAAGGGATGGTCTGGAGCATTGGGTGTGGTGGAGTTAGTTCCTGTTTACACAAATTAATCCTCCTCGCCCTAATGAATTGTAGCACTCGAATGTCATTCCTTGGGGTGTGTAGTCTCTTAGGCTGGGTTTAATTAAATTGCTTGCTTGCATTGTCAGACGACAAGTAAAACTATTATAATAGTCTTTGTGTGTGGTTGGTATCTTTACTGAGGAATCTGGTTTCATTCGTCATTACGTTTTTCGAGTCATGAAAATTGAAATTTAGCATCGTGAGGCCATTCAAACGAATAAGAGATTAAGCGTTTAGTTAAGGACTTTATATACCATAATGATTAGAATTGTTTTACCTTAATACACCTTTGAAGTACCTATATTAGGATTTTGTCTAGATGTAGTCGCCAACATTGTGATGTTTGGTTTGGCGACTGATTGTATTTACTGACATTTAAACAAATGAAACAAGGAAAAATAGGTAAGTTAGCAATAAAAACTAGAGGTAAAAAATATTTATTAATCAACGTATAACTCTACGTATATCACCAATAAAATCACTATACTTTTATTAAACTTAGCATTAAACTTAACTTAAATACAAAGGACATACAAAGATAATAAACCAGAACTTAGAAAATAAAGATGAAAACTAAAACAATATGATATAAAGTACAGAATGTCGGTAACAGTTTATAGAAATCTGTCTAAATCTAATGTAACAAAATATTTAAGAGCTGTCTTTATCATCACTATCCAACATCCGTTAAATAAGGCTTTGTATAAATTGTTTCACAATAAGCATTACGAATTTTCGTGCATTGTGCAGTGAGTTATTGGAATCTTGGATCTGGAAAAGTCAAAATAGTATTTTTAGTTTATACTAGACACTACCAGACATTATTAGTATTACAGAGTTCGTCAATACATTATCCCCTCCACTATATTTTTTCGCTACCCCCACTGTTACTCAATTTGTTTCACATTATTTTTGTAGCGATATTTATTCTTTAAAACACATGCAACTGAAAATCGTTTACAAGATAAAGTTATTGGGAAAGACGATGATGATTGTTTTTTTATATTGAGTTGGATAATAAATAATAAATTGAGTTTCTACACCATTTCACTATCCAATGTCTCCTTGATGGCCTGTAGCTATAAAATATTTTTCAGAATGTGTCTTAGACTAGAAAGTTTTATTAAATAAATTAAACGATAATAGTCAAAATGTGACACAATTTTTAAAAAACTTCAATATAAATTAACCTTTCATGTGACAGTTGGGACAAAAATATCATAACCCAACTAAATTTGATTTTTTTAAACAAGGAACGCGACCCTACTTTTGCCTTTTTGCTCGATGGGCCCCTGCTTGAGAATGTTGTTTCCCGACATGGGGTCCAACTTCTGCTTCATCCTGATCAGAGCGCAACTTCGATTAAGAAGTTTGGAAGACCCTGATGGCTTTGTTGGGAATTAAGAAGACCAGGACGACACCGGTTTATCTTCGTCCGACGGCATGGTAGAAAGACACAACCGGGACAATCAACAACTACCTGTCCCTGTTTGAACAATAAAACCAGAGAGACTAGGACAAACTGATGCCCCTGTTTCTTCTAGCCTGCCGAAGCTCTTAACATGAAGCAACTGGTTACACTCCAGCAATTTTTATTGACTGGTCGAGAGATGAAGTTTCTCTTGGATCTACTACATGGCAATCTACAAGACAGAGGCGGAACTGTTTAAGGTCCACAATTTTGCCTGGAATAAGCTACAACTCACCAGTGACCTAATGAAGATTAGGTTCGATCAGAAATCCACTCCTGTTAGTTTCAAGGGAGGTGATGCAATTTGGCTCTACCAACTAACCAGAAGGAAAGGTCTAAGTTCCAAGTTGAAGCGGCCCTGGGAGGGACCGTACCTGGTTACTAAGAAAATAAACGACTATATAGGGTGCAACTGACGCCATGAAGTAAGTCGAAGGTCGTCCACCTGGAGAGACGTTGTCCTTATGAAGAGCAGAATCTGCCGATCTGGTCCAAGTACTGTTCGGGGTGAACAAACTGAAAGAAGGGGGCGACGTTATAAGTAACAATGCTCTAATAGCAGCCTTAGCGTACCTGTAAATTTTAGAAGTCGAATTAACCACTTTGTCAGCAAAGTTCTCGAACTCTTTATCTGTATTTATCTGGAATGTCGTTTTAAAGGGATAATTCGCCATTCGTATCTTCGATGTTAAGAACGCGATTATCAATACAGAAACTGGAACAACAAGAAAAAAAAAAGAAATATGGAACATAGAAGTCCTACAAACACCAAATAAAGACCTGGATTATCAAGTGGCAATAAGTAACAGATGCCAATTGCTGGGAGAGGAAGAGCATAATGTAGAGTTAGAACAAGCGTGACAGCAAGTGGCATCAGTTATAGAACAAGCAGCCAAGGAAACCATTGGAAAAAAGAGGACTCTCACCCAAACGGAAATGGTTGAACAAAGCATGCGAGGAAATTCTGGTAAATAAAGTAACAGTTTGGAAATTTAAGTAGACAGTCATTAGACAAATGGTTTTTGTAAATGAAGCCCATATTGTCGGCTATAAATATGAGTGTATTTATAATTATTAATGAGATATTTGTTATTTAGTTAGTTTCTAGTAATTGAGTGAGTTTAAATAATAAAATTAGATAAACTACGTTTATTTCACTTAATTTCTAAACCCACAGAAGAACCTAACGATATTTTAAAACTAGTTACAAATATACAGGGTCTTCCATAACACTGTACGGAATATCACAGTAACCATGAAAATATATTGTTTTGTGGCTATCTAGTACACGTATTAGAAAAAAATGGACTATTGAAAAAAGGCTCTTTTCGAAATATAGACCTCTATCATCGTACCTGTTTTAGTGCTAATCCTGCACACTCTTTTATTTTTCCTTGTGATTGACCAAAATCCATTGTTAACAAAACCTTGACACATTCAGTGTTCCTCCAGACTGTCCAACTTTGGAGGGAGCATTGGCAAATTTCCTTATCACTTGTGGCTCCCCTTTCATTTCTGGCAGTTGAGCTAGGATATAACCTGAAAAAATAATAAAAACAAGGTAAAATACACCATATTATATTAGCTATAATAAACTAATAAAAACACAACTCTGTTTCTTAATTTCCGCATAATATTTTGATATATTGCTGAAAAACAAGCTTCTTCGGAAGAGAAAATTAGTCTAAAAGCAAACTTAGCGTTACGAAAACAGTTATAAAAATGTCGATATCACTACTTTATAACTGGATTGAGCTTCTAAAGCATGTTTGAGTTATTGTTTCAAAACCCTCCATTTTATATAATCTTGAGATCAATGCATTTATATATTGGACCTTCGAGCCGGATACAGAATAACAATTTTTAGTTAACATTTTTTGAACTTGCGTGGAAAGGTTCTTAGCTTTTAGATCTCGGTACTATTTATTTCAATACTGTAATATGATGAATTAGAAACTTCAAGAACAAAGAATATAACGGCTTTTTAATATATAAATACTAAAAATTACTTTTTACATACCTGCTAAAGCGCGACACAAAAATTTGAAATCCAGGGAAACGTTTCCCTGTTTAGAAAGGCCTATGACATTAAGTAATGCCGCGGCCCCCATTTACTAGGACCCTTTTCGTCACAGATTTGTAAGAGAATCTGTGTAAATTTATACAAAATAGTTCCAGATGTAGGTTCATCCTTTTCTGCGTGTTGCAATACTAGCATCAGAAATCCACACCAAATTAGAGGTATCTTTTGGTTCTG
This sequence comes from Diabrotica balteata, assembly GCA_918026665.1. Lineage (NCBI taxonomy): Eukaryota > Metazoa > Arthropoda > Insecta > Coleoptera > Chrysomelidae > Diabrotica > Diabrotica balteata. The sequence goes on from OU898277.1 coordinate 20,522,257, forward strand.
TTGATTCACTAAAAAATTTTTAGAAGATTAGTTATTACAAGGAAATTATTAAATAAGAAGATGAAAGGCGATACAGCAGTGAGGTAAAATTCCACTGTCGCTCACTGGCGATCCAGGGAAGGATATGTTGAGCATTGTTTGCATTAGCGTGTACCAGGAAAAAGAAGACTATGTAAAAAACATTCCGATATTAATAAATACAATAAAACGGTTTACTTACTTTATCTTAATGTTCATCATCCAGTCTAGGCACAAATTCAATAATATTTCAGTATTATTGTGCTTTGATATAAGCTGTACAAAAATAGCATTTAAGGCCAACAAACAATTTCTATTTAAAGCAGCTTGCTGCAGTTCCGTTTGTTTGTGAGTTAATATATTAAGAAGTTCCCCTATTTCTCTCCAGCTTGGTAAAACACCGTCTAAAACTGATTTAAACAAACAAAATTAATTTTAAGTATAAGATTTAATTAAAAATCCAACACGACCTACTTCTTACATCAACATCTTTCTTGACCCTTTCACTGCTATATTTTAATTTAAGACATGCCCAGAAGCGGCTATTGTTTTCCATAAAAAATAACATTTTTTTATTAAAAAAGTCTTTTTTGGATTAAGGGATGGTAAAATTATTATTCAGATGTCGATTTTGATATGTGTCACGATTCGTGTCCATGCGCACTGTCAAAATGTTTTTCTATTGCAGTGCTCGTCTGCACGGATCCGTAACAAAATACATTGTTTATGAGTGGTTTTAGGGCCAAAATTAATGCAAAAGAAACTTAAAAAGGTGCTTTTAAAGAAAATATTTATTTTTGCTAATAATCAGTAAATAAAATATTTGAACTCTAACATTTAAAATGAAAAAAAGAACAAGAATAATGCACTTTTCCCAATAAAATAACAAAAACAGGAAAATATTTGTGTTACAACAAAGTACAAAATAAAATAAACTAATACAATAAAAAGATAATCATTTTTCCAATAATCATAAAACGAAAAAGAACAATCTAAAACAAAAATAGTCAAAATGATATTTATGGGTAACATCGAAGCAATCGCACACAACACAGGTTGTTCAGGACATCCTTCACAATGGTACACTTTCATTTTCCGATTTATCTTTTGGCAACAAAATCTACAACGTTTTTCTGTTTGTTTCACCTTTTTTGTTCACAGATGTAATTTTTGTCAGTTTATGCGATATTGGGTTATTAGTCCGGGTGTAACGAGTCCGTTACTTTAATAATCCGTAAAACATTTTTAAATAAGATTTTATAATCCCAATCCTCTTAATGATTTTCTGAATTTTGAATTTCTAAGTTTGGTATAAAACAGCGACAACCTACGGCGCTGTAGGGCAACGTGATCATCCGGCTAGCAATAGCGCTCATTCTGGTTTTAACTTTTGGTAGACAACTTGGTAGCTTTAGTATTGCGTACTTCAATTTTTAATAGTTTTGATACCTAATTTTTTGTACCACCTTAATGTTTTTCGGTCACAGGACTAATATGCATTCATTTGGTCCTAAAATTGGTTTAGGTTTTGTTTTGGTACAATGTCTTCTTCTATCTTCAAACTCGACCATTTCGTTTTCATGTTCATTAGATAAATATAGAACATCTCTTTTGTCTCTCCATTTGCCGACCAATAGGTTGTAAGAATACACTGCACATGTTTCATCCTTTTTAAGTTTTTTTAGAAATAAGTTTCGTGGGATTATTAATCTCTTTTTGAATCCAGCGTTCCAGTGCAATAAGTCTTGCGCTTAGTTAGCTGGTTGGCTAGGTCAAAAGAGTTATAGCAAGTGTCTAAGTATATAAAATGGCCAGAATCTAAATAGTTTTTCAGAAGTTCCCAAACCACCTTTGTAGTATGACTTTTTCCTCCAATACGATCCGAAGCTCTGGTATAAACCAAAGTTTTCAGAATTGTGCCACCCGGTTCTGTTAACATATATAATTTACTTCCGTACTTATGGCGTTTGTTCTTTACATACTGCCTAAACACCAAACGACCTCGCCATAGCGATTGGAGGCGATTCAACCGTATTGTACCTGTGTGTAACACTAGTCCAATAAATGCTAACATTTCTTGAAAAGTTACATTCTTTCACCTACTAATTCGAGATTTTTTCCAAAGCACCATGAGACAGGAAAATATCATCTGCGTAAGTATTAGTTTCTTTTACCATGTGGCCTACAATTTGATCATCAAGTATTGCTCTGAAGTAGTCTATGGGTTCATTTCCCAGTATTGCGTGCTAATATCTAATATACGCATAGGAACTTCCGACCAGTTTGGAATGGTACTTGCTGTGGATTCAGCAAGAGTTGTGCCTACTGCAGGATTCGCAGCTTGAGCCAGATCTGTAACAATGTGAACTTGATGTTGTCCTTGTGTAGTCGACAAAACTGCTCCTGTAACAAAATTTTAAATTAATGTTTTGAAAAACTAATTAATACTATTTTAATAATTTAAATATTAAATTATATAATACTACAGTGGCCACTTTAAAACTAAACAAGATTATGAATTTTACTACCCAAATAAATATGAAATGTAATCCTACCTGATTCATTGTCGCCATCATCTACTCCATCACTGTCTAATTCGTCATTACTTGACTCATCGTCGAGTTCAAAATTGTTATCGTCATCACTAAAATATGTTTCATTATCACTCGATTTTTCCAATAGTTGTAATAGTTCCTTATCAGTGAGATTTTTCCACACTAATTGACGTTTTTTTAATGCCTGACGGCCCTGCATTATTATCATTCATAGTACTCGATCTACGAAAAACAAAATCCGAAAACAACGAACTTTTTAGAAGTCCCCATATGTACGCTACACGCTCGTCAACGTACGTCTACTTTGAACTAGCGCTCAGTTCCTACTGGCAAGAAAAGTAATAATGTGCATGTGTCATGGATCCGTGCCACGCGCACTGTCTGAAAACTTCAGTCTGGTAACGAATCCGTGCCATTCGCAGTGAAAGGGTTAAGCGATTTGGTATTTATTATCAAACTGTTATTTTAATAATTGTGTCACCTTACCTGTATTAAGAAAATAGCTGTTTACAGTGACTTCCAATAACTCTGCCAAAACGTCGTATTCAGTCACAGCCGTCCCCATTGTTTGCAATAAACATCTTATAATAAGTCCATCACCAGGTTTGTTCTCCACCCATTTCGCGAAACTTTTCAAAGCTATAAACTTCACCGGTTCGATATTCAAACAACAAAGTATCTCTTTCAATAACGTTATCATCTCTTCTTCTGTGGACACCATGTGCTCAATGTCGTTCAGTTGCCGTGTTATTAAAGTGTATATATCTTGTTCCTTCCGGGGAATGTTTGACTTGTTTCGATTAGTATAGACAGAGAGGAGCTTAACGCTGGTTCTAACGTAGGTCAGTCTTTTGCTTAATGTCTCAGGTGACATTGTTGGCTGTTGGCCATTGCACATAGAAACTATTTTAAGAAAACTGAAATAAAAACAAAACGATATATAAAGATAAAAGAACCTGCTGAAAAGAAAATAATAGTATCTAACGAATTATAACATGGCCAGACAATTCGTTCACACAAGTGACACATTTAGTCTTCGTGTAATTTATCTGTGTAATGAGTAACTGCTTATTACCATGTAAAGTTGCCTTCTTTGTCTTAAAGAATTGCTTACTATAATCCGGTCGGATGGAGTACCGATTCGATGACAAGAAACAACTCTTTCTTTTTTCATTTAACACCATCTCAGTAACCAAAATGCACAGGTCAATGTGAAGGAAGTTAGTCCGTTTCTTAATAATTGCAACTTATCATCACCGCATTTCGCGATAAGCGCCAAATATCTGTAACTTAAATCACATTAATCGACTACATGCTTATCTTCTTCTTCTTCAAGTGCCCTGTCCGTTGCGAACGTTGGCTATTAACATGGCAATTTTGATCTTGTTTGCGGCGCTTCTGAATAGTTCGACCGAATGTGAGCCCGAACCACTTCCGCAGATTTTGGAGCCACGAGTGTCTTCTCCTGCCTGGCCCTCGCTTACTGTCTATTTTTCCCTGGACAATCAAGTCATTTTTCCTGGACAATCAATTGAGCAGACGTACTTATCGGTCTCAATATGTGGCCTAGGTATTCAAGCTTTCTTTGTTTAATTGTATTCACGATCTCTTTCTTTCTCCTTTCCGATTCTTTGGAGTACCTCTATGTTGGTGACATGTTCGGTCCAGGATATACGAAGAATGCGTCGGTACACCCACATTTCGAATGCTTCTAGTTTCCTCGTTAGCGTCTCCGTCAGCGTCCAGGCCTCCACGCCATACAGCAAGATCGGAAAAATGTAGCATTTAACTAACGTAGTTTTAGGGGAAGAGACAAATCCTTGCTTATGAGGAGCTTTTTCATATTGCTAAATGCTGCTCTAGCTCGTTCTATTCTCGCCTTAATTTCTATGGTCTGTTCCCATTTTGCATTTACGTTGGTGCCAAGGTACACATAAGATTCTACATGATCAATTAGTATGTTACTATATCCGTAATTGAGGAGCAGGTTGTTGCTTTTTGCTTATCGGCATCCACTTTGTCTTCTTGAAGTTGAGGCTCAGGCCGTATTCCTCACTAACTGAATAAAGTCTTTCCATTACTTGTTGTAATTCGTCTATGGTACTGGCAAGGATCAACCGTGTCGTCGGCATAACTTGTATTGTTCGTTAACTCGCCGTTTATTTTTATGGCCCTCATTTGCATTTTCCATACATTTGATAAAATATGCCAAACACATAAAAAAGAAAGGAATAACACCTTTTCAAAAAAATAACAACCTAGGTAAATATATCAAAAATAACAAGAGCCAAAATAAAAAACAATTGGTGTGTACAAACATAATGTGGCAACTGCCCAAAATCTTACATAGGTCAAATCTGGTAGAAAACTTTAATAAACGAATACCAGAACATAAAAGGGCTTACAATAATAAGAAAAACAGATTCTACAAAGGCACTTCAACCTTACTAGATAACAATCATTCTTTTAATGACGAATTTAAAATTCTTCACATTCAAAATAAAGGCCTTAAGATATCCTTGTTAGTATCTATGGAAATCAACAAATTAAAAAACACAGATATAATTCTGAATGACCAAACTCGAGACAAACCTCAACCGATTTCATTAGAGACTAATAAAATGTAAAACGCATGCCAAAAATAGATCACTTGAGAAAGGCAATCAGCCGAAACAGCTGTAGTGATAAGAGGTTTAAAATAAATTTTGTGTGAAGTTTGAAAACAAATTTCAACAAAGAACAAAGAACATTACGGTCGAGTCCATCAATTATACTAATTTATATCTTTAAAAAATAAGAATTAGCCGACTTTTATACATATTTAGATTTTTACCAATACAAAAAACCGAAATGCAGATAACAACAGTAATCTTATATTTCTCAAAGAATCAACATTGAAAAATATAAATTCCTTATAATATCTTATATCTATTTAATGATAAACAATGAAAATCCTTCTGTTTCAATACGTGTTACAACAATAAACAATCCTTTCAAAAATTAAAATAGAAAAAGTTTCCGTAAAATCTTTCCATACCTTCGAAACTACCTACTACTTGTACTTATTTAGGGATGAGTTGAGCAACTGCAGATATTCGCGGAATAAACAAAAAACTCCATAATTTCGCATTTATCGCTTTTATGTTCAAAATTTCGCCGAAATTCGCATCTATTTCGTAAAAATGAAAATTCTGTACCCCCCAAGAATTGAAAACGATGAATATTAGGTCCTCTCATTCTAGTTTTACCATCCAGCTGTCTAGTGGGCTTATCGTTCTGTACCGTTGCGCCAGTTATAGTAAGTAATTATTTAAGAGAAAAATATATTTAAATAACTTACTGTAACATCCTATAATCTACATCTAAAGGATCATTTTTGAAGATCACAGACGAATCACAGCTCATTACAAGCCAGTCCAACACGTACTGATAAAACGAAGCATCCAAAATCGTCCAATCGAAGTTTTCCGCTTGCACCAATATGGATTTAGCCTGTTCGGAATGGTTTTTCCGAACGTTAGGTTCGTTGCACAATTTTACGACTAAATTGATAAAACATTGGTATACCCTTGTTCGAAGTTGTGTAGGTGCAGTGCTCAAATTGTTCAACCAGTTTGTCCAAGGGATGGCCATAAAGATATGTCCTAGGAAAGCGTGACAGTCCGGTAGATACTGATCTATCACCTGAAATCAAGCAATTATTAGATTGAGATGTACGTACGACTCAAACGTTGAGATTTAAATAATTATAGCTTACCTTTAACATACACTCCACATCGACAACGGAAGGCCAAAAATTGTGCCACGGGAAAGTCAAGAATGTCTGATGAACTGCAATTAGGATATGTTCCTTAACTGATTTGTGAGCGTAACAAGTAACGTACCATTGCCAAATGTAACTTAATATACTGCTAGAAGCTAAAAAAACAACATACTATGTTCACGTTTTGTTTGTAGGAATACCTGCTAAAAAGAATATCTTGACAGCGTTTGTAATGAAACCGTTTTTGTAGGTTAGTTCTTTATAGATTGTAACGTGTCGGGAATCCAGTACCAAAGACTATAGACGCATATAGAAGAACATGTTCAAATGGGCGATTTAGTTACGATTATTATACTTCAAAATACTCCTTAAGAGGGCGACTGCATAAACCCAAACCGTGGCCGTCGGCTTAAAACCATCATGAAAGATGTACACTTCATCTAATTTACATACCGATGCACGTCATCGCGTTATAGCCCGTGACGTCACATGATACCAACACGAAATATTTAGACGTAGGTGTGTTCTTTTTTAGAATCACTTTGCCGATTACACTGGCATTAACAACCACTAGACATATTTTTATTATATACCGTAGAAATAATATTTTAAAGATTTCTATTAAGTTAACTTAAAGAAATACACAAGAATATGTTTCATTAATTTGTATAAATGCATTATAAAGCGTTTTTATGAAGAACATTTGTTCGAACACACGGTAACTGTAATCGAACGAAGGTAAATTTTGGCATAACTTGTAACACTTATTTAACAGATGCGGTGTTGACAACTTTTTGTTACTTTAATATTTTCAATTTGAAAGTGAATACCTCTTGTTTTATATTTTTACTAATTTAATAAAATCTATTCTTTTTAGAACAAAATTATTGTTTTGATTTCAAAAATTCACGTAAGAAATTAAATAGTCGTTGTAAAGAGATGTAAACTTTTGCAATAATTATGTATCTATTTGATTTAAAATGGAGTCAGGATTTTTTATACTTTGCAACGATGTCGTGCTATAGGCGTGCATCGGTATATAAATTAGATGAAGTATAGTTAGGCGGAAGTGGGAAATGAGTACGAACGGAGCTATTATTATATATGCATCCACGTTTAATCAAATTTCGATGCCATTGAGTACTTTTTTTTTCACAATAAAATCTTATATTTAATATATTAAATTGTTAAATTTTTAATTTTAAAAACTTAAAACGGTAGGAAATTTACAATGTTCAAAGTATTTTATTTTTTTTACATGTAAATAAAATTTTATAACTTTGAATTAAAAATAGGTTTGTTCCAACACTACGAAAAACCGTCACGTAACTTTTTATTATATTGATTTCCTGTCCAAAACGGAAAAAGAATTGTATAAATCCCTTCTGGTAATTTATATGGTACAAACGACATTATTGTCCATTTGATTTTGTCCTCGTTCACCACTTGTTGTGGTTGAATTGTTGTCACACCGCCAGTTTTTCCCTAGAACCAAAGCTATAATATCCATTCCAGCTACTGTCATGTGTCTAGTGGTTTCAGTTTTGTTTGAAACTCAGGAAAGTGCACTCCATCTGAAAAGATATTTCATAGTCTCTTCACAATTCTTTCTCATCACAATTTAGAGTATATTCACTTGACCCTTGAAAGGTCTTTTGAGAGAACTTTATGGAGCCTTAACATTTCTGCAGTCTGTTTTATGTCCTAGCAATGCTTTCTCCTTGATTCCCTTTTTGCCCTTCTAAGTTGTTTTATATTCAGTCCATGCTTTGCAATGATCGCCCCACTCACCTGATTTTTGGAGAAATTAAATTCTCGTCTGACTTCTGTCATTCGATTTGCAAGATTGTCATTTCATCAAGTACTTTCCCGTTGAAATTCCCCACTATCTCCGGACAGTTATCTTTAAGCGCTGACATGACAATGAAACTGTACGGCGGCCATGTCGACGTTCAGTGTATACCTTATCGTCCCTTTAATCTTATCTAAAACAATATTTCAGGTCTGCTTGATATGCTTCCCAATTTGTTTTACGATGATTACAATAAGTTTCCTTGTTATGCTCATTGCCTGTCTCAATAGTCTGAACAAGACACCCCATCTAAGCCATGTCATTTTTTTAACATTTAGGTGTTTGTACTGCCCCAGGTCAGATGGTAGGCATTCTATCATAGCCAATGATTAATTGCAGTTCATTTTCATGCAATCTCTCACTAGGTGTTTCAACTCCCTTGATGTTTGTTCGGGATTAACATATGGAAGGTATTCTGATCTGAGAACTATCTCCTTCACAACTCCGCTCTCTATGACCTTTATCTTTACTGTCGTTCAGTCTATGGAACAGAGATCACAACCAGTCTTCTGTGTTAAGGTCTTGATTTTGCTTCTTTAGACGGGTCCTGATGGTTTCTTAATCAAGCTCTTCGCTCTAATCTCGGGGACGCGGGTGAGGACCATGGGACGCTTATTTGGATCAATTATATTTAGGTTTGCTCCCTCCCACAGGACCTCAATAGTCTCAATAGACTCACCACAGTTCACCCACAGGATCCCTTTGCTAAAAGATATTTTATGAAACTGCACCAGTTCATTTTGACCTCCGCTAGGAGCCTCATCAAGTCCTTGCTCCAGTTTGTTAATGATCAAATTTGCTTGAGCCCGATCTAGTTGAGTATAATATGTGTCTATGTGCTACCACCATTCTGAATACTTTTGTCAAGGTGCTTATGATCTAATCGGCTCGTTTGAGTCCCTTGGTTTCTTAGACTTCAAAATGTTTACGAGGGAGGTGATGGTATTTTCCCGAAGCCTCTTTTTATCTTCGAGTGTTGCTGATTTGGTTTTCTTGGGATTTGCTATGGTCCATGTCCCAGTAGCCATTTTTGCCTTTTTTATCTTCCTTTGTTGAGCTCTAGAAAGGCGTTATTTGAGACTTATTTATTTTTTAATTTAAAAATCTGAAATTATATTTATATATTTATATATTATAACTTCGAATTTTTAAATTGTAAAAAAAAATTGAAAAATTTTGTTTTGGTTATGTGCTAAAAAGCAATTCTCAGCGTGCTAACAAGATCAGAATTGTTTTTGATCGAAACAGATTACAATGTTTTGGGTTTCTTTCCCGTGAATGACTTTTTAATTAATTTTATTTATAGTTTATAAGAAAAAATGTATTTAATTATATTATTTGTAGATTTTACATATTTAAATTAAAAATTTTCATAATAATTTTAAAAATATCATAATACTAGATATAATTTATTTTTAAAAAAATAAAATATTTTATTTTCTTAAAAAATTTTTATAATAGCCTGACATGACCGCTCCCTGTGGTACAAATAAGGAACTAACAGCTTGATCAACCTCTGGTTCTTTTTATAACATTTGCCGACGCCAAAAAATGAAAGTAAAAGATCCTTCTATATGCATCTATATTCTTTGGTATTAAGATGTAAGAGAAGTTTTAACCGTGATTTGAGACTCCTGTTAACGGGGTCCAAATTTATTCAAAATTTGTTGAAGGTTATTCCATTGGGAATCCTTTTTTATCCGGATGTAAGTCTCTGGCTCAATCTGATTCAAAAAGCATTAATATGACGTTTCATATTAATGCCCATTGGAAGTTCAAGTGCCCCACAAGTGAGCTCAAGTATGAAACCCTTTAAGATTCGGCTGATTCGGGTGAACATCCAGTTGATATGATTAACAACTTTTTAACAACAATTTAAATTAGTGAGAATAGTGCCGATTCAAGTGATGTTACTTTCTAGTTACGAAAGTTACATAATAATACAAGGACTAAATATAGTTACGATTATAAATTTTTTACTTAAAATTTTTTGTTATATATTATTCTAGTAGTATTCAAGTAGGTGGTTATTGGTGGTGTTCATCTACCCCTATTCATCCGTTTATAAGTCCAATAAAATGACTTAACAACCTTACAGTGTTGCACAGTAAAATAGCTAAATATTCAGAAGATTAAGTACATAAATCCCTTTTAAAACGTACCTGGTAATGTGTGTATCACAAACGAGATGCACTCCTTGAACGAACACAATATCTTCTGAGCAAATTGAGTATCCGCTGGTATCCAAGGCAATAATACTGATCTGTCATCTGCTAGCTGCTGTATCCAAGATGCCATATTATCTTTGAGATTTTGCATTGAATAGGGCACAAGCCAGGGTGCAAACATATCGCGTATATAAGGCCAAATTTTTTCGCATAATTTGTCACCCAGAAGGCCTAAAAATATGTAAATAGTAATATTAAAAAAGTAAATAATTTAAGTTCAATAAGAATAAGTCATGCTATTTAATATTTGTTTGACAGCACAATTGTGGGAATGTAGATATACTTCATCTAATTTACTAATACCGATTGCACTCATCGACGTCATAGCCCTGACGTCACATAATACCAACAGAAATATTTAGCGGTAAGTGTGTTCTTTTTTTAGAATCACTTTGCCGAACACTGGCATTACAGCCACTAGACATATTTTATTATATAACGCGTAGAAATAATATTTAAAGATTTCTATTAATGTAACTTTGACGTTTAGATTTACACTTTGGAAACCATTAGTAATTGTGTATATACTCCATTCCACGAATATACGACTGTTTTAAATTCGGTTTAAGGTCTCTATTTGAATGGTCCAATGTGCTGATAGGTACAATAGTAAATTCTCCCTATTTTAAAATACTGTTAGACGTTAAAATTTAAATATGAAGTCATGATATAAAATAGAGTTGATAGTTTTATAGAATATTAATAATTCAGATTTTGAAGTATATAATTACTATCATTGACTTTAGTATTGTAAACAAGTTGTTTTTGAATTAAGTGATTTAAACGAAGTGTAACAATACTTAGGTGGTTAAATACCGTAATTTATTTAGTCGAATATTCCAATTAGTATTAAGAAAACAAAAAAAAACTTTTTCTTATTCCCCTAATCTCCTAAAACTATCATCAACCATCAGATTCACAGAACTTCACCATAGAAGTACATTAAATAACAAAGTTGTCCTACATCTAAAACACGTCTCGGCGTTTTTGGCTTCAATAAACAAATACACTACACTAAACTCCTCTCTAAACGCATCCTTTCTTCCATCGACACCTCTATACGGACAGTTTTTAAAACTAAAATCAGTCGGCGATCTATGAAACTGTATAAAAAATGTTCGTACTTTTTAAGATCTGTAACGACTCGGTACTCTCAACTATCAATAGCCGGTATGTAATTACCCGTTACTTTCGGAACTTTTAAGAGTACAATCCACTCAAATCAACAAATATTTAAAACTAACAAATTGAAATTATAGATCCTGTGTCCTGGTTTCCAAACCGTCGTTCTGCTAATTTCTTTTCATTTATATTAAAATATATTTCTTTTATTACAGTTGTAGTACCTAATATATAATAAAAAGTGTGATATCAAAGAACACGGCACGCCTCTTTGGTATGTACATTTCACGGAAACCCAACCCAAATGTCTTATGAACACATTTGGCTTCACAAACTCATTGTATTTATTGTTAGACCGTTGCGTAAAATTTTGTTTATTTTCGATTAAATTTCACAATAAATTTGCGTCTATCTGAACAATATTAACGAAATAATTTTAGTGGTCAAACTAACATAAATCCATTTTATTGGAATACTCTTTAGACCAATTTTACTTTCATACTTCTACTTGCACAGTAAAATATTCGTTGTCGTAATAATCCAAAACATCGTATATTCGTGGAATAACCTATACATTTTGGCTAGCACTTGATACTACTCGAACCAATTTGTAATAAAACGTACTGATAATAGCACAGAATTAAAAAACAAAGATTATCATGCTGGAATTACTTATATTTCGGTTGTTGTGACTCAAAAATTAATAAAACTCGGATTAACTATTATAAAGTAATAAAATTAGGGCTGCAACCTACCTTGATGTGTATTCAGCATGCTAACAATAATCCCATGCCCAATCGTACCGAGCAGTATCATATAGACATCCATATAACTCCGGCATTTTGGGTATAAACCGTAAATTCCATACTGAAGACGTTCTTGGGTAAAATGTCGAGCCAATAACTCAGCTGTTTCTAGAAGCTCTTGATGTTGAAGAATATTCTGGTGCTGTGCGTATTGTCTAAGCTGATCCCTAAAATTCAATAAGAGAATTAAGAAGAAAGAACGTATCTATGGAGTTTTATTTTTCATAAAGTGTCAGATATACGTAAAACTAAAAAAATTTGTCTGTGAGTTTAGTTCTTAAAACAGTACTTGCGATCACCTCCCGTAGGGTTCATTATAAAATAAATAAAGAGATCTAAAAAAAGGCTAAACACAAAACTTAGATTGATAGATTGAAGAAAAAAAATCAAGAGAAACAGAGGGAGGAAGAAATAGAAAGACGGAGATAATGACATCTTATTCTAGGGTATTCTTTTTTCATTAATTTTTTGACCCTCCCCTCTTTTTGATCAAGTAGTTACATAAGGAGTGTACTTGAAATGTAAAGAACATCAGCCATAATTACTTTTACAGTTGAAATTGTCTGTTTTCTGTGGTACAGATACTAAATTACTGTTTTTATTTATTAAAGTGGAGTATTTTTTTGGAATGTCTTCAGCCTTAATAGATTTCATATCTTTTTAATTGACACATTTATTTTCTGATATTTTATTTGTTAGTTTATTTTTTGATCACTTCTTCAGTTAATTTTTAGTTACTACCATAAGAAAACTGTCATGCCATTGTAATAGCGCCATCTATGAGTTGATAGAAAACTTTTCATATTGTCCTCGAAATTTATTCATATTCATTCTTTCTTTGTTTCAATTTCAAAGAGATTTTGGAATCATTAACAAAGTATTTTGTGTAAAAAGTGTCAAAACACCCTTATTAAGCCAATAATTCTCAAACTAAGTTTGACAGTTATAATTTGTTTCATAAAAACTTCCGAATAAAATACTCCGAGTACTGGAGGACGGCCTTTGTTATTTTTCGCAACGATAATCTATGAAAATAATTTAACTTAATCACTACCGGACTTTTTAGAGCAGCAGTCAATAAAGTCAAAATAGCCATGTTAGTGTCTAAAAAGACCTTGGATGTGGAATTCGTCAATGAGGTATTTAGGAAATAATTCCAGAGCCATGAACAAAGGCTTTATTACCGGTATGCGAAATTAAAGCTTCTGAATAACACAAATGTTGCTAGAGTTCTTACAAGAACTAAAATTTTTGAATTTTATAGAGTTAGTACAAAATAAAAGTGGAAAAAGTGCGTGAGTATAAAGAATTCGAGTGTAGTGTACTAAATTGTGATCCGATATTAAGAAGACTAATGTATGGTTTTATTGGTTATAGAAAATTAGTTTGTTTCACATTTCTCTTACATCTAGCGCTCTCACACTGCTTTACATGCTAACATTCAACACACAGCAATGTTGGGTAATGAAAATACACTTACCTTAAAGGAAGTTTGAGATTCAATACTACTGGCTGCGCCAAAAAATTCAGTATGCTCATCCAAACTGAAATAGATACCAGGTTTGTTTCCGGATTTCCGCTGCTCGACTTCAGAAGTAGCACCAGAACTTCTCCATAATGTTCTGGAAATTGGAATTCGAACACAGTCAGCAAATGCTTTTCGTAAAGGCAGTGAAGGGTTAATGAGGCCATCGTGCTCAAAGCCTAGTGTCGTCAGTGCTTGAATAATCGATTGAATAAACTGAGATCTTTGGCTGATTTTGGGCGATTTTTGCCGGAGCCAGTTTTCAATTTCAAACTAAAATAATATATTTCAATTGATTGATGTAAGGTTGAATGCTCGAATAAATGAACTTTGAAAAATTAAAGGCAGATAACGAGCACAATTTATTAATCAAATCTTGCCCATTAAACCAATTTGGTTTAATAACAGACATTTCTGTAGTACAAACTGTGTCTCAAATATCTCTATACACCATTTTTTTGAACGACCAAGCAACAAAGGACAAAGAAGCATATTATTTGGGCTATTTTATTGATATCGGGTGATTAGAAAGATAAAGCAAATACGTTTTACTGGGTATAATAGTTCCTTAATGGTCTCTACTATCTGTATTCCTGAAGGCTAATGGTCTGATAATGTAGCCAGTCCTAAAATAACCATCGAATTCTGACTACGATACCGTCATCTATTCCTCAGTAATAGTTCATGGTCGGGAGGCATAAAGCTCTGTAAATATTCAAACACGCTGCCGAATTTCTCTTTTAAAACTCTCAGCTACACTTTCTTCAACTGATTCTCTCCATTTTATTGTTTGACTTTATTGTTTGAATTAATCCAGTTTGGCTGAATTTTTCAGCTAATGTTTTCTTTAATTAATGAAGTCAAATAACTTGTTCGTCCATGTTTTGCACAAAATTGTAAAATATATATGCCAAAACTTCATTATTTTTAAATTTTTATCTTTCAACGATGAATATTGTGTACCCACGTGTATTTTCATGCCATGTTATTTTTAATTGTCATTATTTACTATTTTTCAGGTGAATTAGCCATAATTTTCAGTTGAAGTGGAAATTTAAACATATTTTCTAAATGTAAAGATGTTAAGAAAATAGCTTCATAACATATTAAATTGTCAGCTGTCATTTTGTATTTATGTTCTAATGGCAGCACTCTATACATCTAAAATGGCGTCAAATAGCCATCTTGATCGAATTTTGAGAAATCTACCCGCGCATTAACCTTACTTGTGCTTTCAAAGAATTATTATAGTATGAAAACAATAGGACAATAGTGAATTTTGTAGTGAAAGTAAAAAGCATAGCTCCGTAAGTCATAAATCATGATTTATGGCAAACAGGCATAACCAACTCTTTTTTCAACATCTTTTCTTTATTTTTAAGTTCAATAAATTCAATAAAACACGAAATTTATTCAAATAATTTTTACTTACCTTAGAAAGTAACGCAAATGCTACGTCATACTTTCCAACCTCCTTGCATATTGTCGAGTACATTAAAAGTAAGTTGGCAGTGCCTACGTTGCAAGGAGAGAAGTGGGGGCAAGATATTCTCCCAAGTTCGAGTCTTGAAGGATTCTTTGAAGAAGTCTAGGCATCTCATACTCAACGCCGCATATGTGTGACTAAAAGTAATATATACAGTTATATTTGACCACATTCAAGACCATATTTTATTGACCATATGAAAATTAATTGACCACATTCAAGACCATATCAAATTAATAAACCTATTCACGGTTATTGTCGTATGAAAATTTATTGACCATTTGAGATTTAAATAAACTTAATCAGGAGGCTACATCCACATGTTACAACTACAGCTCTCCGGATGATATAACATCTAATTGGGAGGACACACAAGCAGCTTATCGATGCCATAAGTATCATCCTCTCAAATTAATTGTTAAGCTTTGGCAGGGTTGATTATTGTTTTTTATTTTTTTTTTTAATAAATATGACTGGTTAAAATTTGTTTTATTTGCTATCAGCAAAGGGTTCAGGTTCAATCCCTAGTTTAAGACAAGACGAACTCACACTTGAGATACTGAGCTAGGCAAGGCATAGACGATAAGCTCCCATGGTGATAGAGGTATTATTTTTACAATAGTATTTACAATAGTATTCAACTTTCTTTGTAGGCTTATCGTTACACATAAAGTGTATCACAGATAACGACAATTAATATAATATAAAAAGGGGGACAATATGAACTTTTTAAGATGCGATTTTTAAGTATATGATAAATAAAATAAAAAAAATGCTGTAGCTATATATATATATATATATATATATATATATAATATATAATATATATATAATATATATATATATATTTATATATATATATTATATATAATATATATATATATATATATACTGGTTGACATAAGTTTATGTACTAAAATTTCCTGTAAATAAAAATAAAAATTTAAGTATATACCTGTCCTAATTTCTCCAAACACATCGAAAACAGCGTCTTTGTAGGTGGATAAGAGTTTATTTCTTCATTCAGTAACGAGAGAATATAATAGAACAATTCGACACCCAACTCAGCAGTGGCAGGATTGCAATGTAATTGAGATTGGAGGGTTCTGAAAAATATGTTTGTCATAAAGTATTTAAAGTACGCCCAAGATCAACTTAGTCGTTGTATAATGATAAGATATGAATGCAGAGCGGAAAAGTTCTCGGTTTAGCCAATAGATGACACTGCTCCTTGCTGCTGTTTATAATAAACCTGTTTTGTTGTGTTGTCATACTTGCAGCAGAAGTAAATACTCCTTAGATCATAGTGAGCCAGAGCCTGGTCAATTTGCCTACAAACAAATTGATTCTCCGCCACTGTTCACCTTCTTCTAACTTACATCTTCCGATCTTCTTTAAATCCGTTAATCCATCTAAGACAGGGTCCTCCTCGATTCTTCTGCAGAGGTCGTTCGATAGTTTCTTCACCGATTGTTCTTGTAGCATTTGTGAAGTATGCACGCGTCTCTCCCTTATCGGAACAAGGAATCTTACATAATTCTCTTGTTAGAAATAATTGTTTGTGTAAACAATTATACAACCGCATAAGAAGAAATACCTGATTTGTGAACAAAAAATCGTACTTCTGCAAGAAAATAACCCTTACGTGTGACTGTAAAACGCTTTGAAAAACATAAAGCCTGCTATGGCACTTACTTAATAGTTTTTTGTAGAGAAACTGAAGCTACACATAAATTAAGAGAAGAAAGCTGCAATGCTTTTCCTAAAAGCGATTCATATGTATTTCTGTTGGCTTGGATTTGATGATCAATTCTTTCGTTTATTCTTGCTTCCTAAAACACAATGGTATACTGTAATTAATAATCCGATCAAAAATTGCCGGAGAGCCAAATTTTGGTGGAGAGCTAGAGTTTACCATAACAAATAAAGTTTTAAAACTCCCTAAAATAAAAATGTTTTACTGACTGCTGTAAAGTTTTTAAAGAACTTGATTCCACACCGCAAGCAATAATTACGGAAGGAATTCGTTTTCTTCTTGTGGTTTATGGAGCTCCAAAAAAATTAGTTGTCTTGATAAATACCGATACTTAACTTTTGTAAAAATACGCGAAATAAGAAACAAGTACAACTATCATGTCTTCCTCCAATATCAGCATCTGCGTTTCAACATTTTTATCAAGTATATTGTCAAGTTCAACATGGCTAGGCAATGAACTGAATCTAGAAGACTGGGGTTGGAAATTAATAGATAATACTCTACATTTCATCTGCACAAGAAATTATAAGAGGTCGCTGGAAACAAACGGAAACAAGTATCCCAAAGTTTAGAAGACAGAAACGGACACAGAATATTAGACATCAATGAAAAGTTAAAAGAATGGGAAAACTGCATTTCTGAATTATTTGAAGATGAGAGAGTAGAACACTGTACACCGATTGCTATAACAGAAAGTGAGGTAAGACGTTCAATTCAACGGCAAAAATTGGAAAAGCACTTGGCCCCGATGAAGTAAGTGCTGAAATACTAAAGTTTTTGGGAGAAAATGGAACTAAAGCTCTGTGTAATCTCTTCAACAGAATTTATGACACTGGGATATTACCAACTGATTGGGTAAAGTCGACATTTGTCACAATACCTAAGAAACATCGCCCAAAGACATGCGGTGATTATTGGACAATAAGTCTGATGAGTCACGTTTTGAAGATTTTCCTGCGAGTAATACACAGCAGAATTTACACGCTGTTAGAGGACATAATTAGCAATACTCAATTTGGGTTTAGGAGTGGCTTGGGTACAAGAGAAGCCTTGTTTAATATACAGGTGCTAGTGTAGAGATGCAGAGATATAAATCAAAATGTGTACATTTGTGCAATCGATTTTGAAAAAGCTTTTGACAAAGTTCGACATAACAAAATGCTAGAAATATTGGAAACAGCTGGATTGGACGATAAAGTGGCATCAAGTGGCAAGAATAAAGGTTGAACAAGAACTGTCGGATGAAATAAATATAAAAAGAGGAGTGAGACAAGGCTGTATATTGTCGCCTTTACTTTTTAACTTATATTCTGAGGAAATATTTAAGGAAGCCTTAATGGAGACAACCGAGGTATTATTGTGAATGGAGTAACCGTCAACAATATTAGATATGCCAACGATACCTTAGTCCTTGCCAATTGCAGAGAAGACCTTCAAAATCTAATGAACAAAATAAAACAGACTTGTGATCAGTATGGATTAAAACTCAACGTTAAGAAAACTAAATATATGATAGTTAGCAAACAAAATTATATACAGGATGACGGTATAAAAGTCGGAGATGCCACACTGGACAGAGTAGAGAAACTCGTGTATCTCGGCAGTACTATCAATGAGAGCTGGGATCCAACCGCAGAAATTAAAAGCCGAATAGAACAAGCCCGAGCTGCCTTTGTAAAAATGAGAAACGTACTTTGCAGTCACGATCTTAGCATTGACCTTAGAATTCGTATGACATCTTGCTACATCTTTCCTGTCCTGCTGTATGGAATGGAAGCGTGGACTCTAACTGAGGCTATGCTTAAACGCTTGACAGCCTTTGAGATGTGGGTATACAGACGACTACTGAAAATAAGCTGGGTCGACAGAGTTAGAAATGAGGAGGTCCTTAGACGGCTGAGCAAAACAACACAACTGGTCAATATAATAAAGAAACGCAAGCTGGAATACTTCGGTCACATTATGAGACACCCTAAAAAATATGATCTTTTACATCTGATCATTCAGGGAAAGATCCAAGGTAATCGTGGTCCTGGTAGACGAAGAACATCATGGCTGAAAAATCTATGGAAATGGATGGAAAATCAACTACATCGTTATTTACAGCTGCTGTCAATAAAGTCACGATAGCGAATATGGTAACCAACATGATATACAACGATCGATAACGGTCATGGAACTAGAAGAAGAAGAAGATAATACTCTGGAACCGATTAAAACCTTACTCCCACCTGCCCCAGAAAAACTCCTTAACACTATTTTTTGCAATTGCAATAAAGGTTGTAGTGACAAATGTGGATGTAAAAAAGTGGGTTGCTGTGTTCTCTAGCGTGTATCAACTGCCAAGGCCAGTCTTGCTCAAATGTCCAGTTTAGTACAACAGAGGAAGACTCTTGTGATTTTAATGAAGAGACCAATGACTCAGTCACATTTGAACAATTTTTAAACATCTAGCAAGACTAAGAGGAAGAAGATGAAATCGAAGAATACTTGACTGTTGAAGTAGACGTTCAAGAATGTGAATCTGATTATAATATCTAAAGAAATCAAAACAATAGTTAACCTAATAATCAATAGCAATATCAATGTCAATAATCAAAGGTAATATCTAGAACTTGACCGGTATTGTTTACTTAAATTATCCTAAAATTGTCAAAACAGTTAGTGGAGTAGGCCTACAGGGGAAACCACGGTAAAAAAAACGCGCCAAGTACACTACCTCACAGGTGGTGTGGAAACGTGTGCATATTATCATGTATAATGCGACTCTTAGAATCGCGATATCTCAGAAATGGCAACTCTTAGGAAAAAAAAAATAGTAAGGGCTATTTTTGTGGAGAATTTTAAGTTGTACACTTCGGTGTAAGTTTTTTTTTTTTGATAAAACTTACCGTTTTCTAAAAAAAATCCAAAAAATCTCAAATTTTGACCTTTGACCCTGAATAACTTTTGTTACACACATGGTATCGATGGGGACTTTTAAAAATTTATTTGTTATGGAATACCTTAGCTATCCACCAAAATTTGGCTTTCCGGCAATTTTTGTTATTTCAAATGTCTATACAGACCGGGTTATAGAATAAATTATACACAATATAGTATTACCTGCATTTCCAGTACAATTTCAGCTGCTCCGGCACAATATACCGTCTGATTTTTGCCTTTACAAGGCACTTTCTTTTTTACCCTGTTCAATACAGATCTATACAGCTGCGGCACTAGCTCCTTGTACGCGCTATCCAAGGCCTTTTGCTCTGACAACTTCAAGTTGTGATTGTGAGCGCACTGCTTCAAAGTTTTAAAACACGGCTCTAAAGATTTAAACATTTCGTCTTTATTGCCAAATTCGATGTTAGGAACGACGGGAGCTGAAAGAGAAATCGATGGCGGCGGTTTGGGTTTGTCGTAAGAGGCTAATCTTCTAAGTATACGTTCTATGGGGTCGTCACTTTCTACTCTACTTCCTGCATTTAATAAGGGGTTTGTTAACATTTGTTTTCTCGCGGAAATTGTTGACTCTCCATATGCGGATATGGTACTGTTGTTCTGTGATTAATTGTTCGGCGTCTAAAAATTCTAACCATGGAGTCTAAAAAGAATTAAAGTTTGTTAACATAGTGTAAATCATGATACCGCTGAAAAGACTTCGATGTGTATCCAGATGTGCTTGTTAAATAACCAACCTGACATGCTGTTTTAAAGTACTTATAAAATATAGTTTGAGTTTAGCTCTTGAACCTTAATATATATTTTTAGTGGTTTTTCTTGGGCTTAGGTTCACAAAAAAGATTGTGATGATACTAAGACATTTTTATTTACTTTTTTTACGTTTCGGCACGAAATCCATGCCTTTTTCAAGAAATAATATTGACAAGCATGTAAAAGTTCGTTGCTAACAAGTATACATTAAACGTTACAATTAAAATAATAAAAAAGCATAGGACAGTCCCACTAAGTCACTACACGTAAAATGTAGTGACTAAAATGTGTGCTTCTCATCCTTGGTCACTCTTTTATTGCCACATCCCGATTTTTCTGTATACGATTATATTCGTGACTTTCGGATTTGAATTTGAGCTTATTTTGATTATTCAAGCTTTACTTCAGCAGTAACTTACAATTTCTCCTCACTGCGCTTCTCTTTTCGTTAATTTTGTTCAGGCGTTAGTCATTTTTTCTCATTATGATTTTACTTCATACTTTTCAGTAGTTTCTTTTTATTTTCGGAAGTATACCTTGAAACGGGATCCAGTTCCAGAGTCTGTTCCTCTTCCTTGTTTGTTCGTAGAACATTATTGTACTATAAGAAGTTAGGTAATCGAAAACTACTGTCAAAAAAGCCCCACATCTCGGGAGAATGCTAATGAAATCTGGGTGCTATACCCTATCTTAAAGGGTTCTTTGCTTCTACTTGGTGGTCTGCCTCTAGACATCGCAATGTACTTTAGTTAAATTACCCAAAAAATTATTAAATTTAATTTTAATGGTTTAGAATATAGTTGAGGCAGTGGACTTTACATGCGCACTGTATACTGTTAGTGTTACTGAATCTTCTTGTCTTTAGCAGCTTCTGTCTCATTCTGGTCTATTCCTGGACATATACATTGCCTTGAGTTTTCCACGTTCGTCTGTCTTAAGCTATCCGGTGCCAGTTTCTCCCTGCCTTATTTATGTGCTCTTGGCCGCCATTGTATTAGTCCCTTTGCCCACTTCTCTTCGCTGTCTCTTGCCATATACCCTGCCTATTTCCACTTAGATTTTACGATACCTTCGATAACATCTTCTACTTTGGCTTTCCTTCTTAGATCTTCGTTTCTCATATGATGTCTTAAGTTATTCTAAGTCTATTGATTGATAGAGACTGGTTAGCAAACTCCATTATATAAGTCTGACAGAAAGGATACATCTTATAAAATATATTCTAAATAATATGATATTACTTACTTGTTCCCCTTGCATAATTCTAACCAAATAACCAGATTCGTACTGAGGAGGCAAATTCTTTAACAAAATGTTGTTTTCTTGCAGTGTGGGCTCCTCTAACCACAGCGAAAAAGCTTTAAATATCCTATGAGATTTCTGATAAAACGGTTTTTTACTCAACTCCGGATTGTCTTCATCCTTCACATCAAGTTTACTCATGAAATAATCCACAGATTCTTGAAGTCTCCTCTTAATTTTCTTCTGGAAGGTAAAGTTAACCATGCCCTCGAAAAACTTTTCACCGACACAGGCTTTTTCTACGATGCTAGGGTTTGGAATACGGGCTAGATGTAGAGTGAAGAATTTTTGCCACAATAGAGGCAGTAAAGGGTGATCCAAAGGTGTATCCAAAGCTTGTTGAGCCCATCGATAGATAGAAAGATATCCTGAGGTAAAGGCAGGAATCTTCAAGGCACTTGCTGCTTTCTACAAAACACAAATAACATTTTAAATAATATAAGATTACAAATATTGAAATATAAATAAAACTATTTAACAGAACTCTTATTTGAGCACAATTATGTAAAGTTGTAAACACAAGGTACAGTAATAACAAAGCATCTGTAGATTCCAGAATAAGAGCGTTGTTTGAGATTAATCTAGACTTTGATAGATGGCGCTTCGTGAGAACAATATATTCTTAATTAATACACCTGTTAACCTGAACACAAGGCATTTGTCAATATTTTAAGCAAAAACAATAATTTGTTATTTTTTAATAGGAACCGAGAAGAAGCAACTTCTGTGTTTCGGAAACGAATTCAAATTTCAAATGTAGAGACTGACTAAGACATATTTGATCGCTTAAGTAGTTAATTAAGTACAGATAATTGTATTTTAGTATACTAAGTATTTATGGCCCATATGGAGAAGGCAAACTTAAACATTTAGCGAGAGAAATCGAAAAGTTCCATTTTGACATAGTAGCTTTACAGGAGACGAAACAGCTGGGAAATGATATATTTGAAATAGAGGATACAATGTTTTTCAACAGCGTGGAAAGAATCGAACATTAGGCACAGGTTTTATGATAAGAAAAGAGCTAAAAGAAGCAATAGTAGAGTTTAAACCAGTATCAGACCGCATATGTAGTATCAGGTTCAAGGGAAAATACCAAAAAAATCACCCTCATAAATATTCACGCACCTTCAGAAGAAAAAGATAATGATGTCAAAGAATGTTTCTGCAGTAAATTAAACAGAACAATCGAAAATATACTCAGATATGATATGAAAATTATTCTAGGCGACGCAAATGCCAAATAGGGAAGGAAGAAGTATTTAGACCGACAATAGGAAAATATAGTAAACACAATTAAATTAATGAGAACGGACAATTCCTGATAGATTTCGCAAGAGAAAAAAAGATGATCATAATGAGCACATATTTCGAAAGAAAGAAATACACAAGGAAACATGGATATCGCCAGATAGAAAGACTAAAAACCAAATAGACCACATGCTCATCGAAAAAGAGGAACAGCAATGTATAAACAAGATAAGAACATACAGAGGACCAGGCGCTGACTCAGATCATTATATGGTGGGCATCAAAATTAAGCAACTGGTACCAGAAAACAAAAACAAAATAAAAAGGAATGTATACATGACCCAATTCGATTAGCAACAAAGAAAGAGCAAAAAAATATACGAGGAAAAAATTGAAACATAACTAAAAAAGATGCAAATAGAAGAGCAAACTGAGAACCAATGGGAAAACATAAAGCAAATAATGAACAAAGCAGCAAAAGAATGTAATAAACAAGAGAATAAAAATATGAAAGACTGGTTCGACATAGAGTACCAAAAAGAAATAGAACTAAGAAAATCATAGGGATGGAAATGATCACGAAAGAAACAATAGAGACAAAGAATAGATATAGGGAGCAAAGACAAAAAGTAAAGAGGATGCTGAGAGAAAAGAAGAGAAAACGCATAGAAAATAAGCTAAAAGAAATAGAAGAGAAAACGCATAGAAAATAAGCTAAAAGAAATAGAAGAGAATTACAGAAACAAAAAAATAAAAAACCTATATCAAGGTGCTAGAAATGAAAAAAAAAAAGTTTCCAACAAAAACCCATATTCGTTAAAAACAAAGCAGGAAATAATATAAGCGGGGAAGCAGAAATAGTCGAAAGATGGAAAGAGTATTTTGATGAATTACTAAATGGCAATAACAAGTCAAACCAAAGAGAATATATGGAAGCAGAAGCAAGAATCGAACACTTAGAAGACATAGAAGATAATTCACCCAGCAAAGAACAAATCGAGGAAATCATAAAAAATCTGAAAAACAACAAATCCCCTGGAAGCGATAACATAACAGCAGAGATGATGAAATATGGTGGAAAACTGTTAAATAATTGGATATACAAGATCATAAAAGAGATATGGATAAAAGAACGAATACCAGAAGATTGGAAGGAAGCCATTATTTGCCCATTACACAAAAAGGAGACAAAACAGAATGCAGTAATTACAGAGAAGTAGTGTTACTAAATATATATATATATATATATATATAATATATATATATATATATATATATATATATATATATATATATATAATATATATATATATATATAATATATATATCCGGTTTTTTAGGCGTTACGCCCGTCCGGTAGGGATCTATGGAGGAGTATCACCGAGCCGCAAGCCCTTATCTCTTGCCGTACTGCTCCACCATAGGCCGATCAGAACCCAGCATATCCTAGTCTAAGCCGCAGATTCATCTAGAATTTTAAACTGCTGCGTTAGACTTTTTGTTTTCTGTACACCGAGCTGGGGCTCGACCCACATCCACTAAACCATTTGACAGTGAAGCGAATGAGAGGCAGCCGCACAGCCCGCTGAGCTATCTGACCGACGGTGTTACTAAATACCGTATATAAAATCCTATCATCCATAAAAGATAAGCCAGAAAAAGAAGCTGAAAATATAATAGGCGAATATCAGTGCGGATTTAGACGAGGGAGAAGCACAACGGACCAAGTATTCAAAATCAGAGAATTACAAGCAGAAACCTATGAACACAACTTACCAACGATAGCGCTATTCATCGACTTCCAGCAAGCATACGATAGAATAAAAAGGAAGGAATTAAAAGAGACCCTTGAGGAACTGGAGTTAGCAGAAAGTTGCGTAACATGATACATCTTACTTTAGAGAATACAGAAAACAGTCAAAGTAAACAATCATGCATCGGACAAATTTATAGTACACGAAGGATTAAGGCAGGGCGATCCTTTGTCATCATTACTCTTCAATTTATGCCTAGAAAAAATAATGCGAGAAGGGAGAATCAATAGAGAAGGACTCCTATATCATAAAAGACACCAAGTTTTGGCATTTGCGGATGATATAGTGTTGCTGGCAATAGGAAAAAAAGAGCTACAGGAGATAGTACAGAGAATAGTAAAAGCAGCAAAGAAAATGGGACTTTACATAAATGAAACTAAACAAAATGTATGCAGTGGACAGATGAACAGTTTAGGGATGGACAAAAGTTTAAAGTAGAAGTAGAAGAAAGATCATCATACGAATTCGAAATGGTAACATACTGCAGTGAGACGTGGACAATGACAAAAAATGAACAAAATTTACTGGAGATATGGGAAAGGAAATCTTGAGGGAAGATATATGGAGGAATAATAAGGGACGGTTTATAGATAAGAAGATCAAATGATGAGTTAAAGAAATTATATAATCAACCTAACATAATAGGATCATAAAGGCACAGACACTAAGATGGCGAGGTCACCTAGAAAGGATGCCGAACACGAGGACTCCAAAAAGGGTACTAAACTACACTATAACTTCAAAAAGAGAAAAGGAAGGCCAAAAAATAGATGGAATCAGGAAGTAGAAAAAGATTTGGAAGAAATTGGACTAGACGGCCAGAAAAGAAAAATGAACAACAAGAAGGAATGGAGAAAAGTCACATACCAAGCCAGAGAAGATCTCAGTACATAAAGGAAAGCGAAAGAACAAATTTTTTTAAACCATGGGCCTCTAAGGCCTTTAGTGCTATTGTATATATAAGTATTTAGCTATAAAACACAAAGATTACCTTAATGGCCTGATCCACGTTGACTTTTCCTTTTTGTTTACTCAACTGTATTAATACCTCATTCCACAGACCTGTACGTCGTTCCCGTTCTTCATGTTCTACCGATATTACAACATAAGCAAGCCAGGTATAAGTTGATAGCGAGTTTGATATTAAGCTGCCATTTGTGTTGTTACTGGAGACCCATTTGAACAAAGAGCTTATTGTTCCTACATTCTCTTGAGGTGTGCCGCACTAAAACAAGAATTGTATAAAAAACGTGTTTATTGCTAAATGTAGAAGTTTCTAACTCTTCCATCAACAATAAAAAAATAAGATTTCTATCTGTATTGTAGTTTTTTGTAGATGCAATGTTTAACAAAATTTTTACTAGTATTTTTACATAAACTGTGGCAGATATGCTGTGTTGCAAGATATATCTGCTTTATGTTCATTTCTTAGAGTTCTAACCCTGTAGATTTACCATTATACTTACTTGAGATTGCTCTCTTAGAATTTCATAGACAGCATCAATAGCGTCCGGATGCTGGAAACCCGTTCGGATTATAACATCTAGTAGATACATAATACCCATATCTTTATTCCAGCCTGGTATCGAAACCAAAGAGTTGCACCATAATCTCACAAGGCATCTCGGACTCTCTAGGTTATAGTACCCATAATTCATTATTTGACTTTCTATCATGTTACCAAATTGTTGCAGAACGGTGTTTTGGCCGTAAACCAAATTTTTTGCCATGGAAATATATCCTCTATCGGCATTCAGCAAATTCATTAAGATATCTTGGAATCTTTCCAGGTTAATTATACATTCCTGTGAGTTTATGAACAAAGGTATCACTACGTATAGAACAAATAGAACAGCTTCGTGTTTTTGTTGCGTTTGTAGGTAGAGCAGTTGTGGAAGACCTTTAGTACATATTAAAGGCACTAGATGACCCCAGGAGGTCATTAACAGCGTGACGAATACTGCCAAGCAATTTTGTTCTCTTACACCTACAAACAAACATCTTTTAAATATTAGATTTATAGAATGGAACCACATTTATTCAGTATTTAGTATTTTTCCATAATTTGCGTCGAAAATTTTTCTCATCCTTTGAGAAAGTAGTGGATAGGTAGACAATGAGAAGAGAAACACATTAACTCATTTACTGCCGACGTTTCGAAATTTAATTATGCCTTTATCAAGCTCTGCTGCATGGCAATGTATAAAAAAAACAACATAGTCGTTGTACAGTACTTACAGATAAGAACTGATTTTAAAATTTAACATACACACAAATAAAATACAAGAGATTGTGTACAAGTACTTGACGAGTAGCTTGCAGATTTTATTTTGTTTGCTGATTTATTTTACGCTGATTTTTTGTACCTTTACGTATAATACGTGGTTTCACTAGTAATGTTCAGTCTTTCTTCTAGCTATCCCCTTATCCACTAGTTTCGCCAAAAACTTAGTATAAATAAAAGAGAATATTTGTTTACATTAGTAAGGGTCGCTAAAAATGCGAATTTTTTTGACTAGCCTGGAAAATGGAAAAAAGGCAAAATTTTTATGTTTTTTATTACGGAAAAATACGAAAGCTGTAAAAATATTAATAAAAATAAAATAAAAGATTATAAAAAGTAAGAAATCGAAAGTTTCTTCTTCTTCAGATGCAAATCCACTAATGGATGTTAGCGATCACATTTTCCATTAACTCTCTATTTCTTGCAATATGTATCAGAGATTGTATGTCGTTAATCCCTGTCCATTGCCTTATGTTTCGGAGCCAGGACACTTTCTTGCGTCCCATTCCTCTCTTGCCTTCAATTTTACCCTCGATTATAAGTTTAAGGAACTGGTATTTTTCATTTCGCATGATGTGACCTAGATACGCCGTTTTCCTTTTCTTGACGGTTTCGAAAAGTTGGCGTTCTTGGTTTATTCTTTTAAGGACATCTATATTTGTGATTTTCGCTGTCCATGGTATTTTTAGGATACGACGATAAAGCCACATTTCGAAAGCTTCCAATCTGTTTATATCCCTCGTTTTGAGTGTCCAGCCCTCTACGCCATATAGCAGCACTGACCATACGTAGCACTTAGTAAACCTTAGTCTCAGTTGAAGATCAAACTCAGAACAAGTCAGTACCTTCTTGAATTTTACGAAAGCTTGTCGAGCTTGCTCAATGCGACATTTTACTTCCCTGTCCGATGCCCCATCTTCAAAAAGCCACGATCGAAAGTTAGGAATACGAAATAGCTTTAGTTATAGGTATAAAATGTATACTAATGTATACTACAACTAATAGAACGGTACAGGGGAAAAGGCAAGTAAGTCAAAAAACTATATTTTTCAGAAGAAACAAAACAAAAGTTGAAACGATAAAAATCCTATGTATTTTTACCTATTAAGCATTGAGGCAACGTCATTTGGTCCCTTTTTGCGATGGTTTGGTTGTACGTGTAGATGATTGAAACTCCATTTGACAAGATATGAATTTTTAAAATATAGAATGACAGCTGTCTTCTAACATACACTTCAGCAGAAGTTATATTCGGAGTAGGGAGATTCTAGCTTCAATTTTTGCACTGCTTTTAAATTCACAAAACCAATCAGACTTTTTCAAATGGAGTGTCTTTCCAAATTCTAGCTTTCTGATACCGTTTTCTAACTTTACTTTTTCATCATCACCTTTTGAAACGGCAAACAATCGTCATCCTTTCAATATTGCAAAATGGCCAAAATTCATTCATTTGGAAAAAGCAGTCAAGCGCGTTTTCGCAAAATATAAAAAATTATGCCACATATATATTTTGCTAAGTAAATATATTGAATTTAAATTTTTTAATAACAAAATAAAACCTAAACTAATCCAATCACATATAAAAATTTAAATTAAAAAAGAAGTTAATAACCTATGCATCCAGTTAAATAACATAAAACGAAATATTCACCAGTTAGGAAGCAATGGTGCAAAGAAGAAATTGGATATGTTTAGTATTGTCGCAAAAACTTGTTTATCATAATGAAAGTGAAATGATCCTCATTATCATTATTCCTTTCTGATGTAGAATTTGTATTTTCGCAATAAACAATGTATTTGAAAAGTATGGCAACATTGGTTCAAAAAGTATGCACTACGCATACGCACATCATTGACAGCAGTTGTTTTGGCGGATCAACGACCTTTCAATACGGATGACGGATAGACGAAAAGGATAGCGTTAGTCAGGGCAGAAAATCATCATAGTTCGTAGGCAACGTTTAAATTTATGGTTTAGATTGATTTGTGTTTTGCTTTTATTTGCTAGTGATAGTTTCTCATTATTAAAAATGTTTTTATTTAAATTCTAGTGATTATTATAAACATTTTTAGACAGTAAAGCCTTCAAGAGCTTTTTATTTTTTATTATATCTGTTTGAAAATGGTTGACTCCTGCATTGCAGTGAATTGTTCTAACTAAAGCAGGAAAAATGAGAAAATAAAGTTTCCACCATAATGATTACTTGATAATTACATTGAGCTATGGTAATTTCCAGAGACCTTAGTTTAGTTCTCAACGCACCGACATTTTGATAATAAATTAACAAAGGAGGTGAAATGTTTCATTGTGTCTAGTTTTTTTGCGGAATTATCATTTTTGTAATTTCAGGTATACCTTTAATATATCTTATCTAATCCACATCTACTAAAATCCACACGTTTTCGGACTAAACAGTCCATCATCAGGTTTAAATTTTAAAGCAATTTTAAAATTTAAACCTGATGATGGACTGTTTAGTACGAAAACGTTTGTTTTTTGGATGTAGCCCTTTTAAGGGTTTTTTAAATAAATATACCCACTTACGAAGACTAACCTCTTTTTTATATCTTATAAATTATCTTTAACTTTATTGAGTTTGTTGAGTTGCTGGGGAGTTAGATCAGAATATATAAAAATATCTTTTTGCTTTAGCAACCTGAATCTTATTTTTTTAAAATAAGTTTTGATATTGTCCTTTTTTAATGTTTTTTTTTTTTTATAAATGTGTTTAGTAAATGTAGAATGTATATTTTATTTTGTGTATTAAAAATTTTAGTTTTTTGATATATTTATAGTTCTCAAAATTGGTATTTTATTTAGAACAATAATAATTACAATAATTGCTCAATATATCTAATAATTCCAGGCTTTTATCCTGTTGACCAAATAAATTTTAAACCTGTTTTATTCTTGAAAAATCGGTATAATTTGAAATGCATTCCATTCAAATCCGTGCGCTTTTGCCTGACTAGCACCGTTTCTCTCACTAGCGACCTCTATGTTGACAGTTCATAAATTAGCAAAAAAATTTAAATTTAAATTTAAAAACTATTTACCTTTCATTAAAATATCGTATCTTTCCATATCTTGTACTCTGCCAATTTCCTCAAAAGCCTTATCGCTAATATGCAACTTTAACCTCAAAATAGTCTGCCACGCCCAATTTTCTATTCCGGGTTCCTGATAGACAGACTGAACTACTAAGATTGCTACATCACAGTGAATTTCATAAGGTATTTTATCCCAGTTTAGTCTCGACAGGATCATTCTAGACAGTTTATTTTCGAAAGTAGACATCGAGTTGTTTAATAGTA
The DNA here is from genome assembly GCA_918026665.1 of Diabrotica balteata. NCBI lineage: Eukaryota > Metazoa > Arthropoda > Insecta > Coleoptera > Chrysomelidae > Diabrotica > Diabrotica balteata. The sequence continues at coordinate 20,553,033 of OU898277.1, forward strand.
ATCTACAAATAAAACAAGTTGTATATTCCAGTTGATAACTGTTCTAATTTCTAATATACTGACATTTATTATTTCGAAATGATTGAATTGTCAACCTGTTAGTCAGAGTCATTTAAATGTAAATTTTAATTAATGTTTTAATTACTATTTTTTCTATTCCTCAGTATACAGCTACTAATAGTTATTATTTAATTTACAAACCTTGATATTAATTCCAAATCACTTTCACTGATTTTCCAGACAGACAAAGGTAATTCCTCGTAGAGATATAATGACAAAGACCCTATTTTATCCATATTGTCCTTGACTTCTTTTAAAATATTTGACAGCAAATGGGGGTATTTTGATGTGATATGAGTGAGTAATATCCTGGCTGATTTACAACAATTTTCTTGGGTAGTTTCACTTATAAAACCAACCTAAAATCAATTTATATAATATAAAAAAAAAATTCGAACTTTTATAATATTCAATAGGTGATATAAATCTTTTTTTATACAATAAGCAACATAAATGTGCAAATAATCATCTAGATAAGGCATGAATGTATGACCATTTCAGTCCAAAAAATTGTGTTTTGGTCTATAACCTATTTCATCTTACTTATAGCTCGTTAGACAATGATGGGTCTAAAACAAATTCGAACAGAGAAGGCATGCAAGTTACCCATGTTTCCAGCATATAGGCTATGCTGGAATGTAAAAGCTGGGTCACTGTCAACTAGTTATTAACTGCTAAAATTTTTTGTAGCTTTAATCTTCCAAAAAGGGGATTGTTTTTTCTGCCTTCCAATTTGTCATGAGCCTTCCACCATCGGATAAGCTCCAAGTAAAGCAAAATATGTCATGGTGAAGCCGACGCACAAGTTTTTAGATGCAAATGGCATGACCATTTTCTAGTAATGTGACATTTACGTGCCATTCTGACAGAAAAAGTAACGCTTAGCGTAAAAAATGTGATATTTGTATAAGAGTTTGACTTACAGAGTGACATTTTACGTCGAAATGTGACCTTTACGCATCAAAGGTGTCATACCGAGGTATTCCATCCCCTTTCCATCAAGTCCTCATACGTCTATGAGGATTGGATGAAAAGAGGACTCATATGTCTATGAGTCCGCATACGAGTATATGCCACTGGTATGATCGTAAGAAAGTCAAAAATAACAAAATAAACCTTAGTTTTTTAAATCATTTTCCTATAGCAAATAACATGGGGCGCCTTCACCAATGAGACCTTTCTCTCTGTACCCATTTACTTTTGGGATTAGAAAACAGTCACACGGAGTTACATCTAGAAAATATGAAGGGTGATCAAGCTATTCGTATGCAAATTGGTGTAATGTTGTCTACACAAGAACCACCTGGTGAACGGGTTATTTCTCAGATAACCTGCACGGCAACGTAAGACTCCCACTAGGGGTTGCTGCTGACTCTTAAACATCGCCATGTAGGTTAACTGAGAAATATTCAAACATCACAACATAATTTTAAATAAAATGGAAGATATATTAAATTTTGTACCATTTAAAGGTTTTTTTTACCCAGGTATTTAGTGGCTTAACTCATTTGCACCGAATAACAAAACACTGATGATGGGCTTTTTAGTTCGAAACGTTGTGATGTAACCCGAAAAGGATTTTAAATTATATACTTTTTATAAAGGATTTTAAATAAACTTTTGTAATTGATGATATACAGCCAACTACAGGAATTTCATTTTCCGTGTGAGTTTTATTCATTGTAATGTAAATGATTTCTCACCTGCGATAAATACTCTAAAACTGTTGCGTAGATATATAAACACAACGTGTTACATAAATACAACAACCCATAGCAATTAGCAATAGAAAATCATGAGGAACCGACAGCTACGAAGACTCGTGGTACACCCTGAAGTTAATGTAAATAAAAAATACACAGAGATCACTGTAGGCTTGAATATAAAGGAAATGATAAATTGATTTTGCCAAACGTATAAATTTAATTTTTCTTAATCTCACCTTTAATAAATCCACCGTTGCGGAAAAAATAAAATCCATATCCTCCTTGTCCCGACCCAAAGCCATATTAGCGAAAGTATTCAACAAATAGTACACCTCGGCATCCTCCAAACTGCCCAATTTCTCCTCAAACTGACTCCTCAATTCCGTCTCCCAGATTTTCTTTCTATAATCCTCCGTATCGAGCGGATTTAAAATATCTACAGCGTGACTGTCTACGCTGTGTAAAAAGTAGAAAATCTTCCACAAACCTTTCAAAGATACCATGTTGTATGGTATTACGGCGAGAAATTGCCAGGCGCCGAGTTTTTGGGAGGAATAGAGATAGTATATGGCTCGAAGGAAAAATGCGTCGTATTCGACTTGAAGACGTTCCAACATTGCCTTGTCTTCAATTTTTTGGACCTAGAATAATAGATTTTATTATATAAAGTATGATAAACATTTATTTGGCAATAAAAATTAGGTTAGGTTCAATCTGAGCCGGCGGACCATTCCTTACGGAAAGTATTTCTTTCTTTCTTCTGTTTTCGGTAATGTCTTCTTCAATTGCTGTTTTCATTTTATTTTCTTGTTTCTCCGTCCAACATTGCTTTCGCTATTTGTTTTTTAAATGCGCTGTTTTCTTTAATTTTCGTTATTCAGAAAATCAGACACAATTTGTTATAACGAATATCTACATTCTGATATTTCTCTTTTGCTTCTTTTTGATATTTGAAAATCAAAACTGATTGACTTGATCTCTTTACTTTTAAATGTTTGTTTTTTCTGTTAATTCTGCCATCTATTTAGCAATTGTGTCAATTTTGTCTTCCATTCTTATGTTTTATTTTTCCAGTAGATCTAATTGTAATAGTTTTTCAAGGTTATCATCAATTTTCTGTTCCATTTTTTATTGCGGAGAGTTTTAGTGCATTATAAAGGCCACCTTTATTATAGCAAACCTTAATTACTGTTTTAAACAAAAACCTTACAATATAAAAAGTTAAAAAATTAAGTTAAGGTTAATTTTAAACAATATTTAATAATTTTGAGCTATTCCCTTTATTATATGAATGGATTTATATTTCTGAGCTTCCTTTGCAAACACTTCTTTGTATATACTTCATCTAATTAACTTACCATTTAGGCGGTAGGTGTGTTCTTTTTTAGAATCACTTTGCCGAGTACACTGGCATTACAACCACTAGACATATTTTATTATATACGCGTAGAAATAATTTTTAAACATTTCTATTAATGCTAACTTAAAGAAATTCACTATAACTGGTTTCAATTAATTTGTGTAAGTGGATTATAAAGCGTTTTTATGAAGAACATTTGTTCGGAACACACTGTAACTGTAATCGAACGAAGGTGATATTTTGGCACAAATTGGCACAGACTTATTTGACAGTTGCGGTGCTGACACTTTTTGTACTTTATTATTTTGAATTTTAAAGTGAATACCTCTTGTTTTATATTTTTACCTATTTAATAAAATCTGTTCTTTTTAGAACAAAATTAGTGTTTTATTTAAAAAATGTCACGTAAGAATTTAAATAGACGTTGTAAAGAGATATAAATAACTAATGAAAAAAGTGTTGTTTTTGTTTAAGTATTTTATTTGACATTTTTATACGACGCATACAAGCGGCTCAAATTATTTTTAACAAGATTAATTTTTTTAATCTTGTTTTGTTTCCATTTATTTACATTAAATATTAATTTGTTTTGTTGTATAATCCACTTTTGCAATAATTATGTGACCTATTTGATTTAAAATGGATTCAGGATTTTTTTATACTTTGGCAACTATGTCAACTTCGATCTGTCAATGATAATGACGTGCAACGGTAAGTAAATTAGATGGACTGTATATAAATATAGCGTTAGACAGATCTTCAAGTATACATACCCAAACTCACAATTTTTTCGAGAGTACTTTTAAACCATTTGCTTGTAATAGGTAACCACACACCTATTGATACACCACACAAAAATTAATAACTACAATTTTTAATTCCTGCGTGATTTTTTGTGCAATTTTTAAAAAGTACATGTTTTCTCACTTACCTTCAAAAACTGTTCCCACTGATCAGTGGCATACTGTGCCACATGACGAATAAATCGACTTAATCGCTTTGAAAATTGATTATATCTTGGTTGGTCATATGTTGTATTCCTTTATGCAATATTCTCAAAACTACTGTAGAGAAAGCCAAATATCTCAGTATGTGGTGTTCAGTAACTGCTTCTACATCATAAACATCCTGAAAAGGGAATATTGGTAGACAAAACTATAATTAAGTCACTAAATCAATACTTTTTCTTATATTAAATTAACATAGAGTATATCAGAAAATTTTTAAATCAGTCATGACAAAATAGTAATAATTTCATAGTGTGTGGCCGTTTTGTGGTAGATAGATAGATAGATAGAATTTATTCATCCACAAAGTTTACACAATTTTACAAGAAAAAAAAATGTATAAATCTTATCAGACTAGTCAAAATTTTAGTACAAAAGAGTACATATATATAGCAAAAGTACATGATTAAAATAAAAACAGTTATTACAATAAAATAAATAAGAAATAAAAGTTACAAATACAAGTTACAAATACAAATTTAGAACTATTGTTGCAAAAATGTTAAAAATTTAAAAATCCATCAACACTGTAGAATGTGTTGTCCATTAAAAATGAATACACAGTTTGGCGAAAACCTTTATGTGAAGAATTACTGAGAGTTAATATATTGACTATTTTATTGTAACATTTTATTCCAATATATTCAGGTGCATGTTGGGATACACCTAATCTAGAGAAAGGTTGTCGAAAATTTGATTTACCCTGGTATCATGTGAGTGAATGTCCTCATTTCTGACAAACTTGAGCTTGTTTTCCTCAATGTGCAATATTAATTGGAAAATTAAAAGGCTAGGTAGTGTTAAAATATTAGACTTCTTAAATAGTGGCTTGCAACTATCTGAAAATGGAACACCATATATACTTCTTAAAACTTTCTTTTGAGCTATAAATGCCCGTTCAAAATGAGATGAGCAACCCAAAATATTAAGCCATACTGAAGTACAGACTGGACTAAACTAAAGTAAATCATTCGCAATATATCAAATGAGACAGTTTCTCTTAAATTACGGATTATATAGCTACATGTACTTAACTTTGCTGATACATGATTTACATGAGTTTCCCATGTAAGTTTATGATCTAGGGTTACCCCCAAAAATTTCGTTGTAGTATAACTTTTTATTGATTTGCCATCCACATGTAAATAAAAGTCAGAATTTGGAGTTAAGTTTTTTGGTAAGAAACGCATAAAATGTGTTTTTGTTACATTGAGCTTGAGTCCATTATTTTTACAATATGTGCTAAATTCAGCAGACACAACATTGGTATTTTCCACCAGTTGTATGGGTTCACTGTGAGACATGAGAATATTGGTATCATCAGCATACTGAACAATTTTATCTGGCATTGAACAAAACGTGTTTAGGTCACTTACAAATATAATGAAAAATAAAGGCCCAAGTATTGAGCCTTGAGGTACACCCATCGTACATTGAAGTGGCCTGGACGTTACATTTTCCACTGTGACTACTTGAGTTCTATTGCTTAGATAAGATAGGGCCCAATTGTACGGTATACCACGTATTCCAATACCTGCAATTTTTGTAGTAAGAGTTCACGATCAACTGTATCAAATGCACGACTAAGGTCATAAAAAAGACCCAACACATTTAATTTATCATTTAATGCTTTATAAATAAATTGAAGACAGTCAGAAATAGCAGTATTTGTAGATTTCTTTTTTTCTAAACCCGTTTTGAATAAGCAGGAAGAATTTTAAAATGTTCTAAATAATCTGTTAATCTATTTGCATAGGCTGCTTCAAATATTTTAGAGAACTGACTTGACACACAAATCAGCCTATAGTTTGCAATATCCGTTGCAGATCCTTTATTTTTAAAAATAGGGATTCCTTTCGATTCCTTTATATCTGGAAATATTCCGCATGTAAATGATTCATTTATGAGATAAGATAGTGGTAAAGCTATATAAGTGGCAACATGTTTCAAAGCTTTTCCATCAATTTCGTCTACCCCTGCAGCTGTTTTAGAAGCAGTTTTTAATACAATAGATATAACTTCTTTTTCAGTGGTTGGTGATAAAAAGAAACTTGAATTGAATTGGTCAATTTGTGTAGTACGGTTTACAACTGATAGTTCATTATTTTTTACAGCATTAATAAAATAATTGTTGATTTGATCAGCTTTATGATAATTTTGTAAGTCACCGTTGTTACTAAAAGATATTAATTTTGATTTGATTGACAGTTTTTACCTCTATTTTTATTAATTATTTTCCAACTTTCTTTCATTACATTATTGCTATTTCTAAATTGATTATCATATTGTTCATTTTTATGTTTTTTAACAATTGTTTGATATTCTTGTTTAAATTTCTTGTATCGTTCCGAATACTCTGGGTTATTGAGTTGTTTTCTTAATACATTCATCTGACACAATTGATCATGCAAACCCTTAATATGAGGTGCAAACCACGTTTTTTGTTTTGGTCTGGTAGTTACTCTACGCTTTAAGAAAGTAATATTATAATAATATAAGAAAGTATCATAAAATATTGAAAATTTTTCTTCAAAACTACTAGCCACATATAGATCACTCCAATCAATATTAGCTAAAATATTTTGAAACGTTATTAAGTTGGCATCGCAAAGTTTCTGGTAAAAAACAGTTTGAGGATTTTTTTCCAGCAACTTTCATATCAAAAGCACATAATTGATAAGTATGATCTGATAGAAATGTGTCACATACACTTACCTTTTGAACATCTAAATTGGAAAAAAAGTTGTCAATACACGTTGAAGAATTTTTAGTAATTCTAGTAGGTACATTTATGTGAAATTTAATGTTGTATTCTAAAAATAAGTTTATTAAAATATTTTTCTGATTGCTATTTTCTAAAAAATTGATATTAAAATCTCCACATATAACGTAAAAATCATTATTGTTATAAATACTCTGCAACAATAGTTCTAACTTCGTAATAAAAGTATTAAAATTCACACTATAAGGAGGTCTGTATATAGTTACAATATATAAATATTTTTTACTTCCATGAACTTTAAATTTTACTCCACATATTTCAACTTTGCTTTCAATACACCATTGACGTAAATTTAGCTGTTCACAACTAAACTTATTATTTACAAATATGCATACACCTCCACTTTCTTTTTCATTTCTTGCGAAATAAGACACTAATTTAAAGTTTTCAATATTGGTTACTTTAAGTTTATCTTCTTTCAACCAGTGTTCACTAAGGCATAAAACATTCACATTATTACTTTGAAGTATCAAATTTATATCGTAAGATTTACGTGCAAGTCCTCCTGTATATTGCAGTGTAGAATAGGGAAATATAAGTTTGTCGGTTTACTTGCATTAATACTTCGACTTCGGATATTTGATTAAACTATGGAAGTTTGACATTTACTTTGGGTTTGAGAGTCCCTAACGAAGAAATTATTTAAAAATCCTCGGAGCGACGATTATATTGTTGGTATTTCCGGAAATCGAACGCTTGTAAGCGACAGATCTTGGCCAAGTCGAGGTTTATATATTTCGTTCTTTTAATTCGAGTTGACACCACACATAAAACATTTGTTTTGGTTTTCGTTAGTTGGTAGTTCTCTAATGATAATATCAGCGTCTTTAAACACTTCCTGATCTTTTAGATATCGAAGATAGTTTCTGTTGTGACACTTCGTTTAACTCTAGAAAGGTAAAGCCAATGCCTTTCTTTGAACTCCTAAGTCGGTAGTTTTATCATTTTCACCGTAGTTTTTTTGTTCGTCTAGTTTCTTCTTTGAGTGGACTAACGTAAAACCATCATTGTCTTGTCCATATCTTCATTTATATTTACTAAAGTTTGCATTTTATTTAGCTGCACATTACGAAGTTCTGCAGTTGTTGAATTATTATCAGGACTTCTACTACTTTCGGCAACAGTTGGCAACACCGGTGATTGGAATTTATTTGTAGTTTTATAATTTGGAGGTAATTGTTTGATATGACTAAGGTGTTTTTTGTTTGACTCATTTAAAACTGGTTGTTTAACAGGTTCAGTTTTTGCTTCCATTTGGCTTATCTTTTCTTGTAAATAACGATTGTTTTGTTTTAAAAGAGAATTATTTTCTAGTAGTAAATTAAATTTTTCCTCTTTTTCTTTTATAATATTTTTAAGTAGCTTCATTTTCTTTGTATAGATCGCGTTTACCTTGGAAATTCTCCTCAACATCATTTGATTTCTCGTTTGTTTCACAGCAAATTATTCGTGTGTCACAATTTTGATGCATTGAAGCTTACTTCTGGTTGCACATGACAAATGAAAAACATTTCCACACTGTACACAAACTAAGATTTTAGTAGCTTTACTTTGACAGCACTTAAATTGCTTCTCTAGGAAATTTTCGTCACTAATAGAGAGAGCACATTTAGGCCATATTTATAAACGATGCTCAAGTATGGATCGATACTGAGATCGACTTGAATCAATTTGTGTTCTATAAACCGTTCTCAAGCACGAAAGTCGAGCTTGAGAACGCAAAAAATGACAGCTCGTACTCAAGCATCCGATCGACCTGCTTGAGCACGGGATCCTAACCTAACTTGTTTGTTTATATTTATGAATATTTCCAATACAATATTTTCTTTGTTTTTTGAGATTAATATTGTCGTTCAACATCCAGGATAAAGTATTGGTAGCTTATTATTTGATCAAAGTTGATTAAAAGTTAGAATGGAAAGAGGGCAAATTCCAGAATTATTATGAATAGTGAATATGTATGCAGTGCAGACACAATCTACTTACTCCAGTATTATAGCCAGGTATTTATTGATAATTGGCCAAATAAAAAATAGATTATTTGATAAATACATCTTTTTAGGCAATGATCAACAAAATAGATATAATAATAGTACACATGTAATGTGTAAATGGATATTTGGAACCTGGAAAATATGGTTTCCGTCTGCAATGAGGCCTACAAACCAAATTAAATACATATCTTGCATAATAAGTGCTACAGCAGTACTTTGCAATATATGTTTACAGGAAAATAATGATAGTGATGATGATTTTCTAGAAAGTAGTAAATAGAAACTTTAATGATGTGGAATGAGGTTTAAATTTTAGGAGACATTTATATTCACCAATGTTATGCATGGGAATGTAAATACAATATTGAATACTTATATTATGTATGTTCTACCTTATTTCTCAAAATGTCAGAATGATTATCATTACTTGATTACACTTTTTGTTGTTTTTTTTATTTTATATCTTATCTTTGTTTAATTCTAAAGTTGTTGATTTTGAGAATTAAATACCTATATTATATTAGATATAGTATGTTTTTGTCTTATTTATAAAAATGTTTGTTTTAATTTTAAAATAAATGAGGGTTTTCCTCACTATGCTCAGACAACTCAAGTAAGTATGTCTTCTCTGAGTACAAGGAGTTTCCCTCATTTTAATTAAGTGTTTATTCCTTTCATAAAACCTTTCCTTACCAAATAAAAATTAATACAAATTTAGAATATTAATATTCTTTATTTAAAAAATTATAGTTATAATTAAATACAATGTTATTTTATTAATTATCAGTAAACTGTACAACAATTAGAACATTACAAAAATATAAAGTAATTTATATATATATATTTATATAATATATATAATATATATATATATATATATATTTTAAATATATTCAATGGTTGAATATCAGAGGTTTTATCAGTCAATAATTGGCAAATAAAAGTCGTCAACTACTTTATTGATTTATTTGAATACGTTTCGCTTTTATATTTTAAAGCATCATCAGTTCACTACAAATAAAAAAGATTTTAGCATATAAGTAAACAACCACCAGGTTCATACTTACAAAAACAATTTGTAGATTTTTTAAAGGATGTTATAAAAACTCTATAATAACTTAACATTAAAGATTACAAACTAAACAAGAGAAACGAGACAAAAAAATACAAGAAAACAGTAAGAATACTATTGTTCATTTAATTTTAAACGATGGCTTCATTTAATGCTAGTTTAAGCTCTTTCGAGGATGAAAATATTATATATATATATATATATATTATATATATATATATATATTATATATAATATATATATATATATATATAATCGAAGTAGCAGCAATTTATTAAAAATTTTTAATAATTTTCTGTAAACAACATAAAAATATTATGAACTATGTATTGCAATCAATACTTAAAAAAACTGAAAAAGAAACATACATAATCAAAAAACAAAAGACTATACAACAAATAAAAAGGTAAAAACCATATCTTACCAGCAGAAATTAAAATATTAACAATCTTAAATCTACATTAAATACTATCTAGAAATAAAATAAACAGGAACGAGAATAGAAAGAAAATAACACATGATTTTACAACACAAAGTAATTTTTTTTCGTCTTTATAGAGGGGGAGGGTCTGAAATCTTAAGACATCTCAGTCCAGGATGCCGCCTGACTGACCTTAGTGCAGGATTCATTCTTCGTAGTTCCGGCGATAGTTCCCGAGGTACTTTAAAACATCCTCTCTTCGCTGATTCTACGTCAAATGCCTACCTGCTAAAACAGACCCTACTCTGACATTCAGTGCTCCTAAAGTGAAAAGGCCACTGAAAGACCGAGTTAACACTTCCAAACACTATCTTCAGTTGGGAATAAGCCACAATGTTTTTGTATGTTATAGTTACTGATGTTTTAATCTCTATGACCAGATATTGTTACCAAAAATACAAAATTGTGATTTATTTTCAGAAAATAAATCACAATTTTGTATCTATGATAACAGCCTCTGGTCATATAGATTGAAAAACATCAATAAATAAACATATTAGTGGCTTATTTCTACATTTTCCCTAAAACTGCAGAGTATCCAACAAAGAAAAAAAGATCTTCTAGCGCCTGAAAATAAACAATTAATTATAGACAAATTCCAGTGACAAGTCAAACATGATAAAATCTATAATTACCCTTTTTATAGTCTATTAACTTCAATGAAGCTAATTCAGCTTCATCAATAGCTCTCTGCCTCTCCTTCTCAGCTGCTTCTCTTAAGGCTTTTGCTTTCAGCATATCTTCTTCTAAAATCTTCATTTTCATCCTATGAATCTCGTCTTGCTGCCTGATGGTATAATCAGGCAGCAAGATGTTGACCTCAGGTTGGCAGTTATAATTTGTTGCTATGAACTCCCAAGCCATATTTTTCTCCATTGCTGAAGTGGAAAACAGTTTGTCCTTTTGTTCTCTACCACAGCGTTTTCTGTTACCAGCTGAATTAGGAGAACTTTTTCCTTTGTTGAGTAAGGTGCATATTTACTGCTATTTCCACTCATCTAAAATTTACATAACCAATTTATTTAGCGTACGGCTTACACATGCAATATAATTATAATGATTGTAACGCATTACATACATATAAATATATCCAAAAACAAATATACATAAGCATATATTTTTGAACATCAAAAATTATGCCTCAGACACAGTAACAAAATAGAAATTAATTCTGTAGAATAAATATTTTTTATAACATATTACATACCTTAAAATAGTTAATATCCATATTAATTTCAAACACAAAATATTAATATCAAACACAAAATTTCAGTAAGTAGCATAAACTAAATTTGGCGCTAAAAGTTTAGTCACAATTATGAGAAAATTGACAGAATCTTCTTTTTTTCGATGTTTATTCGTAATTTACTTTTACCGTACTAATTTTTCTTGCTTGAGATCAAACTTGTACGAGAATACCCGAAGTATCGTTTATAGAACACAACAAATACTTGAGCATGACTTTGACGTAAGTTCGACTTGGCCAAGCACGTTCTCGAGCACGATCTTGAGTACCGACTATAAATACGGGGCTTAAACGCTGCTCACCAGTCGGCGCCATCTTGAAACCCATTTGGTATGACGTCATATATTGGTAACTCTGTATATAATGTGTCGTTATTGGTAGAAATAGTAGATCTATACTAAAAACTTTCCGTAAGTGAATTACAAGTATCACTTTTACATATCATAAAAGAAAATTCGTTAACTTATTTTTGTCTTCAAAGGATGCACAAGTAATGCAAATTAACATAACCCCACAATCAAATAAAATTAATCGAAAAAACCAGTCACTCATTCTTAATAGCCGTTCATTTATAAATATCGGGCCACCCTCGTACTACATACCTGAAAGTTTTTTTGCTTTATAACCAACATATTTCGAAATAAATCATCCAAAGGTAATTGATTCAAGAGGGCGACTAGATCGTTCTCCTTTAACGGCTTTATCGGACTATCCTCATCTTCTTCTCCTTCGGAATCAACCATGACCCAAATCGCTTCTACTGCAGTGTCAGACTTTTGACTTAAATCGTCCAAAAATACTTCTCTACCACGGACCGGTGTTAAAATGGCAGCGAGAATGGTAAGTACGTGGTTGATTTCAAAGTTGGCAAATGGGGATATTGATGGGTTGACGTGTACTGGTGTTTGAATAAAGGCAGAAGCCCACGAACCAACTCCAGCTGGACATCTGAAAGCAGCACAAGAGAACAACGTTAAAAGTTTTCGTTACAATTCTAAGAAACTGTTGTATTCTATTCAGAAACTATTTTCGTTTATTAGTATTTTGCTCTAATTGTGCAATAAAAGATACATTTAAAACTTATCTTACCTCAAAACATGATTTAATATGAACAGGTGGTCTTGGTAATTAGCCAGTCTCAATAGAACAGCAATCAGCCTGGACAACCACAGTCTTGTTTCTTTGATGAACTGCATCTCCCTGATTAGTTTCCTTTGGAACGAAAACAAAATCGAAATACATATTCGGAGCTCCCCTAAGTACGGTTTTAGATGAGGCGGTTCCTCTTGAACTGTTAACGCAACTGGAGCGGTATTTGATAGTTGAGTTACGTTCAAACAGTTCATTATAATTCCTTGAAGATACGATTCTATCTGTAAATCAAATCATTATTAATTAAAGAATTATTATTATACAGCATTGGGATCAGTGTGGGTAATTGGAAACAGGGGTGATTGGAAACAGTACTCCCTGCGGCTAGAGATGAAATATGGCAACAATGTCACATACACAGAATTGCAGTTTCATCTTTGCTTCTGTGAAATGACATTCAGTTGTTTTACAGACCAAGTGAATCGCCATTTTGTGCAACTTAAACTTGATTGTTTTTAAACACATAAATTGATTTAGAAAAGTGCAATATTTACAAATTCCATCTCTCTGTATTGGGTAAGTATAGTGATTATATACAGAAGAGATTCTAAGAACCTTCTTAGAGGAGATGGCACATGAAGGAGAAGTGGTTATAGCTACTATGAGAATCCTTATATTACCTAAAATGTTAATTTGAAGGTTATTTACTATAAGAAGTAAGTATAAGTGTTTACAATTACCCCCTTAAGTATTGAGCATGGGGTAAATGAAAATACCTGTTGGGCTAAATGGAAACAACGTGGGGTAAATGTAAATCAATTTTTTCTGTTAAAAGAGATATTTTGTTACAGGTCTTGCCATTTTCAAAATGTTGAGGAAGTACTTAAGAAAGAGAGAACCAGCAAAATACTCTTTGAATGATTTAGTAAATGCCGTGGCAGACGTCGAAACAAAATAACATATAGGGGAACCTGCTGCTTACTACAGTGTTCCACATTGCGTTATTTACAATCGCGTAAAGGGTAAAAACATACCCATTGATAAGATGGGAGCTGGTGTGTCTACTGCATCGTCAGACAAAATTGAAAACCATATTGTGACATATTTAAAAGCCCAAGCAAATGTGTGCTATTCTTGCGATAAACAAGAGTTACTAAATGTAGTTGGTGAATACGTTAAAGAGAATTGACTAGAAACTCGCTTTAAAGATGGCATCCCTGGTGAAGATTGGTATCTTGCATTTATGAAAGGCCATCCTTCACTTGCGCTACAGAAACCTGAGCATATTCAAAAACTTAGAAAAGATGCTCGAAAGCCAGAAAACATTTATGATTTCTATTATAAACTAAAAGAAGTTGATCAAAATATTGGCCTTAATGACATCAGTAAATCCATCTTTGCATTTAATGCTAATAAGAGTAGATTTAATAGTGATCCCTCCAGAATTAGAGCTATAGCATCAAAGGGTAAAGCTCTATGCAGAGTTTCTGGTGGTTCTGGAAGGGAATCCACGACAGTGCTTGCATGTGTTTCAGCAGATGGAAAATATTTACCACCGCTCATCGTTTTTAAGGAAGCTGCTGTCCAAACAAGAGAGGTATCACCAGAGGCCATACCAGGAACTCTTTACGCTTCTAGCAAGAATGGTTGGATGGAGGAACCTCAATTTTCCCATTGGTTTCTTAATGAATTTGTACCACATGCGCAAACAATTCGAGAGATGCAGAATTTACCAAATCAAAAAGCTGTACTCTTATATGATGGACACCGAAGTCATATAAGTATTCGAATAATTGAACAAGCATTAACACATAACATTGACCTTGTTAAGTTTCCCAGACATTTAACGGACAAATTGCAACCACTTGTATTTTCAAATCAGTTAAATATACATGGGACTAAAGTTAGTAGCATATGGAAAGACGAAAACGGGGGAAGGTACTGGGCGTTTATCTAAGGACAAATTCGTAGAACTTCTAAGTGAAGGGCTATGGAGAATTAAACTGCTAGTGACGTTTTAAACAGAATGAAGGAACAGGAGGATCTTAGAAAGCAGAAAGGAAATGGAAAAAGAAATAAAGTTCGAAAAATTGCTGATTCGCTTGAAACTCCAGTACCAAGTTAACATACAAATACAAAGAAACGTAAAGAGTCATTGTCGTTATCTGATGCAAGTGAAACAGAAGTATCTTATGCTGAGAGTGATGACAGTCCATGGGGTGAACAGGTAGAAGAAGAGCTACAAGAAATAGAGACTGCAGAACACCATAAAGTGCAAAAAGGGAAAATTTGTATTAATAGAATTCAAGAGGCGGTAAAAGGCTGAAAACATCTTACAGATATCTTTGTAAGATCGAAGATATTGATTGGGATTGAAAATGAAATTAAGGTTATTAGCACTAAAATGTAAAAAAGGTGACCCTGCAAAGCAATTTTACTGCGATTACATGGAAACCTGACCCTTATGGTTTCGTCAACGTCGAAACAAATGATTGGTATAGCCACCTTGAGCCAAAATATTTTTAATGAAAGGTTGAAAGAAATGCTATTCTCCTACTTAGTTGGATTATTTTGAACGTCAGTTCAAAAAAGTGAATATGTTATTGATTTAAAAAATCGTTGTGGAATTACCGATGTATTTTATTTTGATAATTATCTGTTTTTTAAGTTACACTTGCACCACATATGATATATTCGGGAGTCTAATAGAAAAATTGGCGTATTTAATGGAAACCAACTTGCACATGATTTATAGATTACAAAACCCATGTACCAATTTTACTCAAAGAGAACTTACAGAAAGGTCCCCATTTAATCCCCATTTTTGTAGTTTTTTTTCCTAAAATTTGTAGGGTAAAATAGAAATATTGCCCATTATCCTTCTTGTGTTGTGGACTTATTTTTACAGGATATTTTTAAGACACATTCTACTACCAGTAATCATGACGTACTAATAGCTATTACGTCAGTAGCAGTAGCTGTATATAAATGAAAATTTGGCGTCCAAGCCAAATACACACACAATAAAAAAAATACATAATTACGATGTCTTGTAAAGCGTTAAATTAAAGAGAATAAAATCCTGTCTAATAAACCATTTCCATAAAAAAGGCACAGTGAGTGACGTTTATTAAAGGGACACATATCAACCGTAATCTAGTCGTATAATAGCTATACGACAACAAGGATTTACGGTAGAATTGTCTTAAAAAGCTTTGAAATTTATATATAAATATGAAAACAGTATATTATTTAAATGGGAATATTCAAGTGCTCAGTTCTTCAACCATAGTACAAATGAAAATAAGTCTATAGGGACCGTGATGCAAGTTCGGAAAGAGCAGACCACCTGGTGTCGTAAACTCAGCAAAAATTTACTGCGCTTTCATGTTAGATCGAGGTTACCGGATAACTGTCAAGGACGTAGCCCCAAAAAAGAATAAGAAAAAAAAGTAAGATTGAGGTTATGTCGGTATGTTATTAAAAGGTAAACGTTGTATGTAGTGTAAATACAAATAAATATATTATTAAATTACAGCATTACTGTTAATATGGATGCAATAATAAAAACTGGATTTGAGAAAGTAAATCACCAAATAACTTTTCAACCAATTTTTGTTGTATTTTTACAATTTATAACACACAATTTACTAAATCCCATTTTTCTTCGGTGGACAGAAGGTGTAAATAAACAAACGAATATGAAATATGACAATTTGGCAATGACATTGAATTTATGAAATCTATGAAATGTGCAGTAAAAAATGCAAGATTTCTCCGCTACTCGCGCACGATCGTTTTCTCGTATCACATCCAAGTACTTGCACGTCGCCAATAAGAGGACCACTCGTTCATAAAATTTATTTAGGTAAGGTACTTGTATTATTTGTTAATAGGAATAATAAGTTTTAATATGTAAAATTTATCAAGTAAAATAACAAATTATTGTGTGAGTATGCAATCAAATTACGGTACCCTCGTACTAACAACTTCTGCTTCTTTACCACAGTAGCAACTAGGAGAACACAGGGGTGCAAAATCTTCTTAAAGTTAGGTAAGATTAAGTTATTACGACAATAAAAACTGTAGTATTTATCGTGTTGATACTATACAAGACTGAGGTGCAGTGTAGTCTCGGAAGACTTCGCCTCCCCGATAAAGTCTCATAGGGGCGGTGCGTTTAAGGCCTCGTAATAGGTTACGTATATAAGACATACACACACGTCAATAGAGAATTAAAATAAAAAATAATAATAAGAAATACTTAATAAAAAATAAGAATATGTGTGGAGGGACGTAACAGACATAATGAAATTTCAAATAGTGTTTCCAATTACTCTAAATGACCCTACCCACCCAAGAATTATTGAGTAATCTAGAAAAAATATGAATAACTCTACCTGTATCCTCAAGTCTTCAGCAGAAAACGAATACAGCGTATGATTTTCATAAGTCAAATTCTGAACATTCCCCAAAATTCTTACGATACTTTGAAAAACAGATCTATGAAATATACTTTTATTATAGCGATGTGCGGCTGAAACTACACTACCATCTTGACATTCTCCTCTGCCGGTTACGGTGGCAGTTTCAATGGTCCAGAGATCATTCTGTAAGGTTTTGTATTCTTTGCGAATTTGATCTAGTTCTAAAGTGTTGCCTGTTATTTTTTCTTGGACGCGTAGATAGCTGGTTAGAAGTTCGTACAGAGGATGTTGTTTAATTGCTAGACCTAAAAATATATTCGATTATAAACGATAAAAGTGAGTTGCTTTTCGGTAAACAGTATATCCAAGTGTTTCAGCATGGCGCTAAGTTGTGAATACATCTAAGCGCCAGAATGGAACACTTGGATATAACGTTTACTAAAAGGCAACTCACACAGATAGATATCTAAACGCTTTTTCACACAACCATCCTTTATAAATAAAAACAGTTTCCAGCACTCAATATTCAGATAGTCAACTCAAGACTCAACTTTCCGCGGGATTTGTGACGATACGTGTAGAGGGAGTACATGTGGTATGCTGCTACATTTCATTGAATTGTACAGCGGAGAATTATGAAAGTAGACTGGATGAGATTATATATTATTGGGAAGAGAGTGTGTAGTGCTCAGAACAGACAAATACTTATGGAATGGATAGGAACTCTGGACTTAGTTATCTTAAATAATGATCGGGAACTAACGTTCGTGAGAGGAAATTCGCATTTATACATCGATGTCACCTGTACCACACAGAATGCGGCAAGAAAAGTTAGAGACTTTACCGTGCTGCCAGATGACACTGCTACAGAATACCGCTACATTGGCTACCAAAGTGGAGTCATCAGCGAACCAAACAGGAAGTAGAGGTGGAGATAGAACGGACTGGCTAGCGTTTGATGAGTATTCTAGATGGTTGATAGAAGAAAAGATGCCAACCGCCATCGGCAGGACCTGAATCAATAATAAGAGAGGCTATGAGAAATTGCATAATGAATGCGGGGTAGATGAAAAAATAAAAATGCGAAGAGATCGCCAATAAGAGAAAGGAATGCATTGTCATCAGAAGAGAGACTACGAGGGCAAGAGGTAGAAGAGAAGTAAGCTAGCAGAATGGATATAGTATACAATGCGCGAAAGAAGGAACTAAACAGGAAGATCGGAGCCGAGAAGAAGAGGCACTGGAGAGAACTGTGTGACAAGTTGGATGAGGACGTTTGGGGTCAGGGGTACAAAATCGTAATAAACCAGTTCAAGCTGTACCCTCTGTATGAGATGCCACTGGACAGGAAGCTTGAGGTTACCCAAGAGCTGTTTCCACCCGGCCATTAGCATGGAGTGCAGTGGGACACCGAAGCTGAGCGAGCTGTACTTTTACCGTAGACGAACTCAACAAAGCGTTGAGTGCCCTAAAGACACGAAAGGCTCTGCGACTCGATGGAATACCACCAGAAGCGGTGAAACGCATTGGCACTATGGAGCCGACGTGGCTTTTGGAACACATGAATGTACTACTTGAAACTCAGCGATTTCCGCAAAATTGGAAGATCTCGAGGCTCGTGCTACTCCCAAAGGGGGAAGACAAGTATCGACATATTTGCCATCTGTCGTGCATAGGTAAATTATACGAAACAGGGCTCCTAAGAGGGCGAATAGACGACAGTGAATGAAGAGGCGGGCTGTCGCCCACGCAGTACGGTATAAGAAAGAACAGGAGCACGTGATGCGATGAAGGAAATCTCCGGGGTACGCGGTGTGGGGTTAACCAGAGGTGGACATCCTACTGTCGTTTGATATCCGAAATGCTTTCAAACACATTAAAATGAAAGATTGTTGAAGGACTCTACGATAGAGAAGGTATCCGAGGTACTTGATGAATTTGGTCTCGACTATCTGTCAGAGGGAAAATTGTGGTAGAAAAAGGAGTAGTGGTTGATGTAACGGCTGGAAATGCTGCAGGAGCGGCCATGACCACGTGTGGAACTCTAACATATACGGGGTGTGGCTTGTGAGCCACAATCCCTTTCGCATTTGTGGACGACCTCGCTATGTTGGTAGTGAAGCGAGACAGGGAGGACCTTAACTTCGGTACACAGCACACATGCAACCAAGTCGAGGAATGGATGAAAAATTCATGAGCTGGAATAGGCTGCAGGATAAGACCGAGGCTATAATCTCCAAGGAATCAAAGAAAGAGGACGGGATAACATTCGAATGTGCAGGAAAGAGAGTGGTTCCAAAGAAATGCGTGAGTATTTAGGGTGACTCTGAGTCAAAACGAAAAGCGGGGAGTACGTAAAGGCGGTGACTTAAATAACTGCGGTGAGATTCGCCGCGTTGTAGGGGATCATGTCCAATATCGGAGGGCACCAAAACTGAGAGGAGGAGAGCCCTTCACTCTGGTATGCAATTGATCTTACTCAGTCGAGATGCGATGTGCCTGTTTGGAGTACGGCAGTTTTAACAAAGGCATACAGAAAGCAGCTCACCCGAGCAGATAGGTAGGGTGGCGTGGTGCATACGAACAGTCTCTGCCGAGGCGTTGGGAGTTATCACGGGTGTATTCCGATGCACGTGCTAGTGACGGAAAGAGGAAGAATATACGAGAGAAGATATGAAGACATATCAACAGAACGTTTAAAAAAAAAGAAGAAAGGGGGGGGGGGTCCATAATGGCGTGGCAAGAGGAATATGGACGAGATGAGAAGGGTGGCGCAGTGGACGAAGTCTGGCGTTTGGATTACTTCCTGACGTAGATGCTCACAGGACACGGTTGCTTCAGGGCATTCTTTACAGGTTCGGAAAGGCAGAAATGACAAATGCCTGTACTGTGAAATATCGGACACTGTCTCACACACTCTATTGGTATGCGATTGATGGATAAGTGAGAGGAGCTTGCTTAAGAGATAGCTAGGAAATAGGGTGTAATTAGTCACAGAACTGTTGGAGGAGATGGTTAGGTCGTCAGATCGGAGAAGAGCAGTTCAAAACATATGTGAGGAGAACATTGGAGAGAAAGGAACAAGAAGAAAGGCGACCCGAAGTGAGAGGCACGATGACCAGGACCAAGCAAGAAGATAAGGCAGAATAAGAAGGGGTGAGATTGAACATGAACAGGGAGGAATGCATGGAATGCTTGAAAATTATATTCCACTTTAGTTAACTTTATATTAACCATTCTTGTAGTACCTCCCAGCGTATAGAAATCTTATAGTAGGGGGTGCCTGGACAGTAGGGGGTGCCTGGACAGGTAGAAGGTCCAAAAAACTATTGCCTAAACTTTCTCATATTTATATGCTTTCATACCTCCTTATATGAACATTTTCAGAGCAACAGCCAATGACATTTTTAAGTAAGCAATGTAAGCATGCTTAATGTATTATGTAGAAATCTAGGGCTGGAGGATGATTTGAAAATGCATAAAGATGCATATAAACTGATGGAGAGAAAGAAGACAGGAGGTGGATGAAGTGTGAAAATTAACATTTCCTTTAATATTCATATTAACGAACATATAATTTAAGTCTGTATGTTCAAAGCATTTAAAAAAAGACCTACCTTTTAATTCCGCATTAACGTATTGCTCTATAAACTCTTCCAACGTTTCAAGTTCCTGATTATAATACAACGCACTTAACTGTGTTTCCGTATACGGTTTCATCTCAGTATGAACTTCAGTCTCAGAATTTTTGGTGATTGTTTTATTGTTCTCTGTAATTTTATCAGTCATTTTTATGTCGTTTGCTAGTTTTTTATTTTCATTTAAAATTTTCTCCAGTTCAGCAGAAAGTTTACCTGTAAAATACAAGACCAAAATATTGTTTAGTTTCATTTTAGACAATTTGTCGAAATGGTGGGATTAAAAATGTTACAATTAATTCATAGAATACTTTTTTGAATACCCTCACACATATGTCTATTACATATTACCTATAGTATACTATGCTATAACCTATACTACATCTATAGTAAAATTCACGTGAATAATTCAGCATTAAGGTGTGGTTTCCTAGGAGGGTTCGTCAAAGGAACCTGAAAGCAGCCAACTTCAGTTTCAAATCAGTTTGAACAAGTAGAATGGGGGCTGTTTTTTAATTATGGTATATTTATATGTATATGTATTCCATTTTAACTGACACTGCAGTGTTGCTGATATCTGACAATATCACAAACAAAAAACTACTTGCCCAAACAGAGCAAGTAGTTTTTCGTTTGTGATATAGTATATACTTCGATAAATTTAACAAGAACATTTATGCTAATTTAGTTTTGATAACATTTTTACTAAACAATACAATAACCACACCCACAATACATGTTATTTTCTTGAAAATTATAATATAAATTGAAAATGGTTAATTGTTCGAACTCTTAAATTATATATCTGAATCTATTGGGTATTCCCAGAAGTTCAACTACATAAACTATGTTTAAAATACCTACCTGATGTCTCCTCAATAACAGTTTTATTTATAACTACTTCATTTTTTATTCCAACAGACAATTCATCTTCAATGTCATTAGCAGTGTTGATCTCTAAAACTCTTGTACATTTGGTGGCATTGTTTTTTGTTCATTAAGTTTTTGGTTCTGCTCAATACACTCGTGATCACTTTTTGCTGTTCCTTGATCATGTTCTACCTGTTTGGCATCTTCCAATGACGAAGTACTACATTCAATTGCAGGAATTTCTTCAACATTGCTTGTGCTTGTAGAAATTGTTTTTAGGAAATCTTCACTGCTTTTTTGACTTGAACTGCCCTCATTAGCTTTATTTTTCTTCTTTTTCTAAAAGGAAAACAGTTTGATCATGTAACCAACTAGCAATCAGTGACAAATATATAGGTTTCATGCTTATGCTAAAATTAATGAAGGACTAAAATATGGTATACATAAACAACTAGAAAACATCCATGGTTTTAGCATTTTTTAGTAAAAATTTTAAAAATTAAGTTGTGGGAATGTTTTGATTGATAGTGGACTATTTAGTTATACCTACTATATTTATCAATTTAATAAATAATGTTAGACAAAAGCTTGGAATTCATTTATTGCAGTTTTTGTACATTTTCTGTACAAATACATAGCTAAAATCCAAAATAAATGGTTAAAAACATATTAAACACGTTGACTGCAAACTACAAGATAACTCTTAGGGCGAGCGCCCACCAAAGTGGCGTGGCAAGTAGCAAGTAGCACTGCGTCTAGCATGTTTATTAAAATGTAACCAATAAAAACGAATGATTAGAATGAATGACGTCACTGTCATTTTGGTGTGCGCTGAATCATTCGTTTTCATTGGTTACATTTTAAGAAACATGCTAGACGCCGTGCTACTTGCCACTTACTATGTGCAACGCCATTTTGGTGGGCGCTCTCACATAGATTGCATTCTTTTCTAGAATGCCAACTACAAGTTATGTTGTAGTAATAAAATGTGATTAAATCAAATTGTCATTTTAGGCCAGATTTATTTAATTGCCCTGGCAGTCAATGTGTTAATATATTTAATATCTTCCCTATAACATGAATACTAAGATGCTCTTCTTACACAGCAGCTTCTTCTTACAATAAGGCAAATGTGGGATATTAAAACTATAAAGTCTAACAAGAAAGATGCGATTCATTTATGAGGATAGATTACTGCTGGCTTTACAAAATTGGCTTTATTTTCATTTATAAAATTTATGGTACAATTTCAACATCTAATAAAAACTATAAATACATATAAATCTACAAGTTGTAAAACTCATATTAAATGAAAATGTATGTATTTGTATTTTCTTAAACTACAAAACACAGTGATATAAAATCACAGTTATACAAAGACTGTTTCAAGTTTATTTTTATATTTTTGAAATTTTTAAGTTTTATCAATAGGAAAGTGCAAATCATAATTTTTCGAGTGAAACTGAACGAAAAAGGACTCATTATGCCCTATTTGCTTAATAATGTAGTCAATTAAATATTCTCTGAGAGCTCTGGATAAGTGGTGATGCAAAAAATAAAGCAATCATTGTCCATTATTCTGTTGTCTAAGGTTTTAATATTCAGGATTTTTGTCACTTCAATTCTATGGCCATTTTTCATATGAGTATTAAGTTTAAGTAAACTAAAATCATAAATAACTATCTTCAACTATTAACTATAAGTACAACTAATGTGAGCTTGATATTGACAAATTAATTTTTAATAAATACAATCATCCTCATTCTGTTCATACTCCTAGAATATGCTTTGAAACATCACCTATTCAACAAACAAAACAGCCAAATCATTAGCTATGGCTAAGATTTGTGTCATTGGCAATGTAGGCATTTTCACATCAAATTATTTTGTGTAATGTAGAAGATTTTATATATGAAAACCCAAACTGGCCATCAGAAATAGTCCACTATAAGAGCAACTTAGGCGATCAAACATACTATGAAACCATTTTGATGTTGAGGACTTAATACTTAAGCAACTTACTAAACTGATTTAAGAATGCCACAAAAAAGTTTTTTAACAGTATTCAATGAGTTGTGGGTTTCCCCTATCTTTCAGTGATATTTGTATAGTACAATAACATGAATTTTGTTTATTATTCGTTTCACACACTTAATTAAAAGTAAGTAAATGTAATAAAATGGGAATAAAATAGGGTATATTCCTTATATCAATAAATTTAACTTAATAATATTTAGGCACAATATTGATTATACTTTGTTTGTGTAATATTATTCATAACTTTATTATGTTAATGATAAGAATACTAAGTTGTTTCAGGATACAGTTGATACAAAAACTATTTTACTTAGTGAAATAATGTCACAACTAACAGTAATTTTATAAACTTTATATAAAATATTCTGTTTCAAATATTCATTAACTTGATTATTGTTGGGTAATATGCAATTCTGCTTACTTATAAGTAATAATCGCAAAAAGATTATCTGAAGTCAAACTAGGGAAATATACATCACATATTTATTTCCTTAGTCAATCATGTATATTGACTACCAAATATTATAAACTGGGTTTATTGTTGCAAATGAAAATTTTGCAGATTTTTCATCTTTAAATTGTTTGTAATTCTAAAACTATTTTTCTGGTATCATTTTTCTTTAACCATGTTTCCAAAATTAGAAGAAATTGGATAAAGAGTTGACATTTCTAGAAATAACTCCATAAAGCCTAAAAATCTATTGCACAATGATAATTAACAATACATACAAGAAAATGAATACATTTGAAAATTGTTAAGTAAAACAGTTCACAGAATATTGGGATTTGTGTGATTACTTGATATTGTGATATTTATACATTATGTAGAACTAACAAAGAATATGCGACCATAAAAACTAAAAATCTGCAGTACAAAGGTCATATTATAATGGGCTCAGAATAAGAGTGTTAAAGACTAATAAACTCATGAATAATAAATATAGAAAGAAACAATATTATCGCCCGTAAATTGTAAAAATCATAAGGTAATATGCTAATAAAATTCTTAAAAATTCCGTTAAAATGTCTGTAAAAATCTTCAACTTCCCTCAGGAAAAGAGGACCTGAAGAAGGAAGCTGTCTCATAAAAAAGGCATATATACAAATATGATTTATATATTCCCTTTCACTAACATCTTAAAACGCAAAAGTAAGTCAAACATATCAGGTTATTTCCATGATATTTTTATGCAAAGAGCGGTGGTTGTCAACCATAAACAATTTATCAAATTGTATAATCAGCAGAATCAATTACCTTAGTTTGTACCTTCTCTTTAGCTATTTCCATGATGGATGCGGCTCATTTATTAATAAACAATAAGTTTGTTTGCTATTAGAAGTAATATCTATTAGTTTTACTAAAACGTATAAAAGTAGGGATACGTAAAATTTAAACAATAATATTTTGCTTTTTATAAACAACTGCAGCTGACACTCTGACACACTGAATGACAATGACAAATTAAATTCGATAGTCAGGTGTCAATTGTCACATTCCATAGGCGGAGGCGCTTAACTTTTAAAACTTTTATAGCCTTTGTGAGATAATTTCGACACAGAATTATAAACAATCAGAATGCCCACTTGCTTGAAAAAATAAGTACACGCACTCGTTTGCGCAGGACGAATCAGCCATGTTTTAAACGGAACCAGTGCTGTTTAGTGACATTTTATCTGGTGTCCATAGAAAATAAACCGGTTTAATTTATTTACGGCAACTATATAGACTTAATATGTACTATTTTATTGGTACTTTTGAATGAATATACTAATAAATATAAAGATGTACGTGTGAACGGTCGAATGAAATCTTGATGAATAATGGGCGATGAATACGTAATCTTGATTATTGGGTTACACGTAATGCTTGATGAATTTAAAGGCAATTTCTTTTATGTTGCACTGCTGCAAAAGATATTTGTTACAAATGTATTTAACTAAAACTTCTCATTTTTCTGCTATGTGCTAAGGAGAATTTGCATTGAGCTCGTGTATCTGCGTAGTGAATTGAAATTATACTTAGCGAGAGAAATGGTCAAGATGCTATGCAGTTACACGATGTATCCGGGATAAACTGCTCTGCACTAGAAACAATAACGGAGTCTTGAGAGGTCGGGATATAAGTACTGTCCTAGAAACTACCTTTTTTTTATTACTTAAAATACAAGCAGAAAAAATGGCAAGCCATTCTTAACACAAAAACTTCACAAATTATTTAAAGGATTAGAAAACATAAAAATTGCCGCTAGAAATGTTAAAACCACAGTACATTTACACAATAAAACTAAAGATCCTCTAACAAAGAAGGAAAGTTTACAAGTAGTGTATCAAATACCTTGCTTAGACTGTGATAAGGTTTATATAGGAGAAACTTCTCGTACATTACATAGTAGAACCCTTTTCACAAAAGTGATATAAAAACAAACAAATCACAAGCTTGAACATTAGCCAACTACTCCATCAATCTAAATCACACATTTTTAACTTTTCACAAGCTTCAATTCTAGTAAGGCAGAAAAATGAACAGAAGCGGTTTATTTTTAGAAATGACACATATACAGAAAAATAAAAAAAATTATAAATAGAAAATTAGATATTGACAAAATAAGTAACATTTATTGTTACATATTAACAGATCAACAAACAATTGGCATATCATCATCATAATCTCATTTTCTATCGACATCCTAACATAGAAAAATTTATACAACCTTGAGGTAAATTTACTGGACTATTTTATTTTTCATCAACAATCAAATTAATAATAAAAACTATTAATACTGGTTTTTCTTTCCACATAAAAGAACTGTATACTATTCATACATGTATATGTTAATGAACCAAACATGACAATAATATAATTTTAAGGAAAAAAAAAATTTAATATGTGTGTGATTGCGCGTTTTGTAAAGTCAAACATCTCACAACTAGTAAGTAGAAAATATATTAATACTATATATATATATATATATATATATAACTATATATATATATATATAATATATATATATATATATATAATATATGTATATATACGCTCCATTTTTATTACTGCAATTTACTTTATTTACATTTTTTTATTTTTATTAATTAGCCAAGTAATTAAGACAGAAAAGCTTTTAATTTTGATATTCAGTAAACACATTATTTATTTTTATCATTAACACCAAACTTATTGATCTAGACATTCTTAAAATATTCATATAAATTAGCCTTCATACAGGGTGTCCGAAGTTAATTGGACATTAGGTAATGGGTGATAGCTGACATCATAATAAAGTGTTTGAGCTCAAATTGCTTACACAAAATATTGCCAGTTTTCATTCTACAGGGTGATTCATTAATTTTTTTTATATTATTTTTAGGGATTTATAGAATTTTAGGGATATTAGAGAAAATCCTCATGCATTTCAAGAACATCACTTACAACATGAGTTTTCCATAAATATCTAGTGTGGCATATTTGGGAATTGTATTGTATGACCATTCAAATTACCAACTAGGTTTGACGGAGTAAACATATCTAAATTTTTTGTGAGAAGATTTACCAAATCTTTAAGAAGACATACCTTTAAATTTGAGACGTAACTCTTGGTACATGCACCACGTTATAGCCTAGAAGTTAGAAATTATCTAGATGAAATTTATCCTCAAAGGTGGATTGGTAGAGGTAGTATATACCTATGGCCAGCACGTAGTCCCGAACTAAATCCCCCTGACTTTCACTTGTGGGGCTACCTAAGGTCACTTGCTTATAAAAAAATTAATAACCAAGTTATGGCAAAATATTGTAGAGGGAGTGAAGATTTTAAACACTTATTGTCATTTTTTTCGATTCGTTTTGAATTAGGTATTCACTTTGCCAATTGTTTTATATTCACTTCATTGTTTAATTTAATTGAATTTCCGATTTTTTTTAAAATTTGTTACGATGTATAAAAGGTTTAATAAAAATAATTGTTTCAATCATATGCATTTTGTTTGCAAGAATTATCTACTACTAATACAGTTAATATTCACTGCTATTTTAAGACCTTTTGAATAATGTTTGTATTTACATAAGTTTTTGTAATTTTTTTTTTCATTTTATGCACGTCTCTAAGAAATACGTTTATTTCGAAAACGGTGTACTTTTTTCATTTGAAACTAGAATACCTTTTTTGTGTAGAACTGAATCCTATTTCATATATTTTTTTTCTAGAATGTTTTTACAGGGCGGTCAAAAAATTATGGCCGCATTAATGAACCAATGTTATAGTAGGTGGCGCCATCTAGTGTCAATGGTAAAAACTAATATTATTTTTGTATTAAGCATACTAAATTAATGCAAGATACTAAATTTTACTTAAATCGGTTAAATAGTTTTTAATATAGGTATCCCTAAAAATAATATAAAAAAATATTATTAAATCACTCTGTAGAACGAAAACTAGCAACATTTTGCCAAAGCAATTTAAGCTCAAATACTTTATTTTGATGTCAGCTAGGTATCACCCATTAGCTAATGTCCAATTAATTATGGGATACCCTGTATAATACCTATACATATATTTTAGGTTAAAGAGGCTACCTCCGTTACAAGCTATAAGAACATTGATAACATTCGAAAATGATAAAAAATATAGATTATATAAGACAAGAGGTTTGTTGTAATGGTTTTGTTAAACTCTAAAATCAGCAGTTAAAAAATGTTAGAAGACGGTTCTTGCCAATTTCGATCAAATTGTTCTACAGAGCTCTACATAAAGTGAAAATTACATAGCTGATCATCAATATTCAAGTAAATAGGAACTATCAGAAGAAGGAAATGTAATAGAATGTCGGTGGTAATTGAAGAAATGGTTATTAAATTTCTCTGCAGTCTATTCTAGTTATTTGAACTAGTAAAAACAGCGACATTTTTTGAAGCCATTGCGTAATATGTTTTTAGATAAATTAGAGGTATTTGTAGAGTATGTTTTACCAGTTGAAAAAACTATAATCTTATTGTTGTGACAAGAATTGCAGTCTTACAGATTCCTCTCGCTGATATGGACTTCCAGAAGAAGAAATTTAAATACTACTCAATGGACTCTTGAAAGAAGAAGATAACTGTATTTTCTTGTAGAAAGATAGCAGGGTTTCATCAATAAAATGCCAGTAATAAATTGCAAGATTGGGTTTTGTCACTTTGCATAGAATACTGAGAGCTAGATCTAGGTACTATAGGTGTAGCTCTATCATTTAAACGTCGGTATAGGACTACAAGATTGATTTTCATTCGAAACCTTTTTGCATGGAATAATGGGAATGGGATCAAGGTACCGTTTTCAAATCTTCTTCTTGTAGTGTCTATCTGTCTCGGATGTTGGCGATTATCATGGCAATCTGCACTTTGCACACTGCTGATCTGAAAAGATTTGTGGTTGGTTTGTGTGTTGTATTAAATAACGTAAGTATATTTTTAAGTAAGAAAATCTTTCGCCTGCGTAGTCCTCGCTTTTTTTACTTTTTCTTGTAAAATTGCGGCAATCCATAGATATCTTCCGCTGTTCCTCATGATGTCAGCGAGGTTTTCTATTTGGTTGTTTTTATTGTGGTTAACAGCCCTGTTTCTTAAAACGTCCTGATTAGTAACATGGTCGGTGTAAGAGTATTTTTAGGATCCTACGATAAAGCCCTATTTCCAAAGCCTCAATTTTCTTTCAGCTAGCGTCTGTGAAAACAGCATGACTCAACTCCGTACAACAGCCTTATCAAATAAGTCATATATTTACCACATTCTAGTAAATAAGAGATTCAAAAATGGTGTCAACAGAATAACGACATCACAGTGAAAGATATCATTTCAGACCACAATCCTTTAATAGCTGACATCAAAGTCAAGCTCAAAAAAGTCCCAAAACACCAAAACTAAATATAATAGACGACAACAAAAAACACATAGAAGAATATGTAAATAACAAGATTATTATAAAAATGCATGAAAATAATGATGAAGAAACATAGAAAATGTTTAAAGATATCTCATAAATAATGAAAAAAAAAATATTTAAAGTAATCATCAAGATGACTAGTAGACCCAGAAGACACGTGTTAGGAAGTGGTAAGAGACTCAAATTAATCGAAATGTTTAAAGAAATCTCATAAATACTGAAAAGAAAAACATGATGTAAATAATCAGTAAGATGACTAGTAGACCCAGAAATAACGTGTTAAGGAGTGGTAAGAGACTCAAATTAAATCGAAACGCAACCGTTTTTGTATATTTATCGTCCTTACTTGACGCAATGAGTACAATAATGATGGTAATTTATATGGGTAAATTGTTGGTGCTTAGTGGATTATAAATATTCGCAGTATCGCTCTGAATGGCTTGATTAAGCTCGGGTGTATAGTTTACTTTAATTGCTATCGACATATTTAACTTCATCTTTCCTCACTAGAGGTCTCTAGTAGCATACTCTGGTAATTGTTTTTCCTCTAATTGCCAGAGTAGTCTGTGCGTTTTGGTTTGGTTGGAGTCTTATTACAAACTCTCTCAGAAACACGTGTTAGGGAATGGTAAGAGACTCAAATTAAATCTCTAGATATAACTAAGAATATAACTCTGGATAATAACAATATAAAAAAGTTGAGTCGTATGAATCGGGGTCCTTGAACGAAGATAATGTGCAGAAAACTAAAAGCATTTGAGATGTGGCTATATCGGAGAATACTTAAGATCCGTGGACTGACCGAGTCACAAATGAGGAGGTCCTCAGAAGAATAAATAAGAACCGAGAGGTACTGACCCCATCAAATCTCGAAAGTTACAATTCTTCGGACATATTATGCGAAATTAATCCAGATATGTCTCCTTCAAGTCATCCTGCAAGGAAAAATATTTGGAAAACACGATCCAGGATAAGAAGAACATTTTGATTAAAGAACCTTAGAATCTGGTTTAATACAACATATGTGCAGCTTTTACGTGCTGCTGCAGATAAGATAAAGATTGCCATGATGATCGCCAACATTCGTAACCGACAGGCACATCAAGAAGAAGAAGAAGTCACCAATCGGCAGAAGTATTGGACGACCGCGCAAAAGATGGAGTGACAACCTTCCATCTTCTTCTTCTTCTTTAGGTTGGAAATCATTATGGCCATTCTGACCTTCGAGGCAGCTGCTCTGAACAATTGCCTTTAGCTGCAACCAAAACCACTCACTCAGGTTCTTCAACCAGGAAACTCGTCTTCTTCCTACGCTTCTCCTACCCTCTATTTTTCCTTTAATTATGAGTCTCAAGATGTTGAATCTTTCGCCTCTCATTACATGTCCGAGATATTGCAATTTCCTTTCTTTTATTGTATTTTCCATTTCCTTCTCTCTGCCTATTCTCTTTAACACTTCTGACTCTATCTACCCATGGAATCCTTAGCAATCTTCTAAATGTCCACATTTCAACCTTCCATAGAGGTATTAATAAACACCACGCCAATAAACAAGCAGAATTGCTTATAAAGAGGAAGAAGAAGAATTAGATTAAAAGCTTTTGTACTTTACCATTGTAATAAATACCCTTCAGTATCTATGCAACAAACATGAAAGAAGTTTATACAAATTTCAAAGTACTAGGGAACCTGGCCCAAAATGACATATACTAGGGTAAAATGACACATCCGGTGTATCTCTAACTTGGCAACATGGCTATGCGCTAAGAAGTTTTATACAAGAGCATCACGTGGTGCATAATGGATGTTTTAACGGGCGTTCGCGATCAGTTCAGTCGTTTACTTGTTAAAAGGTGGTTTGTGCTTTATTGAGTACCAAAATATTTTGGTAGGCGACGTTATACTTCGCTATAAAAACGTTTAAAACTTTAAAATTTTATATCTCTGTTAGTTCCAGGTATGTATTGTTATTCATATTAACAGAAACATCATGTTTGGAAGCTTTGTTTGTTTTAAACAAAAAATTTATTGTAAAAAATGTGTTCTTGTTCACACTTGGGTAAAACGACATATTAAATACTCGGGTAAAATGACATAGTATGTCATTTTGCCCATATAAATTTTAATAATAATATGGTAGGTAGAATATTAATGTATGGTATTTTCTTTTTTAGTATGGTGGGACACTATGAAAGGAAAAGTACACGCCAGTCTTGGGATCCAGTACAAATGCAAAGAGCCATCCAGGCAGTCCAGTGTGGAGATATGGGCCGGTTTAAAGGCATCGATAACTTTTAATGTGCCCCAAGCTACTTAAGAAGACGAGCATCCAGACAAGAAATAAACGGGTATCATGTACTAATAAAGGTCTTGGCCGGTACGAAACTACGTTCTCTGTAGAATTAGAAAGAGACCTCGTAACACACATAAATACTCCTAGAATCAAGTTTGTTTGGATTATCTTGTGATGTCGTTCGTTCTTTAGCCTACCAGTTAGCAGATCGAAATGGAATAGTACACGATTTAACACAACCACTAAGATGGCTGGTTGGGATTGGTTACGAGGGTTTCGGTCTAGACACCCCGATATATCCCTTAGAAAACCCGAGTCCACGTCTGCAGCAAGAGCGCAATCATTCAACAGGCCGCAAATTGCCAATTTATTTAAACTTTTAGAGGATACTATTACAAATAACAAAATTAATTCTACACGCATATGGAATGTGGATGAATAGGCCTATCCACGGTTCAAAAACCCGGCAAAATATTTGCAAACATTAGCAATAGTTGCTTGCATTAGCTCAGTGGGAATTATGTTCCACCAACACTTATATTCCCAGGAAAAATTGGAAAAAGAATTAATAGATGAAAGCGCCTTTAGGAACTTTAGGAATAGCACAGGAAACAGGATGGATGACAGGCAAAGTGTTCCTAACATGGATAAAACATTTTAAAGAATATTCTAATCCTTCTATAGAAGACAAGGTTATGCTGTTGCTTGATGGGCATGCGAGCCATAAAAACATTAATGTTTTAACTTTTGCCAAAGAACATGGAATAGTGATATTGTGTTTTCCGCCACACTGTACCCATCGTC
This sequence comes from Diabrotica balteata, assembly GCA_918026665.1. Taxonomy (NCBI): domain Eukaryota; kingdom Metazoa; phylum Arthropoda; class Insecta; order Coleoptera; family Chrysomelidae; genus Diabrotica; species Diabrotica balteata. The sequence goes on from OU898277.1 coordinate 20,585,817, forward strand.
TACAGCCGTTAAATGTATGTTTCTTTGGTCCATTAAGAGCTACTATGATCAAGAAGTTACCAAGTGGATGAAGTGTCATCCAGACAGAACAGTTTCGCAATACCAAGTTGGAGGATTATTTGCTACAGCGTATGGAAAAGCAGCTACACACCAAAATGCCGTTAGTGGATTTTTAAAGACTGGAATTTGGCCCCTTAATCCCGACATATTCCTGATTATTTATTTAATCCTTCTAAAATAACAGATATTCAAGAAGAAGTTACAATTCAACCCTAACAGAGTCAAAAGAAGATAATGATAATGTTTTTGCGACATCAAGATTTTCCAGATCAAGGAAACAAACCGGTTTCTACACCTAGACCAAACTCACTTGAAAGTTGTTCTTCAATTAATCCTGGTATTCGTCCACTTGACATTTCACCTCTTCCATCGTGTACAGGTGTCCAGTCACGGTCCAAAAAAAGAAAATAAGAAGGAACAAAAGTTCTAACAACTACCCCAAATATGAAAGAACAAAAAGCCAAAGCACTCGAGAAGCGAGCTACAGAAAAACGTCAAGCTGCAAAGCGAGCAATTAGGAATCTGACTTTAATTCACACACTTAGACCATTGTTTGACCACTGTTGAAAAATAATCCTCCATGTTTATATTGTAACAGTTTGTACTCCCATTCAAGATCCAAAGAATTCTGGATTAGGTGCCAAAAAAATGCTCAAAATGGGCACACTGTGATTGGTGCTGGTATCTAAAAACCGTGCAAAAAATTTATTTGTGAACTTTGCTAATTTAGTTTATATTGACATTTTATCCATGTGAGTGTGTCGTTTTAGCCGAATATACTTGGATAAAATGACATAGCAACGTTTATTTTGTTTCCTTTTTTTAATTAAAAAATATTGTGTTGTTAGAGCTTTATGTTCCATGATCTGTTCTACTTCCAAACAATGAACAACATTTATGTTTTTTTAAATTTTTATTAAAAAAATAAAAAGTTATTGGACGACAAAAAAGTAGTATGTCATTTTAGGCCAGGTTCCCTACATGAGAAAATAAAATATTATCAAAGGCTATGGAATATATGAGCTGATCTAATCTATACTTACTGGATGACAAGGAGGATATAGTTTTAATGTTTTCTATGTGAATGGAATAACCGTGTAAGAGATAAACACACAAGCTTCCTCACACCACTTCACATAAAGCGGGGATTCATGAAAAATTTCTAAAAAGCTGTGAACAAAAATGGTAAAGGCTTTCAGTATCTTAAAACTTAATTTCTTAGAATCAGCGACAAAGTTGAAAGAAGGAATTTTTGTTACTCCGCAAATACGATAGCTTATGACAGATGTAGCTATTAATACGAAGTTAAACAGTGCTAAAAAATAGATTTGGAGGCTCTACTCGAAATGTGTAAATTTCCTTGGCTTCTTATTGCTTATCAAGATGAATAAAATTTATTTTTTCGATTCGAACATAGATTTTTTTCTTGAAAATCTTGTTGCGAGTATCAGATGAGCATGGGGAAAGGTTTCACCAGGATATATTGCACATTGAAATACGCTACAATGGGAAATGATCATCAACGATGCTTACCGATATTTGTTGATCGGTTTACCGAAAAACTTTAATTAAAGTAATCAAAAAGAAAGAAAACTGCAAAATACCTTGGTTTTTATCATCATAGTGAGATAGATTTATTGAAATTTTCATGACCTTTGCCCGAAAAATAGTATGTTTTACTGCAAAGTTAAACATAGTACTACTTATTTTTTTTTATAGTTGTTGTTACTCTAACAATACGGTTTTTCAATTAAATGATCATTTTATGATCATTTAATGAATGAATTAATGATATGAAAGTTTATGTGCATTTATTATCACGGTAAATTTCGCGTTTAGAGCACCAAAAATAACGTTATCATGCATGAAAACAATAAAGAGAATTTTTTTCAGATAAGTGTTATAATATTATAATATCAAATACAAATATTATTACTGACAGATTTGAAATATGACAAGAATCTCACACGCAATATTTTTGTTGTGTTTACTCACTGTTTACAGTGTTTACTGTATATATAAAATGTATGTCTATTTTTAACATTACGGTTTGTCTACAGCAGTTTTGTATCAAATACCTCGAAAATCGTTAAATGTTTGTGTTTCTATATGTGAATACGTATATTTGTGTATTTAGTTTAAAGGATCTAGCTTTTAGTTACTAAATGATCATTTATAAAAAATTATATATAATTATATATCTATTAAAATGTTTTGATATAAGCATTCGACGTGTTAAAATTCGGTGAGATAAGGAGCTACTTTAAGATTTCTTTAGTGTAAACAAGCTAATACAAATGTTTTTAAATATATACCTGATAATGAAGATATGATAGTTGCGTAATTGAATTCTCTCATGTATATATAAATAATATTAAAATTATTCGACTTTTATCACAATAAATTAGTGGCTGCAGTCAACACTCGACGAGGCTTTGAAAATGGTAAGTTTGCTATTCGTATTTTTGTCACATATTTTGGAGGTTTTTTAAAAAATTTTTGATAATAGATTTCTGACATTCACATTTGTGTATTTCATATATTATATTTCATATATTCTTTCTTGTAATAAGGCGAATGGATCTAGCAATCTGCAGTCATAAATTACATCAAGCACCTACACACACACTCTATCTAATGATACATTGTTTTCAGGATTTGGATTTGTAGGCGGTGGTCTGGAATTCTTTCTTCCTGACAACGTTTCGTCTAAAGCTGCGGCAGACAAACCAAACATTGCCAAAGGCGATGGTCGTACGTGTTTTCTCGAAAGGTGGCTCGATTTTTTAGCTACTCCACCATCCTCTTATGCTCTATACAAGGGCCTATCTTTGTAAAGTCGCCCATGCTGCTCTTTTTACTTTCTTTTTGTTTGTCCAATTTTATTTTACAAGTTTTATTTCCCACCCCTAACGATTTGGCGAGTGTCATCTTGTGTGTCGGTTTGTGTGTTGATCTTTTGGTTTGTTTTTTTATCTTGGACTGTTCTTCTTTATGGACTCTTTATCAACCAGTTTACTACGAGTTAACAGCTTCTGATTTCGAAAAGAAAAGATAAATTAGTCTTACTTCCATTTTCATTTATTCTAAAGTCTGCACCTTCTGTTGATTGAACCTTTTCATGAATGTTTTTTCATATTTGCTGCTTTTTTGGGGTATTGGTATACATTGTAGCCGCAACAAATAAAGGGACAAGTCGGTCAAATGCCTGGGGCGCCAAATTTTGAAGGGCACCGATATAAAAATAAAATATTTTTTTAGATTGTATAAATTAAAATTGATCATTTTTCACGAGACATTCTTTTTATTATACCAATAAGCTAAGGGTACTTTGCACTACAATCTGATGAAGAAGTTTAATAATTATCATTATCTCTCTGGCTTTACAACCCTGCGTGGTTTCTAGTCTCCTCAAGATTTTCTCCTCAGTCGTCTCTATTCATCACTTTCATCCGTCCAGCACGTATCCATTCTTCTTCTTATGATGCCTATCCGTTACGGATATTGGACACTAACATGGTTATTCTGACTTTGTTGACTGCTGCTCTGAAAAGTCCGGTAGTGGTTAAGTTAAACCATTTTCGCAGGTTATGCAGCCAGGATATTCTTCTTTGTCCCTCACCTCTTTTCCCATGCACTTTACCTTGAAGTATGGTCCGAAGTAGGTCATATCGTTGTTCATTGCTCATTATATGGCCAGGTATTCAGTTTGCGACATTTTATGGTTACGACTTTTTCTCATTATATGGCCATTCTATGTAGTACTTTTTCGTTGGTAAGTCTGTCTATCTAGGAAATCCTCAACATGCGCATATAGCACCACCTCTCAAATGCTTCGAGTCTCTTCAGTGATGCTTCAGTTAAGGTCCATGACTCCACGCCATGTAAACAAACGGAGAATACGTAGCAATTTAGTAAACGAACTTTTATTTCCAATTTTATATCGTAGCCGTTAAAATTTTTTTTCATTTTGACAAAATCTGATTTTGCCTTCTCGATCCTTATCTTAATTTCCGTCGATTGGTCCCACTGTTAATTTAAGTACGCACCCAGATAACAAAAGTTGGTGATTTGTGTTATAGGCTGTAGGTTGTTGTATCCATATTTCGTATCCATATTTCTCATATATTCATCCATATTATTAAGGAACTTTGTTCTGAGTCTTCCTCTTGTTCTCTGACCAAGGGGGTCATTTCTAGTTGGGTCATTTGGTTTCATCCGTATAACATGCCCTACCCACCCTAAACATCCTATCTTAATATATTTCACGATAACTGTTTCCTGATATATTCTATAAAGTTTATGATATATCGTCTTCTCTACACTCCATTGTCATTCACTGTTTCGTAGATTCACCTTAGTACTTTTTTTTTCGAATCATCCTAACCTAATCATCCGTTTTCATTATATATGTTAGGACTAGGCGTATTATTTTTTTGTAAAGCTTTACCTTTGTATTTCTCGATATAATTGAGGATTTTAGGATATTGAGCCTAAACTAGCATCTGTTGACCATGCAAATTCTGCAGTTTATATTTGCGGTAGTATTATTTTCAGTATTAATGAGTGCTCCAAGGTATACAAATTCGTTAACTGCACCGATAATGTCGTTTTCCATAGCAAGTGGTCGTAGGATTTGTGATTGCGTGAAAGGTTAATAAGCAGTTCTATTTTAACCTAAATTGTTACAGTTGCCATTTTAAGAGCTATAGTTTCATTCAGTAATGTTTATATAGTTACTAATTTACCTTATATTTATAATTTACAGGTATATGAAGCTCGAACTGCTCTGCTTTTACATTAATTATTTTCACTTTATTAAGTCGAAGGGTTTTGTTGTCTTAGCGTTTTTTCTATATCTGTGTTATTTAGGAGTTGGATGATCTAGATATTTACATAATACAGTAGACGTTGACCACGTCTGCTGGCATATTTGGCATTTATTTGTTCTACTGTTTCCAACTTCGGATCTCGGTGGATGCAGCTGTTTTTTACGTACTATGCAGCATCAACGCTGGTCCCAAGTAACTTATTCTAAACCTCTGTATCATTTCAATGTTGTTTCTAGCGGCTCATCCCCAGAGCTGTGCGCTGAATGTCTGTACTGGTCTTAGTATTTGTCTGTAAATCTGTAGTTTGTTACATTTTTTCTTTCTTCTTTTAAATGTCAATGTTCCAAAGCAGTCTCTAAACCAAATATAACCCCAGGTATTTTATAGAGTCTGCAACACGGATCTGAATGTTATCTATTTTGACAGGCTGATATATCGCTCTCTTATATAGATGACGTTGGCATGCACTGATGACATTAATTTTAATTTTCTATTGAGCTTCTTCAAGGTCTTCTAAAACTGATCGGATAGCTTGAGCATCAGCGCAAGTGTCTACCATATCTTCTTCAATTTCTGGAATATCATTAGTGTATAAGAGGTAGAGTAGTGACCCCAGTACACTACCTTGCGGTACTCCCGTTTTGACTTTTTTCAGTCAAGAATAGGCCTCCTCCTGCTTGACTCCAAAGATTATGTTTAAAATGTAAGACTCTAATAATTGGAAGTATTACTTTGGTAGTACTCTTTTTAGTTTGTTAATAAGGACCTTATGCCAGACTCTATCGAAAGCTGAAGCAGCATCCAGAAAGACAACTAAACAAACTGTCGTTCCTTCCAGTACTCTTTCTATTAAATTATTTATTCTTTGTATTTGATCCAAGTTTGAATGACTTTCCCTAAAACAAAACTGATGAGGGGTATGAGATTCCTTTGATTTGAATTATTGGTTTTAATTATTATTAGCAATAGTTTTTCAAGTACTATTGCTAAAAATAAGTATATAGGCAATAGAGTCTAAGCAACAGAGATATATGTAGGTCTATATTTTGAAACTTAATTTTCCGGTTCACCTGGCTTTGCTATCATTATTAATTCCACATCTTTCCAGTAAATCGGTACTGGCTTAAGTCTAAATGATGCATTTATTAAGTGAATAATGTTTGCTGTATCTTATTTTGGAAGCTTTTCTCCTCCTGGACTCCTTAGGAGTAACAAATTTAATTGTTATTTCGTCTTGTTGAAGATCAGTCAGTTCATTCAAGATTATCTTCCCCGTTTGGTTGGAATGTGTTTTTTAAACGTTTAGCTTTTGTGTATGTTTTTTTTTTGCATTTTAAATTGAAGGTTTATGCATGGGTTTTTTGTCCTTTGGAGGGCGACACTAAAAAGAACGGTTTAATACAGGGAAACATTCAAACGCCAATACTTTTTAACCTTCTTGCTTCGTATAATAGAAGGCAAGCAATAATTTTCAATTACATGGAATGGAAATATACTGCAACACATGAACAAGACTAAATATCTTGGACCAACTATGGACAGATCTCTTATTTGCAAATCATTGCATATAACAAAAGACAAAGTACCAACTAGGAACAGTACTTATAAAAATAATGTGTATAAAATAGGATACATCTAGTATGTATATAAACAACAACCAGCACTGGCACCATGCTTCCCGACTAGTGAATATGTGTGCCTCGTTTGGAACAGATATTTCCCCATCGAACATGTGGATATGGCGCTAAATGAGACATGGATGAGTGTAACGGAATGCGTGAAATCGACGTCAATCACAAATTTGCACAAAGCAGAAATGTTACGATCTAAATAAACTATGACTTTGGTGATATATAAAAAATGGAACGTCTTATAATATGCATAGACTGACTCCTATCGATATAAGCTCAAAATTTTATGACCTGCAAATAAAAATGCAACCGACGGTATCTAGCAAAAATTCTATAATAAAGATGCACGGACTTAATAGAGTAAGTAAGTAAGTGGTCGTCACTTTCTGGTCATCTGTCAAAAGAAAGTTTTTACACTACTCCTTCCGATGAAGCTAAAGGTTAATCAACATAGTGTTTGGGTTATGTTCATATACTTTTTAACATATGAATTTCCATAAATTCTGATTGTATTTTTTTTTTCTCTTTTTCAGGTTTCTTTTACGTATAGAGGATTATGTGCACCAGTTTTCACAATATTCAATAAAGATTTGTAAGTACGCAACTGGCAACTGAATTTACTCATAATGAATAATTTCCCTAAAATTTATTAATTTATTATTTATTAATAATTTATTATTTATTATTAATTAACATAAAAATAAAATAATGCACAACAATGAATACTTTTAAATATGAGGGACAATTTAAGAAGAGGATTGCAAAGTATATATTTACTTCAAAATACAATTGTTTCTACTAAGGTATGTGCAGGTAATATGGCCACCTTAAGAACTTTTGTCCCAAACTGTAGAAAAAATTGCCCCAAATCTCTGTTTGGTAATAACACGATCGCTATGAATAGAATAATATTTTATAACTTTATCATCCCAGTAATATTCAAAGGTTCTAAATACAGCTTTGTCTATTGGTTGGAGCTCGTGAGTAGTATTACTAGGTAAACAGTATAGAGTAATTTCGTATCTTTCGACAGTTTCTACAATAGTGTGATCCGAATGGCATCTTGCACCATCAAATTTGATAATATATGGACCAGCAACCTTAAATTTTGAAAAGTGTTTAAGCCAAACTGAAAACGTTTCAATATTCATGCTACCTTTTGCAGTTATTTGGACAACAGCACCTGGAGTTAGTGAGTCAACCCATTCTGGCTTACTACGTTTACCCTTAAAAAGTACCATTGGAGGGATGGCTGTACCGAGAGCATTACTACAAGAAACAATGGTAACACTTTCTCCATGTTCGTTTGCAACAACATGTACTCTTCTAGCCCTTTTTGCGCCAGAACTTTCTGCTGGTGGTAAAGTGTTAACCTGCAACCTTTCTCGTATACATTATATATCCGTTCGGGCTTATCAAGTATGTCCATTTATCTTAAAATACCTTCCAGCTTAGTAAAATGATCTTTTACAATAAATTTATTAAGCTTGTGTGCCCTAGCCGGATTTAAGTTTGTGCTTTTCTAGGTCTGATTTGGGGATTGCGCTTCATAAAACCACGTAGCCAATAACGACCAGCTATTCCTTGCTTTCTTGAAAAGGATTTGGGATATTATTGAGTTCTGTAAACCAATATACACACTTACAAAGTACCTTTGCAGTAAGTGGATATCCAATTTGCGAAAGACGGATAATACGTTGAACTAATTCTGCTTCTTGGGCATTTGTAAGTATAGTCTTTCACCTAGACAAAACTTTACTTGTTTTCCCTCTTCTAAATATCGTCGAAGTGTCCGCCTTGGGATGTGATATGTACGACTAGCTGTGTTAACTGCGGTCCCATTTTCTTCCATCCAGTTGCCTCGTAGGCCCTGCGCTGATACTGGGGCATTTTTATTTCTGTAATAAAAGAAATATATGTCAATACAGCAAACAAATATGCATTGTAGTTTTTTCGCCATTTTTATAGATCGGACAAATAAGATTCCATTGTTTTGGTATTTCGTCCTTTTGCCGAACTTTTAATGTTAAGCGAAATGTTTTTCTTTGTTTTTCGCCGCCTTCTTTAAAAAGTCCAGCTGAAATACCACTATCTCCTGCACTTTTTTTTTATTTTTTAAGTCCTTATTATTTTATTACCTTCATTCAAAGTTGGTTCCTCGCACATCTCTTCTTCCTCTTCTTGCCAATTCTCTTTTCCCTCTAGTTCTACTTGTTGGTCTATATTTAACATATCTTCGAAGTATTCCGCCCGTACCCATAAAGTAAAGAGAATAATCCCCGAAAAAATATTAGACTGAACCGCCACAGAAAAACGGAAACAAGGATAACCGGCAACAGGATGGATAAAGGGCATCGACAAGGCGATTTTTAAAAAAAATTTTAGGGAAGAAGACTTTTGGCGATTAGGAACGAAAAGCCGTATTAGGCTGTGGAAACCATTGTAATATATATAAATCATGGTTGTGTTTAAATCGTAAAATCTTATTTTTTATCCTGTACGAAATTCTAAACGTGTTGTGTTAGCGCTATTCATTAGCCAATTGTTATACCTTTCTTTTGTAGTTTTAACTCGAAAACCCCTTGAAATGTCTCAAATTTATTATCAAATTACCTTTTACTCAGATTCTCTTTTATCTCTAACAAACCATGGTCCCCAAAGAAGATTTTACGCCTACTGGAACACATGATCCTCCACGATTGATCAGAACGACTGACCTCTCATGTCTCATGTATTTCAATGCCCTCTCAACTGGTATGATTCATACCGGGGTTAATGTTATGCAAGTGGTTAATTTTGGTACGGTTATTTTTATCACAACAAATATAAATTCTTACCAGCCGACTTACTTTTCTGTCGGTATTATCATCGGGATTCAACTTCAACTTGTTGACAACCTAACCCATTATCAAATAGATAAAATAGAAAATTCAACTATTTCTGTAAAGTATTTGGAGATGAAAATGAAATAAAAAATGGCAAAATCCTATACAAATATAACTATTTGATAATTATTACTGTAACATTATCATTCAGTTACTTTATTATGCAATGAAATCCGAATTTTTTAACAATGTTTTATACAAATGTATCGTTATCAATGTGAAGTTCAAGTAACGTATACAATATGCGATAAGTATATGTCAATATTCACCTTATAGATATATATTAAAAAAAAGTATTTTTGGTTAAATAAACTTCATAATTATTAATTTAAAAAAGTGAAGTACTTATTAGTGCTTTACAAAGTACACTACTATCGACTAAACTACTTTTTTTTTTCTTGGAATACATTTAACTCAGCGGCGGCTCGTGGCCTAAAAAAGTGGTGAAGATGAGGAAAGCTTATATAAAAATTATTATTTTTATATAAAAACTAAACTAATAAATATAATACTATACACTAGACTATATAAAAAATGTCTATATAATAGACTAAATTTCAAAATATTCTTGCTGCGAATACTAGATAGGTACCTATGCAACTAGTGGCGAGTGGGTGAAGACGGATGATATATTTTTTAACGGAACTGCACCAGCTAATTTTTTCAAACTATCACTAGCGACAGGCTGACGTCACGTTGGCATGGCAACCGTGAACGCTTATGCAGATGGATTTCGCATTTCAAAAATGATATTCACCTATTACTGAATCATACACAGCAAGTGACACAGGTCAGCACTTGACCGTCAAGTACATACCGCACCGCTAATAAAGCTAGCTGTCTTTTTTAATTTTTAGATTAATTAAAAGACAATAAATAATTGATTTCAGAATTTAGATATAATAATTTTGCTTTTATTTTTTAATTATTTGTCTCAATTTAATTATATTTTTTTTTTGAGAACCTCACCTTCACCTACTTCACCTGGCCGGCCGCCGCTGATTTAACCATTTGTTGCACACGTACAAAAATAATCACTTTTTTAATATATTATAACATAACATAATAATCATAATGTTGAGAGGAGAGAAGGAATGGAGAGAAGTACACTGTCTGATTTCTGGGGTGATGAAGAAAAAAGAACAGGAGGACAGAGGAGGAAATTGAGTCAGGGATCTGAAATTTATGGTTAATATTATATATTAGTTTATAGCCTAACGTCTGAAACATTTTCTGATTTACGGTAATAGATATGGTTATATATAAAATTTTAGGTTTTTATTTTAGTTGTTTATTGAGTGGCAAGGCCATCTCTCTGGAACGGTTAAGGTACCAGAATTCCATGGGTACCTTCTTAGGCTTTTACTGGAATTTGGCCATACGACAATTACAAAAAAAGTAACCACATACCAAACTAAACTTATAATATATCTTTTAGATCGGTCAATGTAGCAGCCATACCAGAATATGCAAAATTCTTGGCTAAGAATGGAATCGATGGAGTTTTGGGTAAGAGTTTCTTTTCTTTAATAGGTCTATTATTTATAATAAATAAACTGTGCCACTGTCATCCAGACGCATTGAGATATGCTCTCATTTATTATTATCTATGTGAGAACACAAACTCCGCGAACACACTTTGCTCCTATATAGATACGATATTTTGCTACAGGTTTCTGCACCTTTCTAAGGATGGAGGTTGCCGTATTTACTTTATTAAATATTTTTAAAGAATTCCTATAAGTTGCGTCCATACCATTTCATCAATGATGCAATATAATTTTCAGAACTGTGTTATATACACGGCACTCTTCCAGAAACTTCTTGAAATGATAAGTTTTAAGTAAGCGCATTAAGGTGTGTAGAAAAGTGCTTCTCTCAAATTGAGCACCACGGTGACTTATAAAACATGAACAATAAAAGGAATCATTCCTTAGGCCCACTACAATACTCTTGGAGAATATTGTATATTTTAAGAAAAAGCTCGAATGTATTGTAGAATAATAAATGATGATGACGAATAATTGTTTATCTAAATTGCACAAATTAGAATTTCATAATAAAGCCTGTATTGCCCTCCATACAACAATTGCCATTTCCATTTATAGAACATGTTTTAAAATTTACTATAGTATAACAGAAATAAATGAAACCCATGTGAAACACAACCCAATAACAAAAACAGTACAATAGTACTGCTTTAACACTTCGTTCTAGAAAATCCTCAACAAAGAAAGCAACAATGAATGTAGGAAAGGTATTTAGCATTTCTACTGGTCTCAAGAGTGGACTTATTGCCGCAGTGGACCTGCAGCCAATTCCCAGCGATTCTTTTGATGTCATCTGTCCATCGTTTAGGTCGTCTACCTCTGCCTCTTCTGTCTGCTCATAATCTCCACACTGTAATTTTTGGTTCCACCGCCTGTCATCCATTCTGGTCACATAACTCACCCAGTTCCACTTCAGTGGACTACCGATAAGCCACGTAGAGTTAACCTTATACGTAAAATGATCAACCCTAAGTAGAACCCGAACACCCACTTCATTATATTAGTAATTATTACTGTTAATTTTGAACCTGAATAGTCATATTATAAACAAAATGATTTTTAGTACATGGAACATCAGGGGAAGGTGTTTCAATGACTGTCTCAGAAAGAAAAGCCGTCGTAGAAGTATGGGCGAAGGTAGTAAAGGAAACCAAACAACATTTAATGGTGCAAGTTGGAGGATGCCCATTACCAGATGCTGTAGAAATGGCCAGGCATGCTGAATCCGTCGGTGTTGGTTCCTTACTTTGCCACTCTGAATTATTCTTTAAACCAACAAACTCGACTGAACTAGTGAACTATTTGAAACATGTTGGAGCTGCTGCACCAAAGACGCCGTTGTTATATTATCACATTCCTGGATGGACAGGCATTAACAGTAAGTTTATCTTGCAGATATATATTATTGAAATCAGCTTATTCTTTTTTTAAATGTAATTTTGGTGGGAGACAATTCTCATTTTTGTCGGATCGGTACTCACTTCGCATACCGTACTCGTTATTCAGATATAATAAGAGACTCTCTATAAAGACCAGGAAGTCGACTTTTATCTAACAAGGCACTGACTTAACAAATACCTTACTAATTTACTTTATGTAGTACAACAGAATAGTCTAAGATTATCTTATATTTTAGTTAATATGGAAAAGTTTATAAAAGAAGCACTGGAGAAAATTCCTACCTTTAGAGGAATTAAATATACATCTACAGATTTAGAAGGAGGCATTGCAGCTCTTAGGGCAAGCGAAGGCAAAAGTGCGGTGTTTTTAGGAGCAGACACAGTAAGTATATATATAGTACGTCTTAAATTAGATATACACACTATAAATGGCAACACTGCGCGCCCCCGACTTGCCGTGTCGAATAATCTGTTATTATAGAGGGGTTGTAAAGCAATAAGAGCGTAGATTTTTAATTTATTCTTGTAAACAACATGTCTGTTTATACGCTCACAGAAAAATTTCAAATAAAATAATAAAATGTTAATGTAATGTAGTGTAGTAATGTAAATCAAAAATTTGAGAGTTGTTATTGCCTCAAAAATTGCAGAAAATGTTACGCTCTAGAGGTGTCACCATAAAAAGTTGAGGAAGGAGAATACGGAATACACCAATTTGTGCAACAATCGAAGTTTCAACGCGTTCAAGTAGGAGCGTTGCTAGAGAGTTAAATCAAAGAATATAGATAGACGCTCATAGAAGAACAGTTCAAATGGGCGATTTGGCACCGATTTGGTTACGGTTTATACTTTAAAACACATCTGGCAGTTGGCAGTCAGCTTAAAACTATCATAAAAGATGTAGTTAGGGGAAAGTGGGAAAGGAGTACGAACGGAGCTATTTATTTAACTTTGCATCTACGATTTAAAAAATTCCCATGCTTTTTCGGTTTTTTCACAATAAAATCTTTATTTTTTAATATATTAAATTGTTAAATTTTTAATTTTGAAATTTAAAAAGGTATGATATTTACAATATTCAAAGCATTTATTTTTTACAGTTTATAACTTTGAATTAAAAATAGGTTTGTTCCAACACAACGAAAAACCGTCACATAAATTTTTATTATACTGTTTTTCTGCCCAAAAATTAACGAAATATTTTTTAAAAATTTAAAAATTTTTCAACCAAAAATTTAATTTTCCTCTTTTGAGACAATTTTCCATTATTCTGCAGAAAAACAGTGTTATGTTTTACATTTTATGTTATTTTATATTAAAAACAAAGAAGAAGAAATTATTAAATTTAGAAAATTTGGAATATTTAATTCCGGTGATTGATGACTTTATTGATTGAATTAATTTTATTTATAGTTAATATGAAGAGAGTTTTAAGTATATTATTTGTAGATTTGTACATATTTAAATTAAAAATTTGAATCATAATATTTTTTCTAATAGGATTCATTTAGTAAAAGTTAAAATAATATTTTCTTTAAAAAATGTTATAAAACGCAAAAATTTAATCCTATTCTACGGCCACGCGGCATCTACATAAAAATATCTGTTGCATTTGTTGCCCCACTCTTTCATATTTTAAAAGCAATAATAGCGCCGACATGACTGCTTCCTACTGGTACTTAAATCTCGATCCACCTCTCATTCTTTTTCATAACGTGCGATCATCTTTTGCCAACTTTCAAAACTAACAGTGAAAGATTCTTCTATAAGCGTTATTCTTTGATTAAATGTTAGCAATGTTACTGTAACACGAAAAAGCACGGATACAAAATTTATTGGCGACGTGCAAGTACTTGGAGGGGATACGAGAAACGATCGTGCGCGAGTAGTGGAGAAATCTTGCATTTTTTATTGCACATTTCATAGATTATAGATTTCATAAATTCATATTGTCAATTGTCATATTTCATATTCGTTTTGTTTATTTACACCTTCTGTCACTGAAGAAAATGGGATTTAGGAAATGCTGTGTTATAAATTGTAAAAATACAACAAAAAATTGTCAATTTAAGTTTTATTCGTTTCCAACTTCGAAGCACAAAGTTACTAGAAAGAGAAAAGTGGATTTATATTATAAAAAAGCATAAGTAACATAACCTAAATTATGCATTATTCTTGCGTCCGATTTTAAAGTCAGTTTGAAATAAATATTAAATAAAAGTTCACTTTTAAGTGTAAATTTTAGTTTCATAACACTCACTTAGAGTTCATTTTAACCCAAAAATCAAGTTTATGTTTGAATTTTATTTTTTTGAAGTTTACAAAAATGCATCAAGTTCAAGTTTTTCTAAAGATGCATTAAGATATATTCGCTGTCCAAAAGTTTACAGGGAAAGAATTAATTGTTAAACCAATATGATGATATCATGGGCTTAACCTGCTAATTTATGCATTAGCATTATTTATGGTAATTTATTTTTCTTAATTCTTCCACTCCACATAATTCTTCCATTCTTTTTTGACATTTGCCACTACTAAAGCTTTTCCCTTTGACTCGTGCTTGGTTGAAAAGTTATTTGGTGATTTACTTTCTCAAATCCAGTTTTTATTATTGCATCCATATTAACAGTAATGCTGTAATTCAATAATATATTTATTTGTATTTACGCTACATCAACGTTTACCTTTTAATAACATACCGACATAACCTCAATCTTACTTTTTCTTCTTATTTTTTTTTGGGCCACGTCCTTGACAGTTATCCGGTAACCTCGATCTAACATGAAAGCGCAGTAAATTTGGCTGATTTACGACACCAGGTGTCGCTGTTCCGAACTTGCACGGTCCCAATAAATATTCTAAAACGCATCAGCTTTAACCAAGCTACATCCGAAGAATGGAGTTTTGTGAAACTCTAATAACGGAGGCTAATGATGAACCCAATTTTATTAAAAACATTTTATTTACTAATGAAGCCTCTGTTTTGTTAGTAGGGAGATACAATCCGTCCATTACGAGGTTTTGAGGGAGCGTAAACCAGCACGGAAGTGTTGTTTACTGAACTCAATGTCCTCAAAAAAGTAATGTTTGGACTCGCCTTTTAGGAGACCACATAATAGGTCTATTTTTTATTGAGGGTAACTTGAATAGTAAAGTATAAATCGATTTGTTACGGAATCATGTTCTCTCCGCTATTTTCAATCTCCCCCATGTAAATCTGGAGAATGTTTCGTTCCATCAAGACGGCTGTTCAGTTCACAACTCTAGAATAAGTAGGGAGTACTTAAACAATACTCGAATTATCTGTGGAACAGGCGATATTAAGTGGCCTGCGCGATCTCCAGATTTTACACCCATGGACTTTTTTTTGCGGACATTTAAAAAGCATAATTTACGATCATCCTAAGGCTAGAGCCCAAAATTTGGATCAATTAAAAAACCTAATAAGAGAAGTCTCCAATTCTGTTACATTAAAAACTTTTACATCTGCCCGCAGAAGTTTTTATGACAGATTGGGATACTGTTCAACGATAGGTCAAATATTTGAATCATTTCTGTAGTGCATAAAGAATTATTTTTTATTTAATTATAAATTATTTTTTATTTTCAATAAGAGTACATTTTTTGTTTTATCTTTTTAAAGAAATGTGCTTTTATTTTTAATTCAACCACCAATACCAAATCGTATTAAAAATTTATACAAATGCCTTACCTTATAATGGTCAGTGTATTTTTTATCGAGTTTATGTAATAAGAAATTAACCGGCTATACATTAGCAAAACAAAAATCGACAGACGGAGATATACAATATCCCTTGCATTGTTATGTGTTACTAAATGGTTTTCGTTTTCTGTCTATTCTTTGTTTCAAGTTAAGAAAATAACATTACGCTTATGGAGATCAGTGTTGCCAAAACTCTCAGACACTCTCTTTTACACGGATGTCCAAGATATTCCCTTTGCTTAATTTTTGAATTTTCATTTTCAATTAACATTTAACTGTTAAAGTCAGAATAACTACTAAATAAAAGCCTTATTATCATTATGTAGTCAGAGAACGACATAAAATAGCTGACATACGCACATCGTATTATTTTAAGTTGCAATTAGTAATTAGATATACGCATTCCAAGCGGTCAATATTTTCTACTGATTTCTATGATTCATGGCATATCGTATTCTCACCGAAAACAAATAAACTGTCGTTACTATAATTAAAATAAGATAAAATAAAATTATCTTTTGTAAATACTATTTATCTAATTAAAATCATTTTCCCTACTTTTCATCTCTTGTTTCGAATGGGCACTTTTGGTCAATTACGTTAAAAAACATTAATTTAATTCATGTTTGTGGAAAAAAATGGACAAAAAATACAAATTATACAACCCTAAATTGTGCTTGTGTGTATCGTGGCAACGCCGCGTGGCTATCGTCCATAAGAAATTACATGGCCCTATCTCCGCAATGTTATTTTCTAAACGTGGAACGTAGTTTAGGCACCGAACAACGGTGTTAGTTGTTCGGTGGTTTAGGAGTCTAAGAATATAAGGTTTGGGAGGTGATCGGAGAATTATTACAATTACCTCGTACGAGGCAATGTTGCCGATTTTAGCGCTTTATGTAGTTTGAAATATCTAATCCAAAACTTAACGTACTGTAAATAGTTTGTACAGAGCGTTAATTTATGAGTTAGGCGTAGAAAATGATTGTAAAGTAGCACATATGGCTACAATGATGATTTTGAATCCACACTTTCAGCGATACAATCGACTGTGAAACAAATCCTATCTACTATACACATAATAATAATAGACTAGGTAAGGAATGGAAGGAAAAATAGCAGGCAAACGCAGTCTAGGACGAAGAAGAACCTCATGGTTGAATAACTTGCGAGATTGGTATGGTGTTGATACAAGCATGCTATTTAGGGTGGCACTGAATAAAATTAAGATAGCTATGATGGTAACCAACATTCTGAAAGGACATGGTACATCTATAGATCTTTGTTAGATGCACGTGATCTACTAAACTAATATAGGTGGAAGTATTAAAAATACTGGAGGTGGGAGGTGCATTTATAACGCTAGGTGCTAAAGAGAGATAGATAGACCACCGATCGAGTGCTCCGCGTTTCACTATTTTGCATACGATTCCTAGTCTAATCTTAGTATGTCTATGCTGCCTAGACTCAAGAGTCAATAAAGATTTAACTAGATCTTGACCGAGTGCATTGCTCGCCCCGTATGATCCGGATTGGGTCTGCGTTACTCAGAGCAACTATTTTTATATATTGATCCAATCTCTACAGTTTTATAGTATCCTGTATTTAAATTTTAATATATATATATATCTTTTACTCCACTTGACCTTTTTTCTCTTTATGTAATGCTTTAATTTATGTCTCTTTTTAGTTATTAGCAAGCGCATTTGGTATGGGATTTGACTCCGCTATCGCTACCAGTTTAAACATGATGCCCCAGCACGCAGTTAAAATTGTTAAAGCAATTAAAGAGAATAACATTACCGAAGCAAAGAGATTGCAAAATGTTTTAACAGATGCCGTTAACATTGTTATTAAAGATGGTAAGTAATTTAAATCTGTACTGAATGTCATGGGCATTGGGCAAGTTGTTACACGCAAAAGAACAGGGACAATATTCCCATTGATAACAATATGAAGATTTTAATTTTTCAGACTGTAGCTAATACTCAAAAATCATCGTTGTATCTTGTGTTTCTTCTCGATGCAACTTTCATCATCATCATCATCATCATCATCAATGGCGCTACAACTCTTCGTGAGTCTTTGCCGCGTTTACTATTGCCTTCCATGTTTGTCGGTCCTGTGCCAGTAATTCCCATTGTTACACTCCCATCTTTTCTAGATCTTCTCTGACTGCATATTTCCACCTTTTTCTAGCCGCCCTACAGACCTTCTTCCATCTGGCCTTTTCCCAGAACATATTGTTTATTTCTCTTCTCTCATCTTCAATTAATTCGTAAATGTTATTTTTCCATTTTTAACTGTTAGTAAATATCTAGTACTCTGTGTACCTAGTAATATCTTGTACCCAGCAATCTTTTTTAATGTCTTGTGCAAGTGAAAGGTACTATGTTTATTTTCATAGTTTTCATTTTGATACTGACATAATTTTTTATGAAACTTTGAGTTCTCGTACTTTATCTTCTGTTTGATTAATGTGTGGATTATTTTGTATTCGTTTTATCTTTATTGCTGACTTCTCTTCTTTGACCCATGAGTCTTAGTATTTCTTTTATTATCCGCTTTTTGTTTTCTTATTGTTTTTACTGTAGTCAATCTTGTTTCCTAAACTTTCTTTAACAATTTTTCATTTGTGTAACAATAAAACACTGAAAACTTTGTATTCAAACTGCCACAAAATTTATTTTAACTATTATCACTACAAGCTGTTTCGACTGATTGCCTTTCTCAAGTGATCTATTTTTGGCATGCGTTTACAATTTATAGTCTCTAATGAAATAGGTTGAGGAGGGACTTCATTCTCTTGAAGTTTTTTTTTCAGTATCATTTTTCCTACCAGAATATTGTGATCTGTTTTTAGGTTTTTACTGATCCTCTTGAGCTTTTGTACCATTGTGCATTTTGTACCATTCTTGAGTTTTTATACCATTTCTTTATTCATATGTAGTCTATTTGGTCACGGAGCACTCGTTCAGGTGTATCTGCTAATAGTCTTCAAGTATTCAAGTGTCCAAGACGACGATTGAGAGTTTTAAAATTGTATTTGTTATTACTGGCTTCTCCAAACAGGAAAGACGCCAACATATCTTTTCTTTTCTTTAGTATTCTCAGATCATGTCTTCCTATGATATGTATCTATTCTTCTTCGCCGATAGTCACATTAAAAATAATAATAACCTTGTGTGGGTCCTTGCCTGATCACGAATTTTTATCCATTCGTCGCTATCCATCGCTTTCCTTGGCCAAGCACGTATTCCCATATTTCTCATGTCTACATTGATGTTATCAAAGAACCTTGTTTTAAATCTTTCTGTTCTTCTATGACCAATGTGTATCTCAAGGGGCGTCTTTATAGCTAGGTTAATTTGTTCCATATGCATTACATGCCCTACCTACCTCAGACGTCTTATCTTAACATATTTTACGATATCAGGTTCCTGGTATATTCTATAAAGTTCGAAGTTGCATCATCTTCTCCATACTCCATTATCATTCACCGCTCCATAGATACGTGTAGTACTTTTTTTGTTTCAAAACATCCTACATATTTTCATTACTTGTTGTTAGATGCTAAGTCTCTGAGTCATGTGTTCTGAGGCTTGAGCAGGACTGGGCGTATTATTGTTTTGTAGAGTTTTTAACTTTGTATTCCTCGATATAATTGAGAATTTAAGATAGAGATTGAGTCCAAAATAGCACCTGATGACCACGTAAGTTCTGCTATTTATCTCTGCTGTAGTATGATTTTCAGCGTTAAGGTGCGCTCCCGCTCCCAGGTAAACAAATTCATTAACTACTTCGATGATGTTGTTTATAACAAGTGGCCGTGAGGATTTGTGGTTTCGAGTTTATTTTCATGTACTTCATTTTAAACTCATTTTTTGTAACTGATTATTTTGGTGCTACATATGATTTTCGTACAGTGTTTTTTGTTCTTCCAACAATAATGATGTCATCAGCGTGGGCAAGGAGTAATACTGATTTATTATATATTGAACCAGTGGTTGTGGATTTGTGACATACGTATTACTTTTTCCAGAGTCAGATTAAGCAGTATGTTTAATCTGACTCTATGAGCGGGTGTTTAGGATTAAACTTGAGAGGTCGCTGGTTAAGTTATATCAGATAAATAATTATAACGAAAAAATGCAATATTGGTTGGTACATAAAATTGGTGAAAATAGCAACTATAAATTGTAAATACATTACGGAATTAACTGGTTTACTCATTATCAATGTTTTGTACAAAGAATTATAAGGCTTACCCTTTGGTTCTGCTGATGAGTTCGTACCAGGCTGAAGAGTTGGTCGGTGGTACCGTACGCTAGCGTCGCCGTCGCCCAGGCTCAGCACGAGGACCGTCCGGACTCCGGAACTAGATGCGTGTCGATCGATCGTTGTCTGACGAAGAAGTGTGAATCTTGAGGGTTTGAGAGCGTTTTGGGCACAAACCACCCTCTGGATTTGATGGTCAACATCTCGTAGCCAGGCATGCCATAAATCAACCGCTTGTTTCGATCTTTGTATTTAAATCTTTATCTTGAATATAAAGGAAAAAGCCAAATTCTGCGTACTTCAACATGACAAATGACATAGCCAGTTTAAGTTTTATGAAAGACAACAGGAAACAATATATTTTAAAAAGGTCTTTAAAATACAGCACTAAATTAGATCACATTACAGTACCGTAACAGAAAAAATATTAACTGTAAAAAATATGAAATGAATTCGCACATACAGAGGAACTTTCCCCAAACAGAGGGTCTATCTGGTGCAGCCCGTTATTTGTTTTAAAACGTTCAGATAGTTCCCCTCGATTCGTACTCTACATTCAATTTGTTTCAAGAGTTAGTTTTACTAAATGTACCAACTAATTTGATACTCATATTTCTTTCATTGCTTTCATTGCATAATTTTTATTGGTTGACGTGGACATTTCGTATTTACACCGAGGTTAGCTGTGAACATATCGGGTTTTGCATCTAGAGCTTATTTTGTATCCAAAATATTTAATGTAAGATGTCCGACTTTTATATTAAAACTATACAGCAACTGGTAGCCCTTTATATTATGAGTAGAATGACGTATACATCTCAACATCGTAAAATATGTGACTTGTAGGGTTTTATATTTAATGCCTGAATTTTGAAAGGCTATTTGTGTATATGGTATATAAAATAAGTCACAAAGTTTATTTTGTAGTCCTCCATGTCATACTTTATCGTATATGCTTGTGCTACATTAAGGATATTTCGCCGGATTAACAAGCATTTTGTTTTGTAGTATCTTCAGTTGATTACTTGTTATTCTCTCTACTTGTTAGATGGATTATGTTCTTTCCTAAAACTGGATTGGTAGTTTAGTATTAATACAGTCTTTTAATTATATGGGTTTGAATCTTTTTAGTAGCAATTTATTAAAATCGTTATCGTTATTATATTTCGATTATGGAAACAGACCGGTACGATTTCTCATAATTTAGTTTGGCTTCCTGGTTTGGGCTACATAATCATCTAAGGAATTTTTCAGATCACCGGTACGTACTTCAGTCTGAATATCACATTAAGACAGTAGAATCTCTATGTCTTTTTTGGGGTATTTATTAAAGAATTTGTCCAAGGTTTAGGTCAAAACCTGGTGTTTTATTTGGATTTGGACTGTTTTATATGTCAGGTGTAACTTCTTAAAAAAAACGACATTTTCCTACAGAATAATCTATCAGTAGTAATATTTGGGGAATGCAAATTAACAAATATTATTGGAATGGTATTAAAGAATTAAATGTTTAATTGTACTATTTTATTGTGCTGGAAGAACGATCAAGTTCATAATTCACGTCATTAAATATTTTCAGATAACTACAGAGTTTCGAGTTTAAAAGCTGCCATGAAAATTATGACACCAATCGACGTTGGACAAGCTAGACCTCCTCTTATCAGCTTGTCCGATGTCAGAATAAATGAAATAAAATTATCACTAACAGATTTGGGGCTTTTGTGAATGTTATGTTTAATGCCACTGCATACGTTTGTTAGTTCATAAATTTTTTATATGTGTATTAAACTGTATTTTGTCTTACGGCGGTTAAAATAGGATTAAAACGTAAATATTAAGACCATTGTTTTTATTACTAAACAATTATTTTAATTATGCAATAATAAGCAGCGTTTGCTAACGTATAGCTTTCAAACTATATTTTATAGCACAAATAAGCAAAAGTTGGTACTGGTAACAAATTAGATGGACGTTAACACCAGGTGTCGCCTTAACTAGTAAACTTTGTTTAGCAGTAAATGGTTGACTTCAATTAGTATAATATTATACCGACTATAAACATCCTGGGTTAACGATAATAGTATAAAAGGCCAGGTTTCACGTAAAAATGGTTCACTGACGTACAAGGTCTTAACAATGGGCCAAGTCAGATTAATTTAATAATATTTACGACTGAACTAATTGAAGTCAACCATTTTCTGCTAAACAAACTATACAGTAGAAAGCCCATTATCCGTGCGCGGAATACCTATGCTGCAGATTATCCATGCTATGATTTTCCATTTTATCCTACCAAAGTTTTATCTAAATAGCGTCATCTAAATCACTGTACGCCGTGAGGGAGACTTATAATGCAATATCGATAGCAACAGTGCTCAGGGAATTCCTGAAAATCATGCCCTTGTTATCTGCCGCTGCGTGTTACCCTGAATGTGTGAGATTTAATTGCTAGACAAGTGTCGCTAGTCTGCTATATTCTTAACAAGTGCTTCCAAAATGGTAATAACTAGTGTTAAACACAAAAAAGTTTTATCGATTGGACAAAACTAGTGATTTTAAATAGAAGTAAAAAGGGTGAACGTGTCGCATTATTATTACGAATTTATGAAGTTAGCAAGCAAACAATACGTCATATCGATAAATAGGTATAAAGTGAATCTAAAAAAATCACCTTAGCCTGACTGTTTCAAATACATGTCTGTACGAAAATAATTGAAAGTATTAACTTTTCAAAAACTCGATGAAGCACGTTACAACCTAGTGATTTTTGCAGAAAAGATCGGGGGGCGTAACAATCTTTGCACAAACAGGTGCTAAGCAAGCGGTGATTATTTGCCAAAACGTGTTTTGGCAAATAGGATTATTTGCCTAGTTTTGGAAGAAGTTACATATCGAGTCATCATATTGTTACAAATGAATTCTTCCCTGCGATTTATTCTACGTATTGCGTTGAGGGTAGTAAACACAACGAAAAGAATTTATTAAGATTCATTGTATAAAAAGGTGTGTACGTATATGAAATTATGAATATAATTTCAGTGTATGAGGACTGTATTACATAGGACTGGTTAAAATAAATTAGGATATGTAGTAAAGGGTTATGCAAATTATACCGGTTTACCGAGATCACGAGATAGAGCACGAGAGAGAGCACGAGAGAGAGAGAGAGAGGAGAGAATGTCTGTTGTTAGTGGCAGTTAACAGTAGAGAGAATACGTCTGTTGCAACGGTAGTCAACAGGGAAGAGAGAGAGTACGTCTACTGCTACCGAAACTAAGCAGGCGAGAGAGAACGTCTGAAGCTAGCAATAGTCAACAGCAAGAGAGTGTCTTTTTTATTTGCTGTCTGTATTTCTATCAGAGTGGGGGTTAAAGTGGGAATAGAAAGGGTTGGAGTAGGGTAATGATTGTAAAATTGTGCTATAATGAAAGTAAGTAATACAGCGAAAAAACGACATGATTTTTCGCATGTGAAAAAAATTGAACATTCTTTAAGATTAAAAAAATATTAAGATTAAGTTTATTTCGGAGAAAAATTTAATGCTCTCGAGTGTCAACTAGCCGAGTTAGTTTATATATAGCGGAATTATCAATGTCCTGACATGACGTCGAAATGTGTTTCCACAGCTAAATAAAGAAACAAACAGATCTTTCATTTTACAAGCGTCAATAAAAAACTGAAAATTCTGTTTTGGTGCTTAAGAAATAACGAATTTTAAAAATTTTTGGAACCCCAGTAAAAAACTTGTAGATATACCATAAACTAATAATTTTGTATTTATTTTTTTTGTTTTACTGTAATACTTTTATGAGTTAAGTTTTCTTGTAATGTATCTTGTGTCTTTATATTTTGTTAAAGTGTAATTTTTTGTGTATTGCTTTTGTACTGTTTTATACCTCAAATAAATGTTATGCATGGTGTGTTTTTCTTTCTGTAAGTTATTTGTTTGTAAAATAACTAATACATAAAAAATATATTTAAAAAATGCGGTAGACGAAAAAATAAACTAAAGTTGTAATTAAAGTTCAGTAAGCTCAAATCAAATTTGACATCAAAATTATATATATTTAAAATGAACTGGCTTTATTACTATTTTCTTTTCAGTATAAAATTAATTAGAGATTCAGAAGTCAATACAAGAGGGACAGTAGTAACAAAAAGTGTACAAATACTAGTGTTTGCAGATGACATCGGTATCATTACTAGAAGCAAAAGGAATATAATACAAACTAAAATTAAATTAAAACGAAATACATGAATGTCAGCAAATCAACAGAAATGGAAGACTTACAAAATCTAACCATAGAAGATTACAATATTGAAATCACACTAAGTTTTTCATACCTAGGTGACTAGTCATCGTAGACAACAATTTTGCAAAGAGTTTAAGAAAACGGTATATATTGCGAATAAAACATATAATGAACTCCTCCTCTTCCTCAGTCATAATCCCTTTTGCGATGTGGTGACACCATCAGGGCTTCACAGTTTTTTCACGATTTCCCTCCATTATTCTCGTCCTGGGCTAGTTGTTCGGCTTCATGTAACCTTTGGTTAATCAATATTTTTGTTTGATCTACCCAACGGCTGGAGATCTTCCACTAGGTCTCTTTCCTCGACTCTTCCCTTGACTATCAGTTTTTCCATTATGCCTGTTCTTCTAGCAATGTGTCCAAAATACTGCAAATATCTCTGTTGTATTTGTTTAAGCAATCTATCCTTTACTTTAAGTTGTTCTAATATCGATACGTTAGTGTGATGATCAATCCAGGATATTTCATATCCTCATAACATTCTCATAACTGAGCGCCGATCGCTAATCGGATCGCTAAGCATATCTAACTGATTTGATATATTCATGATAGTGTAGTCACGGGAATTTAATCAGGTGGTTTCCCCTTGCCTGCCTGATCGCAGTATCATGGCCGGTTGAATCATTATGTGATATCCGCCCGTGAGTATCTATCATTAAGCCAACAATAGAAATCATTCCGCTATAGCCTTAATTAAGTAATGTCATAGCTGCTGCGCTATGCCATATCCTCAGTTTGTCGGTGGATGCTTATATGGTAAAACCTTATTCACACCTATCCTACATATCTGTAGGACATTTCCCTATCAGCCAGTGGGACGCGCCGTGTCGGGGTTGAGGACTCCCCAACCCGTCCGTCTTTCGCGAAGTACAGAAAAGTCCCTACTTAATTCATCATGGACATACTTATTGTCAAAAAGGAATGAGAGGCTACTAGCTACATTTAAACGAAAAATCCTGAAGCGTATACATAGAGAAGTAAAAAAAATAACATATGGCGTAGAAGATATAATTTAATTATACACAGCATAAAAAGAACTCAACATCATTACATATAAAGATTTGACTTACCAAAATCTCTGAAATACCAAATAAAATTTAAGCCAAAATTCAAACGTAGATATATGGAACAAGTCGAATAAAATCTGAAAAGCCTGAAGATACCAGTAGACCAAATCTCTTTCCTACCTAAAAAACTGTTGATCTCTGTACCTTTATTTGTAAATAAATGTACCAGATGACATCATCCTTTCTTTGAATTTTGTGCCAAGCAATGATTATTTCTTTGTTAAACCCAAATCTCTTACTAAGTCATCTAACTCAGCTTGTCTAAACAACTGTGGTTGCGAATTTTCTACAGGCACTGAAATTTACGAATCAGTCTATGTCTTTTGCACGTGTGACGTCACTTGGCGACAAATATCACCAGAAATATCACCGAAATGTTCTGTTTTGCATGAAGTTTTGTCATGCGAAGTGGTTTTATCTTGGAAGTCATAGTATCATGAGTATTTACAATATCATTAATACGTATAGGAGGCTCTGGGACTAGCAGTTCAGGTCCATGCTCTACCGGACGGATAGCAGACGGGAGGTTAGGATAAACAATCACTTTCTTATTGAAATCCATCCAGAAATTTAGTTATTTAAAATTATCCAGAAACATCGACAGTACAAATATAACAATCATTTGAACGATTTTTTTGCTCTCTCGATACCATAGGCACTGCAAATCTAAAAGAATTTTTTTTCTTTGGCCAATTCCTTAAATAATCCACAGAAACATAACATACATTGTGAGGAGCCCAACCTTCGTCTTGCTCACCAATTTTCACACCAAAATATGCAAAATACACCTTTTTTACAAAGGCAGTAATGTTTTTCTGATGATTTTTCATAACAAAGTCACCACATATGTAACAAAATGTATTTGGACAATTTTTACAACCGTGACTAGCCATAATTAAAAGTGTATGAGTCAAGCACTGAAAAGTGAGGTTATCTTTTTTAGAATAAAGGAACAATTCAGCTGTGAATAAAGAGGAAGAACAACGAAGAGTGTTGTACAATTCATTAACAGTACTACCAACCAAGTAACCATCATTTCTCTGCTCGTTAAACAAAATAAAATGTAATTATGCAATTTTAAATGTTTGTGAAATTGTAAAAGAATGGTGGATGACATAACATTTTTAATACAATTTTCGGACTCAGCACATTAAAATAAATAAGATAGAGATAATTTTATCAATAAATTCCACAATATGACAAAATCGAATAATTTTGGATGCAATTTAAAACAAAAATGCACAGAAAATAATTTTTCTAAATGTTGACATAATTTCTTAATAAACTTACAATATTAACTGTATGAATGAAAATTGACAAATATGGAATAATGTCCTATTATAAAATGTTTAAAAAATGTAACAAAATAGTAAAAGATATTCCAGCCCAATGGACTGTGTATCACATAACTTTGTTATTAAAAAATGTTTAATATTTATGAAAAATAATCACACTTATAATAAATTGTTGTCTTTTTTATTTTAGGTGCTTGGGTACCTACCATGAAGGTAGCGATGAATCTTTTGACACCTATCAACGTTGGCCAAAGTAGACCACCACTTGTAAATCTAACCCAGGCACAAATCGACGATATGGAACAATCATTGAAGAAATTAGGTCTTTTATAAGCTTATCTTTCAGAATTTTTGTTATTGTTATTATTAAATAAAGAAACTGACAGCCCATATGTGTTTGATTTAATTATAATTTTTATGTACCTAACTAAGCATTTATTACTAGTGGGAACTTTTTAACGCATACTCTGCATGTACTTCGCGTACCACTAAAAAAATATAATATAAATATAATGGAAAAAAATATATAAGGGAAATTATTAGTCAACGGAGTGTATCTAACATAAGCCAGCCACAGACGTACATGCATGCATGCAGAGAGCAGAGCTCACACGCGTTTATACATATGCTCATCTTTTCTTCTCAGTTCATCATGGATCCTGCAGAAATTGTTTATTTCTCACGTTATTTTTTGTGGTTTTCAAAAAACGAGAACACAAGAAGAACAGGAACAACAAATCGCAAACAATGGTGTAAAAGTGGCTGCAGAGAAGAAATAAATTTACACACATTTCTCCCTTAAAGAATTAACAGATGAACCGTCTGATTATCTTTACATGAGTGAGTCTGTGTACAAGGACTTACTTGAACTAGTATCTCCCTTGATTAAGAAAAAAGACACAGTTGTGAGAGAAGCCATATTCCCACACGAAAAGTTGACAGCCACTTTAAGATATTTGGCAACGGGCAATCATACGAATGTCTTAAAATTGTGTGGCTCTCTACATAGTTCTACAGGAAGACATAAAGGTATGTAAATTATGGTGTTAAATAAAAAGTCAAAATTTATTCTATTTTTATTTTTTTAACCTTCAAAAAAGGACCCTTGGGTCTAATTAAGGAATAGAAAAAACGACTTGGTAAGTGCAGATTTTTTCCTACAGAATTATAAATTGTCAAGTGCAATATTTGAAAAATGATTTGCTGTTGAGCCTGATGCACCTGTACTGTCTTTAAAAGTGTAACTGTGTAGACTTCTTGCTCTGGTGTAAATAATTCAAAGTTGAGTTTGACGTGTTAAAAGCACTTATTTCTATTTTAAATAAAATGTCATTAATTCGTTTTTCATATATGAGGTGCAGACGCCTATCTTTGATTCCTCTCATTTTTACAGTGACTGTTTTACCTAACAGCTCACAGCAGTCGACTTGTGCTTTAGGGGCTTTAAAGTGATCACGTACAGAGGTCCATATTTCTGTTGACAACTAAATATTTTCTTTTCTCTTTTTATTTGTCCCAGGTCGTTGATTCCTGGTCGTGGGTGTGAGTGGCGGATCCTGTTGTGCCTTGGGTCGCGGTTGAATCTCCTCTGGAGGTGGGTGGTCAATGTTTTTCTAGAAACATATAACTGCACTTCGACTCTGCCTTGGAACCTTCAGGTCGATCCCGCAGAGAGTTTATACAGAGAAGCTAATGAACTTTTCCTCTGTCTACGTCGCCGGCAATTCTTTTTAAAATATTCGTCTGGCCTCTCTTTTCCCATTAACTTTAATATATGCCACAGTATCTCTCATTACATCTAAATAACATTGATTTTTCAGCCACATCTTCAATATTAATATCACATAAACCTCTCTGAAATAAATTGAAAGCAGATTTGAACCTCTCTTTAACTAATTATGATAAGGATCATCCGGATCAGCAAAACCATGCGTTAAGTACAGGTATGATGCAGTTTCTTAATTCAACTGCATCTGGTAGTACAGAACCATCTGAATCGATAGTGTCGACTT
The DNA here is from genome assembly GCA_918026665.1 of Diabrotica balteata. Taxonomy (NCBI): domain Eukaryota; kingdom Metazoa; phylum Arthropoda; class Insecta; order Coleoptera; family Chrysomelidae; genus Diabrotica; species Diabrotica balteata. The sequence goes on from OU898277.1 coordinate 20,614,864, forward strand.
CAAAAAACATTTAGTCACGATTGAGATTCCTACGATTTGGAAAGTACTGATGCAGAACCACTTAATACTAATTCCGAACGACAGTCTGAACCTGATACAAAATCAATATCTAAAAAATCAGATTCCGACGATGAAATTCCTGTGTTTTCCGAAGCAATATCCTAGATCACGAAAAAACAAATTAAAATTTGATATCCAACAACTAGCAGCGATGCGAGTGACGAAATTATACAAATATTTGATAATTTTAATCAGGTATAGGGTCGATGCGCATATTAGATGTTCAGCGTCATAATATAGTTCAGAACGGCCCCTCATAACAATTAAATATTGGTGATGAAGATTATCACAAAGACAACGACCGTGGGCACTAATTTTCATTTCTCTAGAAAATAGTGAAATGCAACATCATCGCTGGTTAGTTCATTCTAGTTCTCAAAATGGAGTATTCTGGTTTCCGTGCAGACTTTTTAGCAATTCACAAACTCCTATGGTACAGGGAGGATGCTGTGACTGGAAACATTTAAGCAGTATTTTACAAAGACATGAAAATAATAAAAAACGTATGGTATTTATAGTTCAATGGATAACTATAATTTATGTCAAAATATGATCCTACTTTACCAGAACATATAAGACGTATTACTGACAAACCACTTACGCATCATTATTTAAGTCATAATATACAAAATGAATTGACCAAAATATTATTCTTTTTTGCTTGACTACACTAAAGATTGTAGTAGAGTAGAACAAAATGTCTGTCATCTTAAAATTTTGTAATATATCAACGGGCACAATATAAGAACACTTAATTTGATCTCTTGCTATAAGTGTACAGTAACAGAAGAGTATTTAAGTAATGCCATACTAGGCAAACTAGAAAAAAATGGCTTAGATATTTAAAACTGCCGTGGCCAAGGATGCGCTGATGAGTATTTTGATATTCTAGTAACATTCCCCAATAAATATCGCAGCTAATAACATCGTCCACATATACGCCACCTTCTGAACCCCCGCTTCTTATTGGTCCACTAATTCTCCACATATAACATCAATCATCACGTTTTGTCACAGCTCCATTACTCCAAAAAAAAAGAAGTACTCCTTCCTTGAAGAGGCTTAAAACCTAAACAAGGTTAAAACACTGGATCTAAGGACACGAGAATGGCGCAAATATGGTAGGTATAAATAGTGGAGTCAAAATTCGAATATTAAATATAAATCCTAGGGCATTTTTCACATCTTGCGGTTGTCATAGCTGGAATACAAATAATAATCGCTAATTTAACTAAATTTATAACAGCCGTGAAAAACTTGCATCATTACATTAGAGATATTAACTTAGAGAAATATACCCAAACATTTACATCGTCATTAGAATATTATTAACAATACCATTTAGTACAGCCTCCGCTGAAAGGAGCTTCTCAAATTAAAACTCATTAAGAATTACTTAAGGGGAACGATGTCACAGGAAAGACTTTCTGCAGTTGCAATTTTGTTTATTGAGGCTAATACAGCATCCAAGCTATATTACGAGCACGTAATTAAACAATTCAACAGTATAAAAAGTAAAAAAATTTCTATTCCTGTAATATTTAAATTAAATTTTTAGGTTAGTTGTAAGGTTAACTAGATTTTGCATGAATAAAAGATTAATAGTGAAATGACTTTTAAAAAATCTGTCTTTATGCGCGAATAAAGGGCCTCGCAAAAATAATCTTGCGCCGTCACTGCCAAGATCGACCTACATGTACCTACTGTGGTAATATTCTGCCTGCTAAACACATTCTCGTAGACTGTCCAAATTTCAACAACAACAGAAAAAATAATCTTTTGAGTCGAAACCCACAAAATGTTCTCAGCTCACTAGATTAATTCTTCTGTTTTTTCTTCTTCTTCAGCCTGTGTTCGTCCACTGCTGACATAGGCCTCTTCCATTTGCTTCCATCGATTTCTACTTTTGGCAATTCTCATCCAATGCTTGCCCGCGACTTGTTTGATATCGTCTGTCCACCTCTTCTGCGGTCTGCCTACTCCTCGCCTGTTCTCTCTTGGTCTCCAGTTTGTTAATCTTTGTGTCCATTTTTCGGGATTATCTCGGGCAACGTGTCCGACTATTGCCACTTGAGCCTTGCAATACGTTCTGAGACATCAGTAATCTTTGTTCTTTCACGAATGACGTTATTTCGAATCCTGTCTCTCAAACTAATCCTAGCATGGCCCTCTCCATTGCTCTTTTTGTTGTACTGAGTTGCTCTAAGGTTTTCTTTGTGAAGGCCATGGTCTCCAGTCCATATGTAGTTACAGGCAAGATACATTTGTCATAAACTAATTCTGATTAATTCTAAAACCTTAAAAATTTCCTCTATGAAACCAGACTTTACCAGAAAATTTAGAAGAAAAAACGTAGTTTAGAATTTGTTATTAATAATTGTACCAATATTAATTAATGTAGTTCTTTATCGATTGTAACGTTACTGTAAACGTATATTATATGCTATATAATAAAATAAATAAAATGTTATAATAATTCAGTAAATTTTGAATTGAATAATTTTATTGAATCTGGTCCTTTTACACATTCTAAATTTAATAGAGGACCCTCTAGCCAATAAGTTCGATACCCCTTCCCTTTTATATAAAAAATAAATACAAAATCCGGAACCATGTATATATTAACCAAAAAAATCAATGAAATTAGAAAATTCAGAAATTTTGTCTAGGTACTACTTTAACATTGAATAAGTATGCATATAATGAAATTTGTATTTTTGCATAATTTTATTTACTAACATCTATCTATCTACACAGACCTAAACATCCATCCTTGGATATAGGCCTCCTCCTCCTTCTTCCATGCCTCTCTATCTTGGGCAATTTCCATCCATTTTGACCGGCGTGTTTCTTCAGGTCATCTGACCATCGCATTTGTGGCCTTCCCTTTTTCGTTTGTGATTCCATGGCCTCCAATGTATAATTGTCTTAGTCCATCTTTCATCTTTCTGCCTTAGGGTGTGTCCGGCGAACTTACCATTTAAGCTTTGCTACTTGGGTTGAGACATCTTTCACTTTTGTTTTATTACGGATCCATTCGTTTCTTGTTTCTGTCTTAATGTTCAGCATTTGTCTTTCCATGGATCTTTCTGTCTTTGCTATTTTTTCCATATTTTCCTTTGTAAACGTCCATGTCCGAGAGCCATATGTGAGACCAGGGAGTATACATTGATCGAAGACTGTCGTTTTTAGGTATTGGGGGTATTTTGAATTCTTTAGAATATAAGACAGTTTTCCGAATGATGCCCAGGCCAATCTTATTCTTCTTTTTATTTCTTCGGTCTCATTTTCTTTATTTAATTTAGTGATTTGGCCTAGATATATATACTGTTTTACTTGTTCTATTCTTGTTGGTGCAACTGTTAGTGTTAGTTCTTCTGATTGATTAGTCATGGTTTTTGTTTTACTGTAATTCATCTTGAGTCCAATTTTTGTCGATTCTCTATCTCTTTCTTCCATCATTCTTTGTAAATCTTCACTTTTTTCTGTTATTAATACAATATCATCAGCATATCGTAAATGGTTCAGATTTTGCCTGTTTATGTTAATTCCCAAGCCATCCCAGTGTAGTCGTTTGAAAACATCTTCTAGCGCTTGGTTGAATAGCTTGGACGAGATGGTATCTCCTTCTCTTACTCCTCGGTTTATTTTAATAGGCTCCGTTTGTTTCATTAGCTTAATAGTTGTTGTTGCCTTGTTGTATATATTTGTAATTAAGTCGGTATATCGGTAGTCTATTCTGCTGTTTTGTATAGCGGGATATGATATTCGTTAGTTTTTTTTCGATTAAAATATTCATCGTTAAAGGTGGTCACTTGTACTGAAGCTCTTTCTAAATCCGGCTTGTTTCTCTTGCTCATCTAATTAAGTTGTTAATCTATTTGTTAATGCAGAGCACGTGGTGTTCGTGTGGATTAAGGTATTAATACACACCTTAATACACACGAACACCACGTGCTTTGTATTCAACAGGTATACTAGCCACTCCAGGATATCTCCACTTCATGGTTTGTTCCAGTTTCACTTTTAAAAACTATTTGTTAATATTTTGGTTTAATAGTTTGTACATCACATTTAGTAAAGTTATGGGTCTGTAATTTTTTAGATCCTTTTTATCTCCTTTCTTAAATAGTAACCGTGTTATTGCTTCGTTCCAACTCTTGGGTATTTGTTTTGTCATTAGTATTTTATTCATAAGTATGTACAAAACTTCTCTAGTTGTTTTACTGACATACAATATTTAATATATTACAAGATTCAATAAAATTTTTAAAGATATGGATATTTATTGAACACCCTTGTAAACATATGTATCAAATTTAGAATATTTATATTTACGATGAAGATATTAATTTCAATATGTTGGTTTACAATACGCGGAATTGCTACGGTTTTATTAAAGTATTTATATTAAGTTCAGTAATGTCAAGGTCTGTAATTTCCAAATTGATATTCACTTGCATTATCTTGTCTCAAAACACTTAAAACAACTATATCTTCCGTAAGAGTATAATAGTCGAATAAAATCGTTGTTAATATGAAAATGATTTTAGTTGTTCTGCTTGGTTGTTTTTTAGTTAATAATTTTGTTTGCCAAGTAGATGCCAAAGTGTATACCAAATGTGGACTGGCACAGGATTTGGTTAAGATTGGATTCGATCGGTCCATGGTTGGAAACTGTAAGTTCACATTAATCTTCCTTATTTACTATTATAATAAACAACATAAATATCACAAAATTTAGGTGACACTATAGCGAAATCATTAATATTTAGTATTCTATGAATACTAAATATCTATGCTTTGTTAACTCTTTACCGCATGAATTTTTGTTTTTCTCAAAAATAAATTCACTAAGGGCGGTTTCACCAACAACAAATAAATGACTGAATAGTTAATCGTTGAATAAAATTTATTAGTAGAATAAATTTTATTCCGTTTCAATAACTATTTGTAATCCACAGTTAGTTATTTGTCGAATAAGTTCAAAGCGTAATGATTTTCCACAGACTGTACTCGTTGACACCTCTTTTGGCCTCCACCTCTTAGGTGTTTGGCCAGGCACATCGCACTATTTTTCACTGTAATCATATACATAACCTATAAATTTGATATTGGTTGATTAATTTGTCAAAATAATAATAATTGTCAATGCCAATGGCCAATACATATTTAAAACGATCCTGTTGCATAAAAACGAAGAGCAATTAACAATTGATTTCGCACATATATGGGTCTATTTTTGTTGCTTACAGGATGCAATTGGTTACCGATCAAATTTAATAAATGATCTACTGAATTTTTTGATAATCTAAACCTAGTTTTAAAGTCCACATCATCAAATTCAGCAAAAGGGTTTCTTCTTTGCAGCTGCCAGCAGCGTGGTCTTCTCCTTCGCCGCTCATTTCCGTCATCAGAGGATGATGATGATGAAGATAATATTCGAAAATAAATATATATGTATACAAAATTAAATTGTCTGATATAATTACGTTTACCTGCAATACATTGTAGATAATTTCTAGTTAAACTAATGAATTTTCCTTATTATTGATATTTAAAGTGAGGTTAGCTGTCAATTTATTCGTAGAATAAATATTTATTTGGCCGATATTGGACTAATAACTTATTTGGAGTTTATTCATAGAATAAGTCTTATTTGACGTTGGTGAAACGCATATATGTCAGTTTTATTGGTCGAATAACTTTATTCATTGAATAGACTGCTATTTGTCGTTGGTGAAACCGGCCCTAAGAATTTTAATTTTATTTTTACGTAAAAATATTGAAAAAAAACTAGCTACGAGAAATACTTTATTGACAAAAAAATTTTTGGTGTCAGATATGGATCATCATGCAACAATGTAATATTAAAGTCAAACTATTTGAAGCTACAGTATACACTACACAATATGAAACTGCAAATAACAGTTTCTTACAGTATACTATACTGTACTATACAGTATGAAACTGCAAATAACAGTTTCTTTCTTTATTAATACTGTGACATTTTTTTTTAATTAATATATTAAATTATTTTTAATTCTTTTTACCCATGTGGATGATACGCCGATGATCGTGTTTACGATTAGAAAATATTATTGAAAACTAGCGAAACATGACGAAAGAATCTACCTACCAAACTAGCATAGAATTTCCCTGAGTCGGAAAGGTTTTTAATCCGTTCTGTCTTAATCCTAAGTATAAAAGGAACTAATGCTTTTCGGTGAAGGCGGGTTCTTTATGATCGATTTGTAAATATTCCGAAGGCCCGAATAGTAATCTTTCTATAATAACCTAATCCAAAAGGATTTTAATTTTCTCATGTCCAATTGTTGGTACCGTTATTTACCCGAACTTTCCGATAGTCGTTAAGACCATATCTTCTTAGAAATAGGTACAGGCTGGTCTATGATTTTTTAGTGGGAGATATCCCTTCTTTTTTTTATTTAAGTTTGGTAAAATTTTAGAGGAACCAACTTACTTCTGGTGGGACAGTGTGTGTGTAAGGACTAGATCTTACTGTATATCTTACTGTATATCTGTTATCTTACCTTCTGTGAATTGTTTTCTAAGTGTGTATACACTTGGTTTATTTGAGTCTTTTTGATCTTATACTATATTAGATTATATATAGTAATAAAGTACCTTTAATGTTAATTAAATTCAGTGTTTAATACAAGTATAGTATTAACTTCAGTGAATTAGGCAGCAGTCATCAGGAATTACTGTAAGTTACCATAATCTTAGTATCTCCAATTATCTGGGCAAATAATATGGTATGGTATCATATTATCTGCAATCATCTGGGCGAATCAAAGTTCATCCATGTCTTCACCTGTAGATTGCTGATTTTTGCATTCAATTTAAAGAACATTTCAATAGATTCAAGAAATTTCAATAAGTAATAATTATGAACATTTAAGTCTCAGTTTATCATTAAATAATAGTGCGCAGCAAATTAATCGACTAAACCAAGTGCGGTTTGGTTAAATTTTTATGTTTTCATTTCTGTAACCTTTTTGTATTTTTGTAAATTTAGATTTGGTTAATTTTTGTTGTCTTTTGTGTTTGTTATAATTTTTATTCATTTTTTTACTGTAATATCTCGAGATACGCCCACAAAACTTTATTTGTGCATGATCGTATGATATATCTTTGTAAAGGTATTTTCTAATTATATTACTGCTTATTTTTATATGTATACCACCATTTCATAGTTGTTGGTGTATTTTTATTACTTGTGTTGCATTCAGCAGCGTCATAATTTTGTTGTTAATATATTGTTATTGTTTTATATATGTATTTTATTTGTCGGCTCCTAACAAGTTCCCTGATATAAATAGTAACTCTGAATATTGTGCTTTTTACCTTTAAATATAACTATACTTTTGACCAGTAGAAAGATCAGGCTGATTAAGTTTCGTAGGTAAGTAAGTGTAATACCTAATATATTTATTATTTGTTATATAATGTGTTGACCAAATTTATTTAATAATTAACTGTTGGTATCTTTTCTTGGGTTTGGTCTCTAAACCAAAATTTTCCTTATCTCTTTTCTTTTCTAAGGTTTCTTCATTTTTCCTTAAACCTCAAAAAAATTGAATGGCGCCACTGTTTCTATCTTATCTTATCTTTGGTAATTTTACCCATCCATCTTTTTTCTTATTTCTGTATCTATTCTAATATATCTTATCTTGTTCTATCTTTACTTATTTCGTCGTTGGACCCATTACCGGTTCACAAAAGCTAGTTTCGAACCCACGATTCGCTCTCCACCAACCATCTGGCTGCCGTTCGCAGTGTCTCCATTGGTGACCTTTCTAGCACCATCCAAAAAAGGTTTCCGAGGTACAATACACAACGGTATTTTTCATTTTGTGCACACTATGCAGGGTGTTTCAAAAAGGTATGTCATATATTAAATCACGCATTTCGGGGACAAAATAAATTGACTGAATCCAACTTACCTTAGTACAAAAGTGTACATAAAAAAAGTCACAGCCTTTGAAGTTACAAAATAAAGGTTTGTTTTTGCATTCTCTCCTAAATTACTTGATATTTTGTAATAAAAATGGATACGTTACTTTCTTGTTTTGAAAGCATTTTCATACAAAAAAAAAAAACAACAAAATCTAAGCGCACAGAAAAATATTAAGGGGGTGTGCAGCTCTAGAGCCCCCCCAACTTTTGAGTACGTTCAAATCAAATCAATTTTGTGGCATCATTAGTTTAATACATTATTTTTAAAACATTTTTGCCTCCTATCACTTTTTAGAAAAACTAGTGTTTTCCTAGTTGGCCATAAAACTAAAATTAGTTTCTACGGATACAATAATTACAAACAGTTCCATTAATAACAGTCAATAATTTGAAGCTATCATTTATTGTGTAAATAAGATAAAATATTAAAAATTTTGGTATACAATCGCCTACACATTTCAGGAAATGGCAGATATCATTTAACTTTTGGGTAAGTTGGATCAGATTAAATTATGATTTCAATAAACTATCGGGAATATCGTAGTTGAATGTCAAGGAAATAGTGCAGCAATCGAAATACACCCGATAGACGATTATTTCTGACCATAGATCGTCGTTTACGGGAAACGGGTACATTCCAACCGCAAGTTGTTGGCAATAGTGGTCGTCCAATGTTGAAGACATTTTAGAAATTATTGAAAGAAGTCCCTGGAACAACTACAAGGGTATTAGCTGCTCAACTAAAGGTTTCTCACATAAGGGTTTGTAGGCAGCTTGAAGGATCAGCTGCTTAAACTCTATCACTTAACAACGGTTCAAGAGTTATTGGTTGAAGATTATCTAAAACGATTGGATTTTGCGATTGGTTGTGAATGGAAAACACTCGAAATGTTAATGTTATTAGAAATATTTTATTTACCGACAAGGCTACCTTAGTAAAAATGTAATAACAAATCATCATAACGAACACATTTGGGCCGACAGAAATCCTCACGCCAAAAAAAACGAATCATCACCAAAGGACTTTCAATGTTAATGTTTGGGCAGGAATTGTGGATGACAATCTAGTAGGCCAGTATTTCTTCCCAACAATTTAAATAGTGATAATTATTTGCAGTTCTTGGCAAACGAGTTACAAGAGTATTTGGAAGAAGTGAATATTGCAATGATGGCGCTCCACCGCATTACAGTAATGAAGTCCGGGAATACCTTTGCAGGCAGTATACTGGTCGGTGGATTGGATTACAACAGACATATCATTGGACATGAAAATATCGTATTCTTTCATTTTTTTTGTTCTGTCTCTTCTCATTTGTGTTGGAAAGGATAACATTTTCTTCATTAGTTCAAACAAAAAGATGATTACATATTTCAACAGAAATATTGTCTATTATCAACTAAAACGTTCCTGTAAACATAAAAGATAGTAGATATGACAGAATGCAGATTGTGTGAGGTTATTGAGTAAATCTGTACATTTTACTTTTAAATTTTACTTCAGATACTATAAACAAAAGAGGATTTATTTAACAGAAAGCAACTAGATATACTAATCTTTCTGGAAGGAATCAGACTGAGTGAGCTGCTCTAATCACTAAGCAACTATCAAGTAAAGTAAGCACTCTAAATATCAAAAGTCGCAGTGTGAGTTGTCTCTTAAAATTAAGTATCTGCGAGAGTACTGTAACGTGCAGTACATACAGCATGAAATATCTCGATATTTGTTAAGAAGTTACTCAAATTCAATTTTTTCGTCAGTTTCTTATGTTGCTTTGTTGCCAAGCTTTTAGCAGAATAAAAGTTTGGGTGTTTAGGGTGATACAACATCTTCTGTATATCAAAACCAATCAAAAGTACAAACGGTACAGAAAAAAAATAGATTAGTAAACAATGTGCAAATCAGTGTATTTTTAACAACAATGAATCGATTTTCTCATTTTGAATCATTAAATTTTTTTTTAAATATTAATAGAATATATTTGTTTTAGGGGTTTGCATGATAGAAAGTGAAAGTGGAAGAGACACATCGAAACAGAAAGCTAAAGCTAACGGAGGGAAAGCATTAGGATTATTTCAAGTAGGTATTTCATTTATTTTATTAAAATAAAAACAATTTTTGTTACGTTTGCAAATAGAATTTGAAAATAGACCGTAAAGTGGTTTCATTTTCGATATATATTTTAATTACATATTTATCAAATTTAAGCTATTCTCTCTAAGAAGAAAAGTGACTCCTAGATACCTACGATATCAAAAGGATTGAGCTTTGGTGGGACTCTAACTATGCTCGATCGATCCCTAGGTGACGTGGTATGGTAGTGACTCTCCCAAAAATTTTCGTACGCCTCTGACGTCAAGAGATTGATTGCTGTGCCTGTGCCTCCTGATCATTCTGTGTTATGGTTCCTTTAGATGTCATAGCCAAGAACTTTTAACCTGTCTTGCTACAACATCCGTTTCATATCTCAGTTCGTCCAAAATATTTTGGTTGGTTCTTATGCCGTCTAGAGGCCAGCAACCTATCCTCAACTTTTTAATTTCTTCAGCATTTTTCTTTAAATCGTTGATAATTGTTCTCGAAACATCATTTTTGCTCAATGCGACTGCAGAAACACCTTTCTCTAGTTCTGAAATAATTTTTATTTTTTTTTCAATTGATAAAACAACACGTTTTCTTTTTTAAGTTGCAGATGTGGAAGGCTCCATTTTTCAAAACTTAATAAATCAAACGACTACTTGACACAATTAATGTTCGAATTCAACTTAATTATGGTGACACAATTACACATATTGACTGTTATTATGCTGTGCGTTTTTGTTTTCGGCTCTATTTCGGCATTGATTCTAAAAATATAACTCTGAAAGCACCGCTCTTATTTATCATTGATTAAATTGTGATTAAATTGCGAGTTGTGCGTAAAAAATTGTTTACATAAACAAATGCGGTGGTAGCATAACTGTACATTTCAGCGAATTTCGTTTGGCTTATCGCAATGTTCAAACCATGGACGTATAAACACAGATGGACTCAGTTATTTACATAAAATTGTGTAGTCAAAATTATTTGAATGGGTCACATTCTCAGCACCTTCAACTGTTGTCACGTTTTGTTTTAAAATTTCTTATTCGCGAGTCGCTGAAAATATTACTCCGTATTTTATACTCTACAGGTGCTATCAAACCAAAATAATAATTTATTGGTTAGATTAATATATTTAATTGTAATCAAAATATAAAGTGTGCACATAGTGTGCATTATCATTTAATAATAGCGTATAATAGATATCAATCAATTATTTTATATGTAGAAGCACTGAAAACTATTTATAAATGGCAACGGTTGTTTACATTTCTCTGTCTTATGGATCTACGTCAAACTTCAAATGCTGTTCCATGTTTGTTTACTTTTTACAGTAGATAGGAAAGTTGTTTTTCGATATTTTGGCTGTATTTTGAGTGAATATTTGTGAAAAGTGAAATAAAATAAACGAAATATTTACATCCCGATCTCTCATTTCATTTGTAAGTACATACAATTTACATTATTTAAGATGAGGAAATGAGGAAGCGTGTTTGTTTACATTTTAATTGGCGTACCATTGGGTTTATTCATGTTCATTAATGTATTGAATAAGATATAAGTTCATGAAATTAGTAAACATTTTTAAATTGTAGGTAGACATCATCTGATTAAAAAGATCTGTTTAGTACCTTTTTAATTTAATATTTCTCATGAATGTCTAAATAAATTAGTGAAATGAATAAAACTCAATTATTTTTCTATGTAGTTTCCAAATAATATTGACGATCGAACTATTTTGGTAACAAATTTAGGAGAACAACATAAAGATTTTTTATTGTAGCATTATTTTGATACCTATTAAAAATTACCTTGAATTCAACTATATTTTATTGTATTAATTTTAAAGCAAATAAAATTGTATTTTAATTTTTCTATAAAGACGTGATTTGTTAACAGTTAATACTCTCGTTTATTTAAAATTCTTTGAACGTGTTTTATACATTAATACTACTTTCAATTTTTAAAATCTGAATAATTACCCGCGAGTAAAATTCAAGCACGCTTATGCTCATTGCGGAAGCATCACATTCTATCGAAGCTTCAAAACATTGTTTGTTAAAGGTATCTTATTGCTGTGTCCATCTATGTTTATACGTCCATGGTTCAAACAGAATGAATTGATTATTCAATTTTTGGTTATGTAGTCAATACAACTTATGTACGAACCATGATGGTGTTACTTAGTGCCAAATATGGGACAGTATGCGGAAATGGGTTAATTAAATATTTAGTTGAAAATTTTATAACCCAGTATGTATGCCAGATGGCTTTTCTTACTTCGCTTTTCTCTTTATGGGCATACCGGTAGTTTCTCGGCACACCAAAGTGTGCCCAGAGATCCAAACATAACCCAAAAAAAATTGAATCATGTTTTTTGTTTTTTAATGATATCTTCGGTTATAATCATTCTTTTTGTCAGTTTGTAGGATATTTTATTGCCTACATCGTTATATTTTTTTAAAAAATTTTTGAGGGAAAATTCAAATCTTTGATCGCCTTCGACATTTTTAAAATTCGCTTAAAAAAAATTATATGCATGATTTTTTTCAGATTTTTATAGGAGAGACATGGCCAAAATTACGAAGAATCATTTTCGGTCTAGCCGGTTGATTGTAAAATTCCCCCACAAGATTTCAAAAATAAAAATACATGTTGTTCCACATCAAAAAATATCAAACACAATTTTTAGACCCCTAGACCCACAAAAACTGGAGAAGTAAAGTGGCAATCATAACCGTCAAAAATTAAACTGATTAAAAATTAATCATTATAGAAACTTATTCATTCTTTTAATTTATCACACAACTGACGTATTATTTTATAATTTATTTAATTTAATAAAACTAATACCAATATTTCATTTTTAGATAAATAGTAAGGATTGGTGCACATTTGGAAAAGCGGGAGGAAAATGTAATGCTAAATGCGAAGGTAAAAATGCTGTTTAAATTTTTTTTATTGGAACCCAATTTTGCTTATTTGAAGTACGGCGTAGCGTGTATAAACTCACAAAACTTTCAAAAACGCGCGTGTTTTAAAGTTACTATGCCAACATCAACAATTTTAAATATTAATCTGAGCTGATAATCCAGTCGCCAGAGACGAAAATGCCACTGAACCTCTAAAAATAATACGATCAAGCTGAATTTTGCCGAGCATATTAATTTTGGGACTCCAAAAGAGATGTAAAAAAGTTTACCACTTTTACCTAGAGGTTTCCACCTAAAACCCCCCTCGAAAGGGGGTAAAATGTAAAAAAATCAGTTTACCAAAAATCTGTACATCGTAGAAAAAAATGTTTCAAATAAAAAATGTAGCTGATATAATTTTAAACTATAAAATAACGAGAAGGTTCTAATCCGTTTTAAGTAATAAAATTTAATAAAATTTTTCAAAGGTATAATCAGTTATATTTTAGATTTCCTTGATGATGAAATTACCAAGGACGCTACATGTGCAAAAAAAATCCAAGCTGAGTTAGGTTTCCGGTACTGGGATGGCTGGACTCAAAGCTGTTACGGTAGATCATACCCGTCCACCATAGTTCCATTGTGCTTTCCAACCGCGGGATAGATGGGATTAGTAAATAACAGAATGTATATAATATCATTATTTCCGTATATTAAAGACCTTTTAAAACTATATTTAGTATTTATTTTAAAAAGAAAGATCCAAGGAAAGAGAAGCATAGGGAGGCGTAAAATGTCATGGCTGCTTAACCTGAGAGAGTGTTACGGATGTAGGTACATTAAATGAACCTTTCAGAGCAGCTGTCTCAAAAGTCCGAATAGCTACAATGATTGCACTTGAAGAAGAAGATATAATATCATACAATTATTTCCGTATATTAAAGATCTTTTTAAACTATATTTACTATTTATTTTAAAAATATTGCTTTCCTTTTACTTTTTCTTTATTGGCTGTCAAACTGACAAATCGACACTGATTTAAGTGAAATTTCATCATATCATCTTCTTTGGCTCGACAATCCTCTGTGTATCCTGGTCTGCTCCAGTAATAGTAGAAGTAGTCGCCATTTTGTTTATTTTGTGGCAATGTGTTGTCATTTTCTGACCTCTAGTCATCCCAACTCAATCTAACCACCTAATTCGCTGTCGGCTACTGTTTCTTCTTCCTTTAGGTGTTTCTATTTCTTACATTTCAAAACTCTTCTTTCTATTTTGTCAATGACCGCTTTTGCAGCATTCATGTTATTTCTTATAGATTCGTTGGTCTTCCTTTCCAGCCTTGATGTTCTAGCACTTCTTTTCAAATAATCCATTTCAACTGCCAATAATCTTCTCTTCAGGTCTACATTAATTGTCCATACTTCAGAACCATAACAAAGAACTGATTTAACCATGGTTTGCCCATGGTTGATTGATTTTATCTCAAGGTCTTCAGCTTACAGATAGAAAGAAAAAGATGAACGTTTATGCAACATATTTATTTATATGACTTATTTTCAAATATTTCCACTGAAATATTTATAACAATCACAATTTTATAATTCTAATATAAGTACATCTTTATATACATGTCTTTTTATTAGGAATAAAGAAAAACTGTTCACAGATTTATAGCTATACCAGCAGACATACAAATACCTTAGTTTCTATAGATCAGATGTAAATTGTCCTAAAACTTTTTGAAACAAATGATAGCTGCTGGAAAAATACTGATACATAAAAATGTCATTAAAACTTTTCCAGAAGATTGCCGAAAACAGCTTAGGTACCTATTTAAAATTTGACGTTAACATACTATATAAGTAGTACCAATATAAAACTTGTGCCAGAAAACTCTGGATTAAAGATTATTAAAAAAAAAACAAAATTTCTGTGCAATGTTGTATCTTAAAATATAACTTTTAGTAACAATAATACCATACTATAAGTAGATACTTTCAAATATTTAGCACACCAAATTCAGATAGCCTGAGGCTATCATTAGTCTCTTGTCATTAAAAGTCATTAAATGAAAAGACCAATAGGCCTGATCAGCAAAAAGAAGAGCTTTGCAGTGGTAGAATTAAGTCAGGTAAGAACTATAAGACCGAATTCTTGAGGCTTTTTTCTAATCAATGTGCAAACTTACGGATAAAAACTTTAATTCGGTAATGAAAGTGTAATTCCAGAATGTACCATACTTCAGGTAATAATTTTTGTACAAAAAGATCAAGTCCGAAATACTATCGAAAGAATAGCTACGGTGATGTGAAACTTGACAGTCATGAATGCTGTTAATATGCAATATCGATGCGATCTAGAATATATATTTGAAAAACATTTGATAAATGGTACTTTTAGTGGAGTATCTGGAACTATTTTATGACTTTATAATTTATCAGGAAGCTTCCACGGAATTGAAAACTAAATACATGTTGTTTGGTCAAGGACCTGCTGTTGTTATGTAGTTGTCAGTAAAGATGCCATTACATTTTAAACTTTTCTTTGACAATTACTTCAGTTCTTACTGGCTATTTCAGTGGCCATCAAAAAAAAAATTATGCAGCTGGAACAATTCGAAAAGACTGCTTTTCCAAACCATCGCTCTTGGAGCGCTAGAAAAATAATGAAAAGTTAGAAAGAGGCTTTATTGAAAATGTTATTTGTAGAAATTCTGGTATTGTTTTGACTAAATTGGTAAGTAGTAGTGTCGTAGCCCTTGGTTTCAATTTTATTTTTGTTCCAGATGATATATGTCAAAGATGAAATAAAAAACTAAACGATATATAAAAGTGCTACATTCAAAAGTAATTTCGTTCTATAATAATGGCATGAGAGAAGTCAATAAGTGTGATTTTCTGATCTCACTTTACAGAACGCTTATTAGGTCAAAAAATGGACAGTCCGTCTTATTTCACATGCTCTAGATATAGTAGTACTCAACTCATGGCTATAATACAGAAAAATTGGTGAAAATCTTGGTGTGCCCAGAAAACACGTTCTAGATCTAACAAACTTTCGACAAAACTTGATTAAAACCCTTATATTATGGAGCAAATTGTCTCCAAAGGAAAGAGGAAGACCGACGACATCTTCGAATCCAGCGAGTTCTCTCAGTGATGCTCTAATTTCTCCAAAAACAACTTAGACCACAGGTTGATGTTTGTTTTAATAATTAAGGCCATTTCCCCATATTTAGTGAGAAAATAAGAAGGAGCAAAGAAGCAAACTGTAAATCTCGCCCGTACATAAAAAGCATAAAATGTAATGTATCCCTTTGTTAATAGAAACAAAAACTGTTTTCATTTTCATAATAAATAATTTTATGCAAACTTGATGAATATTTTTTTGATCTTTTTTATGTTTAACTTTTTCCGTGGTTACTATGTACACCATGTCTGAGTTCACCAATGACAAGGAAAGGTGTAATATGGTTTAAATTAATGGTAAAAAACACCGCATTAAGAAAACATATAAAAAAGGTGTCACAAAGTTTTCATATCTTAGAATGAAAGGGTTAAATAATGTTACTTTCTACGCCAGTATGTGACGGAGCCAACTAATGGAATATTCAGTAGTCGTGTTGTGACTCTCGATCGCACAGTGGCGTAAAAATCATTTTCATAACGCTTTAGTGTCTATTTCGTATAGTGTAGATATATTTCTGCTGGTATTTAACATCAATTGTGCTAACAACGACACTATTATATTCGTAACACATAGATATGCAAAAATTCGACACTAAATAGTTTTATATTTGTAGTTTATTGCCTATACACTATTCTGCTCTATAAAGAAAAGCAATTTATCAAAGTTGACAAAAACTATTGACAAACTTCCTTTCTTTTATAATGAAAACTAAAAGTACAAGTTGAAGCTTAAAAGCACATACTGCTTTAACATAACGTTCATAAAAACACAGACATTGATCTATATAATATATATATATATATACAGGGTGATTGATTAGTGTGAGGAAGCTCAGTAGATCTGTTATAGTAAAAATTACAAAAAAAGGTCTTGACAAAAATTGTAGGCAGCTTTAAACTCTACATTTTAAAATTAGTTACAATCTTACAGGGTGTTCCATAAGATGGTGGCAGATAAAACTTATGTTTTTTTAAATATAACACCCTGTATTTTATATCACTATCGAAAAGTACTAATATCGTACCTCAAATTTTATTAAGTATTCCCTATATCTAAAGTTATCAGTTGTCTAGATATTTTTATTTTTCCATCAAAGTATTAATTTGGTAGATATTTTAACATTTACCAGATAGATAATGTGTATTGTGGGTTGGCCATGATTAATTTGCCAGAAACTGACAGTTTGACATTATTTTTTATTAATTAAGTAAAGAAATAACGACACAGAATAGAAATCGATTAATTTCAAATAAAATAAAAAAAAATAACAGAAAAATAAAAAACAACAGTAGTTTTAGCTTACCTTACTTAAGAAAAGTGTTCAAAATGATCTCCCAAAACATCTATGTATACTTGAAGGCGGTCATTGAAAGATTTGCTTACATTACTAAGCATTTGTAAACAAATATTTTGAAATGCAATTCGGATTCTATTTTTCATATCATCATTATTTTTGGAGGTATTTTATATACTTCGTTCTTAACGTAACCCCTAAAATTAAGTCCATTTTATTGAATTCTGGTGACCTTGGGGGCCACCTTACCGGTCCATCTCTTCCGATCTATCATTCACCAAACTGATTATTAAGTTCACCACCTACTAATTCGTTGTGGTGCGCAGGAGCACCGTCATGTAGAAACCACATGTGTTCACGTATATTAAGTGGAACCTCTTCTAATAATATCGGTAACTGATTTACGATAAAATCTAAATAAATCTCACCATTTAAGTTATCTTCAAAAAAATATGGTCCTAGTACATGGTTACCGACGATATCTCCCCACACATTTAGAGACCATCTTGTTTGACTATGTGTTATTATGTGGTATGGATTACTTGTTGAATAGTAGTGAAGGTTATGCCTATTAACAGAACCGTTTCGATGGAATGTAGCTTCATCACTAAATATGACATACTCAAAAAAATCTCTCTGCTCATTAATTGTTTCTATCCGTAAAAGGTTTCCAGATAGGCTTGCTGCCTATCTGGAAACCGTTCTTGACAAATTCTTGCTGATAGTAATGAATTTTTATTGCATTCCCCCAATATCTAGATAATATCTATCATTTCATCAGTAGTAAAATTCATTATTGCTAAGTTAATTTAAATTAATTACTGAATTACTAAATAAACAATAATGTCAAACTGTCAGTTTCTGACAAATTGATCATGGCCAACTCACAATAATTATTATTGGTAAACGTTAAAATATCTACCATATTAATACTTTGATGTAAAAATAAAAATATCTAGAAAATTAATAACTTTAGGTATAGGGAGTACTTTATAAAATTTGAAGTACGATATTGGTTCTTTTCGATAGTGATATAAAATACAGGGTGTTCTATTTAAAATTACCAAGAAAATAATGTACTTTCATTTTGACTCACCCTGTATTTGATTTAACGAATATTATAAAAACGTATATGTTTTATAATTTTTATCAATTATTAAAAAGCTATGGTTGTAATAGATCAATGTTCCTATACTCCTTTCTAATTATAAAGGGAGTTAAAATTGATACGATTTACAGGTACTATTGGTTAATACATTTTAAATATCCAGTATAACATCATAAAACTTTTCATTGTTGTGATGTGGAAGTGAAGCAGATCTCGAATTTAAAATAAAATACAGGGTGTTCCATTAAAAAAAACATAAGTTTGGTCTGCCACCATGTTATGGAACATTCTGTAAGATTGTAACTAATTTTAAAATGTGGAGTTTAAAGCTGCCTACAATTATTGTCAATAACTTTTTTTTGTAATTTTTACTATAACTGATCTACTGAGCTTCCTCACACTAATCAATCACCCTGTATATATATAAGAAAAATTATGAAACACATATTGTGGTGCTTTTAAACAAACTCTAATATTTAAATACTTTTTAATTAGAATTTGTTTATTCTATGCCAATAGGTATTGATTGTAGGAAGAAAAATCGATCTAAATATTCAGAATACCTATTTTATTGACAAGTTAGAGAGATAGAGTCAGATTGGGTTTTATTGTTTTTATGCTGAATTCATTTAGAAATATGTGCCCTATATTTGTAGTGTTCAAACACCTTCTACAATTATATTAGCCTTCATTCGTTTAAGATACTTTTCTGCCCAACTGATTAATAACAAAATAATATATTGTATGCCTTATACCTAGAATACCTAGGTATGAGAAATAATTTTGGCACTAACGACCACCTCCACTGCATAAACAGGATTGGAGAAAAACCCATCTAATAAAACCGACTATTCGGTCTGGTTTTTCTGTACTTTCGCAAAACAAGATATGATAGAAATAAACAGCGTAATACAAGCATTAGAGGAAAGTCGTATAGAGTAGCGGTACTTCAAACTGATGTCGGTACTT
Organism: Diabrotica balteata; assembly: GCA_918026665.1. Taxonomy (NCBI): domain Eukaryota; kingdom Metazoa; phylum Arthropoda; class Insecta; order Coleoptera; family Chrysomelidae; genus Diabrotica; species Diabrotica balteata. Next base: position 20,634,459 of record OU898277.1, read on the forward strand.
CAGACTATCCGTTACAAATGTGGTGGTAAACTATCCGTTACAAAGAGAGTGGTAAAAAAATTAAAAAAGCTAATAAAAAGTGTCAAAGGCCTTAAAAGTCTTCCTGCAAATGCTGTCAGATCGGAAACATAGATTATTATTAAACAGACGCATAATATACTCGAAAGATCTTCATAATAAGATTTGGTGCAATCTGAGCATCAGGAAAGTTGTAATGTTGGAGAAGATAAAAGAGATTGATGTCTTTCACAAGATACCAAATTATTTCAGCAGCGATCTACGGTACTAACTGGAAATGTACTAGAAAACAGAAAAAGAGAAATGATGAAAAAGAAATTTAGGAAAAATAAGCTTACGCTATCACACTAGTGTAACAAAAAGAACAAACAGTATATTTATAACAAAATACTTTACTTTTTGATACACACACAACTAATATGAGCACATATTAAAAATTCATTTAATCATACTTGTAAGTTGAAAGGTGAGAAAACAATATTAACAGATTTCTCTTCTTAGACAAAAGTGCACTGTACATACTTTCACTATACCCGAAACTTTCCAGACTTAATAAGCCTCAAGTATGGTGAAATTTATTGATTAAAGTTTCTAAAGGTCTATACATCAAGATTATTTTGATATACATATTTTTAACATCACATTGATGAAAGTCTTAACTATATATAAAAACTACTGTTATCTACAAATTAATTTACAATAACACAAAACAAGTAACAACAATGCTTTTAAACAAACAACAAGTAAAACTAAAATTTAAATATTTTTCATCGAATTAATTATGAATATTTTAAAACGTTTAAGTATTTTGGGTTAAGATAATGTTATTGATTAAATATTGGTAACGTGTATTCCTAACCACATCCAATAATGCAATCTAAACAAAGTTTTCCATTCAAGATTCTACCCTAATATCTCAAAATATTGATTGAATTTTGCGAATGTGCTAGAACAGGTAGATTTTTATTCTAAAGTGATTATCTTTAAACGATATAGACATCTGTAATCTGTCAACCATCCAGTACCAAAACTCTTAATTTTAAATGAGAAATAGGCAATGTTTGGCACATAATCAGAGAGTTATCTTGTTAGACAATTCAGGCATCCATGATTTTCCTTTCATTAATACTGGTAGATATAAACAGAAGATTTTTTTCACAAATTAGAATAGAAAATCTTACTACCATTTAAAGTGTACTAAGTTCTGTCGAAGGACCACCCAACACTAAGTGGGAAATACAAACACAAGCATTACATAATACGTATTTAAAATTTTAACTTCTAACGTTTCCATTTTGGGAGCACCTATTAAAATAATTTTTGGTGATTGTTCATGCAATTATTTTTGTAAATCGCACTAATGTTTTTTAAAGGTAAGAGGCTTGCTAGTTTATCAAAAAATTTTACTTAGATTTGGGTTCATTTTCTTAAAAAAAAAGTAAAAAGCATAAAAATTCCATTTTTTGATTCGTCTTGCGCTTTTTGTCATCAAGTCCGCAAAAAATATTGTATTGCTATTATTTTTTCAAGTAAGGGTAGCCAATTGACTACCTTAGTAAATAGTTGTCAGTAAAAAAAATGTCGGAATTAGCCATGCCCCAAAATGGGATCGTTGGCATCATTGAGTACCTAATATATCCTAATAAATTATAATGTCCTCTCTGTTAGCTTGTAAATCGAGGTAAATTTTCGAGGGTAATAACGATTCGTGCAATCGCCTTTCAAGTGATAATAGGATTTGAGGAATAACAAACAGTCGATCAGAGCTGTTCAAGAAGGACACATGTGCACTTGGTTATGTCCTTTAGATTCATCGTCAACCATTAAAAAACAAGATCGAGGGACCTATGATTACAAATCAGATGGCAATGTTATTTGTGTCAAATAGAATGACAATGCTCCTGTAAGCAAGCAATAATTTTGTAGTACCCCTGTTCAAAATACAGCCAGAAGAGTGAAGTCTGAACATAAAAAAGATGTACCTCATCCAAATTTGGTAAGACAATATAACATTGAAATGGGTGGTGTTGACCTTTTTGATCGTTTAGCTGCTTCTTATCGTCCCCGACTTAGGTAAAAAAATTAAAATTCTCACATGAACCAAGGATGTTTTCTTCAGTATTAATATATTTGATTAATAATGAGCGTTTATGACACATGTAGCCTTTAAAACATAAACTCTTAAACCAGAAATGGGCCGATCCATTTGATCAAATACTAAACTGACACTGACTAATATGCAAAAGGTTGAAACTCAAACCAAGACCTGACAAGCTAAGCTGGGATACAACATGACACTGACTAAGTGACTACTTTCAAAGTATCACTGTCTTACCTATCAGGGGTTAGGGAAAATTTCTTCAAAATTTCTATTAGGTAGCTAAAACCTCTTTTCAAACAAACTTTCTATTTACTATTTGTTTTTTGGATGAATTTAGAAATTGACATTGATAAAACACAAGCATTACATTTAGTTTATATGAGGAGTAACACTTTCAATAACCGAATACTTAAAAAAATAGAGTTGATTTGAAAAAGAAAACACATTAGGAAGAGGAAATTAACAAACGACAGATATCTATATTGTAACAAGATGTCCCCTTTTGAGTAAAAATCAAAATGTTTTCCAAAAAACAATCTTCATACAGATAGTTGCCTGTTTTATCCTTCAAATCTACTCCTCTTTTGCTATCTCCTTACTTACTTCTTTGTTTAAATGACAGTTTCATTCACAATAACACTATCTTTAAGAGTAAATTCATAACTGAAGATTTACATTTATTTACACAACCATATTTTGATTTTTGTCACAAAACAGAGGTATTTTTGATTTATTATGTACATATATTTATAAAACAAACACTTATATGAATGTTTTTAAATATAAATAGTTTTTATTTGCAAAAGTTGCTTTTTGTTATTAATAATAAAAATATTTACAAGTTTTTTTTATACAAATAATATAAACTTATACAGTGTGCGAAGAAAATAGTTAAAATGTTTTCAGAATAATATAAGAAGAATCTGTGACAGCTCTTTTGTATGTAATTATAACTGAAATATAAGAAAATATAACATATTTTAAAAATTCAGTTACAATAAATATACTAAAATTTTGTTAAGCATTAGAAGTCTCTCAAAGAAAAGGTCTCTTTCTATAGGTATTCATTGGATGAGTACTTATTTACAAGAACCCATTTTGAAAACATATACAGAAAGCATAAGCAGTAATATTGATAGTTTTAAGATAACTTGCTTCTTTTATTAGTTTTTTTGTTTTGGACACAGTTTTTTAACAATATAGTTCTTCTAAACCAAATGCGTCTGGTCCTTCGGTACTTCTTATGCTTATGAAGCCGCAAAGTCACTTATGAAGACTCAAATAGTTATATATCTTGTCTTAAGTTAATCAAAGTAAACGCTTTTACTCAGAGTGTAATTGGTAAATTGTACCAGATATACACAATAATTCTTATTATTATTCTGAACTATGTTATGACTAAGGTTGGTATGGTAGAGATCTAATATGGTACTGTCTCAAATTTAACAAGACCTATGATTATTAGACGAGAATTTAATTCATGTACTTCTATATTTACTACAATTATTATTAAAGTTTACTTCAAATAAATATTACAAAGATTTATATTGTGCATGTAATGCACATATTAAAGTAAAATTTTAAGAAAAATGTTTCATATTATTATTTTGTATGAGTGGAATGCTGGTATAATTGCAGATAGCCTACAATATTTTATTATGATCTTGCAATATACCATAATTTATGAGAAACATCCACATATTTGACTCATTTATCTATTTAATGGTAAAAAATATTGTTTAAATTTTGCAAAATTTGTGAATCCTATAAAAAAGCTTTGATTGATTGGTTTGGCGGTGGAAAAATAAACATACTACCATTTCAAGTAAGATTCTGCTTTTGTGTATAGATCGGTTCGGGTGGGAACCATCTCTTTCCTATAGGTTTAGCTGTTCTGTGTAGCTGTTGAGAGCGACCAATAGGACTGCTCATTGTGATAGTTGTAGACAGGCCGTCGAGTACTGTCCAGTGCATTTCATAATGCAGGATAGCATAGTCCCTCACTATAAGTTTACACTCTTCGTTTTGGTTCCGTTTAGTGATCGTGCTGGGTGGAATACACTGGAGTATACGGACTTGGAGTAGCGTTTAAGTCGAGTTAGCTCCTCGGTTTTCAGGCTGAAATCTAAGCAATCTCAGTATATGCTCAGGAGATTGTTAATAGGGCTTATTTTAGCAGGACCATCTTAATTTTCATCTTCTCTGAGAGACAGATGGTTTTTAAAGATCCTGAAAGCACTTAAAATTAACTCTGAGCTGATGTTGGAATGTCGAAAGAGTCCTAACTTTAGCTGGTACTGTTTCAAGGAAGATTTTTTCTGGATTTTAGTTGTTTTCGTGGTGTTCGAGCTTTGTATAGAGAATGCCGCTCGTCCACGATCTGTTTAATTTTCTCTATATGCTACGCAACGCCTCTGCATGTTAAGGGTTCTGCAAAACCCTCTGCTTTATAGATTTGAGAGTGACGTTGGTTTCATGCACCCCGTTATTATCCTGCATGTCTCATTTAGCGCAGTATCAACTTGTTCGGTGTGGGCAGATCTGCCCCAAATGGGACACGCATATGCAGAAGTTGAGAAATATAGTGCCTGTAATGTTGTTCTTAAAACGCCAGGACCTGCACCCCATTTACTTTCCGTTAGCTTTCTGAGTATGCTTTTCCTAGTTGTTACTTTCCCTCTCGTTTTTATGCAGTGTTGTCTGTAGGTCAGGAACCGGTCCAGAGTAACTCCAAGATATATAGGTTGGTTTGTGTATCCTAATGTATTACCATTCCACGCAATTTAGAGTACTCGCTCGGCTTCCTTTGAGCGAAGGTCGAAAGCGCAGACTTGGATTTTAGACGATTGGGTCTCAGGAAATTCTGCAGATAGAATGCTGTCACTGTTTTTAAGGCAGTTTCCACTTTCTTCTCCACTTCTTCAAAACTATTTCCTTGAGCACATATTGCAAGATCGTCAGCAAAGAGGAAGTGTTTGGTTTTGGTCGGCGTAGGTTGTTCGTTTGTGTATATATTGAAGAGCATTGGTGCTAACACATTTCCCTGTGGTAGGCGGTTTTTTTGAACTCTCCACTTACTTCTCTCCAGCATAAGGAAAAAAACGCCTGTTTTACAGTAAGGAATATACGACCTAACCATACTAGGTAATAAGGAATAATGTATATTAGTATGGAGATTTTGTTTTACGTGAGGATTTCGTGAGCCCAGAATATCCTTTGGCCAGATCTATACATGATACAGTTTTGGCCTATATGCAATTGCCCACTGTGGTTGCTTAAAACTACAAACGGTGAGTTTTGAACATGTACGATGTTTTTGAACATTTATTTGAACTAAGGCGCTTTTACATATGTGCCAAATTTTGCAAAACTTTGAACAGTTCCTTTCTTTGAAAAATTTTTAAACAAATAATATTTTGTTTTGTTTGCTAATTATAAACGCAGAACAGACCAAACTTAATCTGCATTGTTTTTAACCACAATATTTATTTTCTTGTAAGAGTATTTCAGTTTAAAAGTAACATTATTGAACATTGTTTAAACGAATAATCTTAAAAATACAGTATTATTTGTGGTATCTTTAAAAATGTTTAACTTTTATTCAAAATTTCATGAAACAGATAAGTTTAAAGCATAGATAAAAATGGAAATAAGGAGATCTTTTTCCTTTTACAACCAAATAGTCCAGACGGGATCTGTCGAAAAGCAGAGCACAATGGCCATTTTTCATAAAAGTCTAATTTTTGTCTGGAAACACTTCAGAGTCACGTTGTAATAATAATTACAATATGCGCCAATTGTAAACCTTGTGCTTAATTTTTTATTTAACAAAAATCTGAAAGAAATCGAAAATTTTACGCCCATATTCTCGTCTATATTATTATTGTATTAATATGTAAATTAAAAAAATAAACATACGCTTGATGGCTAGCACATAATCGTGATTATGGATACAAGGTACATCTTGAAGTGATTACAGTCAAAAAATAGACTCATATGAAAAATGTCCTATTCAAAAAAGATCCCACTTGGATCAATAATACAATCAACTCTACTCCTTTCAAATGAAGTCTAATAATAAGCAAAATATATCTAACTTGGTATCGTGATTGCAATGAATTTATTATTTAATATTTTTAAATATATGCACATTTTTATATACATAGCACAAGTTGCCAACAATACACCAAATCAATAATATACATATAAAAATGGCCACTTAAGAGTCCCTGATATTTGGCAACATTCATAGGATTTTGTGAAAATGCTTAAATAGTTCGATTTTTATTCTACAGGAATCACCTCTAAACGATACAGACATCTGTCAATTATCAACCCCCTGCCTTCCAATACCTCAACCCAAAGTGCTCCAAAATATTTTTTGTAATTTCCAGCAGCGAATTTGTATGGACGTTTGTGGATATCATTTGAAACATTTAAGTGAATAGTTATAGCTAAAAATTAAATTGTTTGGAATTATGAGTATATTAATTTATAATTTAGTTAATTTTATTTAGTTACATTTAATAAAGTTTTGTATTAATGTTGCAAATTTCATTTTAATATAGTTTTTGATATGACCGGAAATTAAATCTAGCAAAACATAGGCGTTACGTTTAATTTTTAAGAGGTATAACACTTTCATTAAACTGATAATTTTTAACAAGAATATAGTTAATATCGAAAAAAATATGGCTCTCTGAATTCTTAAGCGAAATACATGTCTTACAATGTACCATGTTAACAATATACACATTGCATGTTCCCTATTTAAAATTTAAGGGTCGGGGTACTGGAAGGGAGGAGATTGGCAATTGATAGATGTCTATATCGTTAAGAGATGACCCAATTAGAATACGAATTGACCTATTTTAGAAATTTTACAAAATCCAATGAATATTGTCAAATTTTAGGGAGGATTCTTTTAAGTGTCCAACCCTGTAAATTATTTCGCCTAAATGATAATACTGCTAAAATGAATTTGTATGCTTAAAGATCTCTTTATCCAATTAAAAGCGACATTTTTAAGAAGAAAAATTACAGTTTTCTACTAGTAGCTGTTTACTGAGAAACACATGTAACTACTATGTGAGTATCTAAAATTAATTGACCATTGTTTGTAAAAGATACTATGTAAATAAACATACAATATTTTCTAATAATGATAAGCAAATATTTATCAATCTGAATGTTTTTAATTTTATTTTATAATTTAATTACGAAATATATTAACATAATTATCGAGCTTGTAACTAATTTGTGTAACTTAAAAAAGTCTACCTGTAAACTAATGTTAAGCTCAACGACACAACTGTTTTAAAATAACTGGAATATTAGTCCTAGGTGGATTGCCTCGTGGGCGAATTTCCAACAAAATAATTGCGCATACAATTGGTTTCAAACTGTAATTTTAAAACAGTTACGCCGTGGACCTTCGGCCTAAAAGTCACAGGTTGCCTACAACTGTTATCAATAAAATATTACTAACAAAATTAACATAACTAAAAAAACAGCGATACAATAATAAAATATTTCATAAGTTAGTGCAAAGGTTTTTTTTGTGTAATGTTTTGGCTTGGACAATTGTCATTCAGCCAGTCTCAATCAAGATAAGTTTATTTATGTAGTGTGTGTGTGTGTGTGTGTGTGTTTGTGTGTGTGTAGAGTAATTGTCTTGATACTTAGCAAAGTCGACGTCATTGTCTTTGCTAAGAGACGCTAATTGTATCCGAACGTCTGCGGTCCCTCCGGTGTGTAGTGCAAAGGATTAGCAACTTAGTGGCTCCACGGTGGAACCACCTTTAAATAAATTTTTTCCTACTGCCTGGGAAATTAGAGCTGGGACCACCAGACTAAATACAATGTACACGTCGTGTATTTTACTTTCTAAGCAATTACAAAATTTCATGACCAGTTATGCATGGTGTACATAATACATTTGACGCGCTGACAAGTGAATGACAGTGAGGTTTTTATTGTTGGAAATAAACAAATATTCTTCTACCGATAAAAGGTGTGTATTATATTAATTTATTGATAAATATTTATTTATTTGTTACCGTATTGAGTCTTTATGATCTACGTAGATAACTAAGTGAATTTTGATTGGTGGTTCCAATAGGTGGTAGGTTCTAATAGGTGCCACTAGACCGCTCAGTAACTATGTAGGTATGTTTTGTAACAGAATTCCAAAATGAAAAGACGTCTTGATTTGACTAAAATAACAAGTAAGTACGCTTACACCTTATTAATATATATTCCATCGGATGGATCTGACGTATCCGATTTGATGAAAACGAGGATGAAGTGATCGACATGACATTGGAGTCAGCTGCTTTAGATAAACAAAATAATATTTCAGATGATAAATATGGTGCGTATGACAGTGAAGGTGAAGACGAGGTATCAGTGTTTATTCTTCATGAGTTAAAATGGATCACCCACCCAAATAATGGTTCTCAACTCCGTCCTTTCTCAGAAAACGTTGGACCAAATGTTCCTGATACTTTAGAGACTTACTTTGATTTCTTCCTTCATTTGTTTAGTGAAAACCTGATTCCTAACGAAAACAACATTCTCACCATAGTTGAAGAAATAGAGTGTTTTTTGGGAATAAACTTTTTGATGGGTGTGAAAAAGTTGTCCAATTACAGAGATTTCTGGTGTGCAAATTTTGTTATTAAATATCAATTTATTTCTTCATGTATGTCGCGTAACAGATTTGGATGGTTGCTTACTTATCTTCGTATAAATGAAAATTTATTACAACCTAAGAAAGGCAATGGCAGGTTATGATAATCTCTACAAAGTGCGGGTATTATTAGAGGAAATTTCAACTACTTATAAATGCTCATTTTATCCCAGCAGGCAACAATCAATAGACGAATCGATGATAAGGTTCAAGGGACGAAGCAGTTTACGCCAATATATGCCGATGAAGCCCATAAAAAGGGGATATAAGATATGGGTACGTGCTGATCAGTCAGGATAAAAAATTATGAAGTTTATTTCGATGACTATTTTAATTCTAATCCACAAGCAAACTAAGTTCCTGTAGCTGGCCTACAGGATAAGACCTAAGTACCATGTATCACAAAAAATTTATTTAAAATCCTTTATAAAAGGTATATAATTAAAACACCCATTCACATCACAAAACTTTTCGAAATCTATATTCCATCATCAGTGTGTCCTAAAAGTATATAACCACTTTAATTAAAGAAAGCAAGAAATTTGAAATTTTAACCAAGGTTAATATTAATAATAATAATAATATTTTAATTCTGTTGCATTACAATTCGACTTAATAAAAGACAAAATCTACACATGTGGAAGACTCAACTCGAAGAGATAGAAAAGGTTTTCCAAATGAACTTTCCGAATGAAACAAATAAGCAAATGAAAAAAGGTGACTCAAACTGAAGAATGAGTGAAGACAGCGTGTTAACTTTGCAATGGATGAATAAAAAACCTATTCCTTTTTTAAGTAATTTTTACAGACACTAGGAAAATGTTACTGTGAAGAGGTAAGAAAAGGATGGGCATCAGTAGAAATTAATTGCAAACAATTGGTACAAGATTACAACAAATATATGTGCTTCGTAAATAAGTCTCATATGTTAGTAGCTTGCTACGAATTGGATAGAAAATCCAAAAAGTGGTGAAATAATTTTTTTCCCATTTTGTTGACCTAAAATTACTAAACTCATATAATTTTCAAATAATTAACAACTGGTACGAGAATGTCTTTGAAATAATTTAAAATTACTGTGGCTACCAGTTTGATTGCAGCAGAGCTCCAAATTTCAAAATTTGGAAGAAAAACCATGGACAAACCAAGCATTAGTAACAGGCTTAAAAAATAAGTTCTTCTAGAAATAAGAACTGAGAAAGGAGCGCATATGCCTCAGCATGGAGCCAAAGTATGTTGTACATACTGCAGTACCAAGGCAACATCTCATCGTACAAGATGGTACTGTTCTCTAAACTGTGAGATTTACGCAAAAATATGACTAGCACATTTTATTAAAAACATCATTTTAAACGTACTCTATTGCACAATCATTTAAACGCTAAAAAATAATAGCTCTAATAAAACTGGGTAAACCAGTTGACTACACAAAATGTTTTTGAAAACATAAATTACTAGAAAGGTTAATATAATATAATACTTATAACAAAACAAGACCAATAACACTTAAAGCTAATCAATTGTACAAGTAGATTTTGAAAAAAACAAAGTTGTATCTATTTTTATCTCTATGTACATAGATAAAAGCCGAATTTCAACGAAAATTGAAGAGTTCTGACGATTTATTAGATCTACCAGTTGCGTTCAATACAATGTTGAGAGAAGAAATGATATATAATTTTCGAACTGTTGCTTGTAAATTCACAGCCAGATTGATAGAAAATGAAGTTAACAACGGAACAACCCGAATAAAATCCTTACAAAAACTGAAGATATTTTGACTAAAAATCATAAGTACTAAAAGTAACCAGTTTTCGTCTATATAAAAATTAAAAAAAAAAGTAATGTCTACTTTATAAACACTTATACATTTATACTTACACATTTATTAAACTTAAACATAATAAATATCCAAAAATACTTAAATACCATGTTAGATAAAACAAACTTTAACCCATTTTAGACCAGAGCTGCCATACGGCAACGCGAATCGTGTGTATATACAAACACAGATTCCCAGTGTATAAAATTTCTCTTTTGTAACACAGATGGTGCTATAGGTCGCTTCAGTAAGATTATCGGAACACGTGATTTGTGATATAGTTGTTTGTTGTGAATTTACACGTTGGCAAAAGACAATTGTTGTTAACAGCGAATTTCTGTGTTTACATTCAAAATAGACAGTTAATTTGAGTAATTAATATTTTAAAAGGTTTAAAAGGTTCAAAATGCCATTCGCAAAAATAAATAAATTTGAAATAGGATTGCGACTGCGCCAATTTTAGTATGTAAATTGTGTCAGTACAACTATTTCACTTCTTGTTCGATAAAGTAATTTAATATTTAATTAAATACAAAATTAAATTGTTAATTAAATTTTGATTTCAGATTGATAAATACGCTAATCATTAGGTTTTATTTATTTTTAATTGCACAAATATTTACGAACATCTATAATGTATTGTATATATCTTTATTTTATTAAGCTAGGCTTCAATCATGATACCTTTCAAATATTCGCAAGATACGTGAATAAAACGTCTATATTGATCATCAATTTAGTTGTTGTACTGCCATAAAATCATTTACAGATTTCGCGACTTCGTATTGCTACTTCTACATCTTCCATGATTGTACGACATATTATGGTGCAATATTCGTTGGCAAAATAGATAGACATAATATCTACAACCATTTAAAAAATATTTAACTTTGACGATTTATTTTCGAATTTAAAAACGCACTATTTTGCTTCTGTAGTAATAGAAGTACGAGCAATGAAAGAGTATAGAAAGTTGCTACATGTTTTCCAGCCTTCGATATTAAACTCTAAAATTACGTAACAATTTTTAAGTAAAAACAATTTTCCTAACTCTTTCCTGCACTTCTGTAGCTTGAGCAAAACCTCGTCAGTTTTGATATCGTACAAACAAAGAAAAGAAATTTTATTAAAAGTGGTGGCGTTAAATTTTATAAACTTTAAAAAATAGCGACATGGCTAATAAATTTTAGACAATTTGGCTCCAATTTATAAATTTTGCAGTTTTTTTTTTCACTTGAAAAACGTTTTTTTGGCTTATTTCAGATGCCCTGAAGATGTTCTTGAGTCTCGTCTAAATTTAATTAGTTAGTATTTTGATTCTATTCATTTAATAACTTTTATTTCAACTATTTTTATTCTAAAAATAGTTCGCGTTTAACCTTTCTATCAATTAATGATTTTGTCCCATCTTTATTCTTTAATTTCAATTTTTATTTGTTTTACATGGTTCTATTCCCATTTACACTTTGTATATCCACCGTATTTATCCCCCGTATTCACTACAAGTCATATAAGTTTGTCTGGTGGCAGCTCCTGACTTCCGTCTGTCAGTTTCACGTTAAAATAATATATAGGGAACATTTGTATGTAATTTTTTGGTCTATTTAAAGTGAGATTTTTGTTCCAAAATTTCTTTTTTATTGTTTAAATCTCTTATGTATTTATAATCTTTTATTTAATTTAACTCGGCAAGGAATTATATATTTATATTACAATATTATATTATCTATCGACGCGTTCTTTAAAGACTAACACAACTGACACTTCAAACCAGTGGCGTTGTGCCCTAGCTCTATTTTACTTTAACTTTGGTACCACGGTACTACGCGTTTTTAACTACTGGCAATCCTAATTTGCGATCATTTTTTCTCAGCTAACCCCATGCCATCATATCAAAATAGCTTTAATTTGATATAAAAAAGCATGTATTTACGTCATGAGCACCGTAATTTATTTAAAAAATAAATGAACGAAATAAAATTTTGTTCAAAACTAATCATTGTCAATTATCAGCATACAGTGGTGTTAAAGTCCTGCATCACCTTACCAAATAGATGAAAAAAGAAGTTTAAGGCATTTACCTCAAATATTGTTTAACCATTTCCTATCTACATCAAACAAGTACGTAAACACAATATTATAAGATGGAAACACAGCAAAAATTTTGATTAATAAAAAAAAATGTGTTTTTTTTATTCAATATTATAAAAATTAAGCTATTTACATCAAGACGATTTTGTACATCACATTGAAGTAAACTAATTTTAATATTTATTTGACCAGCCCTTGTTTTTAATAACTAGTTCTCATCTTTTGGGCATGGGATTTATTAATTCCTCAATGGAAATACAGTGATATCCAGCGTGAATTAGAGATTTGATTAAGTTCGTTTTATTTGTGAGTTTGCTTTTGGAAATGATGTTTGATATCCTTTGCCACAAATTCTCGAAGGGATTAAGGTCCGGGGAATGCTCTAGCCAGTCCATCCTACCAATTTCATTACTCTCCATCCAAGATTTAACCAATTTTGCTCTATGGCAAGGAGCATTATCATCCTAAAGAATAAATTTTTTTCGCCAAACATCTTAATTCTGTAGTACCTCAATGTATTTGGTAGCATTCGTCATCCCAGAGACAACGTGTAGGTGACCAACTCCTTGAGCGAACATGCAACCCCCATAATATAACGGAGGTTGGATATTTAATTGTGGGAAGAACACATTTTGGAGAAAATTCTTCACTAGGAAATCTTCTGACGTAGTTATTTCCAGCATGATTGTTAGTATTGAAAGTAGATTCATTACTAAACAGTACACTCTGCCACTGCTCTGCTGTCCAGATTCGATGTTCCTTGACCTATTCCAAACGGTGCACTCTTTGCTTTTCTGAAAGCAGTAGTTTCTTTCGTGCCTTATATCCTCTAAGTCCAAAACTAAACAGTCTTTTTTTACAGTGGAAGTGCATACGCTTACACCTGTAGATTCAGACCACAGCTTCGTCAATTGGGTGGTATTAAGGCTTCTGTCTGCCAGACTAGTTCATCTTAACGCAGAACAGAAGTTTTCTTTGGTCGGCCACTATGCGGTCTGTCGTCGATTTTTTCTTGTTCAGCTTACTTTTTAATGAATTTAATTACTATAGATTGGTTACAGTTTACTGCGGATGCTATTTGGCGACTAGATTTGTCGTTTTTATGGCGAAAAATAATTTCAAAACGCTTTTCGTCCGATAATTTAGTTTGTTTGATCTGGGATGACATTTTGAAAGAGCGAATAAATGTATTAGTGTAACTACACTGTCTATTTAGTCAAAATATGTGGCACATATGTCATTAAGATTTAATTTAATAGTACTTTAACCACTTAATAATCACGTCATAATTTTCTCGGATTATGGGAAATTCCTCCAATCAGATTATTTTAATCTTTTCTGTAGAATTTTGCGCTAGTAATTAAACAAACATAGTAAGTATACAGATAATGCTAATTACAAGCACAAACTTAAAATGAATTAGCGAAAATATACAAAAAACTTGTGTTGAACCTTCAAAACTATAAGGCGCTTAGGTGATGCGTGATTTTTTAACACCACTGAACATTGACAGTACGAAATACTCATCTAACTTTACATTTTCCGCCACTAACGAGATTGATATAGGTTAAATCCTGGTACAGGCATTTTTATATAGAAATTGCCAGTCTCTTCAATAACTGTACTACCTCAAACTAACTGTTTTTTTTTTAAATCATATTAGTAGGTATATTCTTTACAGTTTTTACAAATTTGGCGGGAACTCCTTTACTCTTCAGTATAAGGATGGCGGTTTTTGAAAAAAAACCGGTTTTCGGTTAAAACCGGTAGGTTTTTCCCATCCCTACTTCAGTAGCCACAGCAAAACCTCTCAAAGTACTCTATCATTTACTGTATTAACACAAAAATTGCCATATAAATACTTCCTTTATTCTATATTCTTCTTGTAAAGATTTTACTTTATAAAAATATTTATCAGAGTAATTAAATGATTTTAAATTGATGGTAGTGACAGATCATTTTATTCACATATCTTCTGACAACAGATTTACCCATTCACACAAACATGCAAACATCTTAATCCTATTTATTATCTTAGACATGGTAGGCGAACCTACCAATTATTATTGTCAGCACAGCCCTGAGGTCCTAACCTCAAAAATCTTATTCCTATATAAAATTATTATATAAGAAAATGAAGTTCAAATAAAATTAATAAAAATAATTAACAGTTTAACAATATATATTTTCCTTAAAGCAAAATGTGTGAAAATTAAAGATAAAATAGAAGAATCTAACAACATTTTTAGCCTAAAATTAATAGTATTATAGTTGCTATAGAATTTTGTTAACAAAATGTTATTTTTGTTAGATATATTTTTAAATTCTTCCATTTTAAGCAAACTATGCTTCTAATATGTTTATTTGTAATAATTGATCACAAGATCGAATATATATCAGCAGAAAATCATTCTGTTAGAACAAGCAGGCCCTTGTGCTCATTCTAAATAGAAGACTTTATCATTATTAATATTTTTAATAACGCTTTATAGACAGTTTAAAACCAAAATATCTTACTATACGTGTTGTAAAAAATAGGTATATCATATTATATATCATTCTTATTTAAGAGATCAGTAAAACAATTTTGCAGGTAGTCACAACAATGTATATTTCATCTTCTTCCAGATTTAGTACTAATTGTTATTGTATGGTTTTTTCTTTATATGTTGATGAATTGTAAACTAAATAATGTTGTAATGGAAAAAATACTTTGTGTTTGTTATCGACACTTTCGACACATAAAAACTTTTTTTCTTGATTATCTTATCCATCGAGATATTTTAAAGGTTTATTCTTCCATTGAGGGTATAGTTCATCATCATCATTTTGGCTTTACAACCCTGTGTGGGTCCTAGCCTCCCCAAGAATTCTCTTCCAGTCGTTCCTATCCATCGCCTTCCTCCGCCAAGCACGTATTTCCATATTTCTCATATCTTGGTCTATGTTATCTAGGAATCTTGTTCTGGGTCTTCCTCTTCTTCTTTGGCCAATAGGTCTATCAAGGAGCGTTTTTCTAGCTGGATCGGTTTGCTCTATCCGCATTACATGGCCTACCCACCTCAGACGTCCTATCTTAATGTGTTTTACGATATCTGGTTCCTGGTATATTCTATAGAGTTCGAAGTTGTATCGTCTTCTCCAGACACCATTTTCATTTACCGCTCCATAGATTCGCCTCAGTATTTTTCTTTCGAAACATCCTAACATGTTTTCATTGCTTTTTGTTAAAGTCCAGGTTTCTGAACCATATGTTAGGTTAGGTTAGGTTAGGTTAGGTTAGGTTAGGTTAGGTTAGGTTAGGTTAGGTTATTTAATATATTATCAATATCTCATTTCTTCTTAAAGTAAATATCTAACATGTACCTTCCACTGTATACTAGTCTTTTCTCTTCTACATATTTTTTGTCGTATACAAACAACGGCTGCATATCCCGATAGTCACAATAAATTTTTGAATATGTTAAATCATAACATTATACCTTTACCTCTTTGTGTTTTTACTTGTCGCTGTAACGTAGTATTTACCGGAAATATTAAAGGTCTATCAAAAGTACAGAACTGGCTTCTGCTGGCTATTTCTAGAACATTAGTGCTCTTATTTTATAATCCTGCTGAGGCTACCTTTAATTATCAGTTTTTAGTGAAACGTTTTTTTAAGCTATATTCGGTAATTATAAGTGTAATTAGTATTTGTGATATTTATAATTTAGTGACTTTCTTTTTGAAGTTGAAATATTGTTAGTTTAACCACGTTTGCTTTACATAATTCCTGAGTCCACAAAAAAACGTTGAAATATTATTTTCAGCCCAAAAAACTTTTATCGTCTGTCGAAGTAAAAGATATCTCGTTAATTCTGCAAGCAGTGGTGACTAATAGCATAAAATTGGACTTAAAGTACAATAAAAAATATTGTACTGCCTTTTACACTCTTGAACAACTAATAGTCTTAAATACATCTCTACCAGATATAGCCTTCGTGATAAGATTGATTTATTTTGAGGTAGGTAGCAATGATTCATGATTTAACAGAGAAATGTGGCTATATGTAAAAAGAAATAGTTTTATTTAAAAAATTAAATTAGTTGATTTAAGGTTAACTTTTATTTTTTGTACATTGGAACTCCTTAAAACCTGGACTTCTTGATTAAAAAAATATTTTTTTTAAACGAGTTATTAAACAATTATTATTGTCTTTAATTTTATTGGTATTCAGTAGTAAAAAATGTAAATATAAGTTTATTTCCTCAACAGCTAAGCCCAGTGCGGATTAGTAGACACATTGCAGGGCTTTTGTGCCCAGAACATGTTTACGAGTTGTCCAAAGAAGTGTTTATTGACCAGTTACCATCTACTAAGTCTGTTCTGAGACCAAAAATCGTAAATTCGTTGCTATATTGAATGGTTAAAAGGTTTTCGAATATTTCCCCAGTATGGACATCTACTGTACAATTAGAGACGGGACACTCATCTCTCTCGATCTACAGAGTGTGTGTTTAGAGCATCTGACTAAATTTTAGACAAGTTTTTTAGACAACTTGGTTGTAAGACCTTTGTACTTTGTTTTCATTAAAAAAAGTCTTGTGTTCATATTAAAAACCAAGTATCGTGTTAGCGTGTATACATTTTCTTCGTGCCAAAGAAATTTATTCGATCGAACTTTTATCGATCGAACGCCTCACGGCATCAATGCCGTGCCGTACCGTACGATTGATGCATATGCACGATCACATTGTTTCTTTGCGCCACCAAAGGAATTTGTTCAATTGAACTTTTGTCGACAGTCAAAATTCTATGTGTGTGCACCAGGGGTTTGGAGATATTTTTTTTTTTGGTTTATACTGGCTTTGGCTAATTGTTTAGTTAGATATTTTACAATGCCTATTTTACATTTATAAAGTAGATGTATGGAGTATTATTTTTTTTCACATTGCACAATTTGCACACAGTTAATTTAGCTTACCTACGTTGGGGAGGTATTTCCTTAGCTAATAATACTATCCAGTTTATATCCCTTCACCCTTTACCGTTTTCAACTCCCATCTGCTAAGATTCCCCAGACTAGATTCACTAGAAAGGTTCCTGTCAATTTCACGACTATTTTTTTATATGGGTTTGTCCTTGAACTGTCAGTTCCTTCAACTGAAGTCAAATCAAAAGAAAATTTCAAAATCAATCAGTTGTCTGAAAATCCAAAATTATATGACATCTTCCAGTACTCGCTTATATAATCTTTTATTTTACTCGTGATCCTTCAGCGAGTCTTTGTTCTGTTTCCACCAATGTTGATTGTTTTGATTCTATCATTTGCAATGAACACTAAACTGTGGTTGGAGTTCCTGTAGACATCTATGCCATTTATAGACAAATGTGACTTGGATCTAGGGATCCCACCTTAAATGTTTACCTTTACCATGCGAACTGCGCGATGCTCCATTACGCATATTCTGATGTTCGGTGTTTTGATTTTAAAACCCTTCTTGTATTGGATGATATACGTGAAGGATATCCGTGTGCATTTCTCATTTCCAATCGGTCAGATGTTGCTATATTCAATTTTTTGTAATGTATCGAAGAAAAAATAGGATATAAATTTTATCAAACAAATATATTAAAATTATTAAATTAAATGGATAATTGTTTCGTGACTTCAAGAAATAATATACTGACAATTTATTTGACAACTACTAGATTTAAGCTAGATATTTAATTAACCAATTACAATCTTTCATTTATGTAGTATTATCGAAAATATGATTAAAATGGTGACCAGCAAATCTCATAAATAAAAAAAACTTATTCAAACACTTATTAAACAACTAGTTCTTAATTTAAAAGAAAATTTTATCCTTCATATCATTCATAATATATTATCTTAATTTCCAAAATTCTTTCTTTCCTCTTCCAAAAAGTCTATTTCTTGTTTTCTTTGACAAAAATTGAGTACTTCTACTGGTTTTTTTGTGTTTCTTTACATTTTATTCCCACTACTAAATAGCAAAATGTTTTACAATGAAACTTTATTAAACTTCTTTTTTATGAGCGTAGGCGCAAATTTTCGGTACAATGCTTTTTAAATGCATTCATTTTTTTCGAATTCTGAGAAAACTAATAAGTATTTTTGAAAAATTTAAACGCAGAATGAAAGATTACATTATTATTGAGGGCCGAAAGTCCCTGAAAACTTAATAATAACTATAATGTTTATTTTAGTAAGTTACAGGAGTGAAAAAGAAGAGAAAATTAAGTATGATTTTTAATTTCAAATATCTCATTCAAAACCTCAGTAATAATGTAAGCTTTTATTCTGCGTATAAATTTTTCAAAAATATTTATTAGTTTTCTCAGGATTCGAAAAAAATGAATGCATTTAAAAAGCATTGGCCCGAAATTTTGCGCCTACGCCAATAATTTAAATATTATGTTTATATGGGATTAAGCCACAATTTATTGGTTGTAATGAAAATCACACTTTAACCAAAGTTTGACGTTTTGAAATCGTTCTCAAAATATTTATAGAAATTTTGAACAACCTAAGAAAACGACCGAGGATGGACCAAGGTTATTTTTATTGGTTTTAATATGATGAGCATTGATCTTCTTTTTTAATCGGTAAAAGAAACAGGTTAGGTTAGGAGAAACAAAAATGTCAAAATCTTAAAATCATCTGCGTAATGGTGCATAGCGCATCTCGCATGGTAAAGGTAAAAATTTATGGTGGGATCCCTAGATCCTTGTTTAAATGTGTAGTGTGTATAAGATGTTACCTATATACTAAATCATATTTTTATATAAATTTACATCGTGCATAATATTAACAATTGCTAGTAATATATAAATAAAAGATTTTATTACATATAGCAGGTTAACTATAAGGTTATTTTATTATAACTGGTATGGAATATGGACACGTTTACAATAAAATAAGCAATATAGAATGAAAAAGAGAGAGCGCGGCAGTGCAGATTTGGCCTTAAAAAGTTTGCCTTTTCTTATTCTTCTCAAGTACCATTTCTCAACAGATTTGAGATTTGTGAAATAATGTCGCAAGTTGAAAAAAGCAAAATCGTGGAATATTTGTATAGAAAGTGTGTCCGAAACGTTAAAAAATTAGTGCAATTGACTGAACTCGAAAAAAGTGCAGTGTATGAGACAATAAAGAGGATAAAAAATGGCATAGATATGAGGCATAGACCAGTTTCGGGTAGACCGCGTAAGACAGAAGCCGCGTTTAGAAGCTTAAAGACGACATAATCCGCGCCTAGGGTTTCGAAAATTACCGAACAGATTTGGAAATCAACGAAGAATAAACGTGTGCCAGAAACTATCCGCATGTCACTGAAAAAGCAAGGCTACATAAGGAATTCAAAAAAAATCCCTACAATGACACCTCTGCAAAGGCAACGAAGAATAGATTTTTGTCAACGTTTTCGAGAAGATAATTTTAATAATGTCTTTATATCTGATGAAAGTTGTTTCCAGCTTGGTGCAAATCATCTAAAAGTCCTATCAAGAGAAAATATTACCGTTCAAATTTCCAAATTTCCCACTAAAATAATGGTTTGGGGAGCAATATCTCAGCGTGGTGCTACACCTCTCTGTATAGTTAACGGTACTGTTGATAATATTGTGGCATCCTAAATGGTTTTCTTGAAGAGTGGCGTTTTTCAAGATAATGTAAGATGCCATACTTCTGCTTATACTTAAGTTTGGATGCAAAAACACAAATTGTCAACAATTCGGTGGTCAGCAGAATCTCCAGATGTTAGCCCCATTGAAAACATATGGGGACTGATGAAGATTGAAGTAGAACGAGCAGCGCCACGAGATAAAGGTTTGATTCGGTCAGTTTTACAGGCCTGGAACACCATTACCGAAAATTATGACCTTGACCTAGTTTCGGGTGTATCTGGACGATTAAGTAAGTGTTTAGATTTAGATGGAGGTTGTGTAAGTAAATGAGATGAATTATTTGTTGAAATTTTATATTTCAAGTGATAGAAATAAACACCGCAAAATTATGATTCTACCGTCCGATTGGTTTGCTGAGCTGTGTTTATAAACTGTTGGAACGCTTAATCTACAACAAAAATTAGTAGAAAAGTATTTGAATTGATATCTATTGAGCAAGCAGGATTCAGACCTAACCGCAGCTGCACAGATCAGATCGTATCCTTAACAACACATATTGAAGCTGGTTTTCAAAGAAAACAAAAAACATCCGTTGCTTTCATTGACCTATCAGCTACATACGATACTGTCTGGAGACAAAGAGTAATCTGGTAACTAAATCTGGTCACTAAACTAAAAAGGTAACTAAACTCATTGATAACATGCTCACCGACAGACCTTTTCAAGTCACAATAGACAATTCTAAAAGTTCCCAAATAAAGCTCAGCAATGGACTGCCACAGGGATCTGTTTTGGCACCCTTACTGTTCAATTTATATATCGCGGACCTACCTAGGACAACTTCGCAGATATTTAGCTACGCTGACGATTGGGCAATTGCAGCAAGACATAATAACATGGATATCACAGAAACAATATTAGCGGATGACCATGCCATTATGGGAGAATACTTTCGCAAATGGAGGCTACGGCCTAATGCAACGAAAACCGAAGTGTGCTGTTTCCATCTGAATAATGCCCAAGCCAACAAAAAACTCTCCATCCACTTCGAAAACAGACTGCTTACTCATAACTCACCAAAATATCTTGGAGTGACTCTGGACAGAACATTGAGTTTTAAAGAACATCTTTATATATAGACCAAAGCTTGGAGAACACAATGGGAGAGCGACTCACCACAGGAAGCACATCAAATGGCCTGTATCGATCAGAAACCGCCAGGCTTTAAAACTGACCCGCAATACATGGACAATGCTAAACAGAATAAGAACAAGCAGCGGTACATGTGCTGACAGCTTATATAGATGGGGAAAAGCCCTTACTCCTGAGTGTGACTGTGGTGCGCAAACGACAGACCGTCCGTCACATTGTTGAAGAATGTCCCCGAAGGCGATTCCGTGGAGTTTTCGATGAGTTCCTGAATGCGACCGAAAATGTTTTACATTATATTAATAATACATTAGATGTTCGTTTGTAATACTTCATGTAACGTTTTTATATTGATTTTTTTAATTGTGTGTTCCTATTGTATGCCATAACGATAAATAAATATAATTCTGCCTTCTTTTTTCTGGATACTTTCTAGACGGACTTATTTGCAAAAATCATCTTATATCAACAGCATGTAATTAACCTCTTTGTGTATTTTTTTATTAATTTGCGAATAAAAATATTGTTACTTCACTTGGACATTTTTTGCATGAATACTTTTGCCCTCAAAGAGTTAAAGTGTCATATGTGTAAAATTATCCATTATTCCTAGATATTCTATTTCTTAATTTTAATAATAACCTGTCCATATTCCCTTATAGTTAACCCATAATAATTTTACACTGAACGTTAGATACTCAAGTGCTTATTGTTGCTCTTTTTTTTAGGGGTTCTAATTAGTTCAATATTGTATCCTAAACTATCAATCAACCAATTTGTTTTGCAAATCTCTCACTGTAACATGCTTTAAGATTAAAAGTATGGTACAGATGTAAATTATAGTACAATAGTACAAAAGTAATGATTCTATAACAAAAACGAACAATTTTGCGTCGAATAATAAGTGCAAGGTTTAGGCACCAATTTTATTGAATGTATAGATCTATAAATATTCGTTGTTATTATAAAGAGTAAGATATTTTGAAAATATACTAACCGGATGTCGCATTTTAAAAATTGCAATATATTGCAACTTTTTCATGTAAATATTTTATGCTTTCACTAAATTTTCATCTAATTTTTCAGGAGAGGTTGTTTTAATATTATTTGTAGGTTACTCAATATTTTACCAAAAAATGAAATTGATTTTGTCTTAACCAACAACAAAGACATGATCCATGATGTAACAGTTCTTAATAGCTGTTCAGTGGGAAGTGGTCATAGAATGGTAAGAGCGAAGATCGTGCTAAATCTCCAAAAACAAAGATACAAAATGATAACAAAAATACACCCAATAAAATGGAATCCAATCGAAAACACCATGTCCTTCGAAGAGGAAATTCTGAGATGTCTAGAGACAACAAATATAGACGTTATGGATATCGAAACCTTGAATGATAACTTAATAAAAGCTATTAAGAACGCAGAGAAAAAGTGCAATACAAATTCTAGGAGAGATAAGGAGGAAAAGCTCAGTCAAGAAACAAAAAGACTTATGGAGGCACGAAGAGAACTTAAGAACAAAAACGATACGAATGCATGCGTACTACAACAACTTAATAAAGATATTAATAAAGCAGTGAGAAAGGACGTACGACAATATAACACAAAAAAGATTACAACGGTTGTCGAGAAAAATAAAAGTTTAAAGGTGCTGAAGAGATGTCAAGCTCTAGGTAAGAAGAACATTGTTAAGCTCGCAGATCGAAATGGAAAAGTGGTAACAGATAAAGATAAGATAATTAAGGTAGTTAAAGAATTTTACACAGAAATATATAGAGAAAGGGGGAAGAAAGACGGCACCAAGTTGAGAAAATTCCAGAATGTGGGTTCGGAGGATATCCCAGAAATAACAATCGAAGAAGTCTTAAAGTCATTAAATATAATGAAAAACAATAAAGCAACTGGTGATGATCAAATCGTTATTGAGGCAGTTAAAGCAGGAGGAAAGACAGTATTGAAAGCATTGACGCAATTATATAACTTATGCCTTTCAAACGAGGTTACACCATCTCAGTGGAATAAAGCTGTTATAGTAGTCATGCACAAAAAGGGAGATATAACAGAGCTAAAGAACTATAGACCTATTAGCTTGTTATCTCACGTTTATAAGTTGTTTATGAAGATAATAACTAATAGGTTGACATGAAAACTAGACTTCTATCAACCTTGCGAGCAAGCAGGATTTAGAGCTGGATACGGAACAAATGATTATTTGCAAACCATTAAGTCGTTGATTGAAAAAACCGTTCAATATAATAGACCCCTGATACTTGTCTTTGTCGACTTTGAAAAACCATTTGATACGGTCAATCAAAGTGAAATGCTCCAAGCTCTAACACAATGTAGAATAGATCACCGATACATATCTCTCATCAGATACATCTATCAACATGCTACAGCCTGTGTAAGACTTAATGAAGATACTGGGACTTTTCGTATTGAAAGACTTGTTCGGCAAGGAGACAACATGTCTCCTAAATTATTTACAACTTTGCTAGAATACGCTTGTAAAACAATAGATTGGAACGAAAAGGGCATCAATGTAGATGGAAAATTTTTAAATAACCTTAAATTTACAGATGATATCGTTCTTATTGCAGACAGCTTTGATCAGGCACAGATAATGCTCCAAGAACTCCATACTGCCTACAAAAAGAGTTAGTCTTAAAATAAATTTTTCAAAAACACAATTTATGACAAATTTAGTCCACAACAAAAACATCTCAGTAGAAGACAAAGATATTGAGCCAGTTGACTCCTATAAATACTTAGGTCATGAGATCAGAATAAGTCGAGACAACCAAACAATCGAGCTGAAAAGAAGAATAAACCTCGGTTGGGCTGCATTTGGAAGGATGAAGGATATTTTTAGGTCTAAGATTCCAATGTGTCTAAAAAGAAAAGTATTTAATCAATGTATTTTGCCAGTGATGACCTACGGCGCAGAAACCCTAACGCTCACAAGAACAACAGTGAGTAAACTACAAGTTGCGGAAGGAGCAATGGAGAGAATTATGTTAGGGATTTCTCTACGTGATAGAATACCCAATGCTACTATACGCAAAAGATCAGGAGTAGCAGACGTTATTGAAAGGATAACAACACTAAAGTGGAACTGGGCAGGTCATGTATCAAGATCAGTTGATGACCGGTGGACAAAAAGAATTTTGGAATAGAGTCCCCGAATACAAGCTTACAGAAATAGAGGTCGACCCCCAACGAGATGGACAGATGACATAAAAAGAGTGACTACAAATTGGATTCAGATGGCGCAAAATCGGACTAAGTGGAAAAGCATGCGAGAGGCCTATGTTCAGCAGTGGACGTTAGAGGTTAGTTGATGATGATGATGACTCAATATTTTTATATTAACTACCAGGTGGTATGATTAAAAATTGGTATTTATAAATTTATATAATGCCTGATTCTTTCAAATTTTTGGACATGTACCTCGTATTGAGTCGAGCTCTAATTCACCTTTTATCATCATGAAAATTTTAATTTTATCATAATAGAATAAATTTGAAGTCTCTGTAGAACACAAGCAATGTTAAATTTTAAAGAAGACGATTCTTGCATATTCGGCAGATTGCAATAGATTTAGTGAGTTAGTAGTAGTGCTTCTTGAGTTTCGGTAACCCCTGGGGAGTCACAGTCTCCTAGGCCCCCAGATTGTGCGACCTGTTTGAAGGCAATGTTGGTCTAGAGCTCAAACTGAGTTGAAATTGCAAACTGAAATAGAATGTTTATACATGCTGTTTTAAATTTTTTATTTGATTTGACCTATGTACTTTGTAGTTTGTTTGTAATATTGGTGGATTGGACAAGAGATAAAAGTTTTGATTAAGGAGAAATATTGTTTTTCTTATTCCATTTGATGTGAGAATTTTATCTATTTTGCCAGAATACCTTTGATATAAGCAAAAACTTTAGTTTATTAATTTTAATTCTTTAAATTAGATAGAATGGGAGATTGCTAGAGGAGGGGATTTCCGGTAAATAGGGAAATGAAAACCTTAATATTGATTTTTTTATGACCTCGTCTAATAGTGGGGAGATGAATATTTCTTATCTGAAATATATATAAAATATATGTTTGACACGAGACAAAAGCAAACTCCGGGTTTAACCCAGAACCTTAGAATTTCTAAACGATACAAATTGTTTAGCAAATTCTTCAGCAGAACGTAGTAGTGGTATGTTATATTAAAAGAAGAAGTCATTAACAAGCAAATACTAACAAGTATAATTTATATTAAGATAAACATATTAAGTGACATATTTAAGATATCTCATTTATCTATCTATATATCTATACATCTATACAGAATTATTCAGAATCTATACTGGAACCAAATGGCAAAGGTGAGGATTGATCAAGACTAATATACGGATGAATTTGAAATCCGGAAAGGTGTCCGCCAAGGCTGCATACTCTCTCCTATGCTTTTTAATTTATATGTTAAAAAATATATTTGCGGAAGCATTAGAAGACACGGAATTAGGCATTAAGGTGAACGGCATAGCGTACTATGCGGACGACACAGTAATTATACCTGATAATTTGGAAGATCAGCAGTTATTACTTGATAGGGTGAATAGCATAATGACCAATCGGATCCACAACACGAGATAAAAACCCGAATACAAATGGCAAAACAAGCTTTTGTGAAATTTAGACCGCTCCTATATAATCAAAACCTAAATTTCGAAATACGCTACAGAATGGTCAAATGCTACATATGGTCCATCTTGCTTTATTTCATGGAAACATGGACTTTGAAAAAAACATCTATCAACAAACTTGAAGCATTTGAAATGTGGTCATTGAGAAGAATTATGCGCATACCTTGGGTGGATAGAGTTCGAAACGATGACGTCCTTAAGAGAGCCAGCGTGGAAAGAGAACTCTTTCAATTAATTAAAAAACGCAAGATTGGTTACCTTGGGCACATATTGAGAGGAGCAAAATATGAAATACCACAGTTAATCCTACAAGGGAAGATCGAAGGTAGGAGAGGAGCCGGCCGCAAACAATTATCCTGGCTAAGGAATATTAAAGAATGGACAGGAATACACAGGCGAGCTGTGTCACGCCGACAAGAACAAAATTCTAGTAATGAGATAGTCGCCTACGCACTTTGGTGTATGGCATGTTAAGAAGAAGATATCTATACAGACCTTGCTGTCCAATTTTGGACATAGGCCTCCTCTTCCTTCTTCCACGTCTCTCTGTTGTAGGCAGTTTGTGTCCACTTCGGGCCTGCATGTTTCTTCAAGTCATCTGACCATCTCATTTGTGGCCTTCCTCTTTTTGGTTTGTAATTATATGGTCTCCAGTGTATAATCATCTTATTCCATCTATCGTCTTTCTGTCTTATGGTATGTCCAGCGAAATATGTTCGCTGGACATAAGATCTCATTTATACTTTTGAATATTATATTTAAAATGATTAGGATTTGATGTCAACAATGTGACTACAGCAAATGACAGACTGAATAATCACTATTTCGGGATAGAGTACGATTTTTTTGGGATTCATGATAAAAATTTATCACATCAAAGTTTTACTTATGATTAAACGGTGGCTTTTTTAGATACCAATTATACTGCTGGAAATTTTAAATCTAGAAAATATTTCTAGGTCATCATAATTAACTTCGAAATATGCTTTTAACAGATAAAAGAAAATTTGATTAAGTAATATTGGGTATAATACAGTATGAAGAGGATCACAAAGACAAGAAAAATATTGTTTTCGTTAGAGAAAGTTGTTTTATAAAGAAGGAGATTAAAATGTTTTAGATAGGTATATTGTTTGGTCACAGTATTCAACTTGTACACGTAAAAAACAATGGCTGGTAACATATATCCATTAGTTAAAATTTTATATTTATTAATGATAATTGTCTCACAAAAAGAGTCCAAGCATTTTCTGATAAGAAAGAAAGCAACTGCACTAGACAAAAAAGTATCTGATATGAATCACGTAAAGCCATCGAGCAAAAAGACAAAAGTGGGAATGTAAAGGTAGTGGGGGCAAACATATTGTTAGACAGGAAGTGCGATCTTTAGAGGCCACATTAAACAAGGAAAGAGAGTCTCTCTCCTTGTTTGACATCAAATTTAGTTGGGTTATGTTATTGTTTGTCCCAAATGTCACATGAAATCTTATTTATATTGAAGTTTTTTAACAATTGTGTCGCATTTTAGACTATTATCGTTAATAATTAATTAAAACTTTCTCGTCTAAGACACATTCTGAAAAATATTATATAGGTACTGTTGATAAGTGTCGGAAAATTTAAATTTGGCGCATTCGCATTTCCGGATATGTCCGCCATCAGAGGCCACTTTTTTGGTCTCCTTTTCATAAGGATTAGATTCCCTCTTTTGTCTTTTTGCTCGATGCGTAAAGCATTCGTAGAGTATGGTTAGAAAAGTAATTTTAAATAGAAACAATCTCTCTAGCAAAAAATACCTCCTCGGAAAGTAAATGAGGACAGCTCAGCAAATATATAGGGTCAATAAGGTGAAGACAAGCATGGAAAACGGTAAAAACCCGAGAAAAAATAGAAAATAAACGAGTAGAATAGATTTAATAGAAAAAAGGTCTTGGATGAAACATTACTTCTAACTTCTAAGTCCTGGTAGCTTTCTACGATCAAAGGAGGAGACGAATACCGCAAGGTTGCTGGTCCTTACCAGTCGTAAGAGGCGACCAATAGGATGGAAATGAAAGACGGTGAGCCATCTTTAAACGTGTCCTTATCGCAAGTGCGAACTAGTACCTACGTCCCGTAGGTAGCCACAGTAACGTGGCCATCTTCTGAGGTATCGGTGTTCGGTATGATGACTACTAGAAGCGAGACGAGTCCATAAGTCGCACTGGGCAACGGGTTGCGTTCCTAATATCCGAGAAGAGCTCATGTGGAAGTACTCTGCTTTCGTTCTACATAACACTCTGCAGGAGGTTTTATAAGTGCAATACGATCAGCCCTAGAGTAAACGTACACTTGTAAGACGTGCTTGTAGTGAAGATGAGTGGTAGATGAGCGACGACCTGTCAAACGTGCTTGGAGGTTCGTTATTCCACCAGCGTGCACTTTTTGCCTCACAGGGACTGCGGGCAGGTGTACGTACAGCAAGACAGGTACTGCGGGCGATGGGAGCATCACGATATGGTTTTCTTGCCATCTTTAATTGGAGACGAACTTGCTAGGGCATTGGTTCAGCCAGAATAGGACAGACTTACCTTCGGCCATACCCTTTATTGACTTATTTTACCCAAACGGGGTTTATTGGGTCGTCAGTGTTTGGGGGTGCCTGGACTTCATCGAAGCAGATAATTGAAGATTATGCAAAGGAAACAACCACCCGGTACATTTCATTTGTCATTGTTAAATATACGTAAATAAAACTATTTAACTACATGTTTTAATTTTTTGATATTTTTAATAATTTTGTGGCAATCTAAAATAGTTTTTTTTTTCAGAATTCATCTCTCTCTTCTTGGTTACGAATTATATATACCATTAAATTTTTTTTGGTATTTTAATGCAAAACAAAATATCCAATGATATTAATGTCAGAAAAATTCGCAACTTGTATAGATCTTTCTTTAATACCGTCAAAAAAAAGGAAATAATGTCTATCTAAAAAGTTAAAATATTTATATACAGTTTTTGATTAATTTGATCATTTTTTAATGTTTTTAGAGCACTTCTATTTTATGTATTATTATGGTCGTAATTTTTTATTTATCTTTTCTTTTTCTTCAAGTTTATCATCATTCTGGATTTACCTCCTATAGTAGTAATCCTATCTGACTGATAGGTACTATTAGTTTTAAAAAATATTATACTCAATTTTTTGTCTGTTGACTATGGATTTACTTTTGGAGAAATTTCAACTTAATTTCTTTGTATTCGTAACTAAACATTGAAGATTTTTATTAGAACATAAATATATTTTTTCAGAACAGCTATTTTTAATTTGGTGGGATAAAAATATCTCAATTAAAAATCAGAAACCATGGTTTTGCGTAGCAGATATCTTAAAAGGAAAATTTAAGTGACAGAGATTTGGTTAAGAAGACTGGGAATAGAGATAAAGTTGTATATTGTTAATAAAATCATATTGTAGTACCAATCATCTCATCAGTTGGTACTACAGCCCTTTTCTAAAGTACCTCAAAACATTCTTCCATCCTCTCCTGTCGAGTACCTGTCTTCTTTATTTTTCTTAAGCTGCCTGTCTGTTCCGAACATTGGCGATCACTCTATGTATGATGGCTTTGTTGGTGGCTACACGGAATAGCTATCTTGAGATCTTTCTATACCATGCTCTCAGGTTAGCAAGCCACGATATTCTTCTTCGTCCTGGGGCCCTTTTTTTCTTAAATTTCACCTTACAACAATGCATTGGACTACCTCATATCTGCCTTGATTTCTTATTATGTGTCCCTAGTAATGCAGCTTACGGCCTTTCACGATATTGATCAAATCCGTGGATGTGTTCATCTTCCGTAGTACTTCTTCATTGATGATTTTGTCTGTCCATGGAATCTTCAGGATCCTTCTATATATCCATAGCCCAAATTTTCCGCCTTTAATGTCCACTTTTCTACTCTGTACAGAAGCACTAAGTATGTATACGTCTTATTCATCTTCTTACTAAAATCTCCTTTAAATCATCTTTCACATCGGCCAGATATCTGAGTTTAAGTCGTCCTCTTCTTATTCTTCCGACTAGTCTCTTGAGCATGGTTAGTTTAAAAGGATTACTTTCATCCATCCGCATAACGTGGCTCATTAGGCGATTTATTTTGATGGTTTTGACGATATCTGCATTTCCAAAAGTCTATAGAGTTCGAAATTAAATCGCTTCTTGACAGACCTTGTTCGTTACCTCCGCCATATATGGTCCTCAATACTTTGTAGTACCAAACCAAATAAAAAAAATACAAACTAGGTATCGATTAAATTCTTACTTATTTGGCTTTTGCCAAAAATTACGCATTTCTGAATATTTAGACATTTATACCAACAAAACATTATTATCAGCTGAATAAACATTTTCTCTTATGCTGAGTTTATCTGCACTTTCTGAGAATGCAGACAAGGTTAGGTGACCCCAAAAAGCACCCAAAATGTTCACCTAATCGCCTAGATTTTTTTTCTAGACTAAAAAAATTAGCGACTTCTCCAGCTGCTGTTATCAAAATTTTTTATCTTTGGATACCTAACTTTCATTATCGAGTCTTGCGAAAACTCGTCGAGGCTTTTGATGAAATGCATCTGTAGTACTGTGAATGAATCATTCTCAAGGATTTGTTCATGGTCTGTTTCATATTTGGTTAAACTTAAAGTGAAGACACATACAAAGCATGTGGCTACTAAAAAAAATACTGAAAGTTATAACTACTCAGAAAAATCAGACATTGGACATGTACTAAATCATACAATTAAGTCAGGTAGTAAACAATTGCTGGATCAATTAGATCCAATTTATTTTATAGACGAACAAAACTAATGGTGAAAATATTACATAGTTGCAAGTTTTAAAAAAAATCTAATTTGAATTTAAGGTCACGAAAACATTATATTAAAGTCAAGGTTATAGTTGTAAATGCGTAATGAGCTGTAATGGTATGCGTAAAGTACTTGTTCTGAAGTTTCTTTAGTCTTTTGTAATTATAGTGTATTTGTTTTATTAAGTAGTACGAAAAATAAAATAATTAACATAAATAAGGTGAACACTAACACTTTAAAGAATTGTACAAAACTTTTAATTTATTTTATGGACAAACCCAAATTACAAAATACTTTTACTATCACAGGATGACAAAATTTGACGAATATTCGGATCCAGAGATAAGAATATATTTTTCAAAAGGCTTTTTATGCACTTAATCCAAATCTGAGCTCCATGTTGCCAAATCTGAGATGTTTTTAAGTAAAAGTGCAAATATAGCGGTTTTGGGCATAGGCATATAATACAAATAGAATGACTGTTTCAATACAGGTCCGTTCCTCCGGTGCTACAGAGGAAACTGACGAAAACAGTGCCAGAATCTCTTTCTAAAGTTCTAGGTTTATCGAGATGTGAACTTAATGACCAATAAGAACGCCACGCGGTCTATTAAACAGAGATGCAGACTGCTTTGAGTCAGTTTTCATTGTCGCACTGAGGGAATGGGCCTGTAAAGCAACAGTCTGTTTGTATTATATGTCGATAGTTATAACCTTCTTAAAGTATAAGTGTAGGTGCATTCAGCGAAGAAATAAAAAAATGAATTTATAATTTTAATTTTACCAAGATTTCAAGCAGAAAGATTGTCATTTTCAAGGTCGTTGGATAAGCGAATGGTGGCAGATTACTGCTGGTCACTTAAGAGAACCGCATGATGTATAAAGATTGGTAAAGTAATTTTACGAGTCGGATAAACTTAATGCTTTAAGGTGTTATGTCTAATATTTTAGTATAGAAAACATTACCTGGTCTACATCATTTCAAACACTGCCAAAAACCACTTTTATTGCACATGTATGTAAGGATATCTCAGAAACTAGAGTAAATTTGTTAATTTGGATCTCAGATTCGTATTTAGCACACCAAAAAATTCAGACAAGTATACTCTGTATCTGGATTCTCAGAACTTGTCTCTCTGTGAATTACAGACACAAAGAAGAATGTAAACTCCTTTTAAAATTATCATTTATTGTAACTTCTCAACTAGGAAAATAAAATCAATATTTATGTTATTTCTGAAAAATAAAAACATAATAAATTTTAAAGAACAGAATAACTAATCCAATAAGCTATTCTTGAAGGATTTTTTGGAGCACTTTTTTTTGTAACACTCCGAACGCTTGTTTGTTGTTATTGTAAGTTGTTGAAAATAATCGTCGAAATAATCAAGAAACTAATCGCTGTCTTTGTCCAAATTGAACTCAAAATCAATCGCGTCTATCTAAATATCTTCAAATGACTTTTTAGCTCTGACTCCAAAACATTTCCTTACTGAGATCACATGCTAGTCTTAGGTCAAATTGATCTTATGAACTGTATTAGACATCACTGTCTTTTTTTCAATGTGCCTTTGGTGAATTTCTATTTTTTAATTTCTTTAATGCGCCTTTAACCTTTTCGTCTTTGGTTTTTATTCTTTCAACTGTACATCATCTTACGTTGATTATTTTTTATGCTTATATATCTCTATTAGTTGTAACATAATCTAGTATAGATGTTTGTCCAAGGCTGTCATTGAATGTATATTATATTGGGTTATATGATCTGATGAGTAAAAGAAAAACATTTACTGGAACAAGATAAGAGAAACACAGTAGAATTACAAAGATGTAAACAAAGCTATCAGAAGGATTATCAAGATTATAAAAGGAGAGTACAGGAAGAAAAAATAGAAAGAAAGCAATTGAACAAAATAAAAACATGAGTGCTTAAAACCACAGCTTGGAACCATACAAATTAATAGTATAAAGAACAAAGAAGGTACAGAGACCATTAATGTAGAAGAAATTATTACAGATAACACAAGAATATTATAAAAACCTCTACAATACAAAACAGAAACCAACCCAGAAATCCTTAAGCAACTACAAATAAAAATAAAAAATGTTAATTCCGACTTACAACCAGAGATTCAGTAAGAACGAGATAAGAAGAAGCACTCAAAGAGAGATGAAGAAACAATAAATCGCCAGGAAAAGACGGGGTGACTGTAGAAATGCTAAAACATGGTGGGAAAACAACTAGAGAAGTTTTGTACATACTTATGAATAAAATTTTAATGACAAAACAAATACCCAACAGTTGGAACGAAGCAATAACACATGTTACTATTAAGAAAAGGAGATAAAACGGATCTAAAGAATTACAGACCCATAACTTTATTAAATGTGATGTAACAAACTATTAACCAAATATAACAAATAGATTTAACAACTAAATTAATGGGATACAGGCAAGAGAACAAGCCGATTTAGAAAGAGCTTCAGTACAAGTGACACCTTTTAACGATGAAGATTTTAATCGAAAAACTAACGAATATCATATCCCGCTATTACATGGCATTTATTGTATTAAGAAGGCATTTGATAGTTGTGAGAACACTGGGCAGTACAGAATTCCTACAAAACAGCAGAATAGACTACCGATAGACCGACTTAATTACATAATATACAAACAGGCAACAATCAACTATTAAGCTAATGAAACAAACGGAGCCATATCTAAAATAAACGAGGAGTAAGACAAGAGATACCATATCGCCCAAGTTATTTAACCAAGCGCTAGAAGATGTTTTTAAACGACTACACTGGGATGACTTGGGAATTAATATAAACGGGCAAAATCTGAATCATTTACGATATGCTGATGATATTGTATTAATAACAGAAAAAAGTGAAGAATTACAAAGAATGATGGAAGAACTAGATAGAGATCGACAAAAATTGGACTCAAAATGAACTATATAGTAAAACAAAAACCATGGACTAATCAACCAGAAGAACTTATGATTACAGTGGCACAAACAAAAATAGAACAGTAAAAGAGTATATTATCTAGGCCAAATCACTAAATTAAATAAAGAAAATCAGACCGAAGAAATAAAGAGAAGAATAAGATTGGCCTGGGCATCATTCGGAAAACTGTCTTATATTCTAAAGAATTCAAAATACCCCCAATACTTAAAAACAGAGTCTTCAATCAATGTATACTCCCTGTCCTCACATATGGCCTCTCAGACATGGACGTTTACAAAGGAAAATATGGAAAAAATAGCAAAGACAGAAAGATCCATGGAAAGACAAATGCTGAACATTAACTATCAGACAAAAAAAAGAAACGAATGGATCCGTAATAAAACAAAGTGAAGATGTCTCAACCCAAGTAGCAAAGCTTAAATGGAAGTTCGCCGGACACACCCTAAGGCAGAAAGATGAGAAAGATGGACTAAAAACAATTATACATTGGAGACCATGGAATCACAAACGTTAAAAGGGGAAGGCCACAAATGCGATGGTCAGATGACCTGAAGAAACACGCCGGGTCAAAATGGATGCAAATTGCCAAGCTAGAGAGCATGGAGAAGAAGGAGGAGGAGGCCTATATCAAGGATGGATTTTAAGGGGGTATAGATAGATAGATAGATATGATCTAAAAATGTGTTGTTTATTCCAAGTTCGTATATTTATTAGGAAGCGATATAATAAGCGTAAAAAAAATGTCGACAATTTCCTGACTGAAAAACCTTGATTGGCAATTGATACGATTGTAGCTTAATATAAATCCTTTTAGAGTAGCAACAAATAAACTAGAAATACCAAAATGATGACAACCTATCTTCGATAGGAGAAAGAACCATAACAAGATATATACTAATTTAAAATGTACTTGTGTTCAGATTCCAAAATGTAGTTTTAAATATAAACATCTTCTTTGGACACAAAGTTTTCCGTTTTCACTGATTTTTTACTGTTCTGCGCAATTTGAACTTCCTAAGAAACCTTTTTTACTTTTCAAACATAAAATAAACATATAATTACGTTCTACATTTTTATTAGTATTTTGCACAATCCTCAAAGTGTAGTGTTAGATCTCTTTGAATTGGACTTATAACATATTCTCTAACAAATTTTACTAATAGCACCAAATGTTTTAAAAATATTCTCATATTCTTTAAACACTTAAATTATGACCAATTGTTTAAAGAATATTAGGAAACAACATCTAGATATCTACCAAGAACATGTCTAGTTGAATGTCAATGTAAATTAAAAATATTTATTGTCTTTATTTAACATAAGAAACCATCCATAATCTTACAAGGGACTGCTATGAATTTTATCCAACTGAATGGAGGGAACGGCATGGCTCAGTTGATAAGATATTGCATCAGGAACTTACCACTAAACTGGAAGTACTCCAAACTACCCACCTACCTGATTAACTTAAAAACGGTAATTGTAAGTTATACTGGGCACGTATTATGCTCATATACCAGTGAGTGGCTCCAAATATACTGGATCTCATACTAATTTACATACTTAAGGAACCAGGAATATTAAGAAAGAAATAAAATATTAGATACCACAGGTAAACAATAGTTGAATAACGACCAATAGAAAGGTAATTATTCGATCATTCAAATGATTTCATAAATAATTAATAATAACAAGTAACAACTTACTCAAGTAATCCGAATATAACCAAAACAGTTTCGAAAATGTCAACAAAACTAGAAGAAAAAGAAATGATATTTAAACTCAATTTTAAATCTTGTCCCAAGTAAAAGAAAAGACAGTTAAGAGTAGTGTCTTTGTATATTCGCTTATACGTTTTTCATCCTACTAGGAGTCATCAAAGCATACAGAAGCTTTAAAAGTGAAATCAATCTTTTTCCATAAAAAAAACAACAATAATGGCTTCAACATGGGGCTGCAATGATGGGCTTCAATATCGACGCCCTAGCGACATCTGAGAATAAATCACAAAAGTAGAAATGCGAAGATTTCTTTGACAATACCAAAATTCAGATTTTTGCTTTATTCTGTGCCTTCTATAAATTGCAAGGCAAAATAGATGATGATAAAGGTATAAGAAAGGCATGAAATAAAGCAAAAATCTGAATCTTGGTTTCGTCAAACAAATCTTCTCAATTCTTCTACTTCTTCTCTACTACATATTGGTAGTTAGTACTTACGTACTACTACCAATTCGTCCCAGGATATTTTTGCATAGATGAGGAGATATGTTATATGAATGCAACTTTAATATTCCCCATACTTCCCTCGTCTTGATCATCGTCTGTTTTCCCTTGCGATTTATAGAAGGCACAAGATTAAAGCAAACAATTCGAATTTTGGTTTCGCCAAAGAAATCTTCATTTCTACATTGGAGATTAATCTTGTCCACAGATTTTACTGTCTTTCTTCTTTCAGCCGTTTTCTCCTTCCAGCTTTGTTCATGCAGCACCAATTACCGTATTGCAGGTTCTTTCTTTCTAGTGCTTGGTTTACTTCTTTTGAATCTGATCTCTAAATGATTTTTCTTTCTTCTTTCATTTAGAACATTTACTCGTGTTGTAAACGAGTCCATTTAAACTCGTTTGACATATATGACAGGCTAATCTGTTTTCCTCTATATAATTAATTACATTGGAGTTTATATCAATACGATTTCTAATTTTTACGTGATTTATTCAGTCTTTTATATACTATATAATTTCTTCTTAAAATTCCGTTTTCGTTAGCTTATTTGCTTCATTTTTGATACTTTTTATTAGGTTTTCAGTGACGTAGATCACTGTCATTTCCATACCATGAACTCCTGTTCTCATTATTGTTAGTGATACTTTTGTTCCATAAAAACGCTTAGTTTTCTTATCCAGTCTCTAAATACTCAAATAAATATCATTCTTCTTCTTCTTATAGTGCGCTGGCGAATTATCTTAAGGCCAGACGCCTGTCTTTTAAGACGTCAGATTTTATGCCATATGTCATTAATGTACTTATATTTTTTTACAAGTTTATGTTTTATAATAGATCTTGAAGAAAAATCAACTGTTTCAGAAATATAGAAAGAAAGAAGCATTTAAATTGTGGATATATGGTAAAATATTTTAATGGGTGGAGTAAATGAGCACAAATGCCGAATCATAGAAAATAATAAAGAAATAATGTTCTGAAGCTATTTTCTTGTGGCATATGTAAATTAACTTACTAATTATAACTGGGAATTAAGCCACAATTAAAGATAAAAATACGTATATTAACGTATTCAATTGCCAATTCGGAAATCGTTCTCAAAATACAAACAGTAAATTAAACAAATTTTGTTTTTTGTTACATAGTGAAACAATTCTTCTAATAATTTAATTTTATCTGACTCATTTATATTGACAATTCAGACATTACATTATGCATTTTAAAGTAGACGACTTTAAAATGATAGTGCCAATATTGTAGAGTTGCGCTCCTGGGACGACTTTACTTATAAGATAGTTCATTGGATTACATGAAATCAACTTTAACTTGAGAATATTGTCGAGAAAAAATCATAGCATGTAATTCGTCTTTAAAAAGACAAACACATGACATGATGACAGTCAAATATCTCCTGTTAGTGATTCCGTAGTAAATTTATGAGGGAAAAACCAGGAAAAAAACCATCATAATACTATCCCGATATTGTAAGTATTTGTTCGTGAATTTAGTTTACCTTCAACAAACATCAAAATTCTGATTTTATATGTTACGTTATTTAAAAAAAAAACATAAATGAAGTATCCTCTATATGTTGCTGACTTACTAATACTGGTATTTTCTTATTGATAACTTCCCTCTTCAATATTGGTAACCAGATCCTACTACATCTCTGCCCGAGGAATTTGCGACACAATTGACCTCATTTAGCATAATTAGAGCCGCTTCTTTGTATTTTTCTTTTTTTTACCATCCGTTATTCTTTTAGGACATAATTTGAATTATTCCCATTGAACCTCTAGTTCATTATCCCATGCGTGTTTACATATTTGAGATCTATCAAATTCTCTATTTGATAAATATGTATAATATATAAATATCTAAATATATAATATATCTAAATCTCAAATATGTAAACACGCATGGGATAATGAACATAGGGTTCAATGGAAATAATTCAAATGTAGTCCTAAAAAGAAACGGATGGCACAAAAAAGAAAAATCAAAGAAGCGGCTCTAATTATGCTAAATGAGGCCAATTGTGTCCGCAAATTCTCGCAGAATGTAGTACGATCTGGTTACCAATATTGAAAGAGGAAGTTATTAATAAGAAAATACCAGTATTAGTAAGTCAGTAACATATAGAGGATACATCATTTATGTTTTTTTAAATAACGTAACATATAAAATCAGAATTTTGATGTTTGTTGAAGGTATAAAACTAAATTCACGAACAATATACTTACAATGTCGGGATAGTATTATGAGGTTTTTTTCCTGGTTTTTCCCTCATAATTTACTACGGAATCACTAAACACGAGAATTTGACTGTCATCATGTCATGTGTTTGTCTTTTTAAAAGACGAATTACATGCTATGATTTTTTCTGACGAATATTCTCAAGTTAAGTTGATTTCATGTAATCGAATAAACTATCTTATAAGTAAAGTCGTCCAGGAGCGCAACTCAACAATATTGGCAATATCATTTAAAGTCGTCTACTTTAAAAGCATAATGTATGTCTGAATTGTCAATATAAATGAGTCAGATAAAATTAAATTATTAGAAGAATTGTTTCACTATGTAACAAAAACAAAATTTGTTTAATTTACTGTTTGTGTATTTGAGAACGATTTCCGAATTGGAAATTGAAACGTCAATAAACGTATTTTTTATCTTTAATTGTGGCTTATTCCCAGTTATTAATAGTAATTAATAAAGAAATAATAGTGTATTTAGTTTGTAGGTATTAAAAATTAACAAAAAATAGAGGACAAATAATGTGAGATTAATACAAAAAACTCAGTTTTTCTACCAATAACAACCCAGATAGAATACTATAGTTTTAAGGAAAATAAACCACTTCTTCCTTCTTCCATGTACCAAGTCCTTTCAGAATGTGCGTTACCATCACATAGCTATCTTAATTTTTATTCAATGCCACTCCTAAAACTAGCATGCTTGTATCAACACCATAACCAATTCTCGTAAAGTTCTTCAACCATGAGGTACTTCTTCGTCCTGTAATTGCGTTTGCATGCTATTTTTCCTTTGCATAATATTTTGTAGCAACCTATATTTGGGACCATCTCATTACATGTCCGAAATACTCCAGCTTTCTCTGCTTGATATTTTTTATGATATCAGTAGTCCTTGCTGAGACGTTCTAGTATTTGTGGAGTTTCTAATCTTCTTCACCCAGAAAACTCTTAAAAATTCTTCTATAGCACCATATTTCGAAAGCCTCAAGGCAATTTAGATCGATTTAGGATCTGTTAGTAATGAGAGTGACTGAGAAGAAGTAAATATACGTAAGACAGAGAATTGTACAGATGATGGTGGATGTCTGCAAAAAATCAAAACGAAGAGGAGGATAAGAAAGAGGATAATGAGGAAGAAAAGGAGGATGATGATGAATATAATAGAAAAGTAAAAAATGTGTTGGATTAGTGAATATAGATAATACTCTATAGTGGTAACAACTCCTGATATATCTAAGGTTTATGGAAACAACGGAAAAAAATCGAGTAAGGCACATAAAGAAATAAGATTTTGTTCAACACCTAGTCAGTTAGGAAAGAAAGTAAAAGACAGTAAAACCTTGTAAGAAAAATTAATGGAAAAAATAGCATAAGTAACAGTATATGAAAAACAATAGAAAAACTTTTATATTAATTTATAGAAATCAGTAAAATCGACGTAGAGAAGATATTATGGTGGTTTAACTTCAAATAAAATTTTTAATTAGTTAGCATTCAATAAACAAAGCAAAAAATAAGGTATTATGTTAAAAAAAGTTCAAAGTTGAGGTCTAGGAATAATATTCTTTGATTTTTTAAACAAATCATATAACTATAGAATGCGCCCTCAACTTTAAACCGACTTAAAATGTTCTAGGTACATATTTCAGGTGTACTATACAAACAATTATTTTTTAACAATAACATACCAAATCAAACATTTTTTAAACATTCATATATATCTTCCAATGAAACATTCAATAATTTCAGAACTAAATATAGATCTAATACGTTCTATCGGTGATGGAGCCGTGTAAATACTGATCTTGAGCCGTTGGTTGTACGGGTTCCTGCCGGAATGGATTTGAAGATGACCGGAAGGGGTTTCCGGCGGGAACCATCGGCGCTTCCGGCTGAGATTCGGTGGTTGTTTCTTGTGAGAACGTTTGAGATGTAAGTGATGGTGGTCTTGGAGGTCGTGGCGGAAGAGGTGTTTCGACGGAGCCGTAGTTGGAGGCGTTGCTGGATTGACGTTGAACTAACCCATTTTGAGGCTATAAATTTAAAAACGAATATATAAGTAAAAAATCTTATCTTAAATTTATCTGAAATTTTTAATTTATTTATATATGAGAATAACACTTATTACTTGTAAGAATTATCTGTGTTATAGGTTTCTACATATAAAACAAGGCTTTAACCCTTAACTGGTACATCAATAATGTGTAACGTAAATTGCACAACATTGATCTTCCTTCCATCCACACTTTTTGTTGCTATAAATGGCGAAGAAATGTAAAGTAACTAAACTGTTTTAAACGAAATAATTATTGCAAACGTTTTTATATAAGATGTTAGTTTAGTCGTCAGAGATTGTTCTCTAAAAACGAGACGAACAAACTGAATTTTACGTAGATTGTCTTTTGCAAACCCAAATGAGATGAAAAACTCTTTGTGACTGTTACCCGGGATTCCTCGTGTGTAGCATTTTTAAATTCTTTGGTATGTTATATATAAAGCTCCCGTACTAATGTAATATCAGATATAAGAAAAAAGAAGAATTAAGTTTTTAAGGTTATGTCAATGTTCTCTAATAAATGTAATAACGGTTACACATGTTTAATTAATATTTTTCAGTTTCTCAGGCTAATAATTATTGTTTAATAAAACTTTTACAATTCGACAGTATAGTTATTTTATTTATCAGGTTTGGGCCCAGACCGGTATTACGAAATTTGAAAACTAGCCTGTCGGGTCACATCGGTTCATGGTAAAAATTTATACGTCCATTGTGGTAAAAGTTGTTTCACGTTTAAGTCGTGAGTTTCCCGTGTTTATTTTTCGTTACGTTCGAGTCGTACAATTATAAAATAAACAAACATTCAGTGAAGTGCAAAAATGGCTCAGCTGTGAAATTGATTCTAGGGAATATTACTAAATTTGATGGGTCACAATTTTTCAACTATGGAAATTTAGTGTGACCATTTTGTTTACAGCAGAGAAGCTGCTTCCAATTGTGAATGGAACTGTTACAGAACCAGAAGACCACACTAGCAGTGACTGGAAAGAATGGGATGACAAAAATTCAAAAGCACAGGTAATTTTTGTTATCCACTATATGTCAAGATCAAATACAACATTTGATAAATTGCGAAAATGCTTCAGAAATGTTGGTCAAGACTGATCACAATACCACGAACAAAAGACAGAATATCTAGAGAGTTGCTATGGCAAAAATTTATGAATATAAAATGCATGAGAATGCAAAAGTTGCAAGCATATATCAACAATAGAATTATTAGTTAGACAGTTAAAAGATGTTAAAGAAACTATTAGTAATATGCTGTTTGTTCCAAAGTAATTAATAGTTTGCCTCCTAGATTTAATGCCTTTGTACAGCCTGGGACTCTGTAGCTATGTGATCAGCAAACTTTTGAAAATTTAGCAGCAAGATTGCTTAAGAGAAACTAGAATGAATAATGATGACTCTGAAATATCATCGTCTTGCTTTACAAGTAGAGGCTTTACAAAGTAAACTGGAAGCCACCAGTAAAAAGAAAACAAATATACAGGACTTAAATGAAGAATTCCACCTGTAATTATTGTAAACGCAAGGGGACATTGGGTTAGAGAGTGTAGAAAGAGAATACATGATTCCAAAAATGAAGATAAAAACAAATCATCAGCAAGTAATATAGCATCAAGTTCAGCTTATATATG
This sequence comes from Diabrotica balteata, assembly GCA_918026665.1. Lineage (NCBI taxonomy): Eukaryota > Metazoa > Arthropoda > Insecta > Coleoptera > Chrysomelidae > Diabrotica > Diabrotica balteata. The sequence goes on from OU898277.1 coordinate 20,676,657, forward strand.
TGATTATTTCTTCCATGTACTTAACCTTCAGTGTAAATAAAAGTGAGTGGATATGTGATTCAGGAGCAAGCCTACACATGACTGTGATGAAAAAATTATTTTTTTCAAAATTAGAATCTCTATCTGAACCTATGTTTGTTAGAATAGCCAAACGACAAGATGATTCCTGCAGAAGGTAAAGGTGTTATTGAAATACAGGCATTTGTCCCAAGGGAGTGGTTGCTCGTACTATAAAATAATGTCTATACATTCCTGAACTTAGTCACAGCTTATTTTTCAGTGGAGCTAGACAGATAAAAACTTTACCTATCATTCTCATAAAACAGGTGTCAATTTCTAGAGCCAAATGGAAACATTTCATGTGTTGGAGTACGTAGAGATAATCTGTGGAACATGAAATTTAGAGTTAAGCCTATTGTAGAATGTAATTTTAGCTTGCAAATCATCAATAAAGTTATGGCATGATACGTCTAGGGCATTTCAACTTCACTACAATTAAGAAAACAGCTAATTTGGTTGACAATATGAGAGTTGACAACAAAGAAGAATTTTTCTGTGAGACATGCCAGTATGGAAGCAGTCAAGAAAGACCATAAAAGTCTTACAAGAAGCAGTCAGACAAACCAGGTGAAATGATTCACACAGATGTATGTGACCAGTAAACATTTCTTCTCCAAGTGGATCAAATATATTTGTTTTTATTAAAGATGATTTAGTGGTAACTGCAGTTGTTTATTTTCTAAAGCACAAGTCAGATGTTCTTACACGTTTAAAGATTTTAAAATACTGATTGAAAATCAAACTGGCATAAGATTAAGATTTTTAAGAAAGTGACCAAGGTAAAGGAGAATATATCAATAATGACTTTCAGGACTTTATCAGGAAGAATGGATTATTACATGAATGTTCATGCTCCTTATACACCTCAACAAAATGGCCACAGTGAGAGGCAGTTACGGACATTGTTGATAAGTGCAAGAACTATGCTTATCAACAAAAAATGTGTCACAAGAATTGTGGACCGATAAGCTGTAAATACTGCTGTATATGTTCTTAATCTACTGCTGTTATGTGTCTTGGCTTTTGGTGTTAGAGAAGCTTTATGGCTTAGAAATTTTTTAAAAGAGATTTGGAATTGATGTCTCACCTGTCAACATCTTTGTTGATAATCAATCTGCCATTAAGCTAACACAGGCACAACAATTCCATAGCAGAACAAAGCATATTGATATTAAGGTTCTACTTTGTTCGAGATGAATGTGAAAACAAGAATATCTGTTGTTAAGCTATGTCATATACAAGTAATCAGTTAGCGGACTTGTTTACAACGGCATTGTCAAAGACAGTTTTTAACAATTTTATTGACTAAGTTAAATTTGTCAATTTAAATTATGTATTAGTTAATTTGTATTAGATCTTTGCTTTCATGTCTTTTGTATTAGGTCTTTGTATTCAAATCTTGAATAAGTGGGAGATGTTAATAATAAGCTCCCGTACTAATGTAATATTCAAGTATATAAGAAAAAGAAGAATTAGTTTTTAAGGTATATGTCAATGTTCTCTAATATGTAATAACGGTTACATGTTTAATTAATATTTTCAGTTTTTCTCAGGCTAATAATTATCGTTTAATAAACTTTTTACAATTCGACAGTATAGTTATTTTATTTATCATGGTATATATTGAAATCACCTCATATATGTTAAAACATCGAAAAGGTTAATAAAATACTTAGTACTTGGAGTCGATAATAAACACATTTTAAAGTTTATTTATATACACAGATGCGTATTACTTTGGTATTTTCTTTGATCGTTAAGCTGTTTAACATTGAGCGTTAAATAATTATTCCCGTTTATATCTTTTGTTTATACCAAGTTGGGGCGATATGATTTTTAAAGAGAAGTACATTACTTTCAGTGGAGCCGCATGTCAAAGCCAGTTGGCTTCAGTGTTGGTCCGAAATTTTCATCTAATTCGAAATGGTTTTTTCTTTTTATAATTTTTTCGTTATCTGAAATAATAGTGAAGGTTTGGTAGTATGTAGCAGCTAAATGTGTACTTACAGTCAATGTTTGAAAGAGACCAGACAGCGTGTGTTTAGTCGGAAAAACCGGCAAATTTGTTGAAAAAGTGTTTTATACTTAATGTAATGTGTCAGTTCTGATAGGAGTAATCACTGTTTTGTTGTTATGTCGTCTCTCACCTAAGAGATTTGTATCTAAGAGAATTGCGGTGTTCGAACAAATTTGAAAGATACCCACATATGTTCCAGTTTTTAAAGAAGCAGAGTTTTCGAAGTTTGCGTCCAGTGCTCAACTTCCAGCCTCATTTTTCGCAGTTTGGAGATGAATTTGTTCATGTGGTAGAGAATCTAACTCTAGTTCCACAGCCAGAAGTTTTAAAGAAAAGAAATAACATTGAGTGAAATCCAGGTAACTTTTTTTTGTTGAACTGTTAAATTAAAAATAACAATTTTCTATTAATAATTGCTTTCATATAGGTTAATAAAATTGTAATAATTAAAATTGTAAATGTTAGGGTGTGGCCTAGCTGTCATAAAAATTGTTCTTGAGTTTTAAAATTTAGTGTTGACATCTGACAGCTAGTTTTATTTTTACCACATTAGGTTGTTTTTGTTTTTTAAATAATGGTTAACCACATATGCATAGTTCCACTTAGGGGAGGATGGGGCATTGTGAACCATCTAAGGAAGATATGCACATACTGTTAAACCAGAAATGATTTTTTTTGTTTAATTAATTGGGGCGTTCATTAAACATTTAACTGTCATTTAGTGAAATTGAAACATAATTTATTTAACGTATTTTCAACAAAAAATGACAACTGACTATATGTCAAAATGTTACATTGCCCCATAGGGTGGGGGCAATGTGAACTACTGAGGAAAGTCACCTATTTCATTAATCTCATGGCTATGTTTGGTAAATAAAATCAAGTAAAAAAGAATTTTTTTATTAAAAATACTTAGAAAACCGGTAAACAGAACATTAGTAAAAATAGATACATGTTATATTTATTCAGAATACAATACAATTCACACTGAAATTCTTCATTATCTTCTGGACTATTCCGCACTATGCTTCATGAAGCCCATTTCAGACAGGCCGAGCAACGTACCCATCCTTCTTCATTGGCTGATGAGTAGAACCACTCGTTACAGTAAAACATTCAGCATCTTCACCCATTGCCATCATCTTGTACTTGTGGTTACATTTATTTTTTTTCTTTCCCTACCATCTTTGGAAGGACAAACTTTCATTTTTTTGTTACTTCTTTCACTATCTTCGTGCTTATCATCATTTATTTTTTTCTTAGCTTTTCCTTTTTCATTGTTTCTATTGCTCCTTCGTGTTTATTTCAAGTTCTAATTCTATCTTATATGGACAGATGTCAGTACAGCCGTTTTACCTTTTTTAGATTTCTCTTTGGTTCCATTAATTTACTTCTCTTGGCAGTAGGACGAATGTCTTTAGGGCTGTTTGCTTCAAATGAAGTTGTTGCTCTATTGTGTGCAGGGGAAATTGTCAATTGAAAATCGTTACCAGTATAAAGCTTTGCAACTGAGGTTGAAGCAATTACCTCATATTGACTTAAGTGAGGCTCTGCAGTTGAAGTTGAAGGAATTGCCTCATCTTGACTTGACATGGTAGACTATTAATTCTCCAAATCTCTTTCAGTCGTAGCAAATGGTGCAAAATCGAGGTCTGTAATATATTGGCATCATAAGGTACTACTCCCACATTTTTAAAAGCGTTAATAGCAGTCAAAGGTGTTGCAGCTTGTAAGAAAGCCTCACCAAAAATTTAGAGATTTGGAAAGCTGTTACCACTCTGCCTGGGTTGTTATTAAGAAACTTTTCTAATGCCATATCATAATATCGTGCTAAAAGGAGCCATGACACCAACATCGGTTGGCTGCATTCGATGGGGTGGAATGTGGAGGGAAAACAAATGATATGTACATGTTTTTCCCTAGCCAAATTAATTACTTCTATGTTTTTTTGTATGGCTGCTGTGTCCATCCAAAATCAATAAGATCGAATCGTCTTCACTTGGTTTCGTTTGTTGAAGAAAAATGTGTACCCATAATAAAAAAAGAGTTCACTATTTATCCAGCCACTATCGCTACAGGCGAATATTGAACCTGGAGGTGCACCAGCTTATAGTTCGACTTTCATTCTCTTTCTTGCAAAGATTAACATCGGCGGTATGAAGATTCCTGATGATGACATGCAAATAACGGCTGTTGTTATTCACTTCTATCAGCAGAAGTAAGCCGTCCAACTTGTTTCCGTCCTTTATGCGCCAAGATTTTACTATTACATTTGGGGGACAGTACCTAGACCTGTTTCGTCACAGTTAAAAACACGCGTTGGATTGACATGTTTAGAATCCGAAGTAGCTTTATACAGATCAAAAAATTGTTTTACATTGTAACGATTAAAAGCTTCAGCTCTTGCAGCAGATGTTGATTCGGGTTTACGTAATGAAAGCCCTGGGTGCACGTTTTCGAAATCCGTACGCCCAATCTAAAACCTGCAAGTTTGTTTGTTTTATTATATTGGATGGTCTATGTTATTTTTTTCGGCTAACTGAAAAGCTAGGTGACGAAGATCAAGCAAAGTAATTCCGTATAAACGGAGACCAGGATTGTTGCTCAGTTTACCTCACATAATTTCGTACCATTTCTAACTGCAAAAAAAGCATATAATTAAAAAAAGTGTTAAGAAAAATATAATGGGGCAATGTGAACCACTCCTAATCCACGTTGCTCCATGCGTAGTTACACATTCAAAATATGGAAATTAACGTACCAGTTCACAACGTATCAAAAGCAAATTTAATTATTAAAAGCATATTTTAGAAGCAACACAGCAAAAGTAGTAAATTCCTTAGATTAGCAGCGATTGAAACACGTTGTTTTAATTATAAACTGTCTGAACGTACTCACCCGTGCGTTCAAACTCATACTAAAAGTAGATAAGATGTCTACGCTACGCATATTTGTAGTAGTTTATAGATGCAGTGATGCCAATTTTAAACAAATAACCGATGTGGTTTACATTACCCCATGGTCATGATGCCCCATCCTCCCCTAAAAAGATATTTTTCATTTGTAATAATTTTATTTCTGTTACCAAATATTGCCTAGTAACAATTGGAAGTTCTTGTAAAATCTCCAACTTCAAGAATTTGTAAACTGATAGAACATAGTAAGTTTATTTTTAATATTTTATATTTTATTGTTATTATTTATATTTGTAACTGTTTGTGGTGAAGAACAAAAAATGTTTAGTTTGTTTCCTAAACCTTTTCCTTTACATTGTGTTTTAAATTAGAACGAAAAGTATCAGTTACGATACTTTATCTCCAGAAAATTCGTGTTGAGATGTACCTATTAAAAATATAATCAGAAAACAGTGAAATTTGCAGATATGATAGTTTACCTTTGAGGTGCTAAATAGCTGTTTCAAGACGATTTTTACTAAATTTTCCCAAAAATATTTATTAAAATATATTCTTCTAACCAAACTTTCTATTGACTATGTCAAACCAAAAATGTTATGTCATTCAGCATGGTGAGATGGTGATCAAAAAGTATATTTTTGATTACATTGTCTAGTGCAATTACTCAATTATTTCTATAGTTCTATATTTATCATTATTTATAATTTTACTTACGGGTGGTTTTTTAATTGGCATGGCTTCATTCATTTGATTCCATTGCTTTTCTTCTTCAAATTTTGGGTCTGCCCATTCTTGAAGTTCTCCTGAGGCAAATAACCCATAAAATATAATTCCCGAATAATGGACAAGGGCTGATATTATAAAAACTATTCTCCATTCTTCTTTTTTCTGAAAAATAACATTAATAAATTACATTTGTTCAAGGTGTGTGTGTGGTAAATCCATAAATTCTCCTAACTGTGTGGTAGAATCTCATTTATTTGGTGTGAAATGTCAGTACGAATCACATATTATAAGATTAAAAAGTTTAAAAATACAATTTCATAATTAAAATTAATATTTTTTTAATATCAAACACATACATAAAAAATGGCTAACAATATGTTTGTTTTACTGTTTTAGTGTTTCGCTTGGACGCCTCTTTCTCTGCTGAGTTATAAACTTCCAATGAACAATGGTATCATTTCGGAACGGCGAAAATGACATGCATACAGATACAGCGGGCTCGATTTTGCAGAGGCAGCCGTGCAGAAAAAGTTGGGGTTGTTCTACTCTGGCGGGCACATTGCTCTTTGTGAAATATAATCTGGGCATCACTTTTTATTTTAAAGTGGCTTTTCCGTGACGTGTGATTTGTTGCACCAAAAGAGGGAAACGGAGTTAGTAGCGAAGCTGTGCTTTGGTTTTATGGATGTGATTTATGAGGAATATTTTACACTTTTATATTATTAACTTTATAAACATAAAATATAGTTTCAATGGATTAAAAATAAATTTAGTATCATCTAAAACTTACTTCTTGAATTGTCATTAATTATATGACAATAAATATCACCACAATTAGTTGATAGAGCTTTAACAATGGTGGGCTTCACTTTTTATTTATCATACAGAAATAATAAATTTACGCATAATTTTAACATTTTTGTTAGTTTTAATGAAACTATTTTTCAGCAAAAATATGGAGGAATAGCTATTCAGTCACCACCTTCTTCTGCCGACTTAATTCCAAATGATATTTTTCTGTAGTAATACGTCATAACCAACCGCCTATCACATAAGCTCAAACCATATCATCAAATTGCATTGATGGTAAGATACTATGGGACAGAGTCAGAAATACAGATATACGACATAGATGCACAGCTGGACAACATATTAAAAACTGGGTAAGAAATAGAAGATTTAAAAGGGAACGATCATATAAGCCGAATGACAACAATTAGAGTAGTAAAGACGCAAGAGACGGGACGGTTCCCCAATAGAAGACGAGCAGTTCTAGTTTCTAGTTTTTATCTCATTTAGAATTTCGCATCTTTTGTCTACAGTTTAGGAGTACTTGCGTGTTAGTGACGCGGTCCATTATTGATATTCTGAGAATGCGCCTGTAGCACCCACATCTCGAAAGCTTCGATGTGTTTTATGGCAACTGTTTTAGTGTCCAAGCCTCAACTCCATATAACAGGGTAGAAAAGACATAACACCGCAGCATTCGTCTATTCGTATACTTTTATATTGATATCACGATTGCAAAAGAGTTTGCGCATTCATATTAAAAACTGATCTAGCGATTTTCTATTCTACATCTAATCTCTTTTATTTGATCAGTATCGTCTGTGATCCACGGCACCTAGATATTTATAACAGGGCACCACGCTCAATCGTTGTATGGTCTATTACAAGATTAGCTCTGATGTTCTTTGATTTCGTGATTACCATAAATTTAGTTTTTTTTCAAATTAATTTTCAAGCCGTAACTGTTACAGTATGTATTGAGGTACTTGGAACGAGATGTTTGTAGTTCTAACTAGCGTTTACCGTTAGGAGAAACTGTATCGTCAGCATACCTTATATTGATTGATCAGTCTGACCAATTTGTTATATCAGACCAAGATCTTCTTCCTCGAGTGCTTGTTTCACAGATAGCTTCACTATACAGATTAAATAAATAAGTGGCGGATATGAGATACATCATCCCTGGCCAGGGACTCCTGCCGAGGCGGATTTGAATTTCTTTCTGTTAGTCTGCTTCTCAACCTTGATAATTTGCTGTTTGATTCCAATATAGATTGCATATAATTCGAATATCGTCGGATGTCTATATTTTTCTTATTAGAACTTGTCTTAGTGGTTCATGTTGTACTTTGTCAAAAGGCCTTTTCGAAATCAATAAAGCAGGCGTAGATTTCTTGGTTACATGTCTAAGCATCTCTGTGAGAGAACGTTGCATTGCAAAACAGAGCCTCCCCTTGTACCCAGCCCCTTTTCTGAATCCCATCTGCGAGTGGTACTGATGTCTACGTTAATTTTCCTATAGATCCTATTATGGATTATTTTTAAGGAACAGTTTTAGAGCATTGACTCATCAAAATGCTATATCGTTACGACCTTCGTTGCATTCCTTTGTATTTGCTTTTTTGCAGTAGTTATAAAGTCGAACGGAGCCATTCCTAGGTATTATTCCAGTTCTATATATTGTGTTATAAAGAGATCTATTTAGAGTATTTAATATATTCATCGTCCATAAGTTTGAGCAGTTCTACGGGAATTTCATCAGGACCCGGGGGCCTTACCACTTTTTGCTTGTTTGATTGCATATTCTATTTCTTCTCTGATTATATCAGGCCCTGTATAATCTGTATATTCGTTTGAGATTTCTTGTCATATCTTTGTCGATCAAACGGTTGTGATATGTATTCTGTCCATTCGTTTCATTTTTTGTTGTAAATCTGTTAAAATTATACCATCCGTATCTTTGATCTGCCCTGTCTGTGTGTTATTCTCCCTTCTGTCATTTCTTTAATCTTTTTGTGTACATTAAAAAAGTCATATTTTCGCTCCCAATTGTTCCAATCTCCTGGCATTGCTCACACTTAGCCATCTTTGTCTAGCTTCTCTTATTTCATTTTTTATCAGTTTATCTATTTCTTTGTATCTTTTTCGATTATTGTTTTGTGTACCCTTCTTTCACCACGCATCAACTGTAGTATTCTCTCATTCATCATTTCTTTATGTGTCCTTTCTTTCGGTGTTAAATTTTCTCTGCCCTGCCAAACATTACGGCATGTTTAATATTCTCCACCATTTTCGGTCTATGTTATCATATTTCTGATTCAGTTCTCTCTATATTTTGTAAATTTTCGTTGATGTTCAGTATTGTTTTTCACTTTTTATTATTTGTTGTTCATTTCGCGTCTTCTCACGTCAATTTGTTTCTGTAATGTGTTTTTTAAGTATCTTTAAGTTTTATTCTTAATGTGACTACTACAGAATTGTGATCCGAGACTATACCTGCTCCTGGCGTAGGTTTTATAGCTGAGGAGTATAGAATGGTGCGGAATCTTTGACTACACAAGGACAAAGTCAAATTTGGTTTCTGACTACTCTATCTTTGGTGTCACTCGGAGATTTCCATGTGTACAGTCGTCTGTTAGGTAACTTAGAAAAGAGTGTTAGCAACTACTAACTCCTCCGCTTGACAAAATTGTACCATACTGTCCTCACGTTCGTTTCGTTCTCCCTAATCCATAGTCATCTCACTATTGGAGAACACTAAAATACTCTAAATGATTTAGAAAATGAGGTATAGCAGACGTTAAAAGAGAGAAAAAAAAAAACATATATGTAGGCTGCTGCTCACTACATACAGTATTCCACATTGCGTTATTTACAATCGCATAAAGGGTAGAAACATACTCATTGATAAGATGAGTTTGTTTAAAAATCCGAACAAACGTGTGCCATCCTTACGATAAACAAGAGTTACTAAATGCAGTTGGTAAATACTTTAAAGACAATTGCCTAAAAACTCGCTTCAAAGATGACACCCTTGGTGAAGACTGGTATCTTGAATTTATGAAACGTCATCCTTCATTTTCGCTAAAGAAACCTGAGCATATTTAAAAACTTGGAAAAGACGCTCCGAAAGCCAGAAATCTTATTCTTTTTATTATAAACTAAAAGAAGTTGTTCAGAATAAAGGGCTTAATGATATCAGTAATCCATGTTTGTATTTAATGCTAATGAGAGTGGATTTAATAGTGATCCCTCCAGAATTAGAGCTGTAGCTTATATTATGTAAGTTTATATGTAAGTATCCGTGATGTTCCAAATCTCTCCAAACCAGTTTTATCTGCATAGAGCCCATGTGACGGATTGATCTTAACTAGGATTTACTGGTTTGACTGGTTTTAGAGTATCAGTTTCTGCGTAGCAGCCGGTGGTTATATTGTTATGTTCCGAGTTATACGTCTTACTTTGCTTTTATCGAAGATAGATATTAATTCCTATTAAACGTGCTAAAGTATTCGCCCTTAATAAACGGTACGTCTATAACTGTAAAAGATATAGCTACTGAAGTTGGTGTGAGAAAATAAAGTGTTTCTCTAGAATTTTAAGAACATTTTCAAGATTCCGAAAGATCGTCGCTAAAAAATGGATAATAAAAATTAAAAATTAATAAAAATGAAAAATGTGGTCGCAAATAGAATAGATGTACCTAAGCACAAGCACAGACCTTCAAAAATATTTATTGGAATGTAGTGTTAAAGTAAGTACCTCAACTGTTAGTAAAACGCTTCTGGAATTTGACTGGAAGGCAAGAAAAGCGAAGAAAACACAATGTCTAATACAGAAAATAATGAAAATAGTTAAACCAAAAAAATATCGATTGTGCACTGTTGATGACTGGAAAAAGGTGATTTTATTAAGAATTACATTTTTTTGTATGGGAATATAAATAAAGTATGAATAGATGAAGTGACAGTGAACCTCTGCGACTAGATTATATCCAACAGACTTAAAAATATCATTTTAAAAATATTATTTGAGGTTTTTGTTATAACAGATGGCACTGGAAGATTAATTTATATTAAAGGCATATAGAAGGTTTCATTTATGAAAAAAATTAATGAAACATTTCAACATTACTCGACCTCTTGTCATAATTCGAAATTGGTCTAGACTTTTATGTGGGAAAATAAAGTTAAAGTGTTTGATTGGCTTGGTAATACACCAGACTTATTTACTAAAAACTTATAAAACGCATATTCTCAAGAATTGTTTAGCTAAGATGAATTGCACCACAAAAAAAAAATGATTACAAGTACTATACACGTATGGTTACATGATGATGAAGTCAAATGTATGTATGTTAAACTAGTAAACTTAATACAAAGACGCGTTGGAGAGTTCATTTCTACTAAAGTGGACATGCTTCGTACTAATATACATATTTTTCAGTCTACTTATAGAATGTAGTGATTAGAAAGCTAAGGTTTTTGAACAAATATGTCTTTTTTTACTTTTTTCCAATTTATTAATTTATTAATTCGAATAGTATAACAGTTATTTACCTTATGTTTTACTATAAGATGAACTACATATGGTACAATCGCTCCAGCTATGGTTCCAATCCCGTTTGACATTCCCATCAAAATACTGGCGTATCTCGGAGCTATATCAAGATGATTGACGTTGAAGCCAGATATGGCGAATCCACTGAAACCAACTCCTATTGAAAGAGCTGTCATTCCCTGTGTTATCGTATGAGAATAGGCCATTATAAGGAAGAACGTGGCTTCCATGCCAAATCCTGTAAATTATATAATCATATAATTAAAGTTAAGAAATAAACGCTACTTAAATATGTGGAAAGAAAAAATGTAAAATATATGAGATAAATAAACAGTAACAAAATAAATTCATTAAAAGAAATATTGAACAGAATTACGTCTTACTAAAGTGTTGGAAAAAGTATTTAGTGTTTATGTACATATTTGGCTTTAATATTTTTTACAACTGTATTATGATATATGGCCTTACAGTATATATCTTTGCATTTTTTCATTTAAATTAACGTTCAAACTGGCTAGCACAACTGTTAGTTTTAACTCCGAAAGCTCAAAAGCTTTTACACTATCAAATTTGTGAGGGATTGTATACGTAATTAGGTATCACTACCAAAAATAACTGTTTCAAAATCCTAATTTATTAGGGTACGCTTTATTTAGCTATTTCTAAGAGACCACCTCACAATTACAGATTTTATCCCTACATAAACAGACAAACCGGGAACTCCAGTACAAAACTCCAGGACAAAGCGCAAGCACTGGTTAGCGTCAAATATATCAATCTCCCCGGTGATGCCGTCACATTTCAACAAAAGATAAGTGAGTTTTTTCACGAATTGATAAAATTTGTAGGTTACTCCAAGTATTTTTCGATATTTTATAATTAACATATTCTATTAAAATTATTTATTATTTCAATTAATTAACCAGCAATTTCAACATATCCTTCATATTAAATTAAAATAAATATTGAACATGTTTACTTCTTACTAAGTTTCGAAAGAGACATGTTTTGTTATGTTCTAGAATAAATAAATAATGTAAAAAATATCTACACCGTATGTGAAACAATTTAAAGAAGATATAAGAAAAGGTAGAAAAAAATAAAAGCATTTGGAAAAAAATTCTATCACAATTTATAAAAACAAACTTAAGTCTTTCATAAAGACTTAAGTTTGTTTCATAACATAAAGACTTAAGTTTCTTTAACCCTCAGTAAAGCTTCAATGTCACTTAGCTTGTATTTTAATCTACGTAGGCGGTCCGATAAGTACTTAGCCTCACACGCTTGATGGCGCCGCTATCGCAACAGAAATCTGTTATATCCCAATTCTCATAGATGGTTAACGTTAAATTTTCAGCCGAATCGGAACTCGGAGTTTTGTTTGTTTTTTTTTTGGATTTTAGAAAAATGGAAAAAGTGCTCTTGCACCATGAACAAGCCAGCGTCTCATCCCTTCGTCATGGCCAAATTGGTCGAATTGGGCCAAGAACTGCTGACCCATTTACCATATTTTCCAGATTTGACCCCGTGTGAGTTTTTTTTCAAAATTTAATTAAGTCACTCACCGGACAGAAATTTAACTCGAATAAGTAGGTTATCGGCTCCACGAAAACCTACTGTGCAGACCTCGAAAAATCGTATTTTTCATAAAGATTCAGGGTTAAAGAATCGAGCTAAAAATTCGTTTTTCTTTTGTTGGCTAATTACTTATCGGACCGCCCTAGTTGGTAGGTTATGAACTATAAACAATTACAAACAAAACATTACCTCCACAATTAAAAAGTTTTCTAACTTGAGTTGTGGTGAGTATGCCTTTTTTTCTCAGACGATCTGCCAAAATTCCTCCAGTGGGCACAATTCCAGTCATCAACAAATGTGGTAACGCTCCCAATAAAGCATTCTAAAAAATGAGATACAATTATCAATATTTACGTAGTTTTTTTTTAAACTATTTTATTTTTTAAAACGGTTGTTTTTATTGTTATTGATTATATTACGATCTTTACTTATTGGTAAGAGACTTTTGCATTGGTTTGCAGTTGCCTTGAATTCTTTTCTGTTGAGATTAACTGTCTTATAAAATGTTCTGACTTCTTTTTCTTTGTTAAGGTTTTCTATAGTATTTAAGTTCCTTAGTTAAAAGGTTTCGTTTTTTCTTTTTTTTATCCTCTTTCCTCCTCTTCTCTTTGTCTGGTAGTTCTCTACAGTTTTTCTAATTCATCGGGTAAGTATTTTCAAAAGGCTTCTTCACTTTTCTCTCCTGTTACATTTTTGTATTCATCATCAAACCAATGATCTTTATGTCATAAATTTCTATTCATATTTTGTCTTTTGCTGCTGCTTCAATATTTTCCTTTATTCTGATTTCACATGTGTTTGTGATGTTTTAGATTTCTATTCTTGTCAACGACATGACTTGCTTCACACTTTTATTATAAACTGTTAACATTCATCTGAGTTATCTTGATAATATCATAGATTGCGTTTTCTGGATAGGTATAATCAGATGTACTGGTTTCAATACAATAAAATGTACAATTTTATAATCTTATTTAAAAACAACACTTACTTCCGTCATTCCTGAATGAAAACTGTCTTGAAAATATGACGCTTGAAATAAAACTAGTAAATAAAAGTTCCACGATCTGCAGAAATTCGCTACGAAGATGGCATAACAAGGTAATGATGTGAAGAATGACTTCCATGGTGTGTTAGTTAAAGTTGGAGTTACGTAGTGTTGTTGTGCAGTACCTAGAGAATTTTCTATGAAGGCTAATTCTTTGATATCTATACAAGTATGGTACGTTGGTTTCTCAAAAACTAACCAAAGCCAGGAAACATACCTAAAAATAAAAGAAATTATAATTGTATCATTTGGTAAATAATAATATGTCTAAATAATCGAGTTTTTAATAGTCCAGTTTTGTTTTGATTCCGGTATTACAAACTTCTATTAGTATAATCAGGTTCTCATTTTATTATTCGGTAAACATTAATACCTGTATCTATTACAGGTGTTTATTTATGTTTAAACTGGATCTTGTTCTCATTTTATTATTTGGTAAATGTTAATACCTCTATCTTTACAGGTGTTTTATTTTTAAACTGCTGGTTGTTTTATTGCAGGTGTTTATTTATGTTGAGAATTTAATACTCGACTTTTCAGCACCCATTTTGGAGCCCTTATCAAGAGGGATACGGTTCCTTTCGAATTTGGACTACTCCCCTCACTCGTGAGGTACTAAGTATCGTGTATAAAATGGTCTAAGATTTCAAGCTGCCTACTCCTCAGTGTCGAGTGACGACTGGTTTTATCCTGTGTGCCCGCTTTTATACTCTCAATATGAGCGAGAACGGTATGCGCTGACGTGGTCTGAGTTGACCTGGTCTGAGTGGTGTGGGTTAGGGCATGATACTATATATGACAAGTATCATGGGTTGGGGCAGGGGTCGCTGAAGTAGAGGCTGCCATGTTGCCGGTAGTCGTTCAGCGTCATTGTGCGTGTTTAAGCTGTTAAGCCGGTTTTCAATTTCGATGGCTTCACGAATGATTCTCGATTTTAACGAGCGGATGTGAGCGATGGCTTTTGCTTTGTCAAAATCTATTTTTTGGCCTGTCTGAATATGATGCTGTGCTAGGGCTTAAGTGGTATCGGAATGTTTAACTGATATAGAATGTTCGTAATACAGTTAGAGATTTGTCGGTTTATCTGTCCTATGTATGTACGTAATCAACTAGAAACAACGTATCTCGTAGACAACCATGGTCTTCATTGGAGATTTGGTCTTTTACGGATCTGACAAGATTGGACAACTTAGAGTGAGTAGTGAAGATGGTTTTGATGTTTAGAGGAATAAGAGTTCTACTGATCTTGTCAGTAACACCTTTAATAAAAGGTAAAAAGATTTTGAGTTGATCCGACTGGCAAGGATTTTTTGGATGTAATGGGGTTTAGATGTTTTTGAATGCTCTTATTGATTTGGGTTTTGTGGTAGCCGTTTTGTAAGAGTGTTTGCATTATTGAAATGATTTTGGATGATCTGTGATTGTTATCGCTAAGTCTTATGGAACGGAAAATAAGAGTGTTGATAACTGCATTGAGTTGAAAAGGGTGATGATGTGACTGGCATTGAGATAGCGGTTTGTATGACTGGGTCTCCGATACACGGAATAGGAAAATCTGTGAGGTAGGTTTTTCTGAATAAGAACATCAAGGAATGGCAAAGACGCTTCAGACTCAACTTCCATTATGATTTGAATACATACTAAGATGTATTACATTCAGGTGAGAGAAAGAGATCTAAAGTGTCCTTACCATGGGAGCCATATGACAAAGGTGTCATCAACGTACCGTAAAAAGCAGGTGGGTTTGAGATTTGATGAGGACAGGGCTGCTGTTTGAAAATATTCCATGTAGATATCAGCTATTACGGAAGAGATGGGGGATCCCATTGGGGCACCTTTCATTTGACGATAGAAATGAATTTGAAATGAAAAGTATGTATTAGACATGCAGTGTTTTATGAGAGATAATTTGTCTTGGGGGATTTGATATTTGGAGTCCAAGATAGAAATGGTTTCATCTATGGGAATTTTGGTGAATAAAGTAGAAAACTAACTAGTATATCTCAGGGTAAATAGAAATGTTTTCAGAAAATTATATATAGGTAGAAGGAGAGAGCAAGGAAAAAGAAAAAATGAAAAAATACTATTTTAGTGTTTTAATAGAAAATGTTAAGTGCAATATTTCTGAACTTCTTCAGTTTTAATAATTGTATTTTAACATACAGGTGTAAAGCAATATAAAGTAAAATTAGTCCAGGCTGTGACGGCCGCTCCCGTTGGGAAAATGTTTCTGATTCGGTTTCTTCTCGGATTCTGGTTAAAAAATGTCCCCTTTAAACAAATCTGAAGGGTGCCGGGCGAAATTTTTGGACAGAAATTGTTTAAACAATTTTTTTAAACAAATTCCAAAAATATTTTTTTTTAATCTGAAAACATTTTTTTAGGTGTTTTGGTCATTCTAAAAAAAAGTCTCTTGTCATTTTTCTCTAAAGTTGATAGTTTTCGAGTTATAAGCGATTTAAAGTCTGAAAAACGCGAAAATACGCATTTTTGAGGCTTGAAAACACATATGTAAATTATTATTTTGAGGTTACCAAGTGTCTAAATTGAAGTTTAAACATTTAACTTCAGATTGTGAAGTGTAATCGGGGCTTATTTTAATTTAGACCGTTGTTTTTTAATTGTTAAATATGCGCGTACACTCGATTTTCAGCCGCCGCAACGCGGTGCGCTAGAGTGCGCTTCTATCGTACTTATGCATAGTTTACATATACACTTACGCAAAAAAACCCGAACAAATCCTTGAAGTTTATTAACATAGTTTTTTTCCATAATTTATTTATGTTGGTATTAATTATTGTCATTGGGCTAATTAAATAAATCAATCATCGCAATGTAATAACCGTACCTATAAAGTTTTTTTTTTCTTCCAAATTTGAACAATATAATTATTATTTATTGAGTATATATTTATTTATATCAATTGTAAATAATATTTTTAAATTATTATTTAAATAATACAATGCAGTAAATATTAATATTAGTAAACTTAATTTTAAATTGCGCGGTGTTTAAAAACAATATACTATCGCAAAAATGCAAGTTTTTACCTGTTTAACAATCGCGCGCTCATACTTGATTTGTTATTACTTAAACGATCATTAGGAAGACTATTGTTTAATGCCCATTAAAAGGGTATTATATTATTAATGTATTGTTAAAAAAATTGTGAATGGATTTAAAATGTCTTTTTCCGTACCTCTTCTTAAATGAAAACTCATCGAAGAAAATTTAGTTTGTATTTTTTTGTAATAACATCAACAATATTAAGTTAGTGCAAAAACCTAAAGTAGATTTTTACATAACAATACAAAATGCTGCTCTTCGACGAAAAGACAGTGTGACTGAAAAATTTAATTTAATCTAGCCAATATACCTTGTACCTCTGACGCACTCAATAAATCATAATTATTTGTAAGTAATATGTAAACTATGCATAAGTACGATAGAGGCGCACGGTAGCGCGCGGCGCCGCGGCGGCTCAAAAATCGAGTGTACGCGCATACTTAACAATTAAAAAACAACGGTCTAAATTAAAAGTAAGCCCCGATTACTCTTCACAATCTTGAAGTTGAATGTTTAAACTTAATTAGACACATGGTAACCTCAAAAATAATAATTTACATATGTGTTTTCAAGCCTCAAAAATGCGTATTTTCGCGTTTTTTAGACTTTAAATCGCTTATAACTCGAAAACTATGAACTTTAGAGAAAAATGACAAAAGACTTTTTTGTTTAAAATGGCCCAAAAAACCTAAAAAAAGTTTTCCAGATAAAAAAAATTATTTTTGGACTTTGTTTAAAAAAATAAACAATTTCTGCCCAAAAATTTCGCCCGGCACCCTTCAGATTTGTTTAAAGGGGACATTTTTGAACCGGAATAATGCGAAGAAACCGAATCAGAAACATTTTCCCAACGGGAGCGGCCTCACAGCCTTGACTAAATAGTTTTAGGTGTTAAAAAGTTGTCAGAGTATATCAGAGAAAAGGTTTTTTAACAAAATGGACTAAAAAAGAAAGAATCAAAATAAAAACAGAAGATCAGAATCATATAAAAAAGGAGATGGTAGTATTGTTTTCTAGGTTGATAATAGCGTAGCATGGTCTTTCTATCATTTTTTGATTATTTTTCATCTTAATATGGATTACTTTATCTTTTTCGAAAGGGAAAGAAGAGCATATTGTCATTCCATTTTCTACCTTGCAAAAATGGCACTTTGCTCAATTTTTTTTAGTTATCCTATGAATAAACCTATCTTTAGGAGGCATTTTAATAAATTATTATGCAGGAAACTTAAAATGTTTGACAATTTACAGAAAATTATAAATTTTACTTTCGGATTCCTTATTCAGCTTTTTCTATATTTATCGAATAAAAAATTTAGTTAAAAATTAAAATATTTAATCTTTTTTAACTTACCAAAATATACCCATTACCCCGTAAAAGTAGAACGGAGCTAGAGGTCCGAAGTGCTCTATAAGTTCACCAGAAATTGGCATTGAGAACATAACCCCTGCATAACAACCGCTAAAGGCAAGGGTTGCTAGACGGGATCTTTCTAATGGAGGGGCCCAATGTCTCATTATACCGTGACATGCTGGATAGGTAACGCCCTGCAAATCAAGATGCCTTAAATTATCTTTCAAATAATATTTAATTGAACCAACTAGTATATATACAGTGATTTATTAAGGGTGAGTATAACTATTGAAAGTATTTATACGTATAGGGTAAATTTTTAAAACATTTTTAGGGGGAAATATTAAAACATTTAACCCTTTCGCTCATGATTTTTTTAAACAAAAGTATTTCTATTTTTGAAAAAATAGCATGTCCACACATGAGGACATTGTGAGATAACGGGGTAAAAAGACTGTGGGTTAGAGAAAAAATAAATAATGAGAACAATGATAATATTTATTCAATGCACATTATACATGATTTATATACTGTGGTACTCCACAAAACAATTGTTAATATTGGGCAAACATAAATGAACTTTGCATTTGAGGCAAGATGTACGAGATTTTCCCTTGCATCCGGGTTTCTTGCAACGCGAAGCATTTTTCAATTTATCAATAGAAGGTAAATGTCCCACATTGTCCAATCTTACTTCCTTCACTGGACGTACTTCAATGTTTTTTCTTTTAGGTGTGTTTGGTTCAGGCCTTATCGAAAGCGGTCGTCCTCTTTTTTTATTGACTGTTTTTTCTATAGCTAAAAGAACTTCAGCAATTTCTGCGCGAAAGTGCACCAAATCTAAGATTCTTTGCTTTGGTATTTGCAAATTTGTTGCTTGCCTACTATATTCTAGCCATGCATTTGTACAGGCTAAATCTATACCATGTGTGAACATCCGCAATGTCCATTTACGTGACCTAATAAAGGTCCTGTACAATGTTAGTAAGAAATTGAATTTGTCAACACCTCCCATTGACAAATTGTAATCCTTTATTACCTGTGGTCTATTTATTTCTATATAGGTCTTGTTTGTTTTGTTCCATCGTTTACACTTGTCGATCGTCCCAATTCCTATATAATTAGATGCCATTATTACAGGTTTGTTATTATACCACTTTGTCATCCCCCACCTCCCCATCGTTGCTGATTATTTCTTCTGCACTACCACGTCCATGGTTTTTCATTACTTTATCAGCAGAGAAGCTAGGGCTACTGAATCTATTTTGCCGTGTAGTACAAACAGCAAAGATATTTTTT
This sequence comes from Diabrotica balteata, assembly GCA_918026665.1. Taxonomy (NCBI): domain Eukaryota; kingdom Metazoa; phylum Arthropoda; class Insecta; order Coleoptera; family Chrysomelidae; genus Diabrotica; species Diabrotica balteata. Next base: position 20,696,069 of record OU898277.1, read on the forward strand.
TGGCGCAGAATTTGTAACAACCAATAACTAGAGAAATAATTATCAAAATAGACTTTGCAATTATCCTCTGTGATGCGATCACACAGCTTCAAAACGACAGCTGCGCCTTGTCCGAAAACTGTCATTTGTGTTTGATACAATTCCGTTTTAGCTCCCTGATAAATTATAAAATCGAACATCTGCCCACTTGCACCGCAAATTGCAAATATTTTTATTCCCCATGGATTTGGTTTGTTTTTTATATATTGCTTCACATTGAGTGATCCTTTGAACGGCACTATTTGTTCATCAATTGACAGATTTTTCTCCAATGGAAGTGACAGCAAACGGGCGCGTATTGTTTCGTACAAAGGACGAACTTTCCAAAACCTATCCTGATGCTGATCCAAATATAGGTTATATTTACCTACTCTAGAAGAACCCGTTTACTCACAGAGTCCACAAGTGAGGACGTCACTTTTCAGTAAGAATACAAAGCCAAAAATCAATTTATTCCACTTACAACTACGTATTCCACAAAAATGCACCTTTTCGAACATATAATAATTTTTACAACATGTGGGTGAGTCACCTAGTCTAAAAATAAATTACTGTTCTTTGCGCGGTATAGATGTCTGCACAGTGGCCAGAATCTTACTAAAACTTTTCCGATCGTTTCTTCTACTTGCCAACAGATGGGGTCTAGTGCATGAATAAGGAATATTTAGAGGTCCCTTAACGTGGACAACATGAGCAAACAGTCATACTCTTATAATTTCGTACAACTGAGCGCGTAGAAATGTATGTCCACATTTGTGGACGCCGTGAGTGAAAGGGTTAATATAATAATGTAAAGAAACGTTTCAAAAATTTATCAAAAAAAAGTCATATACTTCTTGAACGGTTTTGTATTCATTGTGTAGAAAAAAAATTAAAGAATCTTTAGTATTGTTAATGTTGCATGATGTTTTTTAAAATCATATCAATATATCACATTTACCCCAGGGACCGGGGCAAATGTGGAGAAAGTTTACATTTTTGTAGTAAATATTATATTTGATTATCTGGGGTTAGGTATTGTATAATAGTATAAAAATAAAAAGTATAAAAATGTAATTCAAGCTCTCTACTTGTGTTTTTTTTTAGAATTTATTTTGTTGAAGAATTTAAATTTTTGAAGACAATGTCAGAACAAAGGAAACAAAAATATAATAAAACTAAACAAACACTCCAAGTTTTCTTGCAATTAGGCCCGGCGCAAATTGAGCACAGCCCACGCACATCCTACGCGCAGCCCACGCGTGTGTTATTTTGTAAAACGTGGTTTTAGACGGAGCGACGCATATTAAACCCAAACCACGGCCAGGCTTGCTGCCAGACTTGGTTGGTGTGGATAGAGTTGTGCTAGCACAACTTCGTGACAAACACAGTTTCGTGGGTCGTGGGTCTCTACCTAACCTTAGTTATTTTGTTTTGTGTGACCAATTTTTTGTTATTCAGTGAAAATGGAAAAGTTTATTGAAATTGTTCGAAGCTTTAGTGTCTTGTATGATACTAGTAATGAAGATTACATGAGAACAAAACTAATATTTTCTTTATTTGTGCTAAGCGACTGGGATGTAAGTCGCCGTTATAATAATTCAAAAAAAAATAATTTAAATTATTTTTTATTAAATCAAATGAGAAATATAACAAATCGAGAACTAAGAAAAAAAATAAATATTTATTTCCTAGCAAAATGTTTATGAACACCTAAGATGAAAACTTCAAAATAAAATTTGATGGTACTTTTTCGTGATGCTCATATTGTAATGGCTTTATACACCGAAATTAAATTAAAAAAGAACATGAAGAAAGTAGAAACATAATAAAAATTCTCAAATTTAAATTTATCTCGAAAACAAAATACGATCTGAAATGTTTGTATTTTTTTAGCTCTTCTGTTGTTTATTACGTTATTTCATTTATTTCAACAATACTTTGTATAGTATTTTGTTAGAAAATTACAACTTAGTACTCTCAGCATTGTAAAAGTTTCCAAGAAATTAATATCCGATGGAGTTTTCAAAACAAGCGAAATAAAAGTCAGAATATTCAACGGCATTGTGGCCAGTTACAATATCTGCCTGTTATGCTAATTAGTAATTAGAAAGTCAATATCGGCAAAAACCAGCTTATTAAAATTATGGGTATCTACCTGTTATAGTCTTTTGTTGAAGGATTTCAATTTATTACCCTTATTATATGTAAAAGTTCTCAAGAAATTAATATCAGGCTCAGTTTTCAATGAAACAAAAATCTAATCTTTAATTTCAATCTTTCAATTTCGATTTCAATTTTTTACCCTTAGCATTTGTGAAAGTTTTCAAGATACTTATATTTTCAGATTAAAAATTGTTAGTTGGATATTAGGTAAAAGGTCTAGAAAATATAGTCTTTATTTAAACTAATATACTGAAGACAGTCTATCTTTTCGTCGAATGGTATTTGCGAAAACAATCTCCTATGCATAGTCCAGGTTTTTCGTCACAATCAGCACACTCTTAAATTGTGTTTTTCCTAATTTTATGGATAGAACATATTCTACACAAATATTTGACATGGGCGTGGGCTGTGTTCAATATGCGTTAGTATTGAAAAAGGTGTACTTGGACTAGGTTGGACCATGCGTGGGCTGCGCGTGGGATGTGCGTGGGCTGTGCTCAATTTGCGCCGGGCCTTAATGTTGAATGTTAAAGCCTTTAAAGGTAACTGGAAATTGGTACATTTCACGTCTGTCGACTAGGTAGGACTGGTAGGACTTTTGTAATATCCTGTTGTAGTACAGTATTATTATTAGGATTTATTGGCCATACAAATTTGTTTCCTTGAGGTCGTGTAAATTTATCTATCCACTCATCATTCATATTTTCTGATACAATTTCCACATAATCATTGTTTATCCTTTTTGGGCAATATTTTACCAATACTCAACATCCGACATACATTCACACTTTTTGTCGAATTCCAATTCTCTTTGTCTTCCTCGTCATTTTTTTTATTTTAACATATAATCCACATCAACCACGCAGGGTTATTAGTGGAGTAACATATACAAGAATTCATTTTATTTACACTAAATAGATGTATATAAACGTAAATATTTTAAATAATTTATTACATAGTCAGTGTTTATGATTAATGTGGTTTTGATCTCATCTGAGATTCCATATTTTCTTCTTGTTTCTTCGTCGTACTGGCAGTGAATCAGAATATGTTTCACCGTCAATGGGAGAGAACAGTTTCTGCAGGCTGGAGAAAATTCTTTGTTGATTAAGAATTTATGAGTCAGTGCAGTTTGTCTAATTCTTAGTCGGTTAATTATTACTTGGTCCCTTCTATTGGATGGATTATTCAAGAAGGTCTTCACAAAGGGATAAATCTCATATAGTTTGGTTCCTGAATCTTTCCAGTAGTCTTGCCATATGTTTATACAGTGGTCTTTAATTAGGTTTTTAAGATCGGAATATGGGTAATTTCTTGATTTGTTTGTGTATTGTGGGTTTATTCGACTTGTGTTTGTTAGACTATCCACTTTCTCATTTCCAGCTATTCCTACATGCGACGGTACCCAGATAAATGCTAACTCTTTTTGATTTAATTAAATTATATTTATCTCATTTTTTATAGCCCGAAATATTAGATTTGTAGGGTATATTTGTTTTACACTTAATTGAGCATTTAATGAGTCGGTGATGATGACACATTTATTCTCACTATGCGTTTTGAAGAAACTTAGGGCTTCCAAAATGGCTGTGGTCTCGCCTGTGGGGATGCAGCAGTTAGTATGGATATAGTATGAGAGATGTATTTACAATAGTATGCAACAGCATGTCCGTCGTGAGCTTTAGAGGCATCACTGAAAATTTGGAGATAATTAGGATAATGAGATATCCCTTCGGAGTATAAATGTTTAATGAAAATCGGATTTGTAGTTGATTTGGGGTATTTTGTGAGGGTTAAGTTAATGGTAAGTGGTTGGATTGTCCATGGAAAAAAATTTACACTGACTTTATCCATGTCAAAGTTAAAGGATTTTATTCGTTCTATAAGGGGAGTACTATTTTTAGTTAGTTTTGTAGAAGCAATACTGGGATGGCAAATTTGGGAGAATACTGGATGTTGTTTCTGTGCTGAGATTTTGCCTATATAGTTTAGGGATAGCTGTTGGCATCTAATATACAGAGGGGGTTCTCTCGCTAAAACTTGTAAGCTACTAATAGGGCTAGTTCTGAAGGCACCCAGTGCTAATCTCAAAGCTGTTTCCTCGTCATTATTTACAGCTATTTTGTCTCTGGCTCTGATTTCAAAAGTGTATCCAGAAACTCGTCAGCGTTATCAGAATCCATGAATATTGGGGACATTGACTCATCGTCTTCGCTCCTGCTAAATGATAATGACTCTCGTTTATTTCTTTTTTTGGCCTTTGCCTTAGTTATGAATTTTAGTACCGTTTCCTTTTTGTTGAGATTTCTGTTTTAAAACATCAATAGCTTGTTGTGATGTCAATACTTCAGATCCAGGTCATAACAATTTCTTATTTTTGGTTGGTGTGTTTGGAAGTTGTTTTACTGTTGATAACAATAAATCTTCAAATGTTACATTCTTATTTCAGTTAAACTTGTACATTCAATCGATTCAAGTTCATCGACTCTGGCAAAGATATTTTTTACTTAGTCGGAAATGGTAGTTTCGATTAGAGCATCAGGCGTAGGTCCTTTGTTTTGATAAAATACTTCTTGAGTTACTTTAGTTGGTACCAATACTTTATTACCATTTTCGTGTATAGATAATATGGAATTTTTTATAATCTTTCTCTTATTAAGCAAGCAGGGAGGAAATGATGTTTTAGGGATAACGTGACGATTAAAAGGAATAATTCCGCCTTTTCTAAAGCCGTTGATGATTACTTCCCAGTTCACCTGTTTCCAAGTTGTACACAAAAAATTGTGAAAATATTTGTTTTGGTACTGTAAGAGAACTGTAAGAGAGTACTGTAAGAGAACTGTCAATTTTGACATCCGTTAGTGTCTAATTGGCAAATCCTTTACGTGTTTGGTTCATACGCTGGTGTTTATGAGTTCAAATCCCAATATGAATTTCCTTTTTTATTTTTAAAATATTTAAAAACCTCATGTTAATCTTATTAAATATGTAATTTAGGCAAAAATGCTAAATTTTAATATAAAATGAAAATGCGCAACATAATCTGAGTTGTTGGTTTTTTATTTTTATCATCGTAAAGTAAGTTATGTATATTGGCAGTTTTAAATACTTATGAATATTGCATTTTAATTTATATTGTATTATTATATTGAATTATGTTGCAGTGTACTTATTGTATTCTAATTTTTATATTATAACAAAATAAACAATGAATTTTACTACAGAGTATGTGTAAAATTTTTTTTTGCATTCAACTCCTTTTATACATATATGAAAATAAAAATATAGATTTTCATTAAAATATTGATACAATCCTTCATTTACTATACTCCTATTACAGGTTAATTGTTTATATACAGCAAACGATGCACCATATACCTATGCAACTAATTTTTTTCTCTTTCTGCTCTCTCTTATCTATAGCATTACATATGTAATGATTGTGCAGATTGACTTCCATATAAATTTGTAATGGCAAACGCGTGTATAGAAGTATAACTTCTACCGGCAGTCCCACTGGACTGCCACACCCGTTTTTTTTTGTTTTTTATGATTAATAATCTTAAGAAATTGTAACATTCTTTTGATTGGCAACAAAAAAATCACTGAAATTCATGTTTGGGCCCGAGGGGGTTAGAGAAATAAATATAGACACATTCATATCTCTTATATGTAATTTAAAGTAAATAAATAAAGAGGTTATTGAAGATCGTAAATTGTAATCATTTTAAGGCAGCTATTTTTTATGCAACTGAACATTCTAATATACGAATAATAGATAAGTAATTTGTTTGTTAATATTAATGAAACTTACCTCTACTAATCCTTGCATAACTTTAACAACGATAAGAACGTCCGGTTTTTGATAAACAGCCGGAATAATAAGGTTAAGAATACAGGATGATGCTATTGCAGCTCCAAATAACTTGTTGGCTGGATACGCTGCCGCAATTAGGCCACCAGGGATTTGTGTCACGAAATAACCCCAGAAGATGGCTGCGTCGACCGCTGAAAGTGTTTCCGGAGTCCAAGTGTTGTTCTGGAAATAAAACGGAAATGTTAGAAAGAGCGAGATAATCAATTACGTATATTGTGCTTAAAAATATCTTGCTGTCGAAAAAAAAAATCACGAATTAGAAAAAACTAAAGGTTCCCTTTGGTTGGTAGGTTAGTCACTTCCACAAGAGAATACAAAACATTACCTATCCTATTGGTTGTAATTTTTTGCTTTCTTTAAAATACATATTTTAAGAAAAACAATATACATACTTTAAAATAATCTGTATGTTAGGTTAGTATGTTAGTTTAAAGATAAGGCCATACTTTGAAAATATTTCTACGCATCATCCACAGTAGAATCAGAGATAAATGTAAAGAAGACTAGGATGAAACACAATTTGGCTTCAGAAACTGACTGGGAACTCGGGAGGGGGGGCGCCCTCTTTGCATTAAATGTATTACTGCAGAAATGTCGAGATCAAAGGAAAGACGTCTTTGCTGTATTTATTGACTATGAAAAGGCCTTTGATCGTGGTTCAGCATCACAAAATAATTACAATATTAAAGATAAAGGAGTTGATAGTCAAGACATACGATTCATAGAAAAGTTATACTGGCGTCAAACAGCGTCAGTTTGCATAAACGGAAAATCAACAGAAATATGTAAAATACAAAGAAGTGTCAGACAGGGTTGTATACTATCCCCACTGTTATTTAATTTATACTCAGAATATTTAAAGGAGCGCTGCATAATTTGGAATGGGGCGTGAAAGTTAATGAAATTCTGATAAATACAATCAGATATGCAGACCATACAGCTATTTTAAGTGATGACATGAATGGACTACAATGCCTTTTAAATCTCATTGATACAGTGGGAAGAGAGTTTGGCCTAAACATAAACTGTTCAAAAACAAAACACATGGTGTTTAGCCGTTTTTGGCACATTAAGATGCACGATTATATGTTGTTGGTCATATATAAGAGAGTGTCCAGTTTTAATTATCTTGGTTGCCATATTACAGAACAACTAGATCCAGATCAAGAGATAAAATGTAGAATTGAGATAGCCTGCACGACATTTTTAAAAATGAGGTCATTCTTCTGTAATGATTACTTACAACTTCAACTTCGAAAGCGCATGGTTAAATGCTACATTTGGGTCAGTCCTCTTATACGCTGTCGAAGCATGGACATTAAAAATATCCACCATTATTCGTCTGGAGGCCTTTGAAATGTGGCTGCACAGACGTATACTAAAAATTCCATGGACGGCTATGCTGACAAATGTGGCAGTCCTTGTGTCAAACATCAAATGTAGAAAGATGGCCTATTTTGGACACGTAGTAAGGAGAGACCGATACAATATTCTTCAACTTATTATGATGGGTATAATCGAAGGACGCAGAGGAATTGGATTGTAGAAAGCAGGCTCTTGGTTGAAGAATATCAGGGAGTGGACAGGAATAAGGAAAGCTGAGCAATTCTTTAGAATAGCTCGAGATAGAGACAGTTTCGCCATGCTAATCGCCAACGTCAAGGGGACTTGATAGGGCACGTTAAGAAGAAGTTAGTTTAGTAGGTGGTAGTTTTAAGGTGTACCTTAACATTTCCGTTAAGACTGGGAGCCATTCTCTCTCCGGATGTCGACCATAATGTAGCATCGCCTATTTTAAATTTTTAAAGTGTTTGTCCTTGTGTAGTGTAGTATGCGATGTGCAATTTTATGTTTATACATTCTATAATTGTTGGATAGGCCAATATTGACAAAGTAAGTCTAAAACCTTAATCACATTTTTTGAAGTTAATTAATTTCTTCAGTTAAAAAAACGTTTCTTGTCTTATTTCAGATGCCCCTGAAGATGCTCTAGGAAGCGAAAGTTCTTGAACGAGATTTAATTAATAAAAACTGTGCTCAATATCTGCCATTTACTTGATCAAAATTAATAAGGTAAAACTTACCATTTTGATTTTGACAAGACCCATGCTAGTTCTCATTCCAAACATAATTATAAATCCCAAACAGCTAAGCAAAGCCACCGTAGCTCTCTTGCTGAGATAAGGTAGCTCTGCTCTGATATATTCATCGATTTTTCTCGGAGCTGGTCGTTCATAGTCGGGTAAACTGTCTGGTGAGCTGATGTCCGCAATGGTACCGCTGGCATTAACATCACCCTTTTCCTGTTTCAGTGTTGGCGGAGTAAATTGGTCGTATTGGTTCCTAGAACAAAAAAAAAACAGTTTAGAACAGAAATACATACAGCTAATAGAATTGCTACAGAATATTGCTAAGAGGTATTGTTAGTTGGGTGTATTTGTATTACTTTAAGTATTGATCTGAAATTGCAACTTTGTGGTACCTTCATTTTTTCTTCTTTCTAATAAATAATTTTACTCCACAGTCTCAATTGCTCGGATAGTGCATAATTTACCTAACTTAAACTACGCAGGATAAAAAGAGATCTTTCTCGCGAATGCCATGAATGTTACCCTCGACGATCAGTGTTCTAGGTTTTCTGTTCTTGTCATTATATATCAAAAATATCTAAAGTAGGACTCATTTATTTTTGTTGACAGACAATGTACATGTGCTGTGTATGACGTTCACAATATTTTATTTAAGCTCACATCTCGAAGGCATTTAGTTTTCTTCTATTGACGGCCTTTAACGTCGATGTCTGAAAAGTTTTATTTCTTCGCCGCAGCCTGATTTTTTTGTTATAAGGTAGTTAAACCTCTTGATAAGTTTCAGATCAAAATGTTAATAATAAATGAATATAATTTTTAGTTTTATTAACTTTTATATAGCGTCACACCATATCATCATTATCCTGACTTTACAACCCTGCGTGGGTCCTAGCCTCCTCAAGAATTTCTCTCCAGTTGTCCCCATCCATCGCCTTTCTCCTCCAAGCACGTATTCCAATGTTTCTCATGTCTTCATCGATGTTATCAAGGAACCTCGTTTTTTGTCTTCCTCTTCTTCTCTGACCAATAGGTCTATCAAGGAGCGTTTTTCTAGCTGAGTCATTTTGTTCCATCCGCATTACATTCCTATCCACCTGATTATTTTCCACCATTACATGTTTTACGATATCTAGTTCCTGATATATTCTATAAAGTTTGAAGTTGTATCTTTTTCTACACACTCAATTGTCATTCACTGCTTCATAGATTCCCCTTAGTATTGGCGAATTGGTTCAGCATACAAAACCTTTTATAACGAACAAATTACACCACGAACACTATAAATTATATTTTTAGTATCCTCCTTAAATCTCTCAACCTTGCCGACCATCCACAAAAAAAACGAATTAGACATGAGCATTGTACGATATTGTCGTTAATCAACGGAAAATTTCCAATTTTAAATACTTAACTTTAAATACCACCAGAAAAATAAATAATAAACAGTAGTGCTAGGTTTTAGTTTTTGTTTTTACTTAAGTCGTTTGTTTAATGTTAAGTAACCATGCAGTTCTTATAACAATAAAAACAATCCACAAACTATTTGTAAGTTTAAATCCACCATTGTTGTTTTTTGTCCACCATTTGTCCAAATAGATTTGTACGTCGATATACAGTGAATAAGACAATAGAATAGAAATATTTAGAAAAGTATAATTCTTTGTTAGTTTTTAAGAATTTGTAGAAACCGATTAGCATGTTAATAGTTTTTAGGAAATTTATAATTGTAGGTAAAATTGTTGTTTTTTATCTAAATGGTAGGTTAGGTTTAGAGAGTATGTTTAGCAGTTATTTTCCAAAGGTTCAAGGCGAACAGTCGTTGTTCTCTGGTGGTTCCCCAGAGGTAGTAAGCAGTACAAGTGAATGTTTGTGAGTTTTCGTCGAGTAAGTGTATCTGACAGAAGCTGATCCAGTTAAATATTGTAAGTTAAATTTTTCTACTTATACTCCAAGAGTCACTGTTCAGGCCAGAACGAGAGATTCAGTTTATTGAGAGGAGAAGGGACTAGCATAATTTGAACGATACGTGCATTTCAAGGAGATCATTAAAGACGATAAGCTCGCAACAATTTGTTGTAAGATTGCTGATTACCTAAGGGACTGCTAAAAATAGATAGTGTAGGCTACAAGGAAGAAGGATTTGGACAATTGGACATTTGACATTTGGACATTTGGACATTTTTTTAACAATTGTAACCAATGAATTTTTTAGGGTTCACGTACGTAGAACAAAAATTTTGATAATCCTATATGAGATATTTTTTATTGAAGATATTTGAGTGTGAATTTTATTTCAATATATTAATTTGTATGATATATGTTTTTTATTATTCCGGTATTCTTTGGACCTTACCTATCATATGTAAAGCATAGATATTGAAGCACGAGTATAACCCTGAGATAAGAAAATTAAATAGTGTGATAGACTTACAATTGCATCATTTAAATAAGTTTAATTAATTAATTAATTAGCTAATTAATTGCTTGGCGCACCTGAGACTTTTAATTTCACATTAATATATATATATATATATTATATAATATATATATATATATATATATATATTTCGGAGACAAGCAATACAATTACCTACGAAAATTCAATAGCAGGAAAATATCCGAAATTTTTCGATGGAAATCACGAAGAGCACGTCGTGTAATAGGGGTAATAAATGTCCGATGAGAGTAACAAGTGAGAATTCTACGAGCACCGGGAGGGTCTAAATAATAAACAGGCAATGCTCTACCAACCTGTTGAATTTTAGGTTACCTAAGTGTGTTTTTATTGAACCCTTGGGAATTCGTGGCATAGGAGTTACGTAAAAGTGACAATTCTACTTTTATTGTATGTATCAGTTTATTAAATTTTACTACACTCAGAAATATAATTTTTAATATTATTGGTAATAGTTTTATAAGTAAAGAAGGATTAATAATTTGTATTTTGATAATCAATATCAATTTAGAAAACTAGAAAATTCTATTATTTTTAACCGAGTTCTTTAAGAGTACTTCTTCCAGCTTTATTGGTTAGCGAATCTCCTTGTCTAATGCTTGTTTCTTACTTTATATATTGCGAGAGTTTTTCTTCGGACTTTACCATCGCTACGCAGTTTTTATATACATCCTCAATCATTTTTACTAAATCTAGTGGTATTCTCCTTGTTGTATTCCAGCGATTTTGCTTTTATCTGCCTTATTTTCGAAATCTGCATCCGTGCACTATATTCCTGTTCGAAACCCTTGCCGTCCTCAATCAACAGTATTAGTTCTTCAAGTTCGGTGTTCTTTATAAAGAACGGTGGCGTTTTCCGTTATACTAAGTACGCATTTTTTCTTTAGTTACTGGACGGAAGCTTTGACTTTAAGTGAGTTAATGGATGAGATCGAAAATCGGTCAGATAATGAATCTACTGTTGACATTATTATTGAAGCGAAGCCTCTATACTGGCGTTGTATTACTGTTTTTATTTACAGTAAAATTCTGAGCAAGCGTTACCGAACTAGCGTGATAAAACGTGCGTGTAGAAACATCAAATGTATGGTGAACAATTTCATCAATAAATTCATGAGCAACAATTTGACCCTTTGCCTAAGAGTTACAAGAAGAGTGAATGAACTTGCTGATAGAAAAAGAAACCTTTTGTTCTTTGGGAATATGCCTACCTAGTGATCCGTACAATAAAACATTTCTTTTGTAATATGTAGTCCACTAGGACTTATAATCTTTGATATTACTAATATTATTCTCGATTAGATGGACAGTAAAACTTCTTTTAGTACTAGTAGTTATAATGAGTTCTACATACTCTTTTAATGTGTAAATCCTATCAGCTTTTTTTATTGTTCTCTTTGCTACAGCAAAGTTACGGTCACAAGGCATGAACGGGTGACCACGAATAGGTTAGTACTGGTTCACCGTTTCAAATCTTCTGAGATCTGTTAAGGCTCTGACGAACCTTAAAACTATATGATTTTTGTTTTGATCTCCAGCTCCATCAGAGAAAATGTGACAGTGTTTCACTTCCTCATATACAAATGTTTTAATATAATCCATTATGAAGAGACACATCTCGTCTAATCCTTGATATAGGTAGAAGTAGCTTTTACCGGTTTTAAGATCGTGTATGTTATACACAATGAGTGTAAGTTGAATTAGGTAAAATGTAACTTGGATGGGTGTTACTGGTAGAGATAGATTTTGCATATAGTCAATGCATATTCCTCCCACCGATGGGTCCACTTTTAACATACATGCATCATGTTTTAAGTTGTAATAGCTAAAAAAAGGGGGTTAGATCTTTATAAATGGGTATATTTACAAAGATCTAACCCCTTTTTTGTGATACGTGGTATACAGCCAGCTGCAGAAATTATTTTCCTTGTGGATTTTCTATAATAGCTACTCTTTTAGTACTATCATTGATATATTGGGACTTTTATTTTTAAATCGAGTTCTTCACATTTGCTGCAGGTGTCAATCTGAAGCCTGGCGAAGCGTAACTAGTGAAGACAGCTCTATAAAATCCATATTTAACTGGGACATCTGGAAATTTTTCTCAAAATACCAAATGCATTATTTTATATTTAGTTTTTCATTCCAATATTTCATTTCTCTTCCATTGTAGGGTGCTAGTTTGACAGGAAATGACTCAATATGGGTTTTAATACTATTGACTATTTCTTTAGGTTTTGCATTAGCTGGTTTTTGTTTACCTCTCATGTCAATAGATACTTGTCCTTTTTCTAAAATTTTAAAAAGATACTTGACAGATACTCTGTCTTTTTGTTATAGCATGCAGACTTAAAAATGCAGATCAACAAACAGAATAAACTGCTGTCCTTGTTCTCACTCTGTACGAAAATAAGTGTTCATGTTAGTTTTCTCCTGTTATCTTCAGTGTTTTGTCTAGGACGCCGTCGGGTAACTGTCAATATTTTAATAAAGAAATGAAATGAGGTTGAATGCTCGAATAAATGAACTTTGAAAATAAGGCTATTATCGAGCACAAAATAATTAAATCAAGCCCAAGTACTTTCGCTTATAATAGCATCTTCAGGGGCATTCTCAGAAACTGACAGAGAATGTAGCGTAGAAGCAATTTTAAACTGTTTGTCCTCGTTTTAGTGTAGTGTTTTGTATAATTTATTGTTAGTTTTAATGTTTCAACTTCCTACGCTTGCTGGGTAGATCTTATTTTGACGAAATGCCCCTGAAGATGCTATTATAGCGAAAGTACTTGGGCTTGATTTAATTATTTTGTGCTCGATAATAGCCTTATTTTCAAAGTTCATTTTAATAAAGGACTGAAGATAAGCGTCTTAAGCATTTTTGTTTTATAATTTATAAAATGTAAAAATTTCTTCCCTACATTCACGAGAAATCACAAGAAAGCATGTCTTCTTACACCTATAATGTAATAAGTCTAGTAAGAATTAAATATTTAACAAAAGTTGAGGTTATAACAACATACCTGCATGATTCTCAGTATACTGTTGTCCAGATTGTCCTGCTTTTTTATTAATAACAGCCTTTCAATGATAGGAAAGAGACTGACGAGGACAGCGGTGATGAAGATGCTGTTCATATAAGTAACTTACACGAGGAAATTAACTTCGAGTCTAATGAATTTTCTTTCTTTCTAAAAGCAAGTATCTTAAAACACAAATATGTGTTTCTGTCATCTTTTATTTGTTTTTGGTCTGATTTGCATTATTTTTATTGAATAAATAATCAGGATTTAGTACACAAGGTCTAGTAAGTCTCTCTACTGCAACTTTACGGTCGGATTTTAGACTAAAAAAAGTTGAAAATGACGACATCTGGTCAAATACGTCAATAAAAGCCTTTACTTTGTTATAATCAACAACTGCCGTGAGTTTCAATTTATTTATTTTCCCTGGAACTTTAAGTAATGTTCCATAATATTATTTGGTTGTGATCATCAACACGTCTCTTTTGTATTCTTATTTGAATAACTTTATTCCTATAAATATGTAATGGATTCGACTGATACTTGATGGAAATTCATTTTATATAACAATAAAATACTGAAAACTTTGTTTTTAAAACTTTATTATAAAATTTATTATAAAATCTTATCACTACAGTTGTTTCGTCAGAGTGCCTTTCTCAAGTGATCTATATTTGTTATGTGTTTTCAATTTATAGTCTTTAACGAAGTATTTTGAGGAGAAGAGAACTGTTTGTCTCAAGTTGGTTATAAGTTGGTTATTTAGGCTTATGTCTGTGTTTTTTAATTTGTTAATTTCCATAGATTCTAATAAAGATAGCTTAAGGCTTTTATTTTGGATATAAAGAATTTAAAATTCCTAATTAAAAGAATAAATATGATCTAGAAGGTGAAGTGCGTATGTAGAATCTGTTTTTCTATTATTGAAAGCCCTTTTATGTTCTGCTATACGTTTGTTAGAAGTTCTATCAGTTTGACCGATGTAAGGTTTTGGAAACCTTTGTATAGATCACTGTGTAAGTGCTTTATATTTTGGCCCTTGTTGTTTTTAATGTATTTGTCTAAGTTGTTGTCTGTTCTAAAAATTTTCCTTTTGCTGAATCGTTGTGATATGCAGATCATCGGCATCATCACTTATATTATTATCCCATAAATTTTGAAATATAATGCCTGGAACGAATGTTTCTTACAACTAATGCTATAGAAATACTGAACTTTCACATTTTCAAAGACAGGATAATTCCCCTCTTGAATACGTATATAAAATTATGCACATGGCGTATATTTTTGATACACACATACTGAACACACATGCGGACGAATATGTTTTGCCAGCAATTGTGTTAACTTAAATTAATGTAATTTAGATATAATTAAAAAATAAAACATTATCGTGACCAAATAGAATCTTGCACAGACGTAATGTGGCAGCCAAAGTGTAAAAAATATATTTTGAAAATATTAGCAAAAATATGGGAAGCAGAGAACTCTTCGCACTCCCTTCGTATTATTAACTAAATACAAACCTCATAACCGTTTCAAATTGTTAATTTTTGTCCTACAGTAAATTAAACAAGTCAAAAATTCTGATATTACTTAAAAAAGTAGAATAAAAAAGGAATATAATTGCCCTCGAAAAGGTAATCTCCAAATTGATACAAATTGGTGGAAAAAGACGGAAAACACTTCGCACACATTATTTAATTTGTGTACGTTGGATTTTAGCACTGTAATTTAATCTACGATTTACTTAAGTTTGCAGGGATAATCCGGCAACTTGGAGTTTTAGCACGTCTTAGAATTACAAGGTGTTGGGCTCTGGAAGTTTGCTGAAAAGAATTATGGGAATGGAGGCTTTAAAGGTGTTTTGATTAAGCCGGCACAAAAAGATACATTGTTTGATGTATTTTATTTTTTAGGTAGATAGTGTGCTTCAAATTTTTTTTATTTTACGATTATAATACGGGGGCAAAATAATAAATTCTCAGCTAGTAGTTAAAAATTAGCTATTATTTATTGAGCACTATCACGCTTGACAATCTATATAAGTTTAATGTCAATCATCAGAGAAGATCGAGAAGATCAAGAAGACTTTTGCAATGGTGAACGCCAACATCGATAATTCTAATGTGGCACGTGAACAAGAAGATGTCAATCAATATTCATTATACTTTGATGGTATACAAGGCAACTATCGAACACAGTAATTAATTAAATCTTGCCCAAGTACTTTCGATCAATAGGTCAATAGGTCAAACACAACACTTTAATTTTTTAAAAGGAGAAGCTACATGTTATATAGAAGCCGAAGACAGAAACATATATAGCTATATATACATGTATATAACATGTATAACATGTTTTTTAAAAATTGTCAGTCTTTATTTCGGTTAGTCATACATGTCAGTATCTAAAATTTCGTAACAAAAATTTCGCTTGTCTCTCTGCAGCTCATTCTCTTCGTTCTTGATGATATTGAAATTGATACGAATGGAGTTAATTTATCATTTTTTCATTTCTTTTGTTGATTTGTTTTGATTTTCTATCAATACTGTTTGTACAGGTACAATTAGAAATCACTATCGCAGTTTTTCAAACTTTTTAAATCTAAAACATTAAAGTAGAAACGCGAAGATTTCTTGGTTGACGAAACCAAACTTCAGATTTTTGCTTTAATCTGTGCCTTCTATAAATTGCAAGGCAAAACAGACGATAAAAAAGATGTAAAGAGAGACATGGGAAATCCTAAAATTAAATTTTTTTAAATCGTTTGCATTGTTGAATGACTTTGTATATATACTCGGTTCGCTAATCCTGGTCCGAACTGTCTAGTGATTTTAGTAATTATGTGTTTACGAAGTTAGTTACTTTTTGACAGACTAAAAGTGGCTGGAAATTACTATACAACCAAGCACACGTGCTCATAGCGCATTTCATTAGAGTATTTCGTCGACCTCTTTGCAAACTTATACTATGACTTAGAAATCTCTAGCATGTATAAAGAAATTAAGTGTCTATTATATATAAAAGATATATTTTATAAAAAAGTTTCGGTAATTTAGTTTATATCATGTTTATATCGTTAGGTTGCTCCAAATGTAGTGCAACCAACTTAACTTTTTGTTAGCATTTAGCTAGAGTTCCTTGAGAATATATTTTAGTAAACATTTATTATTTTCTAGTTAATATATTATTTTTTGTTAAGTCATGATAATAATGACGAATAAGCAATATTTCAAATGATATATAATCCACAACACGTACTTAATATTGTGTTATATAATCCTAATAACATAAATAATATTCATATTATAATTAAAAAATACCATTCATTAAAAATATAATCCAATATCATCAAAAATATAATTCAAAAATATTAATATTCGCTTATTCCTATCAGAAACTAGTTTTGGACGACCCGGGATTTTACCTTTTTATCTAACGTACTTTTATTATGCGGATTATATAACACAATATTAAGTACGTTTTGTGATTAAATATCATCTAAAATACTGCTTATTAAGCATTATTATCATCACTTTTAAAAAATAATAAATTAACTGAAAAATATTAAAATGTTTATTAAATATATTCTTAAGAAACTCCAGATAAATGCTAACAAAAAAGTTTAAGTTGGTTGTCTACTTTTGGAGGCAACTTAACGATTTAAACTAAATTACTGTAACTTTTTATAAAATATATTTTTTATATATATTATATATTTTATATGTAATAAAAACTTTATACATGCTATAAATTTTTAAGCGAATTTAATTTTTGACGCTATGTCAAACTGAAATGGATGTTAACTGAGATGTTTTTGTTATTAAGAACATATTTACATAATTTCATAAATATATTTTAGTGATCAACCTACGCCGAATGAGCAAATAATTAAAAAATGGTTGGTGTTTTTGAATAAATCTTTGTGCAGTTTGATTACCTTGTAATTTAACAGCATCCTTACCTATCTAAAAATATTAACTTTTAAAGAACATTTATCATATTTAATTAAGAAAAACCTACCAACGCATTATCTGATAGAACAAATGGAAAACTTTGACTATCCCTAATAATCAAATTCAAAATTGAACTAATTAACTAAATAGAACTAACAAAGAATTAAACAAAATTATATAACAACTCAAATATTATATTTTTAATATACAGGGAAAATTTGATGGGTTTAGTATAAACTTCCACTATTTAGAATATTTCTTCTTTTTTTAAAGAAAGAAGTCTCCAATAGTAGTATACCTGAGCTGTTATTACTGAGAAGTAGGAATTGGTTGTGTTGTAGGTTTCCGACATTGAATCTGTCAAAATATGTCCGAGCTAAGCGAATGGAGTATAATTGGTCTATTTTGATATATTCTGCTGAATAAAAAACTGCCAGTGCGCGTACTATGACTGAATTGCACTGTTTTACCTTTATTACTGCTACTTTCCCCTTAACTGAGTATATTTCAGCATTATTCAGCATATTCAATACAACTTTACTGCTTTTTATAAATATATATTATAAATATATTTTATATATTAAACCATAAAAAAATATTTCTAATTCAAATATTGTTAATATCTTATTTCATTGTGATAAAATGCAACCCGTTATACACATTTTGCACTACGTGTGGTCTAACTTTTATTATATTATATTTTTGCAAAATTTTGGTGTATGTTTAATTCGTAAAACAATTTGTTTTCAATACAGATTTCATATATTTTCACTATCTTTGATGCTGTAATATTGAAGTCGCTTCTGTACGCTACTGAACTCATCAATTTCCAGCAATTTTAAAACATGAACGAAAAAGGATGAATCAAACAAAATCATTTATTTTATAATTGGATGCAGCAAATTAAACTCAAATTGATTTATAATCCGTTGTTCACGGAATTTGATTTTCACTTTTCTAAAATTATTAATAGGAATAGTTTGAGGATTGGATTTTTATTTTCTGTAATGCACAAAACTATGTGCTTTGACTATAACACAATATTATACAAACTTGTGTTGAAAAAACAAGTTCAAAAAAGCAAAATGAGACGGCTACAGTATGCGTTTCCATTACGCGTTACTGCAAGATTTATTTATTTATTTTATTTATTTTTACGCACAACAGACCGTTTAAGGTCTAGGGCAATTTTTGTAAACATAATCCTAATATTAACTAATTACAATTATTTTAAACAAAACTTTAACTTAAATATGTTATATACAACATTATTAACTACTCTGAAGGACCTGGTGGACAATATTTCTCCATTCCCTTCTATTTTGTGCTTTTCTTTTCCA
This sequence comes from Diabrotica balteata, assembly GCA_918026665.1. Lineage (NCBI taxonomy): Eukaryota > Metazoa > Arthropoda > Insecta > Coleoptera > Chrysomelidae > Diabrotica > Diabrotica balteata. The sequence goes on from OU898277.1 coordinate 20,714,993, forward strand.
GTCCCTCACCTTCACGTGTTTAAGGTCTTCCTCCACTTTATTAATCCACCTCATTTTTGGGTCTACCTCTTCTTTTGGGGCCGATTAGTTTTCTGGTTATTACTAGTTTGGGCACTCTGTTTGCTTCCATTCTTTCCACATGTCCCAACCATCTGGTTCTTTGTGACTTGACGAACTTGCTAATGGTAGGTTCTTTGTATAGAAGCCATTAATTCATTGTTGGTTCTTCTCTCCCAACCATCTTCTGTCTTCCGTCCTCCGAATATGCGTCTCAGTATTTTCCTTTCCCATCTTTCCAGAGTATCCTCTTCCTTCTTATTTAATATCCATGTCTCACCGGCGTATGTTACTGTGAGTCGAATTACTGTTTTATATATTCTGAGTTTACTTTGTCTAGAAACGTATTTTGAGTTCAGTAGGGCTCTTAAACTACCTAATTTGTTATTCCCTTTTGCTATTCTGGCTTCCAGCTCCCATTCCTCTTTTCCATTTTCATCGAAAACTACACCCAGGTATTCAAATTTGTCCACCCTTTTAAAACTATAGCTTTTACCACTTACAGATCTCACACTAAAGTCTTCTTTTTTCCCTTCTGTTCCTTCCATGATCATATATTTGGTTTTATCTTCATTTAGTTCCAATCCGAATTTTTGTGCTTTTTCGATGATTTTCTTTACAACTCTTCTTAATTATTTCTCGGTTTTTGCTAGGATCGTTAAATCGTCAGTAAATGCCAAACACTGGTGCTCATTTTTCATGATTGTTTCTTCCACCTTCATGTTGCTTTTTCTAATTCTAACACTAACTTGAATAATGTAGTGGATAAATGATCTCCCCGTCTCAAGGCTTTTGCAACCGTTAATTGATCTGATATGTGACCCTGCCACACTTAGAGTTATTTAATGTCATTTTTACTAGCCGGATCAGTTTCTTTGGTATACCCAAATGTTCCATTGCTCGATACATTTTGACTCTATCGACTCTATCATATGCTTGTCTAAAATCCACAAACAAAACAGGCAGGGGAACTTTACCTTCATAACAAGTTGTTTGTATCCCTTTAATATAGAAGATTTGGTCTACAGTAGATCTGTCCTTTCTAAAGCCGGCCTGATCCTCATGTAGGATTCTTTCCGTGTAACAATTTAGTTTATTTTTCAATATTATTACCAAGATTTTGTATACCGTGTCTAGTAAGGCTACACCTCTATAGTTGTCACACTTTAGTTTGTCCCTTTTTTATGCAGAGGGCATATGCGGGCTTCATACCACTCCGATGGCATTATTTTCTTTTCCCATACTTGCACTAGTACCTGATATATTTTCTTTATAGTTGTTCTCCACCAAACTTGATCATTTCTATGCATATGTCACTTTTACCTGGACTTCTGTTATTTTTTATTTTATGTATTACTGTCACCACCTCCTCCTCTGTAGGCTACCTTTCAACTATCGCATCTTCTCCAACCGTCCAGTTGTCTACTGCTTCATGGTCCACCTCACCATTTAATAGTTCTTCAAAATGTTTTTTCCATTCCGTCATTATTTCTGCGGATCGCTAATTAAATTTCCGTCTTTACCTTTCATATAACTCCAGTGGCTTTGGTAATCTTTTCCCATCTTTTTAACTTCTTGATAGAACGACCTCAGTTCTTTGTTTTTAAACTTCTCTTCTATCTCTTTTAATTTCAACTCATTGGTGGTATCTCTTTTTCCTTCTACACAGAGTTTTCAATCTTCCTCGAATTATTATATATTCTTATTTTTACACTCTCTATTATCTGTTAATATTTGTTGTCTGATCTTTTTCTTTTCCTTTGCTATTGCCTGACACTCTTCGTCAAACCAATCTTTGTTTGTACTTCTCTTGGAGTCGCACTTAACTATTTTCTCGCTAGCTTCTCCTACAGCAGATTTAATTTGTTCTCAGGCTTGATCTGTCTGTAAATTTTGGTCAGATTGTTGTAGAGTTTTATTTATTTCTTCTTTGTATTTAGTTTTTATTTCTACTTCCTTAAGCTTTTCAATATTGTACTTTATCTTCGTTTTATTGTTCGATTTCTCTTTTATACAAATTATACATAATTACATAATTTGTTTATCTTTATTAGACAACACCCTAATATGGGTTTTTATCATTTCAGCATTTATTTAACTTTGTATCGAGACCTGAAGATTCTTTGCATATTGTAGAAAGCGAAACCGGTCGTCTGATAGTTAAATTAAATTGATTGTGAATAAGTCTTATTTATTATTTCTTTACCTATTTGAAATGGACTCACACAAGCAACACATTCATGATTTGTCATAATTTAATTCGCGATAATTGCCAGGCAACAAACTTTCATTCCGTCTAATTTTCCCTCTTATGGTATTATATACGATGATATTGCAGGAAAGAGGTAGATATAGAGATAATGAGTGAGATTTATTGGAGATGAAAAGATAAAAATAAAGTGACATTCCAGTGTAGAGAAAACAACAACGTTTTTGGTGATGTACGTGACTTTTATTGGTCACAAATATATAACATCAATCAGATATGCATAAAACGACAATAGCTGGAATAAAAACTTTCTATACGGTTATTTGTTCAGTGATCAAATGCCCTTCTCCAGTAGTTTGAGTTTTACTAATATCTAAAGCACGGTCGCTTTAGTGTTGAGTTTGAAAATGCAAAAAAAATAAGTGACGACTGTAGGATGTAGGATCTAATTATCTAATTTTGCTGAATGTGCTAATTTTTAAATATTCTATAGAAAATTTTCTCATCGAAATATTATAAATCTCCGAGCATGCATTAAAACGCAAGATCATCACGTTCCATTTTCTCTAAGAACTGTCGTAGTCTCTTGCCCTCTAGATCGAGAAGCAATTTCCAAGGAACATATTCTGAAGCCACTCGACGTCACTTGCCGGCATCAGCTCTCCTCGCCATCGTTTCGTTACGCTCCGTTCGTGGTCTCTGCTCAGCATTCATTGCGGCTTCTAAGTGCTTCGCAATCAACCGACGATGAGGAATCATATCACAAAGAGCCAGTGTCGGAGATACTAAAAGGAAATTTTATTGTTCCATATTGCTAACCAAGCAAATCAAAAGGATTTGAACGTCATATTTCTTCATAGAGATTAAAGGCTCAGCGATGATTTCATACATCTAATAACAGTAGCATTACGCAAAATAAATGAAAACGTAATTAAAATTCAGTTATAGGTCCTTATGGCATTCATATCATTTTTGTTTGTACATCATTTGTAGTAGGCATTTTAAGATTAAAAATCTATTATTATACATAATACATACAAAAAACTCTCTAAATAGTGGCGTAGGTATAAAAATGAAATATCTACTCAAGATTATGTCAGAATGAATACTTACATTAATACCTTTGAGAAATAAAAGTATTCCTACTGAACGAGAAAGAATGCCTTTTAAAACCAATTCACTTCGGTGGCTTTCGATATTTGGAGTAAAAAATTCGCTACATTCATTTCGTATACTGTTGTTGTCACGTTGATAGTAAATATTCGTGACTCGATATTATTTCAATTTTTTCGAACTGTCGAAGGTGTGGTGTACCCATTGTACAATTAAGGCATGTACATATGCGAAATTACGACGAAAAAAACGTCTTTTATGATCTTTTACTGTCTTCTATGGTAGGTAGAATAGGGAGAGCGAAAAATCAGCGTCTATTGTCTACGGGAACCATAAGATGAGAGAGGCGAAAAACCACATCTTTTCTCTAAGGGAACCAAAATCAGAGATTGTATGATTTTATCGATGTTATCGTTACACATTTTTATAGAGAGGGATTAAAGTCAGGTGTAGAAGCTATAACTTAGGGTTGGCTTAGTTGTTAGGTAATTTAGGAAAAATATTTAGGTATTTAGGAAAAATATAATATTGTTTTCCGCATGTGAAACATTGAATACCCGTCATTTAGTATAGCATGTTGACTACTTAATTTCTCGAAAGCGATAATCACTGGGGACATGACAATCTGTGCAGATACGATCATGGTTAATGATAATTATTTCGGCATGATTTCCAGCGAATCCACGTAAACTATGAAACAAGTAAAAGGAAGACCTGTTAGATGACATTGTCCATCGAATTTGTGCCAGTTTAAAAAAATCTTATTCTAGAGGTGAATTAGAAAATATTTAACTAGGCTTTGCTTTTTCCCCGTGTGAAGGCGCGCCAAGTAGAATACCTTCTCTTGCTTGTCGTAAAAAAAACGACTAAATGGAGCAGCTGTTCGCTGTCCACTCTTCAAATTACTAAGTGGCCCCTGTGTGATAGCAAAAACTCCAAATATCATACGACACCACCCCTACCCATCATACACGTCCCGATACCCAAACCTATACCCGAGGAGAAAACCTCCACTGCTACAAAAACCAGTAAGAACAAATGGATAAAGCGGTTATGCATCATTCTAATATTTCGTCACCCAACCTCAAGGTGTAATACCATCGTACCCAAGGGGTGCATGGCCCAAGGAGAAAAGTGGGGTCTTAAGCGATGCCCTAAGGAGGGGACGAACTGAAGAGGATTATAACTTTGGCTAAGTATGAGCGTACTGCTCTGCTGGACCGAAGAATCGACCCAACTTGTGGGAAGAAAAAAGGAAAAGTAATTAATAAAAAGGAGGGTAAGTATAGGGGTATGAGAGTCTATGGAGGATATAGGCAAAAAGAGACTGGCGGCAATAGCGGAAGAGGAAAAAACGACAGTCAGGACGAGAAAAATGACGAGTCAAAGGACAAGAACGACGAGGAAAACGAGGACAGGTGAAACAATGGAGGAGAATAACAGTGAAAAAAAACGGGGGTAGTAATATGAGAGTGAATGGACGACCAAGACTAACAAAAAAAGAAAAGGAAATTGCACGGAGAGAAAGACATAAGAGCTAGTGGAAAAAGTAAAATCAATTAAAAAGAAGTGAAACAGAGAAAGGAATGTCAAAAATGAAGGGATGCATCGACGAGTTAGTGAACCTAATAAAGGCGGTGGCAAATACGAAGAATTAGATCAAACATGGAGCCGCAAACGTACGGCAGATTTGGTGCGAAATAAAAAAAAAACATTAGAGAGTTAATGTATAATGCTGCAGAGGATATCGAGAAAAGGGAAGGTATAAGAAGATGCGTAACAACAATAGGGCCGCAAACAAAAATAACTGTAGCAACAACTACGATATGCGTAGGGACACAGGTAGAAGTAAATTGTGAAGAGGAGCCACAATTACAAAGAAAAAGGATTGAGGAACTACACAAGAAAATAGAGACAGCAGAAAGCGCCTAGGAAATAAGTAAAGTATTACATCAAGAATGGCCAGGGGAGGTTTATAGTAAGGTAAAAATTTACAAAAAAAGAAATTGAAATGAAAACCCCGGACGATGTGGCAATATTGTTAACAGAGGATGCTGCTGACGTGAAAGTGAAGGGGGATTTTAGTGCAAGGTACCAAGGAAAAAGATGAAAATGGAGAAATTAAATCAAAAAGGACATTAATCAAATTTTTCCACAAGCTGAAACAAAGGAGAGGAGAAGAAGCAAAGGCTGTTAAATTTCTGGCAGCAGCCAGGAAGATATTTGACCGTATGGAAAGAATGGATATAGAAAAGATAGGGATAGCAGAACCAGCAGCACTATTAGTGGAAAAGTCAAGAAAAGTTCTAGAGTTAGCAGCAAGAGGAAAGAAGGTAACGGTAACGATAAATGGCAAAACGTTTAAGGAAAGGCAAATCGTAGCTACAGAAAAGAAAGGGATGGTAATCATCACAAAACCGAAGGACAAGCTCTACACTGAACTTGTAAAAGAGTTAAGGGAAGAGCTAGAAAGATAGTCTTAATAAACAAGGTTAGACAAACCAGACAAGAAGATGTAGTCCTGGAATTCAATGCAGACAGGAAAATGGCGGAGCCAAGTCAGGAATTTAGTAGCATCAAGACAAGGATGCGCAACAACAGTAGTGGCAAAAGGTGGAAGAGTAAAGAAGGATTTGACGCTGGCGGACATAGATGGCCTAACCATAGAAATAGACATCGTCGAATCAGTGGATAAATTTTCTAGTAGGGAGGAAGCATGTGAAGTAGTTGGAAAAATAAGGACAAACAGGGGAGAAAGTAGAATTTATTATGTGGAGGTGAATGATGACATAGCCAGAAGACTTTTAGTGGCAGAAAAAATTAAGATCAGCATGGTACACGTCACACTAAAGGACATGGTGAAGGTGACACGATGCTGCAGATGCCAAACATATGGTCACATAGCAAGAAACTGCGAGGAATAAGCAGAAGCGCGTGCCGGTAGGAAGTGTGGGATGGAGAGCCATCTGCAAGCACGACCTTGCTGTGGTCTCCGCAGTCGAAAAGGAAATTGACATCCTGATATCGGCGTAGACAAATCAGATAGGGAATGGTTTTTGGATACGTCAGGCATGGTAGGAGTGCGGATACTCAATAGAAGACTGAGAGTATATGGTATTAATACGCATGAGACATTTGTGACGATACGTGTGAAGGACTAAATGTGGTATGCTGCTACATTTCACCGAATTGTACAAAGGAAAATTATGAAAGTAGACTGGATGTGATTATGAATGAGGAAATATTATTGGGAAGAGAGTGTGTAATACTTGGGGACATCAACGCCAAAGCGGCAGAGTGGGATTTTCCGGAGGTTCTGGGGGATAATCCTTCCCATGAAGTGGTATTTTTTAAATTCTTACTTAACTACTTAAACTAATACTGTTCTGAAGCTATTTTCTTGTACCATATTAATGTAATCACTATTTTTGTTGGACATACGGTACAATATAAGTTTAAAATAAGTTTACTACTGACGTTTCGATTTCCACTTCGGAAAGTCTCAAAATACGGTATTTCCAATCTATTATCTCTATTTCGATGCACTACTATATCGTACACTACTACAGTAGTGCATTATTATTGATCAGTGTAGTATGTCTATGGGCTCGGGAGACTGAGACCTCGGAAGCTCTGAAGAAGACATCAGAGAGAATGTCGAAAGCGCGGTGCAGTGATATTCAACGCGGTTCGATCCGAAAGCTTATTGAGTTTAATGTTATTTCTTGCTATCCTAGTATTAATCTTAAGTATAGTTGTACTAACCACAGAAATCTGTCGGAATATATAATATGTCTTTTATATATGAACAATAGTATCTTGGCCTAATTTATACACTTAAGAAAAATATTAAAGTTTTTGGGGACTATTAAAAAGCGACATCGAATTTATGTCGACGTCGACGCCTGCGGGTCGTCGTCTGTATTTCAACAAACACAATTTCTATCAATTCGTGAAGTTGAACAAGGGATTTCTCTCTAAGAAGCTGTTTTGTTGTGCGAGCACGTACCACGCATCGGAATTGCAACATGCCACTTTTCTATCGTTCCGAATATCTTTTGGTCCGAAATTCTGTCAATTTGGATTTCTAATCACCACTTGGGAGTAAAATAAATACATATTAGATATTACCACCAAATAAGAGACATTAATATTAAATATATTTTTTAATCCCAAAACATTAATCTAAATAAGGAAAACGATAGTATGAATACCACTATAATAAGAAATAGGCCAAATAAAGTCTAGGACTTAAACAGAAGAATGAAAGGTCCTTAAAAACTAATTAAAGAAAGAGGCAAACAAATAGAAATGTAGTCAGATAGTTGTATGAAAAGTGTTACGTTTTAGTAATTCACTTTCCTTTTATCTCTTTTCTTGTGATCTTTAGTGAACAGTTTTATAAATATTGAGATTTTCTAGTCATTTTCAAGCCTTATTAACACTTTAAATATATTTTACTATGGAGAAACTATGGAATAAATATAATTGGTGTAAAGATGAACAGTCTGAAATACGCAGATGATACAATCTGTTGCTAGTTAACAGTTTAATAGCGAGCATCAAAAAGGTATTCCTGAAATCACCTGTAAGAATACATGGTTACAGAGATATGCTTCCTGCTGTTCCACTACCACCGCAACCCATTGTAACACGTTGGGGAACATGTTGGGGAACTGATCATTTTGTTAATAAAAAAATAATAATTAAACTTTTAACGGATGATAGTTGCCAATTGTTATTTAAAGCTAAGCAATCCTTCCAAAATAACATCCTCAACAGCAACTGTCATTCATAAAATCAAATTATAGTTTTGCTCAGAAAACTATAACTTAATTAGAATCCTCCAAATTATCGTTGTTAGAGAGTACAGTTTTAATGAAAGGATTTGAGTTATTGTGTCAAAACGTTAAAGGTACTATTGGAAAGGAAATTTTTCAAAAATTTAAAGTAACCATGGAAAAAAATAGTGGTTACCAGGTTCTTTCTGAAGTGGTTCAAGTAGTTGCTGGGACATTTTCCGAACCACTTAATTTAGAACCATCTATTTTGATAAATTTAAAAATGCCCCAGTTACATCAGTTGATGTCGAAAGAAGTTTTTTATTTACAGTGCATTCAGATAGAAGCCAAGTTTTTATTAGAAAATTTTGCACATCATTTTTGATAAACTATTATTACAATTCAAAATAATATTTATATGTTAAAATAAATTGTATATGTTATGTATTTATAATATGGTAAGTATTTTTGTAAATAAACAAATATTGTAAATCTTTTTTATTACATGCATATTTTCTAGATAAATATGCATCTTTTGCATAAAATACTGCATATTTTTGCATAAAATACAGCATATTTATGCGCACATTGCATACTTATGTATTTGCCTAATGTAAGTCTAATGATAACTAACCATGTTAGATTAAATGTACGCTGACTGTTAAGTGCACTTAGCACAAGTGAGGAAAACTAAAAATTTGTTAGTTTTTTTCAATACGGTTAGTGATCGCGGACTAAATTTGGGTTTTACTTCTCCAAGTCGAAATGTGAAAGTTAAAATTACAGACATTGAAATTTCAAAAGCTTATGTTGACTGTTAATGTGACTAATAAATGAATGGCAGTAGTATAATAGGAAAAGAATAAGATGACACGGATTAGACTACCAAAGGAAATATACTAGGCAACTGAAGAACAAAGACACTATCTCGAAAACCTTCAACAGACGCAGGTATTTTGCCGATAAAAAATAATGCTAAAAAACGATTACATTTATATTCTCACGCACTAAATGTTTGTATCCATTATATGTCGATAGATCGCATGTTGACAGTAAAAGTAAATGGAAAGCACACACCAGTAATTTCAGACAAAACCGAAGATTAGATTAAGCGCCAGTTAAATCGCTGTTTTATGATAAATGTCCCCTAAAAGACTTGTATAATGCATTTTAACGCAGACTTTCCATAACATGTAATCACTATCTCAGCATTGTGTAGGGAACCATGTTAATGTATTTTAGTCATCAGCAAAAAGGGGAGAAACAAGGATGAAAGAGCGCCAGGGATGGACTGGAATTTTTTAAAGAGCTTTTTAATGGCGTACGATACAAATGAGATATTTTTCCAAAAAGTGTTTTATTAGATTTTAGTTGATGTTTTGAAAAGAAAAAATAGAAGAAAAATACTAGAAATATCAAAATATATGAAGAACTGTATAAAAGCCAGTAAACACAAGAGAATAAATCACATATTATGTAACACAAAGTAATAAACCAAGGACCTAACTTCTACTTAACATAACAACACATGAAGTAAAACGATCTTAAAACAAAACTGAAAAATAACAAGGCTGCGTGAGAAAACCCAACTTTTAAAGTAGGAGGCAAGAAATTGCTGAAAGTAATACCTGAACTATTTAATCTACATATGTCTAAACCAAAGTAAAGTTCTATAGTTATATACAGTAAAACTTCTGTTAACGGATACCTCTTTACAATGGAAACATCTGCTGAATGGACAGTTTTAAGGTAATCGAACATTTCATATGTGGGTAAATAGGAAGACACCTCCGAACAACTGACCCTCTTCACAACGACTCCGGAAAAAAATTACCTTCAGTTTTTCTAAGACAGACAGAGTCATGTCTATACAAAAAGAAGAAGAAGTTTTTCTAAGAAATTATTATAATTATACCTGCCAATAACAGACACTTAGGAAAATGCGATTAAAAGATTAAAATTGGGGCTCTAAAAATCCAAAAATGTACATAACTTATTGTAGCAATAAAACTAATTATATAAGTCGGTACTTATGGTAATCTTCTTCTTAGAGTGCCATATCCCTACGGAACGTCGGCGACTACCATGCTTATAATATTGTTATAGTGATCTCGTTCTTGCGCTACGTGTAGCAATTGGTCCGCTGTCAAACCTGTCCACTGCCGCAAATTCGTCAACCAAGAGAGTTTCTTCCGTCCTATCCATTTCTTTCCTTCGATTTTACCGTTGAGAATTAGCCGAAGGAACTCATATCTTGGTCCTCTGATTATATGTCCAAGACATTCTAGTTTACGCCTCTTAATATTATAGACTCGTTTGCCATTATTCGAGAACTTTTCGTTTCTGGTTCGAAGCCATGGAATTTTTGATCCTTCAAACGCCTCTGATATCGTCCGTTTAAAGCCATTCATCTACAAAAGTACAGACCACACGTAACATCTTGTAAACTTTTCACGGATTTCCAAATTTAATGAGTTATTGGATAATAGAGGCTTGAATTTTTGAAATGAGTTTCTTGCCTGTTCATTTCTACATCGAATTTCGAAGGATGGATCTAGATTTTGGGTAATCCAACATATAAGGTATTTGAATCTCTGAACTCTCTGCAGCGGTTGTTGGTTAAATATCAGTTGGGATGGGCCGATATCCACTTTACTGGTCACCATGTATTTATTTTTATCGATATTTATCGACAGTCCCCAATTTGTGCATTCCATGTCAACTCTATTGATTAGCTCCTGCAGATCGTCGATGTTTTCAGCTAGATTCACAGTATCGTCGGGGTACCGTATATTGTTAATTATTTCTCCTCCTATGATAATTCCTTTTTGTTCTTTTAAAGCTTCCCTAAATAGATTCTCAGAATATACGTTAAAGAGGGTGGGAGAAAGTATACAGCCTTGTCTTACGCCTTGTTCAATACTCATTGGCTTTGATTCTCTGTTGTTGGTATTAATAATGGCTGTTTGGTTCCAGTAAAGTTTGGCAATAAGTTTGATGTCTTTCTCATCTAGTTGGATGCTCTGCAAGGCGGTAATTAGTGTGGTATGCTGAACGCGATCAAATGCCTTTTCAAAATCAATGAAGCACATATATACGGGTTTTCTTACCTCCCAACATCGTTGAAGGAGTGTTTGCATAGAAAATAGTGCTTCTCTAGTTCCAAGGCATCTCCGGAACACGAACTTTTCTTGACTAATTATTTCTTCGCACTTGTTGTTAATTCGGTTTAGAAGAATATGGAACAGTATTTTAACGGCATGGCTCATTAAACTAATGAGTCTACAATCGCTACATTTCTTAACGTTTGGTTTGTTAGGTAGAGGAATAAAGATCGATTTTAACCAGTCCGATGGTAATAAAACTAGGTATTTTATGTATATTGAGTTTGATTTGGAAAAATATATTTTAGAATTTATTCATCCCTTATACAGATTTTTCTAAGGATAACAATGATAAGAATACCAATTAGTGACATTTTAAAGGACAAAGGCCGATTTAAAAAAGTGGTATAGTGAAAGTGGAAATTCAAAGTTCGATAGCAACACCTTCAGTTTTAGTCCAAAAAAGTAGATACTATAGTGTACGATTGGTTTTGTATAGTGAGAAGTAAGAACATTCGATTATCTGGAGCGATAATAAAAGAAAGAGCTTGAGAGGAGGCAAAAGAACTTAATTTGAATTTTAAAGCTTCAATGGTTGGCTTAACAAGTTTTGTTTACGATATAATAATAAATTTAGAGCAATTTCCTCGCAAAATCCTCGATGTTTTAAAAATTTTCATATCGATAAACTTCAACTCGACTGGTACTACAACAGGAAGGACTGAACATGACCAGAGATATGATGACATATAGGCTGCACAAATTTGACAGAAAAATGCAACGTCAAAAAAAATTTCTATTCCTAGAAAACGTTACATTCCATCCAGATATTCAGTTATCTAACATAGGGATAATATTTTTGCCTCCCAATACAACAGCACATCAACCGTTAGACCAAGGAATAATTAAAAACTTTTAATCCCTGTATAAAAAGTTGTTGATGAGAAACATATTATCATCTATAGAATGTTCTATCGCCTTAATTTGGTTTGTGGTACTTGTTTTTGTTTGCAGTGTTTTTGGTACAGCAACTAGGAATTGACAATACATGTATCAATAAGATTAAATATTTTTCTCAAATAGCATCTATATTAGAATAGAATTAATAGAATATTTTATAACCATTTGTGGGTCTTACCTTGTCTGTTTAAACTTTTAAAACTCTTTATACCTTTTTATTCAATTTACTCATTTTGAAATAAAACCACAGACATGTAATATTGGCATAATTATTGTAATTTATAACATCTAATTTGTTTATCTTTATTAGACAACACCCTAATATGGGTTTTTATCATTTCAGCATTTATTTAACTTTGTATCGAGACCTGAAGATGCTTTGCATATTGTAGAAAGCGAAATCGGTCGTCTGATAGTTAAATTAAATTGATTGTGAGTAAGTCTTATTTATTATTTCTTTACCTAGAATCTTTTTGGTTTGATTTTAATTCTATATAGTTCCACAAGCTTGTCATGCAAATCCACACCCCTATCGAAATATATTCTTTGGCAATTGCTGGTCGTTCGATTTCTACATTGGTTTTGCTCTTGTTGTACCATCTCTTTACTTTATCAAGAGGATATTTTCCTATATAGTTAGATGCTAATATAACAGACTTATTGTTCATACCATTTGAGAGCAGTAATATTTTGTTTGCTGTATATTTTTACATCAGATGAGTCACGACCTTTTGCCATTAGAACTTTGTCTTCTGAAAAAAGACAACCTGCCAGCCGCCCATTTCTTACAGGGAAGCCCCGTTCTTTCAAACTCATATGAAATTATCTGTAAAATATTGAAAAGCATGTGGTTTGGCAGATTTCTGACCAAATTCCGTACTATTTGCCTACTAATTCTAACGCCTGATTCATCTTCCACTGTTCCTTTTCTCACATATATCTCAAAATCGTATAGTATGTCGCTGCGTCATGATCTTGCAAAAACTTTTATGGCCCATTTATGAGGTTTATTTTTTATATATTGCTTTAGATTCCTATGTCCTTTGAATGGTATAATAAACTCATCGATGCTGTTGAGTTCCTAAGGTTCTATCTTATGCATGTTTTGCGGAACTTTTTCAATAAAAGGTTTTACTTTATATAATTTGTCATTGTTGATAGACGAGACTTTCAAATTATCGTTGACGTAAAAAATATGCTCGCGATTTTATCAAAACAGTTACGTGACATTATATCGCGTTTCTTTGCCCAATAAATTCTATACGCAGGAACACGAACAATTCCATTCAATACATGTATGCCTAAAAACTGCTTTGTCTCTGCTGCCTCTGTGTAAATATTTTTACTGCCTTTTTGCACAGAATACAAGTTTGCTCAGAAAAATTTTGAATTAAATTGTTGTCTGTCCAAGTTGGTTTTTTTATGCTCTTTTTTTCTTGGCATGACATCTATGGCTCTTTTGTAATTTCCTTCAACAGTTTTTTTCTTCCATATTCTCTGTAACTTGAGTGTTTAAGCTATCTTCCAAATATTTTTTTCTATTTAATTTTCTTCTATCATCTCTTGGAAAAATTGAAATTTTAAATACAATAAAAACAAGAAATTATAATATCTCGGACATATTACACGTGAATAGACGAAGGCATCCTTCTAAATGGTGAAAGAGTAAAACAATGTTAGATATGCCGAAGACACCATGGTGATAGCAGATAGTTTACACGGACTTCAGAGGCTAATGGACAGAATAAACGAGTACAGTCAACAGTACGGACTAAACATTAATACCCACAAAACGAAACAAATGATTAACAGCAAGGAGAATATAAACGGGCTCATCTATACATTAATGGGACCCAGATAGAGCGAGGAAAACAGTATTGTTACCTGGGAACTATTATTAACGAACAGTGGAGCAATTTACAGGAAATAAAGTGCCGCATAGGAAAGGCAAGAACGGTCTTTAACAAATGAGCGCCATCTTCAAAAGTCACAACATATCCCTTGATACAAAAATGAGACATTTGAGATGCTATGTTTTCTCTGTGTTGTTGTAACTTGAAGCATTTGAGATGTGGCCTTATAGAAGAATGCTGAAAATATCATGGACAGCAAGGATCACGAACAAGGAAGTTCTAGGAAAAATGAAGAAGGAACCAGAGATTGTGTTTACGATCAAACGCATAAAATTGCAATATCTGGGACACGTTATGAGAAATCAGCACCGTTACTCCCTGCTACAGTCTATATTGCAAGGTAAAGTCAAAGGTAAGCGAGGACCCGGTAGAAGGAGAATATCATGGCTGCGGAATTTAAGAACATGGTTTAAGAAAACCTCAACGGAGCTGTTTCGAGCCGCAGCGAGCAAGGTTATGATTGCCAATATGATTTCCAACATCCGAAACAGATAGGAACCAGAAGAACAAGAATTACACGTGAAGAGAAATACATCTTGCTCCGACTGATTATGCAGAAAAAGATCCAAGGAAAGAGAAGCATAGGGAGGCGTAGAATGTAATGGCTGAGTACCCTGAGAGAGTGGTACGGATGTACATCAAATGAAATTTTCAGAGTAGCCGTCTCAAAAGTCCTAATAGCTATGATGATTGCCGACCTCCGCTGTGGAGATGGCACTTGAAGAAGAAGAAGAATCATCTCTTCTTTTAAAGTCTCTTCCTCATTATCAACATCAAATTCGATATCAGAGTCGTCAAGAAGACCAACTACCTAACTAACTTTTTTTTTAATGGCCTTGGCATAGCCACTTGACCAGACTGTTTTGTAATTTGTATTCACAGAACAACAATCAGAGTTCGAGTTAGTACTAAATGTAAGTTAAAACTAAATTAAATAATTGACTTGTTTTGATTGTTCTTTTTTGTTTGTTTGTGATTTTTTTTTTATTTTTTATTTTTTTTTTTTTTATTTTTTTATTTTTTAAAATTTGTTTTATTTGATTTTTTTATTTCCTTGTATTACTTTTTTGATATTGTATATAATATGTATATATATATTTTATTTTGTTTTGGTCTTTTTTTATATTAATTTGGTTTTGCCTATTTTTTTTATTTATTTGTTTTTTTTTTGTTTCTTTTTTTACCATTTTTTTTCATTTTTTCATATTAAAAGGTTTATTACATGATTGATATGTTGTCAAATTGCTTACAAATTTTATCTTAATTCTAGGGTTAGTACATTATATTGTTTAAAGTTAATATTTACAATTTCTTATTAACTGATAAATACAATTAAAGATTTCTAAGTTTCCAGAGAAAATTAATTCATTTATGTGAAAAACTAGCTCTTCCTGGAACAGATTTTGCAATTCCTGTAAAGAAAGTTTTAGTTTTGGTAGTTTTAATCACACGATCCATCTGAAATAGAAATGTATATTGTACATTTGTATTTGACAGAAACAAAATTTACACGACTTCATGATGATGCCATTTGGAAATCTCTACAATAGTCTAATGATTCCATTTGGATGCATTGATATTTATAATGTTTACATAAATAATCTTATAAATATGAGCAAACTATAATGCACATTATCAAATAAAAACAATGTAAGAAGCAAAATGAATTTTTTCGTGCAATTACTGGTTCAATTACTCAACTTAGAATGATTTGATATTTACAGTGAATTAATGCGTTGTTTTACTACGAAATTCTACATTAAAATGTGACTACTGATAGAATTATTAAATAAATTAATGCAGCGTCATCTAGTAGAAAGGTAACGCACCAGTTCGCCAAATCAACATAAGTAGTTTCCTTTGCCGCTAAAGCAGAAAACATTGCTATGATCCCAAATGGGATCATCTGACTGCAAAAGGTCATTTGACTGCAAAGGTCACCTGACTGCAAAAAGATGGTTTAAAAATGACTGATCTAGAAAACAGAAAGAAAAAGAAACAATGTTTATTTACGATTATTACCTGTTTATATAATGACAAGCCTATTGAAATAGTTTATTTGGATATTGAGTTAATAAGCTTTTTTATTTTATATAGAATAGGAAGCCATGTTTCTATCAATAGATTGTTTAAAAGGCTTCACACAATTTATTTGTTTTATAAAGACATTTAAGTAAATATACTGATATTTTTGTTAATGGTCTATAAAATACTTTAACACTTTCTTCTGACGAAATATTTTTGTAAAACCTTTGGCGCAAATACGGATCTGACTATTTATGATAAAAGAAGACCTCGATCGAAACGGTCACCCATTAATAACTGTGTTCTGACAATTTGACGAATGTATGTCGGAACACCCCCTGCCATCCCCTTTTGCTGCCACTAGGGTGACTTTAAATCCAACTTCTAATTATATTGGATCAAAAAATAAACAAATTGCAATTTTCTCTCAATTGCTTTTTACTCGATTTTGCTGCGTGCTGAAATTATATTTTTTGTTGCTGGGTGTTTTACAAATTAAGAGAAACAGAGTTTGTGGGATTAAAAAAAATGACTTTTTTGATTATAATTTATTATGCACTTTAAATTAATTATAGATATTTTTCTGAAAAAAAGCTGGGATTGGTAAAAACATATAAAATATGGTACATACTCGTACCTCGTACATATTTTATATAAACATATAAAGTATGTACGAGGGTAAAATTGCTATTTATTTTTCTGGCTTAACAGTATTTATGGCGGGAAATGGCTTTGTAATTTTCAAAATATTCCCCATGAAAATCAATATACTTTGAGTATGTTTGAGCCAATTTTCGAAGCACTTTTTCCACTCAGATTGAGTTAACTCCAAAACATGAGTTTTGATCGCTTTAACAGCTTCTTCGTTCGCCGAAAATTATTGACCACGTAATTTATTTTTGATGTGCGGGTATAAAAACTCATTGGATGCCAAATCAGGACTGTACGGCGGATGATCCGTTAAGTCGATGTTTCGGCTGGTCAAAACCTCTGTTGTGTGTGCTGATGTGTGTGAGCTTGCTTGACGTACTGAATAATGATTTGTCTGTTCTTATTCTTTTTTCGAATTTTAATTAAAACTTCTGGCAAACAAAATGGTAGAATTAATCATCTTACGTTCTTGTACCAGCACTATAGCTAGACAACTATTTATACCAAAGAAACAAACAACTATTTATCTCGATGTGCTTCTTGCACGAACAACTTTTTTTGGATTTGATTTACCTTAGAATACCCATACTGTAGATTGCTGTTTTGTTTCGGGCTCATATGCGTAGATCCATGATTCATCACATTTCACTCATTTCTTCAAAATTCCTTTAAATCTTTTTTAAAGCCAAATGATCAAGCAATATCTTGTTGATGTATATCATACTAATGATTATGACGATCTTGCTCTATCGGTTCACGCACGGTATCGATGGATTCTGATATAAAAGCCGATTTTGGTTGACATTCACCGAATTCGTTCTGGAGAGAGCTTTGTGAAGGACTGAATTTATTGTACCAATTTTTTATAGTGCTAAAGGATGGTGCTTAATCCCCGTACAACGATTTAAGTTCACCGACACACCCTTGTCTAGAACAACAAGAAAATGTTCACGGGTCATTTCCTCCTCGGTCACTGTTGGCCGAGAAGAATTTTTCAAGCCACTGTAAACAACACAAATATTGCTCATACACCAAAACCTTTTGAGTGCACATATGCATAAAAATAGCAAGCTTTTCAGTTTAAGTGTTAGATGTCAGGCAAGTGAAAGTACTTGTGTTGCCTGGGCCAAAAATATAAATAGCAGCCAGTAGTAGTAAGAGTACGAAACTTTATGGTAGGAGCAACAGGTAAATGCAGCCTTTCAGATAAGCAAAAAATTAAGTATGCTATGGAAATAGTACACTATACTTTTTCTTCGACTATTTGAGTAATTTGTTCTTTGTGCTTGTAACAGATTATGTTTGTTTATTGGCGAATTGATTGTCTATGAAACTTGTCGCTCCATCTTTTGCGCGGTCGGCCGATAATTATTATACCGTTTGGTTATTTATCTGTTGCCATTTTGATCACTCTAGTCTCCTCTATTCTATGACATATTAATCTAGAAACGGGTCTTCTTATAAAGTCACTTCAAAAAACATTTAAATCTACAGAAGTTGCATGCCGTTTTTTTACTATAATACGTCTTAATACTTTTCGATCTACTTCGGTAATTTTACTTGTTCCTACATATCTGGTTTTGTGACGACCAAACTTAAGGTATTGTATCTTTTAACTATATGTCATAAACTATATCATGATAATAATTGCAACATATTCGCGTTATTCGTATTGGATTGTTGAAAATTAAAAATCTAATGCTGACAGGCCAACAAAAAAAAAAGATTTATAAAACTTGTCTCACAAATTTATGTGAATCCTATGTATTTTATGGCGATAAAATAGACTCTGAAATTAAATTGTATATATCGACCACACTTTTCTCACAATATGACACTTCTTTTTTCTACATTATAATAATTTGAAAAAGACAAAAAAATACCAAAATACTTAAAAATGATGCATTATTGGAATAATACCTTTTTTCTAATTCCTATATTTTAGTAATATAGGTCTGTACAATAATTTTAGGAGTCAATGCTTCTGTATTTTCTTGCCCTTTTTTATGTAAAACTTCTCAAGGAGCTTTTTATCTTATGTGAGGCACTTTGTTGTACCCATCATATTGGTATACCAACGTCCTTGGTATCGTTTCTCCATCACCTTGATATCCAGGTGGAATTGTTCTCCTTGATCTTCATTGACATTATTCAGATTTTTAGGGAAAGAGTCAAGATGGTTATGCAAAAAGTGGATTTTGAGGATCATGAGACATCCCAAATCTGTAAAATTATCTAATAACTTAGCTACTATAAGCTGGTAGTTAAGGTCTGCCATATTACCTAAAACCTTGGTTACGACGTTTTTAAACGTAATTCAAGCTTATTTTTCGTTAGTAATCATTTTGGTTGCAAAAGTAGAGTAAAACAATATTTTATGAATATCTGGTCCAACAAAAACACCTTCTTTCAAGTTGGCTTCTGATAGATGGGAACACTTTCCTCTCAAGTACTTGAAATAATTTCCATCTTTAGGCAGTTCCTTGACAAATTGTTTTATTAAGCCTAACTTGATGTATAGAGGTGGAAGGGGATCTTCTTTGGATCTACCAATGTTCTGTATAAAATGATCTTCTCGGCACGTGTTAAAACACTTCTTATGGGCCATTGTTTTGTGGACCAGTGTTTACCTCTTACTCTACTGACCCTTTCACTTTGTAAATCCCTTTTATTGGCCAAGTAGCATGTAAACGACTTTAAAATTTCTACAGATCATCCAATTGTGAGCTGAATAGCTGATTTTTTGTAGAATTGGGTCAAGATTTTTATATGCCTCTTTCGTTTAGACTGAATGAGCAATAAAAAGTGAAGCATGAGTTTTCTCATTGTGTCAAAGTACAGCTTTTAAACTTGTTTTTAAGGAGTTTATAAAATGCTTCTAATTATCCTTATTATACGTAATAACAAACTCATTTATTAGACCACAAGTATCATGACAGTAGACCAAATGCCCTTACTTTCTAAAATTCTAAGCAAACTGTTGATCTCTGTACCTGTACCAAAATTCTTTTCGGTTAATCTTGAGCCAAGCAATTCTAAATTTTCCTTTGTTAAACCCAAATCTCTTACTAAGTCATCTAACTCAGCTTGTGTAACCAACTGTGGTTGTAAATTTTGTCAAGGACACTGAAATTCGCATCACTTCCTGGACCACTTTTATCGGATTCTGATTCACTAGTATCTAAAATAGAATCAATATATAGACTCAGGGACTGGCAGTTCAGGTTCATACTCGACCAGACGGATAGCAGACAGGAGCTTAGGAAAAACAATCACTTTCTTGTTTTTGGAGCTATATCCAGAAATATCGACAGTACAAGCACCAATCATTAGAATGGTTTTTTTTTGTTCTCTCCATACCATAGGCATCGCAAATCTAAAAACTTTTTTTAAATTTCTTCTACCATTGCCTTAAATCCTCAACACAAACATAGCATACATTGTGAGGAGCCCAATATTTGTCTTGGTCACCAATTTTCACAACAAAATAAATGCAAAATACATCTTTTTTACAAAGTGAGTAATGTTTCTCTGATCTTTTTTAATAAAAAAATCATCACAAATATAACACAATGTACTTTTACAGTTTTTACAACCGCAAGTCAATCACTGAAAAGTGAGATTATGTTTATTGGAATAACAGAACTATACAACTGTTAGTGAAGAGGAAGAAAAACAAAGATTGTTGTACAATTCATTAACAGTGCTATCAACCAAGTAGAACTAGATTTATTTGCTCGTTAAACAAAATAAAATGTAGTTATGCAATTTTAAAATCATGTTTAATATGATTTTCGGACTCAGCACAAAGGGTAGAGGGATAGAGGTAGTTTTATCAAAAAAGTTTTTTCATCATTGGGTTGTGGGATTAAACCAATGTTCTCATCGATAACTTTACCTTTACTCATTTTAAAATTAACAAAGGCAATAAGCTTTATATTGTGACAGAATGCATTTGACATTAATTAACAAATGTTGTTGTGTCATTTTTCTAAAGTTAACACTGGTTTAATATAATTATGAAACAATCAACGAATTTTTATATAAGTATATAAGTAAATATAATATTTTTGGAAATAAATAAAAAATCCATAAGAATAATGTTTTTAATGGTAACTTATAAAAAACATTTAGATTATGATTTGTTTATGGTAATCGCCATAAACTGTAAATTCCAAAGTGGGCCAACTGCAATAGGAAGGGGCATCAATTTGTTAAGCTATTTCTATCACTTTGTGACAGTCATAGATAAAATTGCACCTAGATTGGTAACAGAGATAGGCAATGTCAAATCACGTTCGGATTTAGCGCCCATACGCCCATTCGTTTGGTGGCGCTGCTAGTCTCGTTCCTACGCGGAGGGAGTGTGCTGATGGTCAAATCAAAGTTGAATTTAGACAAATATGGCGCCATATTTGTATTTGTTTTATTTTTTTATAATTTATTTTATAGTTTAAATTTTTTTATATAAGTAGTGCAAAAAAGTACAATTTTAGACGATTTTTTATTATGGAATCGAACACATTACATGGAATAACAATGTAGAAGAACTGAACAAAAAAGATGTATTCCAGATTGCATGGATACTACTGGCAAGCAATACCGTTTTTCAAGTCCAGATTATATATATTTGATAAATGGGTGAATGCTGTTAAAAGCCCTAATTAGAGAATGCTGCAACAGAAACTATTTATAACAATTTTCGTGTAGGCGCTAGTCATTTTGAAGAAGATATAATTAATGTTTGTCATACCGGTATTAGGAGAACAGCCGTTCTGAGTTTGTTTTTACCAGCACCAGGTAAGAACTATTATGCCAATATGAGACCTTTTACCGTGCTTTTACTGATAAAATTAGTATAATTATAAATCTAACAACTATCTAAAGGGTGATTCAACAACTATCTTAAAAAGCATCACATTAGAGAGGGTTTGGCAAAAATTTCTGCAGGTGTGCGCCTTTCAAAGTTGGATTAGATTAGCAGACCATGACAACACTATCATATGGAGAGGTCTCCCTCTCTTGTGAGTGAGATTGGTCTTAGAGTATCTACCATATTACCATGGTTTGTCTCATCTATGTACTTTTAATGTTCCATTTTGTAGAACAACCTAAATCTAAATATATTTAATGTGTCTCTTAATAAATATATAAATATTAGTAGAAAAGAGTTACTAGTACCATAGAGTTTGGAAACTCAACTTTGTAAAATACTTCATGTATTTATTGTAATTAGGTAATACTTTACATATTGTTTTATTTTTAATGTTATTTTTCCACCTTTATAGTGCTGGATCTTAGAATCATAGAGCTAACTGTTGGGTTTATAGGTTTTAAAATTCGTCAATTTATATTAATAAAGCATTCAACTAGTGAATTCAGAGGTTTATTCGGTCATTCAGGTTAGCAAAATAAAACAGAAGTCAACTACTTCATAAGTTTATAGAAGACGTTTCGCTTATGTACTTCTAAAGCTTCATCAGTTCTCTAAAAATACAAAGATGACATAGAGTTTATAAGAAATACAAATCTAATAATTTATTACTTACAACTCAATATGTAGTATTAAAGATGTTATTGTATATTATTATGTACTTAAGTTTACTTATAAATTTAGAACTAACTTAAAAAAAATTAACAGAAACAAAGAACACAAAAACTTTGCAAAAAATAATATTCGCAGAAACGAAGATTTACAAAAATCTTAAAACGTAAATTTGGCTTCATTTAGAGATGGCTCTCCAATGAAGACAAACAAAACACTGATTGATTGCAATTTAGCAAAACGACGTGACGCGATACCGAAAATTTTTAAGGGCCATATGTTCCACAAATTCCAAGGTTTGAGACAATTATGAACTTCTACAGGGGTCATTGAAAAATTAGTTGGACTAAAAGATTTGTATGACGGAAATATTTGATATGATTTTTTTTTGTAATTTACGTTTTAATGAAACTTAGAGGTCTGGGATGATTCTGTTATTATTTTGAACGGAAAATAAGGCTATTTTAAATGGTGAATAGTGTGCTCTAACGAGCTTAGTGGAGTTTTGGACTTGGAGAATAACTTTTCAATGGTTTTAGTGTTTTTTAGGGATATTTTGACGGGTAAGTTTTTGAATAGTTTAGTAAGCTCGTTCGTAATTTGTGGGAAATATGGAAGAGAAGCATATTTTGTGGCTGGTTTTGGGGTTAACGGGGAATCCTCACCTTCAATTTACATGTGAATTGGAGGTTGATAACAGCATTTTTGGACATGCGAATCATACGCACACATAGCAACATATTGGGCACTACGTGGTACAGGAAAGAAATGGCGAGTAACCGGTTCTTAAATTACCACTCTACACACCCAATGAGATACAAACATAACCTGGTACAAGCTCTTAGCTTTAGAGTACACACGTTGACCCATACGCGGTACAAGAGGGAATCTTTGGATTTACTCAAATCCATCCTCATTGATAACTCTTACCCCATATCCATCATCAACAGATATCTTTTCTCTAAAAGCTATGGTCATTCCTACTTCGGAAGCACCTAACGGTGCAATACTAGCCTCCATATCCAATAGCTTATAGACTGACAATTCCCCGTTAACCCCAAAACCAGCCACAAAATATGCTTCTCTTCCATATTTCTCACAAATTACGAACAAGCTTACTAAACCATTCAAAAACTTACCCGTCAAAATATCCCTAAAAAACACTAAAAACCATTGGAAAGTTATTCTCCAAGTCCAAAACTCCACTAAGCGTGTTAGAGCACACTAATGTTGTCAGATCCCCTGTTCTGAATGCAATTCCTGCTACATTGGCCAGACCAGTCGTTCACTTCTAGGGCGTATAACATCACATAAAAGCGATATTAGACTCTCCAAACCCTCTTGTGCCCTTGCACAACACGCCATTTCCACCAAACATCACATTGACTTCTCAAATACTAAAATACTGGCGAAACAAAATAACTATCAAAAACGCTCCATTATTGAAATGTGTGAGATCCTAAAAAACCCATCTACAATAAACAAAAGAACTGACACTCCACTTTTCGCCCACACCATTTTGCGCCCACACCATTTTGCGCCCACACCACTTTGCGTCCACACAATTTTTCGCCAACAATTTTGCGCCCACACATATTTGCGCCAACACTATTTTGCGCCCACACCATTTTGGGCCCACACTATTTTGCGCCCACACACATTTTGCGCCCACACATTTTTTCGCCCACACTATTTTGCGCCCACACCATTTTGCGCCCACACATTTTTTCGCCCACACCACTTTGCGCCCACACCATTTTTCGCCCATACCATTTTTCGCCCACACCGTTTTTCGCCCACACCATTTTTCGCCCACACTGTTTTTCGCCCACATCATTTTTTGCCCACACCATTTTTCGCCCACACCGTTTTTCGCCCACACCGTTTTTCGCCCACACTGTTTTTCGCCCACACCATTTTTTGCCCACACCATTTTTCGCCCACACCGTTTTTCGCCCACACCGTTTTTCGCCCACACCATTTTTCGCCCACACTGTTTTTCGCCCACACCATTTTTTTGCCCACACCATTTTTCGCCCACACCATTTTTCGCCCACACCGTTTTTTCGCCCACTCCGTTTTTCGCCCACACTATTTTTTGCCCACGCCATTTTTCGCCCACACCATTTTTTGCCCACACAATTTTGCGCCCACATTATTTTTAGCCCACACTATATTTCGCCCACACCATTTTGCACCCACACCATTTTGCGCCCACACTATTTTTCGCCCATACCATTTTTCGCCCACACCGTTTTTCGCCCACACCATTTTCGCCCACCACCGTTTTTCGCCCACACCATTTTTTGCCCACACAATTTTGCGCCCACATTATTTTTAGCCCACACCCATATTTCGCCCACACCATTTTGTGCCCACACCATTTTGAGCCCACACCATTTTGCGCCCACACCATTTTGCGCCCACACCATTTTTTGCCCACACCATTTTGCGCCCACACCATTTTTCGCCCACACCATTTTGCGCCCACACCATTGTTCGCCCACACCATCTGTTTTGTTTGTCTTCATTGAGAGCCATCTCTAAATGAAGCCAAATGTACGTTTTAAAATTTTTGTAAATCTTCGTTTCTGCGAATATTATTTTTTGCAAAGTTTTTGTGTTCTTTGTTTCTGTTAATTTTTTTTTAAGTTAGTTCTAAATTTATGAGTAAACTTAAGTACATAATAATATACAATAACATCTTTAATACTACATATTGAGTTGTAAGTAATAAACGCTAGGACCGCTGGTACTGTGTGTTATTAGATTAGGATGTAAGTATAACCCGACAAGCGAGAGCTGGCGGGTTGCGTGTAGAACAAATTGAAAAGTGGAAGGGATTGCTCATTTCTATTGCAGTCGGCTAGGAGTTCACATCGTGTATAACCGTTTAAGTACCTCTACTATATACCTATAATCGCGATTAAGTACCTCTCCTATCTCTCTTAGAATAATTCCTTTTCTATTTTCGCGCAGCTCACCCGCCAGCTCTCGCTTGTCGGATTATTTTTAGCTCCAGCTGATTGTCAGCTAGATTGAAAATCTGAATTTTCTAATCTTGGTTCATAATTATCATCAGGTTTTAAACAGGTAAATTGTTTGTCACATTTGGTATTGATTTAGTAGTGGAATTCTCTAGTGTATTATTTGGACTTTCATCTTCATCATTATCGTGATTCAATAATATAACAATTCAATTCAACAGTAAACTTTGTATATAGTGCAGAGCTCCTGGTAAAGCAGTTTCCCATTTAGTGATGTCTAAATATTTGGTTTTCAATGCAGGATTCACCAATTTCCATATATTTCATTGTATCTTTCAACTTAACCATTTCCTTCATGGTTATATGGTGTTGTTCTACTTGAACATATTCCTTTAGAGTGTAGATAATTAATAAATTCTTGTGAAGTAAAGCTAGTTCTCTTTGTCAGATTTTATATATGCTGGAATTCTATATAAACAAAATAGTGATTTAATCTGTGATTGGTTTGAATTGCTTTCCTACCAGATAATGTCTGCATTTTTTTTTACTTCAACGCATTTGTTTTTTTTTCAATTGCATAATGTTTTCATTCAGAATCTGTTAGTGTATGTGTGAAAAAAGCAATTGGTTTTTCAGATTGATGGCTTCGCTTATGTAATCATAGACTAAATTTATTAAAAGCATGTACTTATCTTTATCTTCTTGGGATTTATCTTTAGATTCATTGCTTTTTCAAAAATTCTTGAATGTTCTATAAAAATGTTAGAATTCTTTTGTGGAAGTTTGATAGTTTGGATCAGCCTCTAGTTTATCTGGTCTAAAGTACTTCTCCATTGTTCTTTATGCGAATAAATTTGTAGTAAAATGCATTTTGCAGAATTAGGCTTTTATTCACATAAAACTTGACATAATAATGACAAAACAATTATTTAAATATTGACCAGTTCTTGATACAACATTGTTCGCTCAGCAAACTACTTTGGTCTGCCTTGCAACCACTCGAGTGTGGAGGACCGACAAACGTGTCTCCGACTATATAAAAACTCCTAGAGTTAATATTGTATTTCCAGTTAGGGGCTGGTTCAGAATCTCCTAAATTGACTTTATTAGGTATAAGTAAATAAAATAAATAACAGTACTATAAGTGTATTGAAAACTAACAAATAACAAGAATGTATGTTAAAGTTTTACTCTCTCGTAATTTTTATATACTACCTTCTTTTGTCTTTAAATCATTAAATATCTTACAAACAAAAAAAGGGTTACAATACAAATGGATATGAATTCATATTTATCAGAGAAATGTGCTGCACATACTTTCGGCCTTCTAAATTTTAATATTAACTTATATTAACCACACGAGATATGGTTTCATTCGCGAATAGAGTGTGTGTACACAAATTCCGTTTTAAATTATGTCTCTGGCCATGAAGGACTTCAATAATAGTGAACATTACCTTACAATAAATTTGAACAGTACTTGAGACCCTTCAGAAGATGCTTCTGACGGTAACTGGTAGCAGGAACACTTTTATCACTATACTTTCCTTTCGTTGCACCTATGACTCCATCAAGTTCACGTTCTTAAGATCGTTTTATCATATAATTGTCAAAAACTTAAACAAAAATGGCTAATGGCGAAGACACAACGCCGTATATATTTAATCTATGACACCGCCAACTTCTCTCCTTGCTGGTTGTCATTTTTCAGTTTTTGAACACTGCCACTAGGTGGATAAGTCCCCTTTCACAATAAATTTATTTTAAAGTGAATATATAAGTTTACAATTATCTGAGAGTGATTTCCTGCATTTATGTGTTTTTTATTTGATATTACATATTATATTATTATATTTATTAACATGTGCGACCTAAAGGCATTCAACGCCCTCTCATGACGAGAAGGCTTTCTAAGTATAACAGATTGGAACTTATGTCATAAAAAATGTGACATTGGGAACGCACGAAAATGGCGCTAGAGGTTCAAAATTTTAATTTCTTATATAATTTAAATTCAAGGTGTTGGGAACTTTTCCCAACAAACATTAATAAGAAAACTAAATTATACTACACTTGACTTGTATTATCAATATTTCTGGTAACACATATAACATTTCTTGTTACATTTTTATAAATAAAAATTTTATTCTATATTTTATTCTTTAATTTTTTTAACCACTTTGTAATTTTAATGTAATGGAAAAATTAATATAGTCTCAACATAACAAGAAAACCAAAAAGTATACGAAAAATATTTATTATCGTACTAGGCTAAGGATTTTTGCTGTTATTTTAGGATTAAATCGAGTTTCCTTTACTTTAAAATGAGTTCACAATACTAGTAATATTGCTAAACTTTGAATTTAGCGCCATGTATGTATAGTTACGCGCTCGGTCACTAGGTGATGCGCCAATCATTGTTTTACTCGTTAACACGGGAGTTTCAATGCTAGGTGGTAGTATGCTATGGTGTCAGTGCTATGGAGATAATTACAATTTTAGTTATAGGGACCTATTTGAAAGATAATTTTTCGACTGTTCTAACAACCATTCAAATTTCGTCATTTTGTGTCATGTGGAACAATTTTACCCAATCATGTCAACATTAGACTGATAATTGCATTCAGTGCAATTTTCAATCCCTATGACAACACGATCGAGTTTGACAACTTCATCTAAATAAATTTCAAAATGTCACATTTCTATAAAATTATACTTGAATCTCGATCAAGAACACCACAACAATATATTATGCGTGGTAATAGATCTTCTATAGTAGAGAACAGCAACGAATCTAATGTTAACTTAAATTTTAATAATTGTACTTTCACTAACTGTACTTTGAATAAATAAATGTTTCGTTATGTTTTTTTTTTTGAAAAATTATCCGCCGAATACCCCTCGGACATTGATGAATGCCTCATAATTTTCATGACAAATTTCTCAAGCTCGTTCCTTGGTAACAGCACTCAGCCTTCGGCTTCGTGCTGTTACCAAGAAACGAGCTTTCGATTGTCATGAAATTATCTCGTCTGTTATCAATGTCCTAGGGATATTACTACTGATAATTGATTTCTTTTTCCAATTAAATTATAAAATATAGGGTGTTTTATTTAAAATTATTGACTTACTGTAGTTTAAAATGTAAAGAAATGATTGTGATGTATCATTTGTGAACACTCTGTATTTAGAAATTCGATTTCGATGTAAGAATGTAATTCTGTGAGAGAACGTTACACATTTTTCAGACATTATCATTCTAAATGAATGAGATATTAACTCCATGACTGAAATGAAAATGAAAAGTTTTTCTCTATTTGTCAACATTTTGAATAAAGATGAATAACTCAACAGATTTCAAAAAATCAAAAGGGTTTTGACCTAGCGTACCTTATAAAAGTTTACTTAAGCATAAATGTAATAATATACAAGGTAAATTACTATTTAACTGGGAATAAGCCACAATTAAAGATAAAAATACGTTTATTGACGTTTCAATTTCCACTTCGGAAATCGTTCTCAAAATACAAACAGTAAATTAAACAAATTTTGTTTTTTGTTACATAGTGAAAAATTCTTCTAATAATTTAATTTTATATGGCTCATTTATATTGACAATTCAGACATACGTTATGCATTTTAAAGTGGACGACTTTAAAATGATATTGCCAATATTGTTGAGTTGCGCTCCTGGGACGACTTTACTTATAAGATAGTTCATTCGATTACATGAAATCAACTTTAACTTGAGAATATCCGTCAGAAAAAAATCATAGTATGTAATTCGTCTTTAAAAAGACAAACACATGACATGATGACAGTAAAATTATCCTGTTAGTGATTCCATAGTAAATTATGAGGGAAAAACCAGGAAAAAAACCTCATAATGCTATCCTGACATGGTAAGTATTTGTTCGTGCATTTAGTTTACCTTCAATAAACACCAAAATTCTGATTTTATGTTTCGTTATTTAAAAAACATAAATGATGTATCCTCTATATGTTACTGACTTACTAATACTGGTATTTTCTTATTAATAACTTCCTCTTTCAATATTGGTAACCAGATCCTACTACATTCTGCCGAGGAATTTGCGACACAATTAGCCTCATTTAGCATAATTAAAGCCGCTTCTTTGATTTTTCTTTTTTACCATCCGTCTCTTCTAGGACTACATTTGAATTATTCCATTGAACCCTATGTTCATCATCCCATGCGTGTTTACATATTTGAGATCTATCAAATTCTCTATTTTTAATATAAGACTGATGTTCACTTATTCTAACATTTAATGGCCTTGATGTTTCATCTAAATAAAACTGATCGCATTCACAAGGTATTTTATAAATGCAATTCTTTGTCCTTTCTTGTTCATTGTTAGGTTTGGTTTTGGACAAAATAGATTTCAACGTGTTTGTTGTTTTGAATGTTGTTGAAATGTTGAATTTATTGCCATAATAAAGGATACATCATTCATGTTTTTTTAAATAACGAAACATACAAAATCAGAATTTTGGTGTTTATTGAAGGTAAACTAAATGCACGAACAAATACTTACCATGTCGGGATAGTATTATGAGGTTTTTTTCTGGTTTTTCCCTCATAATTTACTATGGAATCACTAACAAGAGAATTTTACTGTCATCAGGTCATTTGTTTTGTCTTTTTAAAGACGAATTAATGCTATGATTTTTTCTGACGGATATTCTCAAGTTAAAGTTGATTTCATGTAATCGAATGAACTATCTTATAAGTAAAGTCATCCAGGAGCGCAACTCAACAATATTGGCAATATCATTTTAAAGTCGTCTACTTTAAAATGCGTAATGTATGTCGGAATTGTCAATATAAATGAGTCAGATAAAATTAAATTATTAGAAGAATATTTCGCTATGTAACAAAAACAAAATTTGTTTAATTTACTATTTATATTTGAGAACGCTTTCCGAAGTGGAAATTGAAACGTCAATAAACGTATTTTTATCTTTAATTATGGCTTATTCCCAGTAAATAGTAATTAATTTAAAATGCCACAAAGAAAATAGCTTCAGAACAATAATATACAAGGTGTTTAATTTAAAATAACAAAGGTGCTGTTCATATTCGTTATAACCGGAAGTGACATATCTGTCAAAATATATTCTTTTTTTTTACTGAGTTTCGAGTACTCAAAACTAAATTTACCAATAATTTTTACCATGATAAATGGTATGTGGAATGCAAATTGTAAGTTCCCTTGTCGACTAATTTGTCAATCTGCTGAATACAAAAATTTGAATCTAGTTTCGCTAAGTAGGGAATCTCAGAATTTCTAATGTTATTTTCTTTAAGTTCGCCATAGCTTGTAATCCCCATAAAATAATTTCCATAAATACTGTGTAAGTAGTTTCCGACATATAGAGATGTAATATCAGCGTGAGACACCCTGTAATACACCTATTTATCTTCTTCTTCTAGTTCCATGACCGTTATCGATCGTTGGATATCATGTTGGCTACCATATTCGCTATCGTGACTTATTGACAGCAGCTCTAAATAACGATGTAGTTGATTTTCCATACCATTGCCTTAGATTTTTTAGCCATGATGTTCTTCTTCTACCAGGACCACGATTACCTTGGATCTTTCCCTAAATGATCAGATATAAAAGATCATATTTTTCAGGGTGTCTCATACACCTATTTATACCTATAACTAACTTCAATAGTTATTTTATATATGGCACATACAATATAAGTTATTCAATGTTAAAATAATTTTTGGTTAACAAAATACAGTGAGGCCTGTCTGGAATATGTCTAAAAAAATCTAAATTGGTATTGCGAAATCTTGTCTGACATTTAAAGCATTTTATAAAATAATTTTAACTCTACATTAGTGGTTAATTTCAATAGTAGGTAATAAAAATTTTGATATAATTTTTAAACATAATTACTTTTTTAAGTTTTCATTAATTTTTTATATTTATTTAAATTTATAATAGTTAACTCTAATATGTATTCTAATTTAAGGAAGACAACTTCCTTTAAAGGAAGTAGTTAGGGCATATTGAAACGAACTGTACTACATAAAAATAACTCACCTACTTAGAGCCATCAAACAAAACCCCACCGACCTTAATTACAATTAAATTCTCTGAGGCAAGTCTCCGGAGCAATTACTCAGCAATTTCAAGCACTGACATCCAATATCGGGATGCAACTTTATGGAGTCAAATAAACTCCCGTCCGATGTTGTGGAGTTCGCGATTCGGACTGAAGTCACGTGTTTACGAGCTTTCCGCTTTCCGCTGCTTATGTCTTGATTTTCCTTAAGACTTTGCTCTATTTGGCTGACATTTATTACCCATATCCGCAGCTACTTTGCTCTAATTTCGTATTCAATCCGTCAAATTTATTGACACAGCCGTTTTTCATATGCGTTTTGTTCGAAGGGTTGTAAATTTATATTAGCTGTTTTAGCTGCTTACAATTTGTTATTTCAGTCGTATACTGTACTTTCTTTATAAAGTACCTACGTCTAGTAAGAATTTACAGTTTTTGTCGTTTGTTATTTTTTGTTTAATTTATTATTTTTGATGTTGGTGGTTTTTGTATAATTTTTTGTTTAATAAAATATATAAGAAAAAAATACAGGGTGAGTCCTAAGTATGTAACCCCTCAACTTCTTCCTAAAAGACTTTTTTAAGAGTTATATAAATTTCGGTTTCAGAATTTCCGTTTTTCTGAATATGTAATGAACTTTGCTATGATCCTTGGTGAGTGGCCAATATATTCCATATTACAGCTGTTTCCTAAAAAAACTGAATGATTCTTAGTAAGATTTGATCATTTTGAGCAGTGTATTTGATTGGTCTCACATTATATTATATTTATTACGACAGACAATAATAAAATAAACAAACAAACAACTAGCAATTAATTACATGTTAATTTCATATTGTAATAAATTTATTAAGGATTTAATTTGATATTTTTTGAATTCCTTTATCTTATAAAGAATATATAAATGATAGTTTCTACATAAAATAGGGTTGTTGTTGTTATTTTTATTATTATTAAGGAATAACATAAACGACTTAAATCATAAATACATGAAAGCAAGAATTGTAACCAAATTATAAGATAACTGGGCACTACCAGAGGTAGCAAAACATTTAACACAAGCAGAACCATTAGGTTTTCTATTAATAAAGAAATGGAAAACAACACGAACTCCGAAAGATCAAAACTATACTAAATTAGGTATATAAAAATAAAATTAATATTTTGTAATAGATCCAGCAGCATTGATAACAGCTTGTAGTCTTTGGTCCATCTGCATGAAACGAACTATGAATTGTTTCTTCAAAAGCTCTTCCCAAAAATGCTGTATGCTGTGCCACAGCTCTTGATGGGAACATTAACCCTATTCAAAGATTATATTACGATATTATTGCATTCATCAATCAGCAAATCGCGCCCATTGCTGGACTATAGGCCTCCTTCATTTTTTCCAGTTGGTTCTCTACACTGGGCCCCGCTTGTAGCCAGTTTCCCACTACACGTTTTTATATTATCGGTCCTTAGTCGTCTTGGCTTTTTTTATAGTTTCTGAGCCTTCATTCCATAAATACGTTTCGTCCCGTCTATCTTGTGTTCTGGCTAAGTGCCCTGCCAGTTCCACTTAAGCGTCGTGGTTCTTTCGATGACGTCTTAGAACTCCTAATCTTTGCTTGATTTGTTGGTTTTTATGTGGTCTCGAAGTGTGAGCCTTCAGCATTGCTTGTTTCCATTGCTCGTTGTGTAAACTTTGAGTTTATTCGCAGATTTTTGCGTAAGTGTTAAAGTCTCTGCTCCATAAGTTTTACAGCAAAACACATTGGTTATAAACCTTGCGCTTGAACACATGGGAATTGAACTTTTTAGATATGGCTTAATTGTCAAATGTGCCCATATCGCCTATTCGCTCTGTATTTTATGTGTTTAATTGTCTCTGCTTATTTTGGTCTTGTGTCCTAGTTATTTGTAGGTTCTGTTTGTTGTTATGGTATTATTGTCAATATTTATATTTCCACTCATTACGAGATTTGTCATAAGTTTAGTTTTCTCAAAGTTTATCTTTAATCCTGCTCTTTCAGACAGACTTTTTAAAGCGAAATTATCATAGAAACTGTACCCTGTAATGCAAACCTTAGATGATTTATTCTTTCTTCATCTATATTGATGCTCATACCTTGCCATATATTGTTCTTAAATATTGACCCTAGAGCTGCCAGTGCACAATTTTACTGTGAAACTTATTGTCTCCTTGTCTAACTCACCTGACCTAATGCTGAATTTTTTGTTGTCTTCGTGTTAGTCCGCATACTGAGTTGTAGCGTTCTCGTAGATGTTTTTGAGGTTTAGCGTCATCAGTGTACTAGTAATCGGGCTTTGATTTAGCGGCTTCCAGTACTGTTTCAACACTACTACAGATATCAAAAAGCCTTCTCATATTCAACACAATGGCATGGACCTGTGGCATGTATTGTACCATCTTTTATGGTATGCAATGGTTAATTAGTGCATATTCCTGCATGAAACCTGCCTGTTCTTTGGGCTGACAGATATAAGAGTTTAGGTTGTTAGTTCTTTGTTTAGATTTTATAAAGAGTTTGTACATAGTGTCAAGAGGCTAATGGGTCTATAATACTTTCTAATTTGGTAAATATTGCCTTTTTTGATGTAACGAAGACTATCACTTGCTATTGTTCCAGTCTTTTCGGAATCGTACCCGCATGTAATCATTTATATTAAAACAGTGTCGCTACCTATTTTAAATTAAAATTACTCCTCCTGCTTTTAATTGTCCCAATAACGAGTTCGTCCCCATCCACTGAGTGAGCGATGAGTTCATCAATTTCCTTAAAGGCAGCTTCTTAATTCTGACATAAGGCAGTAATGGGTTAAAAGTAATTTCCCGATCCTCTGATTTTATAGAGTATATTAACGCCGTGTCGGGAAATTGTCATTCGGGTCTTTTTGTTATCTGAATGAAGTAAGATGGGGAATACGTATGACGAACGTTTGATTGAGAGGAGATTAAAAATAAAGTGGGATGGTTTGTAAGAATGAGTAGTTGTGGCTAGATTTTTGAGGGAGCAAGGAAGATAAGGAGTTGATTTTCCAAGAGGGGCGACAGGGCGAACTAGTCGTTGGGTTCCTCTGGTGGTTCCCCAGAGGTAAGGAAAGCAGTAGAAGTGAATGTTTGTGAGTTTTGTGTGAAGTACAGTGTATCTGACGAAGCTGATCCCGTAAAATAATTGTAAGTTATAATTTTCTACTGTATATTCTCAAGAGAGTCACTGTTCAGAACCAGAACGAGAGAATCAGTTTGTGTCGAGAAGAGTAGAGAAGCTAGCATAATTCTTGAACGATACGTGGTAATTAAAGGAGTCATTAAAGACGATTAGGCTCACAACAATTTGTTGTAAGAATGTTGAGTTTGACAATTTTTAACAATTGCTGGAGAAAAGATAGGAATATTTGATCAGGAAATATAGAAGCATACAAAATTTCAAATATATAATGTTGTATCATATATTTTTTTTATTATTCCGGTATCTCTTGTTGTACCATACCTATCATATGTAAAGCATAGATATTAATAGCACGAGTTATAACCCTAAGATAAGAGAAATAAAATATGTGTGATTAGAATCGTAATTGCATTATTAAAACATGGACTAGAATTTATGAATTATTTAGCTAAATAATTGCTTGGCGCAGCCTTCAGACTTTTAATATCACATATATATATATATCTATATATATATAGTATATAGATATATATATATATATATAGTATTTGAAAGAAGTTCCAATTGTAAATCAAAGTTCCTGCAATTCTTATTAAAATAACTAAGAGGGATGCATGTATCTGAAAGGATTCCCTTTAATGAAGACTAACGAGAAAAGTTTCCGCCACCGATAATAAACAGTTCATTATTTCATATCAGGAAGTACTCTACAGAATTATATCAAATATCAAGTTTAATTATGTGATTGATGTGACAATTAACGCTGAGAGCTCCCACTCTGATGATATTGTTTCACTAATTATTATTCAGGAATTCCGTACACCTGATATCTTCATTGTTATTACATTGAGGGAAAGATAAGCGAATTCAATGCTTCGAAAGTGATTCTTTTCTTACTATTTGTGCTATTAATACTTAAAACATGGGCAAATCTTACAAACGTTTAAGTAGCTGTTAAGAAAAAATATTTTAATATACATACTGTTAAATGTTTTTTCCTGGTTTATCGGTTTGATTTTTTTATATTCCTGACAAGAATGTGTTTTATTGTTATTATTTTGTGTTATTTTAACGGGTAAATAAAGCCATTTAAAATAAAATACAAAATATAATAAAGAGTAAAGATAATATACACTAAAACATTACGAAACAACAACAAAGAAACAATTAAACAGTAAAAAGTTTGTACCTCTATAAACACGTATATCAAATCACAAAAGGTAATAAATATTAATTTAGATTAATTTTAGACTCTCAAGTCGTCTTTTGAAAAGATTAATATTTGCTCAGAATGGATCCTAATAAGAGGCAAGAGCTAGAGATTATCGAACATAGGACGAGTCAAGTTAGTAGAAAAATAAGCGTTTTTTTTTTCGGACACAAGTGTATAGACGGGTTGTGACAGTATTGAACATGGATCGTATGAGATATTACAAAAAGACTATCATCTAGGGATTCATATGAATTTTTTAGTGGAACTATTTTTAAATAAACAATTAAGACGTCAAATAGTCAATTATTTTGCCACTCAAACCTAATAAACTTGTCTTATTATAGAGAATTTGACGTCCACAGACGGGTTGATGAGAAAGAAAAAAATACACAAAAAATGAGATATACAAAATTAAAAAATCGAGGATAATAAACGCGGCAAGAGGTCATTGCATAATAAACCCAAGCCAAAACGGCTGATTTTGATTATTGGTATTAACTATTTTAGTAATTAATAAAATTTATGTTAAATGTATCTAAACTTAAAGATCTCATCGTGTTCGAAGTGTGTGCGACAAAGATAGGCTAGAATCCGTCAAATAGTTTCTATGCACAATTTAATTTGTTTTACTGAATTTTTTGAAAAATGTGCACAAATTTCTAAGGCCGGTCAGATAATTATGACTGAAATGTGATCTTAATAAACCGGGCTTATTTTCTTCGATGGACATAAATTAATTATCCTGGTGAACCAAAAAATTTAAAAAAAAAATAGCGATTTGTACACAGAAATGATTTATTAATAAATAGCACTTTTAAGTTTCTAAACAATTTAACAATAACTCCGTACTATTTAGTTTAAACTTAAATGGCAATAAAATATTTCGGGAAGGGGGGTTTAAAAAAACAACAACTTTTAAAAGAAAAAAAAGGTCCTGCGACCATTAGGAGCCGAGTTAGTCCTCTTTTTTAAAAAAAAAAAAATCCACTGTTACGTCAAATTCACAACATGCGTAAAGGGCTGAAATTAACCAATATTTTAGAAGAAAAGTCAAAGTGATATTCACAAAATGTTAGCAAAAAAAATAATTGGAAACATTGTTGTAAAACAGGAGTGTTGTTGTAAACGAGAGTACTTTGGCGTTCCGACTCAGAATGCGAAAGGAGTGGGGATTGATCGATTGCAACCCAAACCGCGCTCTCCAAAAATAAGTCGCGCGCACGGTTTTCAAAATAGAGTGGCTTGGAAAAATGACATATCCACGGGTTCCTAGTGGACCAAATTATGTTCTTATGTTTTTTAAACAGGGGTACAACGTTTAAAATACATACACACTGTAACGTACTTTTCATGGGCAAAACTATATTCAAAAACAAAAGCAAGCTAATGACTACGGAATGTACAAACTTTTTCTTAAGTCGTCTTTTGGGGGAGCGGGCGAGGGTTTATGTTTTTCTATTTAATTTATTTCAAATATGATGAATAAAACATAATGATATAAGTAAATGAACATTTTAAATAATGTTTACTAAATATTTATAAATGAAATAATAAATTAATTTTATGGTTATTAAGACGTTGAAGATGAAAATTGTGTAGTTGAATTTTTTAAAATAATTTTATTTACTGTAATTTTCATACGCTAAATTTCTAAATCGTCCAACTGCCAACTACTATGTAAACATTCATCTTCACTTTTCATTTTTCTTTCCCCAATTTCACTTGTAATTGATAACTTTCCCATAAATCATTTCATTTTCCATTGTCGCTATCTCATCAAACCCAGTTAAAATACATATTCATCACAATTATCACCTTGTTCAGCCTGTTGTATCGTGTTTCTTCTTTCATTAATAATTTCACATACATAATTAGTACATTATAATAGTAAAATAATATTATATTCAAGAGTAAAACTCGTAATATTATTCAGACAACGTGGTACAACCAATTTGTTGTATATTAATATATATCACAAAACCAGGTAGTTTTCTTTTTAATACTCAGATGAATATATACTTACCATTAAAACTATTTGGTAAACAATTATTTAAAATAAAACAAAACAACTAAATATTTCAATAACCAACAAACCGGTTGTATAGTCGCAGGAAAAATGAGTTGTAAACTTAACGGCCTAACAGCATCTTGCTTTTCGACGTGCGCCCGATCGCTCGACTTTTTTTTAGAGCGCGGCTTGAGTGCAAGCGGCAATC
This sequence comes from Diabrotica balteata, assembly GCA_918026665.1. Lineage (NCBI taxonomy): Eukaryota > Metazoa > Arthropoda > Insecta > Coleoptera > Chrysomelidae > Diabrotica > Diabrotica balteata. Next base: position 20,753,048 of record OU898277.1, read on the forward strand.
CCCACTGCTACCATTTGAGGTACGGAACGCAAAGTACTCTTTGGTTTACAAACACTCCTGGTTAATATCAATTTACAATTATTTTGTTTGCTAAATATTTTGAGTTAAAAACTATGGACTTTATCTTCTAAAGATTAGGTACGCGGGAGAGGAGACCGGCCCTTAATGTTGTTAATAGACGTTAAAAAACAAAATAAGAAAAACCAAAGTAATTTAAAAAAGGACTAAAACTCGGTCTCCTAATGGACGCAGGACCTTTTTCTTTTTTTTTTAAGTTGTGTGTTTTAGTTAAACAGCTGTCACGCATATTTTATTGCCATTTAATTATAACCTAAAATAGTACCGGCGGTTATTGTAAATGTTCTATAAGCATTAAAAGTGCTATTTATTGTTAAATTCATTTTGTGTTACATAAACGTAATTTTTATTAACTTTTTTATCCATAGGATATTAATATATGTTCTCAACAAAGAAAAAGTAAGCCCGCGGATTATTTAAGATCCTTGCAGTCAACAATTTATCTGGACCGTCCTTAGAAATTTGTGCGTTTTTCAAAAAAGTCTTATAAACAAATTAAAATTGTGTGCAAAAGCTATATGACGGATTCTAGCCTATCTTTCTCCCCTTCGCACCACATCTCGTACACGAATAAGGTCTTTAAGTACAGATGACATTTAAATAAATTGATTATTTTTTTTTGATTAATAAAAGAGCTAATAAATACAATAATCAAAAACAGTGGTTTTTGCTTGGTTATTATGCAATAACTTTTTTGTTTTATTAACCGATTTTAATTTAGTATATTTCATTTTGTGTATATTTTTTTCTCAACAACTTAGTCTGTGGAGCGTCCAAATCTCTAAAATAGACAAGTTTATAAGTTATGAGCAAAATAATGATATTGACGTTTTAATAGTTTATTTAAAAATATTTCCACTAAAAAATTCATGAATCCCTAGATGAGAGTCTTTTGTAATATCTCATACTACTTATTTCACTGTTCAAACCTGGTAGCCCGTCTCTACACATGTGATGAGGAAAAACCTAACTTGATTTGGGCGCTAACAAGGGAAAATGACGAAGCATAATCAGCTGCTATGAAAAGGAATATAAAAGAGTGCCGGTGTATCGAGTCTTCGGGGAACAATTAAATGACGTTTTTTTAGAATTTTAAACAAAAAAAAAACGATAATTTGGCTCTCGACAGCGACCTGCGATTCTATCAGTCTTGTAGCAGTTTTTAAATTAAGACATGTAATAGAGAATCAACTATAAAGTAATTTTCACACGAGAGTGAGTCTCTACATTGATATTATAGATGTGCTTTAAAAACGTTAAAACTGCTAACATCGATAAAAACTTCCCACTGGAACGCTCTTCCAATCCATCATAAGCTGAGACATGATGTAGAAAATGGTACACTGGTAACTCCAAAACTCTAACAGAGCAGGTACTGCAGGGAGACGTCAATCGCAAGCTTACCATAGAGCCGGTAATACGACTACTATTTGAATATAGTGTGTATATAGGGTGAGAGCTCATGACTGTTACGATAAATAAAATATAACCAAGATTACGGAAATCTTTTTTGCTTAATTTTAAGAAAAATGGTCTTCTAAAAGGACTAATGCAGAACTTCAAATAATACACCCAATTTCTAATCTCAGTAAACTGAAATCCAGGAGGATTGCCGTCATTAAGATACATATCGAATATCTTTTAGATTATTTTTATACGACCCAAATGAAAATAACAGGAACATTTAGATAGGATTAAGCTAAAAAACTTTTGTTTCGCGGCCATAAACGATACAAATATTTACATTATCTTATAAGAAATCCTCTTATTATGCTGATTGGTAATTCATGTGTACAACGAAATAACTTAAGATCATCAGCAAAATTGTCAAATAAGTTTGAGTATTTTGCTAGCTCTAAGCCTATATCGTTTAATAAACAAGTTAAAAAAACAAAGGAAACATAAAGGGACACGTTGTGAGAACACCAGAAAAATAATGGAATTCTTTGGAAATATAATTGATAAATTACGAACTTGCTGTGTGTACCCGTCCCATCAAATAAATCCAAATCTTTGAAATCCAATTTAAAATGGGGTCACCCAAAGCCTGGTACAATGAAGTTTTGTCGACCAAAAGGTTTATGATTAAAACCTGGTCACAAGGACCTTTAAAAAGCTCAGTGTAAAATGCTGGAATTTTATTTCTCAAATGCAACCCAAACAAGAAATGTTGGTAATTGACAAGGTTTTGTTACAGTGTTACCTTCCCGTTAGAAAATCCCTTGTTGTTCATCACTAATTATGTTACTGTGTTTCCTAGTAGCCCAAGTGAGATTTATCGATACCTCTATAATTGTTAACACACTCACGATTTATAGATAGGTTGTAAGAAAACGATTTTTCCAATATTGCGGAAAATAGGACATGAATGACAATGTTGAATTGAAAATTTGGTGTTTACAAAGAAAGAAAAAATACCATTCTTAATAAGTACTCGCAGCTCTACCAAGAAGGCCATAAAGGAATATGTTAGTTTTTAAACTCATAATCTCTATCGAATACATCACTTAGACTAAATTTCAGAATCTGAAAATCCACTATATAGTCCAATTCAAAATTAGGTAAATTATACCCACTATTAAAAATATGTACTAAATAGATCGACTACTATCATCACCCCTCCTGAGCTGTAACATCCCCAAGTTTTACTAGAAATTACAGTAGGAAAAGCACATAGGACCCACTTGTAGGCACTAAACATTGCCTACCAAAAAGACCGGGAGATTACTTTAAGAGATTTGCATAAGTATTCTCTAAATAGTTCCTTATAACATACTACTTGTAATGATTTACATCTTTCCCATTAAACCAAAAATTCCTCATATGAGCCTGACTGATGGCTGTAAAATTCCTGTGAGCTATTTATTTTGTAGGACAAAGCTCAATTTAATTTTTTTCTCGCGAAAAGCAAACGGGAAAGTTAATCTGATTTAAACCTTTTGAATGGAAGCAAACAAATTGATGGAATCATATTAAAAGATTTTCTATGCAGCAATTAATATCTGAATCATCCTGAATACCTGTTCCAAGGAAATATGAGGCTAAATATTCATTTTTTAAAACTATTAAAATTACATTTTTTTAAAACCATGATAGAAGAACACTATATTTAAGAATACATTTAAATGGCTTCTTCTTCTTCTTTGAGTACCGTGCCCAACGGTTTTAAAAACGTTGCGTAGCAATCCATGACGTAGTTGTCCCGACATATCGTTCTCGATCTCTGCGCAGGATATTAATAATTCATCTGCAGATAAAGCCCAGTGCAGTGAACGAAGGGGTTTTTTTTTTTGAATATTTCTTTCTGCCCAATTCCTCTTCTTCCGTCGATCTTTTCCGTTGAGTATCAAACTGCATTAATCCTGTATCAGTTTTCCTCTCATTAATATGCCCCAGATATTCGAGTAGTTTCTCATTTATAATCATGTTTATTAAGTCACCTTTCACCGTGACCTACTCTGATTCAAGACATCTCTGTTTTGAAAATGAGTTTGAACCCGTATGATATTTTGAGGCATTTCTGACGAGTATAGACCACATCTCGAAGGCTTCTAATTTGTTCATTAATCTTAACTCCTTCATAATCCAGGTCTCACATCCATCCACAGATGCATCACAACATTTTAGGAATCTTAATTCTCAGCTGTAAGTTCAGCTGAGAATTGCTCTAGAATAGATCCTAAGTTTCATAAATGCTTCCTCTTGCCAAATTCAATACGAGTTTTAATTTCTCCAACCAGATTTAGTGTCTCGTTTATATCCAACATTCTTAGCTAATTGGCTTGGCTAACATCGGGGGCCTTAATTCAATAGAATATTAGTTAAAATCGAACTCAACTGCACCCATCTAAGTACAGAAAACTAGGTCTAAAAATTTGATTATTAAGGTAAGGCCAATGCATTTCATTCATCATCATCAAAACTAAGCCTCTAACGACGCCACTGCTGAACATAGGCCTCTCGCATGCTTTTCCACTTAGTCCGATTTTGCGCCATCTGAATCCATATAGTAGTCGGGACTCTTTTTATGTCATCTGTCCATCTCGTTGGGGGGTCGACCTCTATTTCATGTAATAGCAAGTATTCGGGGTCTCCAATCCAAAATGCCTTTTGTCCACACCGGTCATCAACTGATCTTTAGCTACCTCACCTGCCCAGTTTCCACTTTAGTGGTGGTTATCCTTTCAATAAACGTCTGCTTACTCCTGATCTTCTGCGTATAGTAGCATTGGGTATTCTATCACGTAGAGACACATCCCTAACATAATACTCTCCATTGCTCTCTTTCGCGCAACTTGTAGTTTGAACATTACTCACTGTTGTTCTTGTGAGCGTTAGGGTTTCTGTCGTAGATAAGGTCCATCACTGGCAAAGATAAACATTGATTTAAGACTTTGGCTTGATCAGGGGACACAATGGAATCTTAGACCTAAAAATATCCTTCATCCTTCCAAATGCAAGCCCAAGCGAGGTTTATTCTTCTTTTCAGCCACGCTTGTTTTGGTTGTCACGACTTATTCTGATCTCAAGGGCCTAAGTATTTATAGGAGTCCAACTGGCCTCTAAAATGCTGTATCTATCTACTGAGATGTATTTATGTTGTGGACTAAATATGTCAATAAATTATGTGTATTGAAAAATTTATTTTTAAGACCAACTCTTTTGTGGCAGTATGGCAGTACTTGGATGCAATATCGTGTGCCTGATTCAAAAAGCTGTCCGCAATAAGCACGATATCATCTGCAAACATTAAAGGTTATTTAAAAATTTTCCATCTACAATTTGATGCCCTTTTCGAGCTCAATCTATTGTTTTACAAGCGTATTTCAAGCAAAGTTGTAAATAATTTTGGAGACATGTTTGTCTCCTTGCCCGAACGCCTCTTCCAATACGAAAAGTTCCCAGTAATCTTCATTAAGCTCTTACACAGGCTGTAGCATGTAGATAGATGTATCTGAATGAGAAGATATGTATCGGTGATCTATCTACAGTGTTGTTAGAGCTTGGGGAGCATTTCACTTTGATTTGACTCGAAAGTCGAAAAGCATAACTTGTGACATATGTTAAAAATAGTAGCAAGGGACAAATAATATTTGCTGGAGAGAGATGCGGTACACGCAACTGTAACACCATTATTAGAAATTATTTCAGGGGGATGCCTCAGTTAGGTTGTAGTCACCAACAAATACAGAATTTCACATTCAGTGAATCTAGCTTGCTAAGAGACAAGCATAACAGGGGGAGCTCTCCGAGCGCGTATACTCGACCCGATGAACCTTGGAGGAAAGGAAACACAGCACACCAAAGACTTAACTTTTTTTGCCTCACATTATCCCTTGTAAAACACACAGGTTCCACAAAGGAATTAAATAAGCCTTAACCACCAATGAGTGAAGGCGCTTATAAACAACAAGAAGAACACAATCACCAGGGGCGATGTTTCTTTGAACTAGTGTTTGGTGTTCTGATCTACCAAGTGGTGCTAAGAGTTCAATAGTGCCAAGGAGCGTATAAGAAAAGAAAAAAAAAAATTTCTACCAGTTTTTTAAACCTTATGGACGATTTTATAGTGTATAGAATATTCTGCAATCCATTTAAAGACCTCATGTACCTAAGATTCAATAAAAAACTAAACAATTTAGACAGACCTTTCATATTACAATATTGTATAGCGCAATATTATATTTTTAATAATTATTTACAAAATCGAATTACAAATATTTAGAAAAAAACGTGTTTATATGATACAATGTTTTTATTAAAACACTTTTTTGAGAGAGTGCAGCCATGATTCTATTGTCAAACCTTCCAATTTTTCGTCAGTCAACGCTGCATGAAAAACACGATACATTGCTAACTAACATCACATCCCAAGTTGTTGGCGAAACGTTAACGATGCTTAAAATCGAGAAATCGACTATCTTTGAACATAAAGAAAACTATATTAATGGTAATATCGAAATCGACACAAAATGTCCACAAATTTATCGTTACACAATGAAATTATGCCGCTCGAGGTAACCACAGTAATTAATTCAAATCATGGCCCAAGTAATTTCGATCATAGATCATCTTCAGGGGCATTTCGTCAGTTGTGGCCTATTCGACATGAGTAGAGAGAACAATATTTCCGCCAGATCGGGGAGGACCCATTCTGTCTCCGGCTTCTATATAAACATGTAGCTTCTCCTTTTTAAAAATTTTAAAGTGTTTGTTTTATCTTTGTGAATTGTAGTTATGTCCAAATTTACATATATGACATTCTACTCATGTCGGATAGGGCCACAACTGACGAAATGCCCCTGAAGTATGATCTATTGGATCGAAAGTACTTGGGCAAGATTTAATTAATTACTGTGTTCGATAGTTGCCTTGTATACCATCAAAGTTTAATTATTCGAACATTTCAACCTTATATTGACTTTTATAAATGAAGACAACGATAGCTTAGCAGAAATCAAAATAAGAATAGAATTAGCCATATTCATATTCACTAAAATGAAGAGAGTGTTATGCGGAAGAGATTTACGCCTTAAAATGAAACTTCGCCTGATGAGATGTTACGTACTTTTCTGTGCTGTTCTACGGAATGGAGTCATGGACGTTGAAAAAGATTGATACCAAATAATTAGAGGCATTTGAACTGTGAATGTATGGCAGAATCCTGAGAATAGCGTGGACCGAGAGAGTCACAAATGTCGAGGTCTTGAGAAGAATGAATAAAGAAAAGGAAGTCATATTTACGATCAAAAAAACGAAAACTGCAATACTTGGGACACCATTACAAAAGGCGAAAGATATGAACTGCTTCGAATAATTATGCAAGGGAAAATAGCAGGAAAAAGGTCCATAGGAAGAAGAACGAAACTCCTGGCTAAAGAATCTACGGGAATGGTATAGCTGTAGCAATAACGAATTGTTTCGGTCAGCAGTTTCGTAAAATACGTATAGCCCATGATGATCACCAACCTTCGGAACGAAGATGGCGCTTGAAGAAGTAAAGATGCTCCAATTGAAAACTAACATGCAAGAGTTTTTGCAACAAAATCCAAATGCAATTGTGTTTTGAAGCAGTTGTTAGACTGAAAATGATCGCTGAAAATTCGCTATTGATACTTCGACCAGATTTATCACATTACAAACAGATTTCTATTAAAATCCGTAAACTAATTTTCGAAATATCAGATGTCGCTATTTGCGTCCATTCGAAGCCATGTTAGAGTTGCTTCCTAAGACAGAAGAGATTTATTTTCAAGTTCAGAGCGACTATGAATTGCCGTCTCTGACGAGGTCTATTAGGCCTAAATACGTATAAGCGGCGACACAGACGCAATATACGTGAAATTAAATCTTAACTGTCTTTTCCTTTTTAAACTACTTTTCCTTTAGATTTCTATTACTTTAAAGACTTGAAAAAGGAGCTTTTTTAGCGGGCTTTTCTAGATTCAGCACAACAGTTCAATAACCATCATTGGCTAAGTGAAGGAGCTATATTGACGGAAAAAATACAGATATCGGTGATCTTAATGTGACCATTCATAATTTTCTTCTAGGAAATTTGTTTTTTTTTTTTCAAATCAGTTCATAAGTCATAAACCAGGATAACGTTGGAAGTGTGCGGAATTTTAAGTTTTTATAGTTTTTATGTTTGGCGCTTGGAAAATTATTAGCGCGTCAGAAAACCATCATCGTTGTATATTTACGCATCGCAATAAAAATATTGTGTATTATAAAGCACGAAATTAATGATTTTAATATATTTGCGTATTTTCTTTTAGTTTTCGGTTAATTTTTAGTTACAACATACAATATACAACTACATATTCATTCTTTCAGAATGAACTACAATCAACGTACAAAACTTTAACTATTTAACATGGTTGTAAAATTTAAATCGGCCAGTATCACTTTGTAGAAATCGTTTTCTGCTCTCCATTAAGTTGATTAAACTGGTACGGCGCTATCCTTTGTGCTGCCTCTTGTGATGACTTTCCACGCTCAAGAAGCTACAACAATGTCCGCCTACTTTCCATTGTTAGGAACTCGTTCTACAAAGCCGTATCACTCACGGTAGATTAAAAATGGGTTTTTATTAGTAAAGCAAACCGTGCTATTTTCATGTGGTTTTTCTCCGCACACATTTCACCGTTTCAGTAACCTTTGTGTGTTACCCTTGTATGTTATAATATTTAAAGAAAGATTTTTATAAAGTTTTATGTATGCTCTTACAGGATTATCAGGAATAACAAAAAACTTTACGATACTCTATTCTCTATTACAATAATGTCAAATGAATGCAATAAGTATCCAATCTAAGCCATGACTGATTCTTGATGTATGTATGTTGATATTTAAATTTTTTTAAACTTAAATAGAGAGATAAATATTATATTTATGTATATGGGGTTACTTCCCAATTGACTGTAATGAAAATTACAGTCAAAATTGTTAAATTGGGTTATGTTTTTTAAAACTGACAGTTGACCCACTTGGCCTCGATCTTTTAGGCAATAGCCTTTTTGTGGTCGACAAAAAATTTTATGATGATGTTTTTACCCTTGGACCATCAAATTCTGACCGTTTTGTCTCTTTTCATTGTTTTATTTGTTTGCATATTGTGTATTTACCGTAGATTATGTGTTTGTGTATTGTGTGTTGCATATGCATTGTGAAAAATTATAGATGATTTCTGTAAATTCTTTTTTTAGTCTTTGAGGGTTATACAAGGCAACTATCGAACACGGTGATTAATTTAATCTTGCCCAAGTACTTTCGATCAATAGATCATCTTCAGGGGCATTTCGTCAGTTGTGGCCTATCCGACATAGTAGGACTGTCATAAATGTAAAATTTGGACATAACAATACAAAATACAATACACTAAGACAAACAAACACTTTAAAATTTATGAGGAGAAGCTACATGTTGTATAGAAGCCGGAGACAGAATGATGCTTTAACCATTCTGTCTCGGCTTCTATCCATATAACTATTAATTAATAGTTTATAATTATTATGTGACTAACTATTCTGTCTCCGGCTTCTATACAACATGTAGCTTCTCCTCATAAATTTTAAAGTGTTTATTTGTCTTTGTGTATTGTATTTTGTATTGTTATGTCCAAATTTTACATTTATGACATTCTACTATGTCGGATAGGCCACAACTGACGAAATGCCCCTGAAGATGATCTATTGATCGAAAGTACTTGGGCAAGATTAAATTAATCACCGTGTTCAAAAGTTGCCTTGTATACCCTCAAAGTTTAATTATTCGAACATTCAACCTTATATTCCTTTTTTTAGTATCGGCAACCAAAAGGTGCTACATGCTGCTGCTTTGTTTGCTACAGTTCTTTCTTCATTTAGTAGGATGAGAGCTGCTTCTTTAATTTTTTATTATTTTCAGTCTATTTCTTTCATGATTATTGATGCAACTTTTTATTTTGCTCTGTGCTCGTTATCCCAGGCATATTTGCATATTTAAGATTTATCGAAGTCTCTATTCTTGATGTATGTTTCATGCTCATTTATCGTGTCACTTAGTGATTTTGCGGTGTTTCTTATATATAAATTGTTGCATTCATAAGGTATTTTATAGATGCAAATCTTTGATCTTTCATGTGTGTTGCTGGGTTTGGTTTTGGATACGAGAGATCTCAGTGTGTTGAGATGTTACTATTTTTTATGCTTCTCAATGTTTTTGATAAGCCCTTCACGTATGGTGTTTTTGTCATCTTTGAATTCCTTTTTGTAACTATTTCTATATTGTTGTGGAGTTTTGTTGTTTTCTTTCTTCAATGTTGTGAAGTTTCTCGTTTATAAATACCCATGGGTAGTTATTTTTTTTCAAAACCTTGGACAGCAGGATTTTTTTCTTCTCAAATGCATTTTCATTGGAGCAGGTGTTTTGATATTCACGTTGTGGTTTTAATGGTAATTTAAATATTTGTTGGTGCAATCTTGTTTTCTGAAACTTTTGGTGGCAAATTCTGTTTTCTTTTGGTATTAACACATATAGTAAAGGAAGTGAGTTGTTCTTTTCTTTTACCATGGTAAATTTGATTGATTAGTCTTTGTTGTTAATGTCCATCAGAAATTTATCAAAATGCTTCTGTTCCGTGATTCCAAATTTATATCAATCAAACACATTATCTGGAGATTGGGAATAATTGGGAAATGCTTAGGGTAAATATTCGGTTTGCGAAGACATATTATAGAGCAGATTTAAACTTCGACCACAATCTTGTCGTAGTATCAATAAGAAAAAAATTACATAACCAAAAAAGTAAAACAAAAAATAAGTAACAACATGATATCCATACTTAACAATCAGTAAAGCAAAAGAGAAATTACATGAACGTTAGAAAAAAGTAAAAAAAATACCGATAGCAACAAATGAATATCAAAACAACATGGAATGCAGTTAATTTATATTATAACTGAAATCAGCTAAAAAAATTCAAGTTTGAACTCGTCTAAAAGAAAATATTGCATTACGTATGAAATCATGAACATTATGAAAGTGACATTTTGTTAAATGAAGCCAAGAAAATATTCTCAAGGGCAAAGTAAAATTAGGAACAAGATAAAACAAGCAATATAAAGTGGTTGCATAGTGTGTCCCAAATTTGTATGTTTTACAGGGTATACCGAAAACTAGAGGAGATAGACAAAAAGTAGTTAGGCTGTCATGACTTCTTTTTTTTTTCTTCTTCAAAAGTAACGATTCCCTAATCAAATCAATAATCACTTCATACATTAGCGAGATACAGGGAGATTATTGAAAAATGTCGACAACGACAGGTTAAATATCTTCTTTATTAACAAAAATTTAGATAGATATATTATGGAAGAGTTCAATGGCGTATGAGAATTTTTTTTTGGGAGGTCATCACTAAGGAAATATAATCAGCTTATATTTTTTTATATGGGACACCTATATATCTTGACATTTTTCGTTTGCATTTTTATTTCTTGTTCACCTGATATGACATATTATAGATCTAGTTTCAGTCGTTGGAATAAATTCTTTATTTGAATACACTTATAATTAAAACTTCCAAAACGTCAACCTTTCACATTCAAATTTTCCTAAACCGACAGCTAATAATACAAATACCCATACGGAAACTGCTCGATCTTACATAGGCTGTCAACATGGTGTTTGTTAATAATCAGAAAAAAGTAAATCATTTATTATATTGGAAATTTTTAAAATTAAGTTGATTAAAATAACCAAAAACCATTTGTTAGTAATAATAATATGAAAATTATAGGAAATAACCTCTCTAGTCTAAGTTTTTCACCAAAATGAAAATTTTCATTAAATAGATTAGACAAATGTGTACGCAACCTGGATACGGAGAATACTTCAGAATTTTATTGCCAATTCAGCGTATGTGCAAAAGTTGTATAAAGGTATTGCCGCTTTTTTATCGTACAGAGATTTTGGTTTTATGTTTTGAATTCTCCACACAATTTGATCATAATAATAATATTTATTAGTAAATTGTATTTAAAAAGTACATATTAAATTTCGATTAATAGCTTTAAAACAATAATTATTGTTGTGTATATGTGATTGTGCTCACGTCAAAACAAATAAATAGTCTGTCAAAAAGCTGATAAGCTGTTATATACGATAGATTATTCTTGAACAAAGAAATAATGGCGGGGACGTTTTTTAATTACTAAAAGCCCTATAAAGAGGGTAAGTCTTAACAATTTAGAATTATATAATTTTGTATTCAAAATGTGTTTCTTATGTATTTTAGTGTGTTTGCAGTTAGTCGTTTAAAAACTCAAGTGTTTTTACTGTTAATATAATTATGTTGACAAATGGACTTGATATCCCCTATCACAACCTTTCTTACTACTAACTATTCTAGATGGCAACGCTGTGGGGTTCTGACTTCATAAAATCTTGCCTGATGTGCATAGCATTTTTATATAAAAAATTGCTATCTTCTAATCCCCTGAACAAAGTGATAAAGATTTAAGTGCATTCCAATATAGTTCATTGTGTCCCAGTTACACATTACCTGCACTGTATATTTTTGAACTTCATCTGTTAAAAATATTACCTTAACTAATTACCTATTTGTCTTTTAATATAACCTATCTACGAAATGAATTATTTTTACACCATTGTAACAATATTTTATTTAAGGGTAAAAAAAAATAATACAACTTATGGAAATCTAAAATAAACTTAAAATGTAAAAATAAACTTTATTTAAAGTAAATTTGTGGCTTATTCTCAATAAAAGTAGTAAATTGTATTAAGATGTCACAAGAATATTGCTTCATAATACAATAATAAAAAAATAGAAGACAAATAATATATATATATACGGGATAAAAAATTATAAATAGAAACAAGAAATGTAATAAAATAACAGTGTGTTCTATTTTCGTGACAATATATGGTTTATAAAATATGGAAACACTATTTAAAAAATTTATAAATCACAATTCTGAACCAACAAGTAGCCACTTTAGGGTTAAGTATTTACTTTAATTACAGTTGGGTAGGTACTGATTTTATTTTTGCTAAATTAAAACTGACCAAGGAATTAGTAACATCATAATAAAATGTTAAAATACGTTGTTATTGTTTGAGAGGGTTTTATTTGTTAAGTGGCCAATAACAAAACGTTGACTATTAATACAAATTATTGGCACAGTAGCATTCAAAACTCAAAATAAATATATAATATGTCATATCAGGTGAAAGAGGATTAAAAAATTTAAATGAAAAATGTCAAAATGTATAGGGTGTTCAATATAAAAAACCATAAGTTTGGTACGGTATTTTATTAAGGCGAGACCCCCTAAAATAAAACATTTCGTACACGGTCTACTCAACTCTGTCATAAATATTTTTATTAAAGATATAATAATTTTTTTTTTGAATTTCTTAGTACAAGAGGTAGGTTAAAACTATTTAAAACCCACTGTGGTTTTCGACATTTTTTTAATGATCCACCCTGTATCTCGGTCTGCGAGAAACAATTGATGATTTTATTTGGCAATCATTACTTTAACGAAAAAAAGAAGTCGTGATATATTAACACCCACTCTCTTTTCTATCGCCTATAGTTTTCGGTATACACTGCAAAACATACAAATTTGGGACAACCTGTACAAAACAGAAATTATTCTTTCTTCTATGGTAGCCTATACAGATTAGTGGATGTTGGCGGACATTTCTAGCATACTCCTCTCGATCTTGTGTGGCTCTAAACAGTGCTCAAGGGACATCGAGGTTGGTACTAATCCCTTACGTTTTTAAAGCAATGAGTATTTCTTTTTTCCGATGCCAATAGTTTTCCTTTTATCTCCTTTCATTAATTAAGCATTAAGAAAATGGTAGATTTCGTTGGTCCTAGATTTTTAGCGATACCAAGAACTACCGAGATATCTGGAACTTGGGTACCCTTTGGGATGTTATTATTGGTTTATTCTTATATTTAATTGCAACATTTCTTGTTCTACTACCCACCACTTACCTTACGTCTTGTCTATATTAATCTTCAAGCCACAGTCGTTCTTCTTCGGGTTATTAATTCTATCTATTAGTCGTGTATGTAGCGCTTTAATGGCTATCAGGCTAGTATGACTGTATCATCAGCCATAGCGAAGATTACTAATAGTCTGTCCGGTCGATTTTGATTCCATCTTCAGTGTCAGTTAAGGCTCTATCGAAAATCGTTTCAGAGTAAAGATTAAAAAAATGGGGTGATAGAACACACACCCTGTCGTACACCTTCTTTTAATTGAGAATATGGAGTAGGTTTGTAGATTACTAGTCCTACTCTCACAGATGCCACAACTCTTCGTGCGTCTTTAGCCGCGGCCGTTTTACTATTGCCTTTCCATGTTTGTCGGACCCTGTGCGAGTAATTCCAATTGTCGCACTCCCATTTTCCTTTAGATCTTCTTTTACTGCATCTTTACCACCTTTTTCATAGGCCGTCTCCTGATTCACAATAAAGGTTATTTTTGATTTTTGAGGTCATTCTTCGTCTATCGAACGTTCCTGGAGCAATCTTACTAATTCTGAATGATTAACATTATTATTTATGTAGGAATTATTTAACATTTATGAAAAGTGAAGTAAACTACTGGATGGTACAAATATAAATTTACTATTTATTTAATTATACAGAATTTGTTTTCATAAACATGTGTCAAATATTAATAATTGAATATAATACCCAGTCCTTGTATAGAAAGAAGTTTAGGCACTACATTATGTATAAAAATAACGTTCTATCCTCGTATCAAGTATGTTGAAATGTAGTTTGTCGATCATTCCCTTCTTGATATGGTTCTGCAGATATTGTATTTCCCAAATCAAATAAAACCTTTGATATAGACAAAATTTTGTTATATGATCGAATTCGATCGAATACAAAAATATTTGGTTGATATTCTATATCAGACTCTTCGAATATTTTAGTTTAGTAAGGAATATTATACTTTTTTTGTATTAAAATATTATCAGCAGGTAGTGTTATAAAACTATTATATTGTAAAATTGTATAATTGTAAAGGATGATTCATTAGACTTTAGAGGTTCTTTTTTAGTGGGGATTTGATTGAATATCGTGCATGAATAATGTCAAACTGACATTTCGCTTTTGTTCAGTATTGTTTGACATTTCATAATGGAAAGACTTAGCCATAGATCAAATAATATAATAGTAAAAACCACGGTACAGCGTCTAGAAATTATTAAGTTGTATTTAGAAAGTAGGAGTTTAGTGAGGAATTTGGTTCGTACGCTTAGACCAATTTATGGTCCACATAATCGGCGTACCAAACGTACAATTGGCTTTAGGATTAGTAAGTATGAAACCCAGTTTTCATTATTGGATGAGACGCGACCAAATAGACCACATTCAGCATAGTACTGAAGAAAATATAGCGACGGTAACGGATAGTGTACTCGAAAATAATGAAGAATCGATTCGTCGCCATTCTCAACAGCTTGGCTTGTCATATGCAACAGCTTAGCGTATTTTACCTAAATATCTTGGTTTAAAAACATACAAAATTCCATTAGTGCAAAGAGCTAAAGCCGATGACCTTCCGAGTCGAACCTATTTCATTCAATGGGCTCTTGATAAGCTTTCAGAAGATCCACTGTTTTCGAGAAAAATTTTGTTTTCAGATGAGACCATTTTGGTTTAATGGGTACGTTAATAAACAAAATGCCCGTATTTTGGAGTGATGAAAAACCCAAAGAGGTTTAACAAATACCACAAATATACTGAAGACAGTATGTAATGACAGAATTATTAATTATGTACGGGATCAATTAGAACTATTCAAACTTCGCGTTTCTATATTTGTGTCTCCGATTGTACCTATATTTTAAAGTTCACCCGCGCGTATAGGCTACCTTTTTCCTTCCGTGTCCGTTCTCACTTCAATGGTAGCGCAGGAAGTTAGAATTTCAGACTTTCAGCTATTTTTGGTGAACTGTTATCGTCATGTTTTCAGTGACAATGCTTTGATGCGCGACATAGGCATTTGTAAGTGCTGTGCCAGTCAAGAGCTCCATCGATAATTTTCTGTACAATTTATTCCTTTATGTAATGGCGAATTATAGCTTTTCATTTGATCTAATATATCAATAAAGCTTATATATTTATTATATTCGATGACATTCCTTGGCTTTGCAAAATCGCCGCGTGTCTTCTGCATTGTCACCATTTTGTCAGCGAATTTGGTACTAATCATCAGCACATCTCACTTATCCCTTCACTTCTGAACAATAATGCCCGAATTACTTTGTTCAGCTACATGTTTTTTGAAAATGACGTTTTTCGTCAATGCACACGTTTTCTTTTGGAATGATGGCAGCCTTGGAATTATGCTTCAGTCTGCTAACCAAGGGAACGGATCTTCTGCAAACGGTCATTCATTGTTACTGAATTATCGTTGAAATGCAGCGTTTTTCACCGTAACTGAAAGCGATTCCTTGACATTCCTTTTTTGATATTATTCACATAAAGATCATTCTTTAACCAATAAGAATAAAAAAGATAAAAAATTAAAATAAAATAGTAAGAGCAATAACAAACATGTGACGTTTACACACTTAGCTGTTTTTAAATTTAATCCACCAGAATTTTAATCATTATTTAAATCATTTAAACATCAACCTTGTAATTGGTCAAATTTGCTACCTTAGAAACTATGCAACTGTTTTTAAGTTAAATATTACATTTAACTTAACTACGCAAGTTAAATATTACATTTGTTGGGGACCGTGCAAGTCGGAACAGCGACACCTGGTGTCGTAAATGAGCAAAATTTACTGCGCTTTATGTTATATCGAGGTTATCGGATAATGTCAAGGACGTAGCCAAAAAAGGAATAAGAAGAAAAGTAAGATTGAGGTTATGTCGGTATGTTATTAAAAGGTAAACGTTGTATTATAGTGTAAATACAAATAATATATTATTAAATTACAGCATTATGTTAATATGAATGCAATAATAAAAACTGGATTTGAGAAAGTAATCACCAAATAACTCTTCAACCAAGCACTGTGTCAAAGGGGAAAGGCTTAGTAGTGGCAAATCATGTTTAAGAATGTGAAAGAATTAAGAAAAATAATAATGCATAATAACGCATAAAAGTATAATATTAGCAGGTTAAGCCCATGATATCATTATATTGGGTTGAACAAATATTTTTTCCCTGTAAAACTTTTGGACAGCGATATATATCTTAATTCATCTCAGAAAAACTTGAACTTGATGGCATTTTTGTAACTGACTTTAAATCGGGCGCAAGAATAATGCATAATTTAGGTTATGTTACTTATGCTTTTTTATGATATAATCCACTTTTCTCTTTGTAGTAATTTGTGCTTTCGAAGTTGGAAACGAATAAACTTTAAATTGACAATTTTTTGTTGTATTTTTACAATTTCTAACAGAGCATTTACTAAATCCCATTTTCTTCAGTGACAGAAGGTTGTAAATAAACTAAATGAATATGAACATGACAATTGACAATATGAATTTATGAAATCTATGAAATGTGCAGTAAAAAATGCAAGATTTCTCCGCTACTGCGCACGATCGTTTCTCGTATCACTCCAAGTACTTGCACGTCGCCAATAGGGTGTCAAGCCACAATTGTATTGTACTGGAAATTACATTTTTAACTAACTAATGCTTGACGTTTCGCCTTCTACTCCGAAAATCGTTGTCTAAACGAATATTTTAAAAAGTTTAATTATTTTAACTCCAAATATTAAAATAAATTATTTTTCGTTTGTTTCTTTTGGTAATTTCGAAAATTATTTCTTTAATATGAAAAACTTTTAAAAATGTGTTAAAAATTCATGTAGAGTTCAAAATTATCTTACAGTTTCAACGAGGGCTTCAACTTATGTGAAGCAGTTTTTATTTCATATAATAAGTTTCATGTAACAAGTGTAAATTTTCGGGATTTTCCCATATTCTCCTTATCCCTCTTCAAAATTGACGCATCACAATCGAATGAAATATTCTTTGACGCGCGCAATTTTCTTTATTGTTGAAAAATCCCCTTTCTGTTGTGACAAACCGGATGTTGAAAGAATGAAAAGCTCCTTAAAGCCCCGCTATGAATCGTATCTCCTGATTGAAGAAGATAGAAGTATAAAATGCACATTAAAGGCCTGAGATAAGGAATCGAGTGACCCTTCATCGACTTGATTCTATGAATGGACGGATAAGTTCCGAAAAGCTACGGGATCAAATTTTTAGTTGTCGAGTGGAAAATATGTGTAAAGCTTTTTTAGTTTTTTAATAATAATGTATCTTAAATACACAGTGGATCAAATTTATTTGGGACTTCGAGAAAAACTAAAGGGGTCTAAGTATGGGTCATTTTTATAAAGGCTTACTTCCAAGGTTAGTGCAAAAGTCACCCTGTTAATATTTAAATTCAAAAATTAATGTTTAATAAGTATCCAAAAGGACTACCAACAATTCAACAGGTCAATATCAGCAGGTCCTCGAAGACACTTCGTCTGAGGACCATTTTACCTATGTAGGGTCATACGTCGCCATGTTACCAATTCCAACGGTAACTTAAACATCCTAATTTGTAACTATATATAATGTAAAATAACTGTAAATTTATAACATTTAAAGGATTTTGACCCATATATTTTGGTGGCTCATAGCATGTATACCTCGTTTACACTGATGATGGATTTAACAATCCGAAAACGTTCGGTAATGTAATTGTGATAGCCCATTTGGGCATTTTTATTATATACCTTTTATAAAGGATTTGAAATAAATTTTTTGTGATATATGGTATACAGCCAGCTACAGAAACTTAGTTTCTTAGTGGATTTTTATAAAACGCAATATTTGAGAGATATAATTTGTAGGAATGTGGACAGGAGTGAGTTATTGGCCTTTTTTGGACTCATCTATTTAATTGGCATCAAGCACAGCAATCACACAAGTGTGATGGAACCTTGGGAAAAAGATAGCACAGGGATTGATATTGTTCGAGCAGTAATGAGCTACAAACGTTTCCTATTTATTGCACGTTCATTGAGATTTGATGATAAACATACAAGGAGGGATAGATGTAAAATAGACAAGCTGTCGACCATAAGATCGTTTTTTGATAGATTTATAAAAAATTGTCAAGACTCATACAATTTGTCAGAGTGTACAACAATTGATGAAATGCTCCATCCCTTTAGATGGTAGGTGTAGCTGGATACAATATATACCCAACAAACCTGCTAAGTACGGGATAAAAATGTACGCGTTATGTGATGCTCAAACATTTTATACCTCCAATTTAGAGATATATTGCGGTAAAGAGTCAAGTGGCCCATACGACGTATTAAATTTGGCCTTTGACGTTGTAAAACGTCTAATAGAGTCCGTAGAAATGACAGGAAGAAACATAACAACAGATAATTTTTATACTAGTATTCCGTTAGCTAGATATTTGCTGCAGAAGAAAGTTACTCTGCTTGGGACGCTGAAGAAAAACAAAAGAGAAATTCCTCAAAAATTTTTTCCACATAAATCAAGGGCAGTTCAATCTAGCATATTCGGATTTCAAAAAAGATTATATGATTACCTCTTACGTGCCGCGTAAAAGTAAGTCATATATTATTATCGTCTATACGCAACGAAAGTACAGTTGAAATGGATACTAAGAAACCACAGTTGATTTTAGTTTACAATAAAACAAAAGGAGGAGTTGATACTGTAGATAAATTATGTTCATCATACAGTGTTTCACGAATTACTAAAAGATGGCCGTCTGTTATATTCTATAATTTAATGAATATTGGAGGCATAAATGCTTTTGTTCTACATTCCGCTGCAAATTCTGGAAAATCACTCAAAAGGAGACATCTTCTCAAAAACCTTGCAATGAACTTGATGAAAGAACACCTTCATACACGATCACAAATTAAAACACTTTACGTGATATAACCGAGTTCCTGTCCAGGATGTTTCCGAAGTAACCAGTACCTTATCAAGAACACGAAAATCCTGCTAAACGTGGTAGATGCTGCAATTGTTACAGTGAAAAAATCAAGTTGTATACCTCTATGAAATGTACACAATGTAGTGCATTCACTTGTAAAAGACATTCTAAATCTAACATTGTATGTATTAATTGTAGTGATCGAATAAACTAAAAGTTTTTTCTGTACAATTTATTATAATTAGTTAAATTCAATTAATCCATCAGTTAATAATCAGTTAATGATAATATTAATAAAAGCAGTTAATCAATAATTAAAAGTGTCGAAAACAATAAGAAACTACATGGCAGCAAATTGCTGCGGCGCGCCTGATGATGTAATTATTTAGGGCACGCCTGGCCGAAGGTTAAAAAGCCATCTAATAAAAAATACATAAACACTAGAGAATTAATGAGAGATGAAGAGCTTAGATCTATATACAGTAAGCACATCAACAAAAAGTTGAGAAACATACATGAAAAATGCATAGAGGAAATCTGTGAGAAAATAAAAATAGCTATAGTCAAGGCTGACAAAGTAGTCGCAAGTAAAATAAAAAGAAATCACACAAACAAGTCGATAACGGAAGAGATACTTGATCTAATGGAGCAACGCAGACAGTACAAAATACATCAGAATCAACAGAAATACAAGCAAATCCAACGTACGATAAGGGCAAGAATTAAAAACGCAAAGGAAAGCTGGACGAAAGAACGTTGTGAGGAATTAGAATCACTACAAGAAAAGGAGCGTGCAAGAAAAAAATATACACACAAAATATATTGTGTGTATATTTTTGACCTAAATACAAAAGAGAAGCCAAATTCTCTGTACTTCAACATAATAAATGAGATAGCCAGTTTAAGTTTTACGAAATAACAGGAAATAATATATTTTAAAAAGTTCTTTAGAATACAGCACCAAATTAGATCACATTACAGTACCGTAACAGAAAAATATTAAATGTAAAAATACATACTTTCCCAAACACTTGTTTTATAAAACTTAAAGAATAATACGGATTATGCCTAATTCGGACACCAGGAAAAATATGATACACCCCTTGCTACACCTCCAGGTGGTGTGGAAATGAGTTATTTTTCCAAAACGTATATTGAAACGTACTTTGCGGTGCTCATACGTCAAAAACGTCTAACAAAACGAAATACAAAACAATTTAAAATTTTGTATATGTTTGTTTTAAATGCATATTAAATAAAATCTTCACTTACAATCTAAATTCTATAAACAAAAAAAGTTGGCGCGAGAAATAAAGAAAAGAAAAGAGAAAATTAAAATGGTACTTTCTTTATCTCAAATTTTTGTAAAGTTTATTAGTTTTTCACATCTGTCTTTTATTGTCACTCTGCCACATATTTGTCTTTTATATCACTTGGATACAAATTATTAAAAATATCTACAAATTTGTTTAGACTTGACTCCTTCGAAGATGCAAATGAAAATTCTTTTTTGACTCAACTGTACTGAAACAATTTGCATCTAGCAGCAATATAATGTCTGCTATTGTTGAGGATACAAGGAAAAAGCGTGGCTTTTAAAGTTCCAAATCATTTTAAAACGTTTCTCTTTGCTTTCACTTTGCTACAATGCCACCCTTTTCTACTTTTAAATAAATGCAATGCGATCGGAAAGCTTCAAATTTCTATTAGGGGATTTGCTGCGTTTGGTAAAAGATTTATTTTATTAAAATGAGTGTTTTTCTGACAAATAAGCCTCAGAAATACACTGAGATAGCGTTAAATTTGACTTTATAGTTATTTCGTTTAACAAGATTCTCACTTTTGTAAAAAAAAATGACCACTATTTTTTATATTGATGAATGGAAAATAGATATTAAATTTATTCATAATTAGTTAATTTTATCTTGGACTACCGGTTTCGTATAATATAATTTGCTATACATCTTCAGGTCTTCAGAAAAGTAACTTAAAGGCTAAAAATATAAATTACTACTATAAGGGCACTACTATCAGGTTGACTACAAATTAAGTCAATATGATGATTGCATAGTTTTAAATGTGTACATTAAACAACAATATACGGTACGCCGACGATACTGTGATTCTAGCTAAAAACATCGACGATCTGCAGGAGCTAATCAATAGAGTTGACATAAATATTTGGGACTGTCTATAAATATCGATAAAACTAAATACATGGTGACCAGTAAAGTGGATATCGGCGCAACCCAA
Organism: Diabrotica balteata; assembly: GCA_918026665.1. Taxonomy (NCBI): domain Eukaryota; kingdom Metazoa; phylum Arthropoda; class Insecta; order Coleoptera; family Chrysomelidae; genus Diabrotica; species Diabrotica balteata. The sequence goes on from OU898277.1 coordinate 20,774,860, forward strand.
CTGATATTAAACCAACAACCGCTGCAGAGAGTTCAGAGATTCACATACCTTGGATGTTGGATTACCAAAATCTAGATCCATTATTCGAAATTTGATGTAGAATTGAACAGGCATGAAACTCATTTTAAAAATTCAAGCCTCTATTATCCAATAATTCATTAAATTTGGAAATCCATGAAAAGTTTACAAGATGTTACGTGTGGTCTGTACTTTTGTATAGATGTGAAACTTGGACTTTAAACGCCGATATCATGAATAAAATCGAGGCGTTTGAGATGTGGTTGTATCGAAGGATACTAAAAATTCCATGGACTAGCAGAACCAGAAACGAAGAAATTCTTCAATGAATGGGACATCAACGAACTCTATTAAATATTATTAAGAGGCGTAAACTAGAATATCTTGGACATATAATCTGAGGACCAAGATATGAGTTCCTTCGGCTTTGGAAGAAACTCTCTTGGTTGAGGAATTAGCGGCAGAGGACAGGTTTGACAGCGGACCAATTGCTACACGTAGCGCAAGACCGAGATCAGTATAACAATATTATAAGCATTGTAGTCGCCGACGTTCCGTAGGGATATGACACTCTAAGAAGAGAAGAAGAAATGTGTACAATTTTAAGAGTATAAATTATACTTAGAAGCACAATAAATTATATTTACATATATAACTTAAAACCCCACAAAATTAATGACCAGACCACATTATGAATTTTCTACAAGAAAAGGAACTGTCATATTTAATCTCAATTTACATTGACATTGTCATTCTTTGCCTCTAAAAATTATTCACACAGACAGAAAAATAGTTCAAATAAATATCTTTTTTACAGTTTTCTCCTCTCCATAGTAGTTATATTGTAGTACGTCAACCAGAAATGCTTTAAATTGTGTATGGTCTTAATGTGTGTGTAAATTTTTTTCTGTTAAGCTGGGAGAGAAAATGCCAGGAATTAGATACGTACATTGCCGGCCGCAAATCAAGAGAATCCTGGAGGTTTATAGAAAACATAAGATCCAACAAAACAGAACAAATAGCCATATACTCCATAGAGCCCGGAAAATGGAAAAAACGCCATAAAAAACTGTTAGGAAAAGAAAGACCGGAATACAAAAACATAGAACATGAAGCCCTGATTCAAGGAGAGCCATCAACAATTAACATCGAAGAAACTAAAAAAGCTGTATCATTGTTGAAAAATGGACGAGCTCCGGGTCCAGAGGGGATATATGCAGAGTTAATAAAAAATGGAACCAACAAACTATTCGAGATATTTACAGAAATTTTCAATAGGCACTTGCACGGAGAACCAGTGCCACAAAGTTGGGAACAAGGATGGATTCCATCTATCTATAATAATCTAAGTAATACATTACTTCCTTTTAAATGTAGTTACATTGGGTTTTTCGATTAACCTTGGGTAAACCTTTGCGTTTTAAGTTCTAAGCTAGCATACATTTCCAACGTTAAAAAAAACTTTTTTTTGCACATAGTAACAAAAAACACCACTATGTTGTTACTAGCTAAGTTTTTGAACATCCTAACTCAATAATTCTAAGTTACGGTAAGATCAAATTTTTTTAAAAGATAATATATGGTAGCTAGTTATAATTTATTCTCTTTCAGTCCCGAAGAAGCCAAATTAATTCTCTTTGGCGAAAACCTTCTCAAAACAATTGATACTCATTAGAGTCTTTCTTGCAGATTTCCCCAATATTTAAGAGTTTACTTATATATATATATTATATATATATATATATATATATATATATATATATATAAAATTTATGTAAAACGTATTGCAATAATTAAAGACACTTTTTATATCAAAAATAATGAGAAATTTCTACCAAGAAGAGAGAAAGGGAAGTGGTCATTACCAGTAAAAACGGATTTCTTATAGTCTGCTACGAGAAGCGTCAGAAATGACAAGTAGTTATTAGAAATACTCTGTTACTAGAAACTATGATCAAGATGCTGTGTTGGAATTATCAATAGTATTAGGTAAATACATTGTTAGCTCATCCTTTTAACAGAAAAAAATCTTATTATTATATACAAAAGTGCACAAAATAATTCTCAAAAAGACTATTTTATTACAAGAGAAGAACAGTTTCACAGATGCAGTCAGACTGTAAACCAATAAGATAAGTTGCTTTCTCTGGACATTGAACTAATAACCAAACCAAAAAAAAAACAACAAAAAATGAAATATTATTTATTTAAATATAATTAATGAAAGCTTATTTAAGACAAAAATATTAAACAAGTTGGGCAGAAATATAAAAGGAAATACTAGTATAATTTGAACAAATTACGCTATAGTTCGACAGAAGATAAGATAAATCTAAGGCAATAAATCTTGCGTCATTTATCCAATTTAAGCAAAACATGTGAGCAAAGAACAAGTACCATACTTTTTTTATAACGCAAGAGCTAAGAAAAAGCGTAGTATCAAACACCTGGTTTAAACCACCTCCCAGGTGAATCTATACATGGAAATCCCTCACACTCACCTCAAGTCAATAATCAAACAATTATCACAAATCAAATTAATTTTGCTCTAATTAATCAGAGATTTAAACCAAGTATTCAAAGTGTAAAAACCTACCGAGATATAGACGTAGAGTCAGGCCACAATCCAGTCCTTATTAATCTCAGACAAAAACCAAAAACAAAACGTTGAAGCAAACTAAAAAATTGCAATATTGAAATACTTCGAAACGAAGCAAATCGTATAATTCCTTTGACAAAATTTCGTTCCATTTTTCACTTACACTAAGAATACTAATTGATAGTTCTATTATTTCCATTAAAAAAATTGAAAGAACCGAATGATATTCGAAAAGACATTAGCTTAAGATACGGCCTGAGCAGTATCTAAAAGAGTTCTATCAACGGCAAGTCAGCGAGGCAGCGAAAGTGAAAGAGAGAAAAACGTATCGTGGTGGTTTAGCTGATTTCCCCAGGGTTTTGCCTCAATGCCTATCACGCGGTCACACTTCAATGGCTACGGAAAGACCGGTTCACATCATTTCCTGATGGATTACACATGAAAAATCCAGACTCGACTTTGGTTTGATGGACATCACATAATTTAAGTTTTAATGTTTTCTATTGGAGATTTTATTTTCGCTTGGCATGAAAAACGTAACTTTACAGCAATTAAAATTGGAAAAAATTAAAAACTTTTAATACAATTTTATATGTTTTTATTTTTATCGTACAATGTTGCCATATTGTGTAGTTAAATAATATATGTAATATTTGTTAGATAAATCAGTAATTATATCAGTAACTGCCAAACCTAAAGGTTGGATGTTGTACTGCGTGATAGTAATAAAATTCAAAATTCGAAATATTGCGAAAATAGTGCTTTTTTAAATAGGTTAATTAGTGAAAACAAAAGGAATGTTGCTATATATACGAATAATTTGTATAGGTAATTTACCTAAAAAAGAGAAACAAAGATTTTATACAGATGAAGAAAACTAAGAGCAAAAAATCGGAACCTAAGAGAAGAAAATTTAGTAAAAGAATAAGTAAAAAACTAGACAACTCGAGAAAAAAATTTAAAAAAAATGTTATCCTAACAGTATAAAATTTTGTCGAAAAAAATTTTAATGTTAGAATGAACTTGCAATCTTGTAGCTGAAATCCCAAAAAGAAAAAACTTAGATAACGTCTAATAAGAATTTTACTAAAAAATTTTGAAAAAATAAAGACTTTAAATTAACGATTACTTGACTTTACCAAAAAAGAAAATGTAGGAGGAATTGTGGAAAATTAGTACAAAAGGAGTTTCGATATAAAACGGTGAAGTATGGAAATCGAAACAGAAAATACAGAAAGTTGGATGCAACAACAGACTAGATGTTATTGACAACAGACAGATTAATGTTTGAAGTAAACTAGATGATGACAAAAGTATGGTAACAAAAAAAACGAAAAACAACTTTCTTCTTCAAGGAAACACTATATTATTAGCATACTTTAACCCGTATGGAATGTTGCCATGTAGTTTCTCCGTAATCTATCCTACTTTCACATGAATATTATCAGTCTTCCACACCTATCCATCCATAGGTCGCTGGTTCAGATCCGGCTCGAAGGACCAATGGACAAATTTGAATGTAATTATAAGTTTGCGTTGTTTCTGAGAAACGTAATTATAACTTTACATAGAAGAACAGTGGGACGAAATGACGTGGAACGAAACACATTTATTACCACAATTTTAAATAAGTATCTAATATCAAAAAGAGAAAAAAAAGCAAGATGGATGACAGATAAACTACTGAAGATGATGTAAGGAGCGAAGATAATTAAAAATGTAGAAACGACAACCAATATAAAAAGTTTTATTACTGAAGGAGATAAAAGGAGCAAAAGAAGCATGGCTGATGTAGGAATATATGAAATTACATGACGCAAACATGACGATTTCCATATGCACAAAAAAATTAAAGAGATACAGAACACCAGAAAACAACGCAATACAGGCATAGTTGTAAACATTGAAGGCCAGATTTTGACTACCATTGGTGATAAATTGCGAAAGTCCGACTGAAATAAACAATCCCTACGCCCAGAAATAACAAAAAAGAATTATGGCTATTAACGGATTAAAGATTTGAAATCACCAAGACCTTATAATGTGCATGGTAAAATTTTAAAGCTATAGAGGCACATAAAATCACAGCTCCTACGAATCTATTTAACAACATCTACAAGACTGGTTACTTACCAAAAAAACTGGCTACTATCAATATTTATTCCACTTCCTAAAAAAGCCAACGCTAGAAAATGTAAAGAAAATAGATTAATTGGTTTGATGAGCCCTGTACTTAAAAAGTAAAGTAAGAACAACTGAGTAAAGTTCAATTTGGATTTAGAACAGGACTTAGAACGAGGGAAGCACTTTTTAGTTTGCAAGTTGTAATACAGAGAGCCAGGGATGTCAACTGCGATGTGTATGCATGTTTCATTGATTAGAGAAGGCATTTGATAAAGTCCCACATGTGAAACTAATCGATATCCTAAAAACATCAGGACTCGATTGTAAGGATATGAGACAATCTCAAACTTATATCTCCAACAAAAAGCAAGAGTGCGATTAGAAAAATGAACTGTCCGAGATCTTACAGTCGAAAAAGAAGCTAACTTCTAAGAATAAGAATTCTTAGAAGTTACGTCTTTAGTTTCCTTCTCTATGGAGTATAAAGCTAGAGCCTTTCAGAAGACGTCATAAAACGATTAAAGGCATTTGAAATGTTGTGCTACCAATGTATTTTGATGGTCTCATCTTTACACCACACAAGTAACATAACTATGCTTTAGAGGCTAAGAAAGGACCAAGAAATTATTAACACCGTAAAGAACAGGCCCACTGTGATGTAGTCCAATAGGGTATATAGGAATTTCATTTTCCTTGTGAAAAAAATATGTTTTAAAATGATCTTTTTTTAAAAAGGATTTACGGAGTGGAAATCAAAATGTCACAAACAAACGTAAGATGTAAATTGTTATTACAATTAATTATGTTATTAATCTCATATAGTACACAGTATTTAAGTTAAACATGTCACAAGTAAATAGTTTCAGAACCAATTAAGATTACTGCTTTTCCATTCGTCCGACATTTGTTCCACTTCGAACCTGCCCTGCGTTAAACAAGCCTGCGAGCCAATAGAAATATATTAAAAAATACAATAAAAAATTATCGTCTTATATTTGTTAAAATTTTCCTGTGAACTAAATATCTCCTTCGTATTCGTGTATTCAATACTTTTGCCTTTTGTCATATAATAACCCATACTTTTTCCCTGGATACATTCACGGATTTAGACTTTAAGGGAGCTTTACGTTGTGTGAATGGCATGAAAATGAAGGCAGCGGAAAAGATACATTATACACCGACCCTATATAAAGGATGTCATTAGTACAAATATCCTGGGGCATTAAAATTGCACAATGAATATTGCTACCAGTCGTATTCTAATCGATATTAATGTATTTGAGCATATTGCGTTATATTTTTTTTAAGTTAATGATAGAACCATTTGTTTTACGGTAAAAACAATTTCTAATTTTAACAGTTAATGGTAGTTATTATTGTTATATTTTTTAATGTATGATATTGCAAAAAAAGCCCGCCATTCTTTCTTTTTTGTAAAGTCCTTGTTTCTTACAGATATCTCTCTCTTCAATCCTGACCCACCAGGGGGAGTGTAGTGGTCGACGTGATGTCGTGTATTGTCCGTCTCCAGAGATCTCTGTCTCTGGTCATTTCTTTTAATTCATGCATAGGTCTTTGGCATATTCCTGTAATTTGATCTACCCATCTTGTTGGAGATCTTCCTCGTGATCTTCGGCCTTCTACCTTTCCTTGTATTATGAGTCTTTCCATGTTTTCTGTGTTTGCTCTCATACCATGTTTTCTGTGTTTGCTCTCATAACATGCCCAAAATATTTTAATTGTTGGAGATGGACTTTACTAGAGAGTCGTTGGCTAACTTTTAGCTCTCTTAAAATTGAATTATTTGTTCTACGGTCGGTCCAAGGAATTCGTAACATTCGTCTCCAACAGAACATTTCAGTGGCGTCTATCTTTCATTCTCCGATTGTCTCAGAGTCCAAGATTTACATTCGAAGGTCAGTATTGGGAATATTAAGCAGTTGATCAACCTCATCTTTATCGCTCTTGAAATTTGACAGTCCTTCCATATTTTAGTCATTTTTGCTGTGGCAACTTTTGCTAGATCACATCTACGTTTAATCTCTTCTTGTAATGACCCTGTGTTTGTGATTAATGATTCCAGATATAAGTATGAGCTCACAACCTCGAACCGGTCAATTGTGTTTATGTGTGGATGATTGTTGTGTAGTCTATCCACTATCATGATCTTTGCCTTTGATATGTTTAATTGCAGACCAAATATTTGACTTTCGTTTTCGATCAGTCGTATAAGTTCTATCAGCTCTGCTTGACTATTTGCAAGAAGGGCTGTGTCATCTGCGAAACGTAGGTTGTTTAGTTTATGACCATTTATTGAGATGCCCTTCTCCCATCCTTCAAGTGCTCTTCGCATAATATACCCCCCATATATGTTGAATAATTGTGGAGATAGTATACATCCTTGTCTAACACCCCGTTCTGGATGAAATTCGTTCGAAAGTGTGTCAAGTACTTTAACTGATCCAGTAGTGTTTTCATATAGTTCGGTTGTAAGCGTAATTAGATGTTGTGGTACGCCTACTTCTTTTAGTATTCACCATAAGTGTCTCCACTTGCCACTGTCGAACGCTTTACGGTAATCTATAAAACAGATGTATAGTGGGATGTTAAATTCCCTAGATTTCTCGATTATCTGTCTTATATTCAGCAGGTGTTCTCGAGTGCCTCTACCTTTGGTAAATCCAGTTTGCTCTTGTGGAATTTCTCTTTGAAGAAATGTTTTTAGTCTCTCATTGATTATATGTAGCCTTATCTTGCTGGCATGGGATATAAGAGAGATAGTTCTATAATTGTCGCATTTATGGAAGCTGCCTTTTTTATGTATGGTCGTTATTGTAGATTTTGTCCAGTCTTCAGGCCATTGTTTGGATAGTTCATATTATACTATTTACTATACTATGAACTATACTATTTGGATAGTATATTATACTAGTAATAGTCTGACTTTCACCATCATCAAATCTCAAAAGTTTCAATATTTTAGATGCATTAAGCGCCATGAATCCAGATATACCCTACCACAAGCCATCCTGCAAGGAAAATATTTGGAAAGCAAGGTCCAGAAATAAAAATGTCCTAGTTATTAACTTCAACTACAAGCGGCCCAGTGTAGAGAACACTGAAAGAACTAAGGAGGCCTATGTCCAGCATTGGACGCGATTGGCTGATTGATGATGATGATGATGAATTAACTTCAGAACCTGCATTAACACAAAATCTGTGCAGCGTTTTCGCACTGCTGCAAACAAGATAAAGATTACTATTTTAATCCAACATGTGGTGAATGCACATGTTCTGCTTTATATACGGATGCTTACCAACCCATTTTCCAACAAGATAATGTGCTACCACATATAGCCAGAATTAGGGAAGTCCATTTTAAAGGTAATAAAATTGATTTTTTGCCTTGCAACCCCAAATCTTCCAATCTTTCACACATTGAAACGTCTAGAATCTTATGTAAAAAATAATGCTTTATTTAACTCATCCTTCACCGGTTCTTTAACTAGAAATCATCTAAAATCATCTGCATCCGTTTTTTGTGTTCTATTTGCTAAAAAATACTTTTTTTGTATTATGGAATACTTAGCTAAATTGGACATTAAACTGTTGGATACAGAAAATCTTCCTGGACTCCCATCATCATCATTGTTCTGGGTTTATAATGCTGAATGGGTCCTCCTCAAGAGTTTTTCCCAGTCGTCTCTATCCATCGCCTTTCTCCACCAATCACGTATTCCTATATTTCTCATGTCTTCATCGATGTTATCAAATAACCTTGTTCTGGGTTTTTCTCTTCTTTTCTGAACAATGGATCTATCCAGAAGCATTTTTCTAGCTAGGTCATTTTGTTCCATTTGCATTACATGCCCTATCCACCTCAGACGTCCTATCTTAATATATTTTACGATATTTGGTTCCTGGTATATTCTATAAAATTGTATCGGCTTCTTCACATGCCATTGTCGTTAACTGCTTAATGGATTTGCCTTAGTACTTTTCTTTCGAAACATTCCAACATGTTTTCATTACGTTTTGTTAAATTCCAGGTCACTTAACTATTCGTTTAACTAATTCTGCAGTTTAGCTTCTTTTTAAGTTCCATCTTCTATCGAAGGTTGGAAATCATCATGGCTATGCGAACTCTGTTGACTGCCGCTCTAAAAAGTTCTGCACTACTGCATTCAAACTATTCCCTCAAGTTCTTAAGCCAGGATATTTTTCGTCTTCCCACATTTCGCTTTCCTCAGATTTTGCCCTGCATAATAAGTTGTAATAATGCGTATTTTTGTCCTCTCATTACATGTCCCAAGTACTCAAGTTTTGGTCTTTTAATAGTTAATATTATTTCCGCCTCATTTCCTATCCTTCTAGTTACTTCCATGTTTGACATTCTTTGAATCCATGATATTCGTAGGATTCTTCTGTAAAACCAAAATTCAAAGGCGGCCAACTTATTCAGATGAACTTGTTTTAGTGTCCAAGCTTCCAAACCATAAAGAAGAGTAGAGAACACGTAACATCGAAGCATTCTCAGGCGTAGTTCTAACCTTATATCCCGACAACAAAGAAACTTTTTAAGTTTAATAAATGATGTACGTGCTATTTCAATACGTGTCTTAATTTCTTTGGTTTAGTCTACATCTGATGTTATCCATGTTCCTAAGTATTTATAGTTATTAACACTCTTGCAGTATCTTCAATAGTCAATTGGATATTTGCATGTGCAGATTTAGTCATGATCATGCATTTAGTTTTCTTTAAATTTATCTTCAGTCCGTACTTATGACAGCGTTCATTAAGGCGTTGCATTACGTTCTGTAAATCATTGTTGTTATCCGTAATTATTACTGTATCGTCTGCAAAACGTAAGTTATTCAAAACTTCTCCATTTATAGATATACCTTCTATTGAGTCTGAGAGCGCTTCTTGAAATACCGCTTCACTGTAGACATTGAAAAGTAGTGGGGACAGTACACAACCCTGACGGACTCCTTTCTGTATTTTGATATTTTCGGTGTACTGGCTGTCAACTCTTATCTTGGCAGTTTAATTCCAATATAAATTAGATATAATTTTCAGATCACGACTGTCAATATTTTTGCTTTTTAATATATCTACAAGCTTTTTATGTTAAACTTTATCAAATGCCTTTTCAAAGTCTACAAAACATAAGTACATATCAGTTTAGCTATGCGATATTAATATTTACAGCAATAAGGTGCGCTCCCAGGTACACAAGTTCTTTTACTTACCATGACGTCGTTTTTTATAACATGTCGTAGGATTTGTGGTTGCGTGCTTATTTTTATATACTTCGTTTTGCTGGTGTTTATTATTCAACCCATTTTTGCAGCTAATTCTTTTAATGCTACATACGCCTCTCGATATGAGCGCTGAAGTTGGAGAAGACAATATTAACTTAGAAACCGTAATGTATAAACATGGCCTGGGAATCATGAATGAAAACGGAGAGCGTTTTACAAATTTTTGTTCCAATCATAGCTAAGTTATTGGTGGAATCATCTTCTCACATAAAAATATCCACAAGGTTACGTGGACTACACCAGGTCATAAGAGAAAATCAAATAGACATCACCGCCATATCAAAAATATGGAGACCATCTTTTCTTGATATACGTAATAAAAAAGAAGCAGACTTCACAAGTGACGATTATCTCGTAATCGGTACCATTATAATTAAAATCGCAATAAACAAAATCACGCGAAACACCAACAGACTAACATACAATCTAGACAAATTAAAAACGGCTCCAGGACGACACATATTTAGGAAGGAACTCCAACTCAAAACAAGAGAACGTGAAGTAGATAGCTGGGAAGACTTGACAGATGTTTTAACAGAAATAGCTGAAGATAAACTAGGTAAAAAAACATAGAAAAGAATGGATGCCAAGAATGAATGGAACTTGGGATCTTATCCAGGAAAGAATACAGCTAAAGAAAGATCTTTTGCAAGCAAGAACTGTAGAAGAAAGAGCGAACCGACAACAAGAATATGAAACAAATAAAGCAGTTAAAAGAAATGCAAAAAAGGACAAAACAAGGTGGGCTAAAGAACTGGCAAAACAAGCTGAAACAGTTGCACAACGCAACAGAACTAGAGAGCTATACCAAATTACTACTCGACCAACTGCCCAACTGTTCAAACATTGTAAGATCCAAGACAGGCGAATTACTCACTACAACAAACGACCAAGTAGAGAGATTGAAAGAGCATTTTTAAGAGGTGCAAAGTACGCCAGGCAAAACGCAGATGAAATTGTCGAAAAGCCGCAAAATGTAGACTTGCATATATCTTGATATTTTCAGGCGCAAGGCTCCTTGCAGGAATGCAGTTGCAAAACAAACCGCATTCCTGCAAGTGGAAAAGGGGTTAAATTATTAAGCTTACAAACAGGGCAACCTCACACTGTGCAAAAATTTGAGAGTATAACCTTGCTTATCGCAATAAATAAAATCTTTACGATCATCATACTTAAAATATTACCAAACAAGATTGAATTTCGACCTGGTCAATCAGGCTTTAGACTAGGATCCTTCTGCATAGACCACATTAATAATATAAGGGTAATATTGGAACAATCGCTTGATTGAAACACACCCCTATACATGGTTTTTGTCGACTTCAAGCGTGCCTTTGACAGCTTATCTCATACTGCTTTATAAAAAAATTTAGAGCTAAGAAACATCTCGTATAAAATAATTTACATTATAAAGTCACTGTACACTGAGCGGAAATGCAGCATGACACACAATGGAATCAACAGCGACAAATTTGACATACTTACTGGAGATAGACAGAGATGCGTTCTATCTCCGTTTTTTTTAACATAGCAGTAGACTATGTTCTCTCCAAACTAGACTCCGAGATAAAAGGGATACAATGGACGTTAACCACACGCCTAAACGATCTGGAATACGCCTACGATATCTGCCCATTAGGACAAAGGTTCCAAGATGTGGCTGATCAATTAAAAACACTTTTCACTAAAGCCAATAAAGTAGGTTTGAAAAAAATTATTAGTAAAACCTAATCCATGAGAGTAAATGCAAAAAACAATACGGTATTTACTATCAACAACATGCAAATTGAAAATGTAGAAAACTTTACGTATCTTGGAAGTATCGTAACAGAAAGCGGAGGTACAGAGAACGATATTCGTATGAGGATACGAAAAGTTCAACAATCATTCAGCTCACTCAACACTGTTTGGAGATCTGGCGAGTATACTACAAGGACAAAGACTCGCGTATTCCAGTCAAATGTCATGTCCGTTCTACTCTACGGATGTGAAACCTGGAAAGTGACAAAAACCCTTACAGATAAACCGCAGGTCTTTATTAATAAATGTTCGTATTTTCTGGCCTAGCATCATCAAGAATGATGATCTACTACACCTGACCGAAACAAAAAAGCGTAGAAACATCATTTAAAGTCTAGAAAGTGGGGTTAGATTGGTCACACACTCAGAAAAAATAATTCTAGTATTGCAAAGAAAAAAGAAAGAAAAGTAATGAGGTGAAGGCTTTAGCGCAAAATAGAAACCGCATTTTCACTGAAGCTCTATGCTTCACTTAGGAGGTTAAGTACCTTATATGTAATACCCCTCTCCTATAGCGTTTTTCGTTCTCCCAAAAATATTGATATCATCAGCATAGGCAAGGATTTGTCCTGACTTATTATATATTTAACCAATGGTTGTGTCTCTATTCCTATAAATCAGCGGTCTCCAAACTTTCCAGCCTTAGGGCCATACTGATTACTCCAGTAAGTTCCGAGGGCCAAGATGGCAACACTGTATTTTATATATATTTTTTTATATTTTATTATTATTTATAATTTTATATATTTCTGTATTTTGTGTGTAATAGAATTTTGCTGAAGTGTGGATCATTTTTTGTAAAATAACGAATAATTTAATTTTTTGTAAGTATGGTAAGCTGTCAACATTATTAAGTATGTCAAATATTCACCTATTTTTGATATGTTTTAATTTAATACAAGGTAGACATAAACAAACAAAATATTTCCACCAGTGGAAATCTCCAATCTCTCCCGAGATTGTCCACTAATAACATAATTATTCTTTCTACTATTTTTCAACGCCATCGTTAGAAATTGTCACAAACACACTTAACTATCCGAAATAATAAGAAGTCTAAAAAATAATAGCCGCAAATCACTTAAGTGTTACGCACCTGATAACTGGTAGGAGACTAAAGACCCCACCTAAGTGGGACGAGTGCGAGGACGAAGCGATGACAATAGTGGCGTAACTACAAGTCAGTTCCTATGAAACTGTTGTGAAATAAAATAGGGCGTACCTCCTTAAAACAAGTTTGTGCGTGTAACAGTATTTTGATTTGATTTGAATTGTTGCTTTTGTGTGTGATTTAGTAGAATGGAAAAGAAGCGAAAAATTGATAGTGAATGCAGAAAATTCAAAGATCAGTGGAACATTCAGTATTTCGTAATTGAGTCCAGTAACAAGACGCTATGTTTGATTTGCAATGAAAGCATAGCCGTTCTTAAAGAATATAACATGAAACGTCATTATGAAACAAAACATTCTCAAAATTACTCAAAATATACAGGAATTGTGCGGACAGAAAAATTCGAAGCTTTGAAGTGCGGATTGAAATCGCAGCAATCTTTATTTACAAAAGTCAAAACTGAACAAGAGGCGGCAACTCGTGCCAGCTTTCGTGTGGCTCTTGAAATTGCAAAACGTGGAAAACCATTCACCGATGGAGAAATGATCAAGGAATGCATAATTGCAGTAGTCGAAGAAATGTGCCCTGAAAAGGTAAATTTATTAAAAACTGTCAGTATGTCAGCAAACACTGTGGCTCGAAGGGTAGAAAACATCGCTGAAAATATGTCCTCTCAACTGTTCGACAAAAATGGACATGTTGAGTGGTTTTCTTTGGCCTTGGATTAGTCAACGGATGTGTCAGATACTGCTCAGGTGTTGATTTATATTAGAGGAGTAGATAAAAGCTATGAAGTGCACGAAGAACTTCTTGATATGTATAGTATTCATGGCACAACTACTGGTACCGATATTTTTAAAGGAGTTGAAATGGCCATTAATAAAAAGAACCTTCGATGGAAAAACTTGAAATGTATTACAACTGATGGAGGCAAAAACATGAGTGGGAAAGATAAAGGAGTGGTCGCTCTTGTGTCAAAGGCTGTAGAAAATGACGGCGGCTCAAAACCATTAGTCTTACATTGTATCATTCATCAACAGTCTTTGTGCGGAAAATGTTTGGATATGTCTGACGTTCTGAAACCAGTCATATCAACTGTTAATTTCATCAGATCTTTTGGGTTGAATCACTGACAATTCCCACAATTTATTGCAGAGATTGGAGAAAACAGACTTACCTTATCATACTGCCGTACGCTGGCTTAGTTGTGGGAAAGTCCTTCAGCGCTTTTTTGAACTTCGAGCAGTGATCGAAATTTTTTTGAATGAAAAGCACCGCCTTCTTACTGAATTACAAAACAACGCATGGCTATGGAAGTTAGCATTCTATGTTGATTTGACAAAACATGTGAACGAACTGAATTTGAGATGGCAAGGAGGAAAACCAGCATCTTCCTGATTTATACACTAATATCAAGTCATTCCGGATGAAATTAATACTGTTTCAATCACAACTACGAAGTAAATGTTTTTCACATTTTAAAAACATGTGAAATAATTAGCCACACTAAAGAGACTGAGTTTCCTATCGATTTTGCAATCGAAACTTTGAGTACTTTGAAGATAAATTTTGATACTCGTTTCTCGGACTTTGATGCCATTGCGAATCAAATTAAGATTTTTCGGAATCCTTTTGATGCTGACATTGAAACCCTAGCCTCGGAACTTTAAATGGAAATGATTGATCTTCAGTGCAGTGATATAATTAAGAACAAATATAAAAACTCATCTTTGTTGGAATTTTATAAGAGTCTTCCACTGACACAATTTGATAATTTGCATAAATTTGCTCGTGGGCTGTTTTCCGTTTTTGGTACTACTTATTTGTGTGAGAAAACCTTCTCCAAAATGAAGTACACAAAAACTACACAGTTTGAAGTACACAACTACAAACTATTGTCGGTGGAAAATCTCAATTACATACATCTCATTAGCATATTATATGTCATGTTTGTTATAAGGTATGTGTTGTTCATTACTTACAATGTATAAAATGTTAGTTGGATTCATTTCAATAATTTGTTAGTTATTATATGCTGAAGTTAAATTTACTGCATAAATTATACATGTCTTTACTCATTACCATTCTGTGTTTCTTTATCCAGCTTATTACAAACATTTTATTTGCTATAAAAAAATATTTGTTCTCTAAAAGGAGTTTTCAAGTATGTCTCCGCGAGCCGGACAAAATCTGTCTGCGGGCCGGATGTGGCCCTCGGGCCGTAGTTTGGAAACCCCTGCTATAAATAGATCAAAATTTTCCCCATACAAAACATAATACGAATGGAAACCTTTGGTTTATGTTGTTAAATATCCGTATAATTTTATATTTATTAAAATAAAATATAAAATAATATAAACTAATATTGTAGAATACAGATAGGTTAATAAAAAACTTTTTTGTTTTTTAAAAGTGCCTATACCAGTTTTAACTGAGTGTACGGATGTTTTATAAAAAAAGCTTTTAGAACAAACTTTTTTTAAACGACATCCATCCGACTATTGTTCCTTTTATCTACAACTAACACAAAAAAGTCAATGACAACGCAGAGAAAAGAGCGTTAAAAAGGGAATTGTTTCCATCATGTACGATAAGACGTTGATTAAGCAAAGACCGTTTTTTAGTCCATTGCCACCGTTGATTTTTATGTTAAAGGTACAGAGAAAGAACTAAAAAGATCATAAGAAATAAATGTAGTGGTTATTTTTAGTGTTAATATATTATAATTCACAATATTCTATTTAACAAGGAACGAGGAAATATGAAAGACTTTACTAGAATTGTAGACGAGACAACGAAGCACTAAACCTAACAATTTTCCGCTGCAAGATAAAAAGCTGTGCAACTTTTTACATTCGATTCATGAAAGTTTGTAAACAAAATTTGTGGTGCTAATAGAAAATTACATTTTGTGCATAGGAAAATGCATTTCCAAAGTGCATAGAAAATGAAAAATTTGCAACTCGAAAAATATCGACTGAAATGAGCTCAATTTTATTACTAGGTGGTCCTCTAGCTTGCTGATGTCCAAAATGGACCTGATCTTCTTGAGTTTTTCTATTCATATCATTTTAACTTAGTTATCCGGCTGCCGAAAATTAGTAGGTTTAGTGCTTGTTCAATTTTCACAACCATGCCATATTTTTTGTTGTGTTAATTACTATAATCCTGTAGCTTAGTATTATAAATCATTACCTTAATCCAACTTTTAGTAATAATTCCTAGTCCCACTCTACTAACCCACCCTCAAGTAATACAGACATACCATAAAAAATATGAAATAAACTCTCTCGACTGTTGCCTACCGGTATTTCGGTATCCTGGTGTGTCTGTCACAAACGCATGTTTTGAAACCTCCCTCTGATTCTGGCGATCGCATCGAACATATGCTTTCCTTTCCGCTCTGCGTGTGTCTGTCAAAAACAAATATTCTGACATTATGTCAAAATTTTTGTTCCGGTAGCAACGAGACAAAAATACCTCGAATTCTTAAACAAAAGACGCAGTGTACTCAACTCTTCAATCTTAGTGTTCGTGTCTGATAGACAGCACCATCATCATCATCATCCAGCCTTTATTTATCACGTCTACTGCTGGACGTAGGCCTCTCTTATTAAACGCCTTCATTCTTTGCGATTTTGTACTCTTTGTTGTCAAAATTTGGTGATACGTCTTATGTTGTTAGTCCAACGTATATATGATCTACCTCTACTACGTGTGTCTGCCCTTGGCCTCCAACGTGTAATTTTGCTCGTCCATCGTGAGTCATGCATTCTCGCTGCATGGCGTGCCCACTTCCATTTCAGTTCCGCTATGCGTTCTACAACATCAGCAATACTCGTCATTCTTCGCAGATTTTCGTTTCTTAGGCTACCAGCATAGACCGTTCCATTCTTTTCTGTGCCACTCTCAATTTCGAAGCCAGAGTCTTGGCTAGAGCCATAGTTTCCGCCCCATAGGTCATGACCGGTAATATGCATTGGTCAAATACTTTTCTTTTGAGGCTAATTGATATGTTGGTCCTAAGTGAGTCTCGCAATTTTCCAAAGGCTGCCCAAGCTAAAGTAATTCCTTTTTGGATTTTGCATGTGTGGTTACGTATACTTCTTCACCAGTTTTACCACTTTTTCTTGAAACGTGTATCGACTATATTTTGCTTACCTTAGGGTAAGAACATGGGGTAGAAGATTGGGCAAACAAAATAAATCGAAACAAGTGCGTACGGCACTCAGTTGGTTGTTGGAGAGCTGGGTCGTGGATAAGTTGAAGATATGGGGTTGGATTGGGGTATCTACAAAATGAAAACAAAAGGATACTTACATAAATCTCCTGGGTCAAAAAAACGAATAAGATATGGCAGATAAATTTACCTCTAGCTATTTTTTTTTCTTGGACGCCGCTTCGAAGAAAACTTCGTGCTAGGAGAAAGAAAACAATTTTTTTTTCTTACAATCTAAAATACACAGAAGGATTAGGAGACTTTTCTAAATCAAAAACTCAAAATGGATCAGAGAAACAAATTGAACGTTTATTCTTGTCTCAAACAAACAGTTATCAAAATATAGACTACAAAAGAAACATACTATTGGCGACGTGCAAGTACTTGGAGGGGATACGAGAAACGATCGTGCGCGAGTAGTGGAGAAATTTTGCGTTTTTTACTGTACATTTCATAGATTATAGATTTCATAAATTCATATTGTCAATTGTCATATTTCTAATTCGTTTTGTTTATTTACACCTTCTGTCACTGAAGAAAATGGGATTTAGGAAATGCTGTGTTATAAATTGTAAAAATACAACAAAAAATTGTCAATTTAAGTTTTATTTGTTTCCAACTTCGAAGCACAAAGCTACTATAAAGAGAAAAGTGGATTTATATCATAAAAAAGCATAAGTAACATAACCTAAATTATGCATTATTCTTGCGCCCGATTTTAAAGTCAGTTTGAAATAAATAATAAATAAAAGTTCACTTTGAAGTGTAAATTTTAGTTTCATAACACTCACTTAGAGTTCATTTTAAGCCAAAAATCAAGTTTAATATTTGAATTTTATTTTTTTGAAGTTTACAAAAATGCATCAAGTTCAAGTTTTTCTGAAGATGCATTAAGATATATTCGCTGTCCAAAAGTTTACAGGAAAAGAATTAATTGTTCAAACCAATATGATGATATCATGGGCTTAACCTGCTAATTTATGCATTAGCATTATTTATGGTAATTTATTTTCTTCATTCTTCCACTCCATATAATTCTTCCATTCTTTTTTGACATTTGATACTACTAAAGCTTTTCCCTTTGACTCGTGCTTGGTTGAAAAGTTATTTGGTGATTTACTTTCTCAAATCCAGTTTTTATTATTGCATCCATATTAACAGTAATGCTGTAATTCAATAATATATTTATTTGTATTTACGCTACATCAACGTTTACCTTTTAATAACATACCGACATAACCTCAATCTTACTTTTTCTTCTTATTCTTTTTTGGAGCCACGTCCTTGACAGTTATCCGGTAACCTCGATCTAACATGAAAGCGCAGTAAATTTGGCTGATTTACGACACCAGGTGTCGCTGTTCCGATCTTGCACGGTCCCAATATATCATAATACAAAATAACAAAACTTACATGTCTTTGTTTACATCAAAGATTGCTACAAAATTCAAATGATTTCTAGGTTATAATATGGCCAATTTAGATCAAAAATTTTATGGATATCCTTTTTATGAAAAATATTATTGAATTTAACCTTATATATGGAATATCTTTTATATAAAATAATCAAATTAAAATTGCCTTATAACAACAATGGATTAAAGCAAAATGTCATCTGTCAACATAACAATTGAAGACAGATTAAATTAAGACATTTTTATCTATGACAACATAATATAAATCTTTAATTATTACAAATTGTATTAATGAAAGCAATTATTAATAATGTCTATATAACTTGGAAAGATTAATATATTAAAAGTTACCTTAAAATTTTTTACAATCACTTAACTTTGAAACTTGTTATGTCTCTTTTGAACATTTGTTCAAAAGTTTTGTTGTAAAATCATATGCAGCTACACAATTAAGTTATTCCAATATGTTTTGTCACCAATAACTTTACTTTTTTGACATTAACAGCTTTAGAAATATCATTTTTTGTGTCAAATTATGTCACAACATATACATTGTGGTGAAGTGGCGCTTGAAGGTTAGAATTGAATTTGTCTGTTTCTATTTGGTTTTTTAAACGTTAATATCGTTTTTATCGATATAATATATTTTAATAATGTATTAGTGATGATTGTAACTCTGAACAATCCAATGTGTCCAGAAATGTGTTCTAAAGTGTGCCATTACACCCAGAGATGAGAGGAGAATAAGAAAAAACAACAGAAATAAACCATGAAAAATTATAACGGTCGAATCCATCAATTATCACGGGACTTATTGATGAAATCATGATACAGTTTCTGACATTGGAGACATTTGACTTGATTCTCAAATTGGAGAACTGGGGATTAGAATAAGGTACACTACATTACTACTAAAATTTAAGTCCCCACAACCACTGTTTTAAGTCTAAAACAATGTCTTCTATTATTTTTTATTCATATGTTTGTTTCTTCGATAAGTCTACAGTGGAGATACTCATGGACAAGTCCATGCCCCGGAAACTTATATGCATGACCTTGGAACATTCCCCCATCACTTTGACTCCAGCCAGTTAATAAAAGAGAAATGACAGCCTATCTCTCTCACGAAGACTTTAACCAATCATTTATTTTAACACAATCTCGGGGTGTCACAAATAAAATAATCAAACGAAGCTTAATTTCGCAATGTCAATTCTGTCAAAAGTAATGACAGATCTTCTGTTCGTTTACAAGCTTTTAATTTTATTTTATATCTTTAACTTTTGTTTGAATTTATTCCTAGAAATTTTAATTTAAGTTGGTTACTTAGTTTTTAAAGTTAGTTTTAGTTACCTATTGTAGCATAGAATTTTTGTGTTGTGCTAGTAAAAAAACTAAACATGGTGAATTATTGTATTGTTCCGTTGTGTACAAATCATGGAAAAATTACAAAGAGGATGATGATAGTAAGTTGTCAGGAAGCAAACAATAATAGTATTTAACATTTGTTTCTGAAAATATCAGTGTAATAAAGTATTTGTAATTAGTTTATAACTGTTTTATCTTCGACAACAAATAAATATACGTATATCTAGAAAAAAATGTACATTTGTTGTTATATCCATTTATTTCTTAATAATATACATATGTGAGATTATTTCATCGGAAAATAATAAGACATTTTTCAGTAAATTTTAATTAGTAACGAAATAGCCCGCAAGAGGAACTAAAGGGTATGTATGTAAGGGGTATTCATTTGAATTTCCCGCCAAAAGATGATTAGTAATGACCCCAGTCGCAAGTGGTTCTAATGAACGAAATTTATATATTGAGTTGCCTATCTATTTCTATATACTATATTATTTATCTATAGACAAGTCGACCTTCGTCCAAAGACGGGTGGGTGAAAAATATTACAAGGATTGTATAGTCAATTGAGTAAAGTATCCTTACAAGATCTTCGTATGGTCTGTTATCAGTAGCAAGGACACATGTTAAGGCACAGGGCTGTACATTTTAAAGAGAATGATAAACCAACATCAGTATATTCAAGTTTTGGAAAAAAAGCTTATGCCACAAATTAAAGACTGGTTTGGTGAATCGGAAGATTTAATCTTTATTACCTTACAAGTACAAGCAAAAACAGTAACATTTTACCTGGAAAAAAAAAGAAAATTCAAGGACTGTAGTAGCCAGGTAATTCCCCAGACTTCAACCCGATCGAAAATCTATGTGAGTCCATGAAAAAGGGATTGCCCGAGAAAAAGTGTGTGAAAAACATTCAAAGCATGCCAAGAAGGATCAAAGATGTCGTCGAAACTAAAAGCGGTCACACGAAATATTAAAAATAATTGTTTTTTAAGGTCAAAGAAAAAATATTTTAAAATTTTGTAAAAGAACGTGTTTCTGATCTATTTTTAAATTATACTCACATCATTAGATTATTATATGCAGTTTTATTCTTTATTAAACACAAAAATGCAACGTTTTTTGCAGTGATCATAATAATTTGATCACCAACTGTAGATACCTATACAAAAATATAAAGCGATTAACCAATAATAAATATTCCATAAGATTACACATACATAAATCTGTTATATTATATGAAGCAAAATGACTTCCGTAGAGTAAACACCCCGGGCATTCCCCTAGGGACGTTTATGGTTTCATCACAATTACCGTCGAGTCGAGTTTGAAGATAAGACACCCCATTCTAAATCCATTTCCGCTTCTCATCCGTTTTCCTCTGATTTTTACGTTTTCAATTATCGTCCATGTCTTACAGTTCCCCTTGATCATTCATTAAAATTATACCGGATTTATACTGCAGTTATATTAATATTATCTATATTGATTTCATTCTATTAAAGTAAAAACTTCAAGTTTTTGTTAAACTGAGAGTGATACTATTTTTTACCAGATTTTGAAAACACTAATTCGATATACAATTACCCTAAAAAATGAATCAATAGCCCAAATTATACAAATAAAATTATTTTTTATTCAAACGTCAAATAATGATGACATTACTTATCTAACTTGATTCTGTCAAAGTTTGATGTCTCCGCCGGCAGCAGTTTTTTTTCCCATTTCTTTACGGCGGAGGGAAAAATGTTGTCATGGCAACAATATGAAACATGTCACAAAGCAACAATACAAATGTCATTAACAACAATTAAACATCATTTTTATTTATAGTAATATTAAAACTACAATTTGTTAATGAGGCATTTTCAAAATTGAAACCGTGCAAAAATGTTCCGACTCTTGATACGCATTGGTAATTGTTGATGATACTGATGGTCGAGAACAATTTCAGCAATCATTCCCGATGTTGGCGAATCATGAGGGTTTAAAATTTTTTGAGCATTATCGTTCTTATTTTTTATTGAATCCTCTATATATTCTTCGGCAACCGTGCTTGATTTCCAGCCCCCATGTCGTTTGAGGCATTTAGATTTCCGCCTCCATCAATCAAAAGTGTTGCTGAAGTTCGTCGTAAAGAGTGACCCGTGTATGCGCTTGCATCGTTTAAATTTAAATAACTAGCTACTTTTTGGGCTAGTGCGCTGATCGAATGTATTCCCATGACGTTTCGGTACCACTTTCCATTTTGGTACTTGATAAAAAATCGGTGATAAAAAATCGGTTTTCTGTGAAATTTTCAAGCCGCAGTGATAAAATACATACTTTTTATACAGTTTAATGTAGTTTTGACCAATTATCGTAAAAGATCTAATTTGTCGTGTTTTACTGTCTGGGATTTTGATAATTATTACATTTTCTTTATCCTCAGTGTCCACAGTCTTCATTTTTACCATTTCGTCGCATCGACAGGCGCCGGTAACCCCAATTAACAAAACAATCTGAAATATTTTTATAATTTAGTAGAGTATACTACATGCTTTGCAATATAACTTTTTTTACCTTTAATCCTAAATACAACTTATCTGGCGCTTCAAACAAAAATTTATCAAACTCGTCTTTAGTGAAAACTTTAGACTTCTTTGCAGTATATCCTTCGCTTGTTTTTTCAGAAAGGCACGTAACTTTAAAAATTTGCTTATATTCACATTTTTTCTAATAACTAACTCGGATTTTATCATAGAGTATCGTGACCACATTGTAGAAGATTCCATTTATTTTCATTTTCCATTATATTAAAATATGCCAGTAAAACGTCTTCGGTAACTTGCCGTACTCCTCTTGTATCGCACCACTCTTGGAAGTGCTTGTACGCTAACCGATACTTTATTCCGGACTTGGAGTGCTACTGCATCATTAGCCGCGGACTCAGTTTCGTTTAGGTTTTCCATTTTCGCACTAAATTTGCGCTTGCGATTGCAACAACAATAAGCTCTCTTTAATAATTGCAAACAACTGTCAAACAACTGTAACCAGTGAGACGCAAATCCCACCGACGACTTAATTATTTTAATTTTTAACATCTAGACGACTTTGATAGTTGTCCCAATTAATTTCGAGAAAAATAGCGTATGAATTGTACTATTTATGGTTGAAAATTGCTACATTTGAAGAAAAAATAGTATACTTATTCGGCAAAGAAGCAAATTTTCTTTACTTGCCCTCTATTACGCGCCTCACTTCGTTCGGCGCGTAATATCGGGCGCGTCAAGAAAAGTCATGCTTCTCCGCCTCATAAAGTAATATACTATTATTGATGACAAATGAGACTGGAAACTGAATTTAAAAATTTAGAATTTTTATTAATACCTTGGTTGTTAATATAGCAAGAAAAAAATTTAAAAAAACTAATAGGAACACAGTATGGTTTAATGATACAATATTCATTTTTTTGTATGATAATATTTTTGTTCATATTAACTTTATAAAGACCAATGTACTGCGCTTGAATTTACTCATGGTATTTAGCCAATCTTAGCTCTATACGCGTTGTGGGTCTTAAGCTGTTACAGGATCTCCATTCCTTCATATTATTTGCCTTTGTAGTTTTTCAATCATTCAATGTGCTTAAGAGACTTCAACTCGTTCATTCTCTAACATCAGGTTCACCGTAAAGGGGGTAGAGCTCAAAATTATAGCCACTAAACAATATTTCATCCCGCTGAACGTCTTAACGCAGACAGATTAAGCTATTCATCACTTTTCATTAACGTATGTAAGAATAGGTTTAACAAGTGTTCTTTTCTAGATCTATTTAACATCTATTTAAGATCTATTTAACATCTGTCGCTCTACCTACCAGATTCCAAATCTGTGGCGCAAATCAAAAGTAATAGCCCTTCTGAAACCTGGCAAAGACCCTAAACTACCGAGTAGCTACCGACCGATGTCACTGCTATGCCATTTGTATAAATTGTATGAACGCCTTATTTTGAACCGCATCCAGAAAACATTAGATGCAAAACTAATCCCACAACAAGCAGGCTTTAGACCAGGTAAATCATACACAGGCCAAGTGCTGAACCTAAGAGAATACATAGAGGAGGGAGTTAAGCAGAAAGAGATAGTAGAAGTAGCCTTGATAGACCTCACAGAGGCCTATGATACGATAAACCACAGAACCTTGCTAACTAAGATCTATAACACTGTACTTGACTATGACCTGGTAAATATCATTAGATCACTGTTGTGTAATAGGCGCTTCTACGTTGTGCTAAATGGAAAGAAGAGTAGATGGAGAACCCAAAAAAATGGCCTACCTCAAGGAAGCGTTCTGGCGCCGTCCTTATTTAACATCTACACCAACGACCAACCAATGCACCCTCAGACTGAGAGTTTTGTTTACGCTGACGACCTTGGTATAGCCGTAAAGGGGAAAACACTCACACAAGTAGAGTCGACAATGGACGATGCTTTAAACATGATGTCAACTTACTACAAACAAAACTTATTAAAGCCAAACCCTACTAAAACCCAAGTATGTGCATTTTATCTCAACAACCAACTGGCACATGTAAAACTGAATGTTTGGAGGGACAACGCTTGAAACATACTGATAGGCCCAAGTATCTTGGAGTGATACTAGACCCGTCACTAACGTATAAATTCCACTGTCAGAGCACAAGACAGAAGGCCTCTACGAGAAACCACCTTCTTCGGAAACTTGTAGAGAGCAAGTGGGGTGCAAACTCCCAGGTCTTGAAGTCAACAGCTGAGGCCTTATGTTTTTTAACAGGGGAATATGCTTGTCGTGTATGGGGTAGATTTAGACACGCCAACAAGTCACCACGGCGTTAAATGAAACATGTAGAATCATTACCGGTTGTATGAAGCATACCCCTTTACACCTACTGTACCGGGTAGCTAGATTCGCATCACCAGACGACCGTAGATGTGCCTCACAATATGTAGAGAAGTTCAGGCAAGCTTTCGGTGAACGGCACCAATTATACGGGTTTGACGAACCGCCAGGAATCAGCCGACTTAAATCAAGGAAAAGGTTTATGAGAAATGTCAGCGTCGAACCACTCGAAGTGTTCCCCCTACATCCATAACGACCTAATGGAATAACCTGGACTGGAGAACCTGGCGGACACTCAAACGCATGTGCACAGGTGTTGTCCCTGTAAAACAGAACCTCATTAAATGGGGCATCAAGACAGATAGCGAGGCACTCTGTGAATGTGGGGAAATACAGAACGTGGAGCACCTGATAGTATGCAGACTTTGCCCATCACAGTGCACCCTCGATGATTTATGGCTCGCAAATACAAAGGCTGTAGACGTAGCCCGATATTGGGCAGAAAAACTGTAGTCGGATCCAGACTCGAAAAAGTAAAGTAAGTATGAATTCTGCAACTTTTAATTTATATGACACAATAACGAGTAAATATTTGTCTCTTTCGAGATTAATTGCAAACATCTGTAATCTGGCAACTGGTGATTTGACGATTGCCAAATCTTTTCCCCAATCTATCAAAGGGTAATTGCTAAAAAAATGTCTAATAATTAACTGCAATTAATCTTCAAAGAAACAAATAAGTATTTACTCATTGTTGTTTTATATAAATTAAAAATTGCAGAATTGATAACATATTATAAAGAAATGTACTTTTCTAAAGCTTTATCTTTTTATATTTGAAGTATACAGCATCTACATTATAAAAACATGCCAACACTGCTATACCGAAATTTTTTGTTCCATGTTTGACATTTGTGGCTATAATCAGCTTCTACTTTCGGTAAACTCAGCCAAATTGTCTACAGCAAATACTCATGGAAATTTTATATTTTGAGTTCCCATTTGGGTCAGTTATGCAATAGAGGGATATAGTAATTAACTTTTTTGAAAATAATATTTTCAGAACGCTACTGTTCAATTCAATTGCCGGTGCTATAGATAATAATTTCTAATAATTTTAGGTCAACTAGTTTGAATTTGACTGTACTAACAGAACGATTTTACTGTCAGAATTAGTGAAAATATTATCTAATAAAACAATATACTCTAAGCCAAAAATGTACTACACTTTTAAACATATTTTTAAACCTAAAAATAGGTTTAAAGCATCCGGAAAAATTGTATTTTTATGGTCTAGCCTAGAAAGGGCTAACACACAAACCTAATAAAGTCACAATCTGTCTAGAGACGTAGACAGCAACAAAAATCAAAGAGAAACAATTTATTAGAAACGTTGAAACAAAAATTTCATTACGATCCGTCCGTTCATATAAGTTTCAGTTAGGAGCCGAGCCCTGCGTAATGGGAAGTGAAGCCCCCCAAAATACCAGGAGTCGCTTTGCAAATTGAGTTACATTCGTACAATGGACCTGTTTACATCAAGGGCTTTTAGTAGGAGACTAAACGCACTCAAAGGCAAACCCTGTAATTGATTTTGCCGCCCACAATCTCTGAATCCCTATATTTACTGCTTAATTTGAAATGTAATTTTATTATTGGGTTTCCCACCATAGGAATACCGAAATCAATGGCATGTGTCGACAGCGGGAGCAATGAATCTATTTCCAAGATATTTAAGAAGACTCGTTTTATTTATAACTCAAATTTTAATTACTATTTAAATGGGAATAAGCCACAATTAAAGGTAAAAGTTCTTTTAATAACGTTTCACTTTCCACTTCGGAAATCGTTCTCAAAATACAAACATTAGTAAATTACACAGACATACATTATACATTTTGAAGTAGACGAGTTTAAAATGATATTGCCAATATTGTTGAGTTGTGCTCCTGGGGCGACTTTACTTATAAGATAGTTCATTCGATTACATGAAATCAACTTTAACTTGAGAATGTTCGTCAGAAAAATCATAGCATGTAATTCTTCTTTAAAAAGAGAAACGCATTCCATGATGACAGTAAAATTCTCCTGTTAGTGATTCCATAGTAAATTATTATGGAAAAACCAGGAAAAAAACCTCATAATACTATCCCCACATGGTAAGTATTTGTCGTACATTTAGTTTACCTTCAATAAACACCAAATTCTGATTTTATATGTTTGGTTATTTAAAAAACATAAATTATGTATCCTCTATATGTTACTGACTTACTAATATTGGTATTTTCTTTTTAGTAACTTCCTTTTTCAATATGGGTAACGAGATACTACTACATTCTGCCAAGGAATTTGCGACACAATAGGTCTCATTTATAATAATTAGAGCCGCTTCTTTGATTTCTCGCTTTTTACCATCCGTTTCTTTTAGGACTAACAAATTAATGTGTACAATCAAACTCCATTTATTATTTAAGTGAGTAATAATTTTGTAATCAGTGCGATTTCAAATAATTTTATTTGTTTAATATTGCAACGCCACTGCATGGGTATGATCATAGATATTATATTGTCTGCGCAATTAACTATTTCGTGGAAGGGCTCGCCACTCGATTTGAAATAAGCTGTACCATTCTTCTAAAATATCTTTCTATTAATGCAGCAAAATGTTTCCGTATTCTTTCCCAATTTCATCTATTTTAAATTGGCTTTAAAGATGAGGGCAGATATGTCAGAAATACGTATTTATGTCTTTTATTTGATATGGTTATAGTTTTTGTTTGCAAAAGATGAACTACACAAAACATTAAAAAAAAAAGTATTGACGATCTCCGTCAAGCAAAAACAAATAGAACTTGATGAGTACATATAGTTGGAAGATGTAATAAAACTGTAAAAAAGTGGAGGCCAAGATTCGGCAGGAGAGGAGAAACATATTTTTATACCACGAAGCCTCTTAGGTCGTAAACATGCGAAAACCTCGTGAAGAAATCCTAAAAATAAAGAAATAAAATTTTAGGATGTTCACATGAAATGTTTGAAGTATATTTGCTGCTGGGAAACTGGACAACGCAATTCAAGAAATGAAAAGAATGAAAATAGACCTACTGGGAATTAGCGAAATAAGAGAGCCAGAGTCAGGATCATGTAAAATGTACGGAAGTGTATTATATTATTCCGCTAACAGCACAGAATACCCGCATCATAAAAATGGTGTATATTAGTAATATCAGAACTGAGTAAATATGTGATTAATTTCATACCAATTTCCGATAGAATAATATTACTCCAAATACATACTCAACCATTTAAAACTAATATACTTCAAATCTATGCCCCGACTGCAGAGAGAAAATACGACGATGACGTCGAGAAGTTGTATAATCAGATCCAAGACATCTTAGAAAAACTTTTTTAAAGAAAACGATATAATCATTGTAAACACCTGGTATAAACTACCCAAGTGACGACTATACGCTTGGAAAGTTCCATTTGATGATGGCAATAGCCCTGATTCCTTAATAAATCAAATAGACTATATACTTGTAAATGAGTGTTTCCGAAATACCGTCAAACAAGTCACTACATTTCCTGTTACAGACATTGGATATGATCATCAACGACTTGTAGCAGATACTAAAATAAGGTTAAAGCGAATTTAGCGACAAAAACCAAAAACCAATGTACCTAACTTTGACGATATAAACATAAAACATAACTTTAAAAAAGAATTTAATAATAGAAAAAAAACATCGGAGAACAAGTAGAAGATGTAGAAGAACTATGGAGTGAATTTAAAAATCAAGTTAACGAAATAACCACAAACAATGATTATAGAAAAAAACTTAACCAAGAAAAATAAATGGATGACAGACATCTTAAAATTAATGAAACAACGTCGACTGATAAAATCTAATGAAACAGAATATAGACAGAGAAGAATAAAACAGGAGATTAAATTAGCCAAAGAAATATGGATGAGAGAAAGGTGCGACGAAATGGAGGATGTTATATCTAAAACACGACCTATTTAATGTGCACAACAAACTAAAAGAAATAAGTAACATATTTTAAAAAACGAGTTCCCTCTGTACTCGTTGACAATAATAACAAAATTATTGCAAATGAGCACGAAATAAGAAAATAATGGCAGCTGTATATCAGAGTTGTTTGAAGATGACCGGAATAATATTTCCAAATTCTACCAAAACTGTACTGACGGCTTAGAAATTATGAAATGCGAGGTAGAACACAATATAAATAATGCTAAAATTAAAAAAGCTTGTGGTTCAGATGTTACACCAACTGAGTTGCTGAAACTAATAGAGGATGATAACATAAAAGTACTCGTAGTAGTAAGACTTTTTAATTTAATATATAACACCGAAGCGATTCCCACAGATTGGCTCAAATTCATCTTTGGCGCAATACCTAAAAAACGCAATGCGGGAAAATGCTCAGAATATCGATTAATTAGCCTAATGAGTCACACTCTTAACATTTTCTTAAGAATACTTCATAACAGAATTAGACACAAATGCGGAGAAGATCTCGAAGATACCCAATTTGGTTTTAGAAATGATATAAAAACCAGGGAGGCACTTTTTGTGCTTAACATTCTATTATAAAAATGCTGTGACCAAAGAAAAGATGTATTTGCATGTTTCGTGGACTTCGAAAAGGCATTCGATATAGTACAGCATGTAAAATTAATGCAAATACTGAAATATATCAGAATAGATGACAAGGATACTCGTGTCATTAAAAATTTGTACTGGACTCAAACTGTTATCGTGAAAATTGGAGATGAGTACACCGATGAAATTTTTATACAACGAGGAGTTAGACAAGGTTGTATTTTGTCGCCAACATTGTTTAATGTTTACTCGGACCGGTTATTTAAAAAAACACTTGAGAGACAACAGAGGAACTGGGCATAAAAATAAACTCAAACAAAACCAAATTTTTATTAGACATAGGTCTCCCTCAGTTCTTTTCAGTGTTCTCTACACTGGGCCGCTTGTAGCCAGTTTCCCGCTACACGTTTTATATCATCGGTCCATTTAGTCGGTGGTCGTCCTCTTTTATAGTTTCTGGCCTCCATTCCATAATACGTCTTGTCCACCGTCCATCTTGTGCACTGGCTAAGTGCCCTGCCCAGTTCCACTTTAGCCTCATGGTTCTTTCGATGACTTCTTGAACTCCTGATATATGTCTAATTTGTTGGTTTGTTATGTGGTCTCGAAGGCTCACGTTCAGCATTGCATGTTCCATGGCTCGTTGTGTAACTCTTGAGTTTATTCGCAGATTTTTGCGTGAGTGTTAAAGTCTCTGCTCCATAAGTTTGTACAGGTAAAACACATTGGTTATAAACCTTTCGCTTGAGACACATGGGAATTGAACTTTTTAGAATATGGCTTAAGTTGCCAAATGCTGCCCAAGTTAGGCCTATTCGCCTCTGTATTTCATGTGTTTGATTGTCTCTGCTTATTTTGATTTCGTATCCCAGATATTTGTAAGTGTTTGTTTGTTGTATGGTATTATTGTCAATAGTTATATTTCCACTCATTACGAGATTTGTTACAAGTTTAGTTTTCTCAAAATTTATCTTTAATCCTGCTCTTTCAGACAAACTTTTAAGCGAATGCATCATAGAAACTGTATCTTGTAAATTATCTGCGAATACAACATCATCTGCAAATCTTAGGTGATTTAATCTTTCCCCATCCATATTGATGTCCATATCTTGCCATTGAGTGCTCGTAAATATTGGCTCTAGAGCTGCCGTGAACAATTTTGCTGAAATATTGTCTCCTTGTCTAACTCCTCGACCTAAGCTGAATTTTTCTGTGTCTTCGTGTAGTCGTATACTTGATGTAGCGTTCTCGTAGATGTTTGCTACGCATACATTATACATCTGTGCCATATCCTGCCCTGAAGCCTGCCTGTTCTTTGGGCTGATAGAAATCAAGTTTAGGTGTTAGCCTCTTTATTAAGATTTTCATAAAGAGTTTGACATATGTGTCAAGAGGCTGATGGGTCTATAATCATATATAAATCGTAGATGGATCTATAAATCGTAGAATATCAATGACTAAAACTACTTTTATGAAAATGAAGTCATTTCTTTGCAATAATGATCTCAGTTTAGAACTAAAACAAAGAAAATTTAAGTGCTATCTTTGGTATGTACTTTTTTATAGTGCAGAAGTGTGAACGCTAAACGTATTGATCATGAACAAAATTGAAGCTTTGGAAATGTGGGTTCATAGACGAATGATGAAGATACCTTAGACAGCTAGGAATACTAATGAAGAAGTACTAATGAGCATCAACAAAGATACAGAACTGCTAAAGACTGTTAAACATCGAAAAATGTCTTATCTTGGACATATAGTAGGGGGAAGTCGATATGAAATATTAGAACTGATTCTTAAACGCAAAATAGAGGGCCGTGGACGTGTAGAAAGAAAACAAGTTTCTTGGTTAAAAACCATTCGTGAATGGACTCAGATACCAAATGCAGGACAATTATTCCATATTGCTGAAGATCGAGAAACCTCTCGCAATGGTGATCGCCAAGATCGGATAATTCTCATATGGCACGCAAAGAAGAATATTTCGAATTTAGTTATTTTATATACCAAAATTTTAAATGTTATAATAATAACGTAAGTAATAGATTTTCATCAAATGTGACCGGAATTACCTACTTCATGTAAATTTTGCGGAATTATCGATTGATATACAATTTCATTAATTCTGAGTCATTTTTGCCGAACTTCCGGTCATAACTTTTTAACCGTAAATGATATTAAAATCAAAACTACATATTCGAGCTCGACTTTTCAAAACGCATCGATTGATATATCACATAATTATACTATTTCAGTGAGTTTTAAAAACAGTATATCTGCTTACAACTCTGGAATCAGCAGTACGAGGTCAAATTTCTCACCTTTATTACTGTCCTTAAGTTATAAGCTCTCATTTGACACCTGATGTGTCATTCTCTAATAATAACGAAGAAGTTGTGTTCATGGACAGACAGACAGACATGGATAATCCCATGGATAAAAGATTTTCGCCATTTTTTTAATGTAAAATTACGTGAAATCAAAAACAATTTCGAACAGCATTATAGTGTATTTATATGTATGAGAGAGTAATAAAACAATAAATTATGTATGCAAATCCCTAAACTGTTGATACGGGTGACTCAATGAAAAACAGATATTTGTCAACAAGTTTACAGAAGTATATAGGAAAACAATTTTAAATTGAGTATGACCACCAGGTATAAAGGTTGGAGCAGAATAGAATACAATAGTTGTGA
The DNA here is from genome assembly GCA_918026665.1 of Diabrotica balteata. Classification (NCBI taxonomy): domain Eukaryota; kingdom Metazoa; phylum Arthropoda; class Insecta; order Coleoptera; family Chrysomelidae; genus Diabrotica; species Diabrotica balteata. The sequence continues at coordinate 20,807,035 of OU898277.1, forward strand.
GGATTACTAATCCCTAAATAAGGTTGCCAGTGTCGGAGTGATGGAGGTTAACAGGTACTAATGAATTTGCAACAAATGTAAGATGTTTATTTTATTGGTTATATATAACCAATAAAAGTTTAATAAGTACCTACCTATTTGCAAAATAAAGTTTAATTCTTTAGATAAAATAAAACGTTTTATTTTATCTGAAATGAGTGCATTCCACGAAGTAAGGGTTTCAACAATCAAACATTTAATTCTTTAATTCCAGGAATCTACGACAGTAATTGACTAGGTAATTACCTTCTAAACTTATTCCACAGAAAATGTGATAGTGAGTTTTTCCATTTTGTAGGAAGGTCCAAGTGGCGTATTCAAAATTCTTAACAGTTCACTAAAAGTAGGTACTTCAGTTGCAAGGTGCAGTTTATTGTGTATACTAGTGTTATGGAAATTTTGGAAGTGCCGTGTAAACGCCGAAAAATTGGTCCTTTAACAGTTAATGAAAAAACATTAATATTCAATTGTTTTAAATCATTTACAGATAAACGTTTATGTGAAAGTGTTGATGAGACCGTTGAGTTAGTTAGCAGTACACTTGGTGTTGGAAAATCTACGATTTACAGAGTTATTAAAGAAGAGAAATGTGGTAGTTTTCAAATGCCACGTAATGCTCCAGGGAAACCAAAATTTCAAATAGAATATCATTTTAAAGAAGGACTTCGACAGAAAGTGCATGAATTCTTCTTTAGACAAGAATTTCCAACATTGGATAAAGTTCTTGTCTCAGTTCGAGATGATAAGGATTACCCAGAAATGAGTCGAAGTACGTTATGGAAACTTTTAAAAGAAATAGGCTTCCGCTGGAAAAAGAATCCCAGAAAGTCTATTTTATTAGAAAGAAGCGATATTGTCATATGGAGAAGACATTTTCTAAGAACCATTAAAGAAATGAGAAACCAAAAAAAAAAAAAATATTTTATCTTGATGAAACAACGAGGGTCATATACCAAATAAATTTTGGCAGGATGAAACTGTTACAAGTCAAAGGCACGCTTTTGTAAATAACTTATCTACTGGTTTAAACTCACCATCAGGAAAGGGACGCAGGCTGATAATAGTACACATTGGCAGTTCAGACGATTTTGTTGAAGGTGGTTTATTAACTTTTGAATCAACTCGTACCGGTGACTACCATGAAGACATGAACGCTGATGTCTTTCAAGAATGGTTCGAACAAATGATAGATCTTCTTCCTAAGAACTGTGTAATAGTAATGGATAATGCAAGTTATCACTCCAGACTTATAGAAGGACTGCCCACAACAAAGTGGTTAAAAAAAGACTTGCAGAATTGGCTTAGTTCAAAAAATATTACGTACCATCCCGGATCTATAAGAAAGGAATTTTATTCGTTGTGTGCCCTTCATAAAGAAAAATTTAAAAAATACGAAATTGATGAAATTGCCAAAAATCGTGGAATGGCAGTACTTAGATCCCCACCATATCATTGTGAATTAACCCGATTGAACTGGTATGGGCACAGATAAAGAGTGAAGTTTCAAGAAAAAATGCCACTTTTAAAATTCATGATGTTAAGCAGTTGTTTTTGGAGGGCCGTAAATAATGTAAAACCTGAAAACTGGGAAAAGGCAGTAAATCACACTATTAAAGAAGAGGAAAAAATGTGGAAGCTGGACAATATTACTGATAAAATTATCGAGCCAGTTATTATAAATCTTGGTTCTGAAAGTTCATCTTCTGAATCTGATTTGGATTTGTAACAAGTAGCTGTAAGTTTTATATTAATATTTTTATTCATCTATTTAACATACCTTAGACGGTTTTAAAAACTTTTTTTCTCTTTTGTAATTTTTAAAAATTAAAAAAAAATGTGAATTTTTTAAAACCCTTTTTAATGTTGGCCAGTCAGTTCTAATATAGTGTGTGATAAAAGAGGTCACTTTTGTTTACATACACATAACACTTTATAACACTGAAATAATTCATTTATTTTTTACAATTATTCAAAGTAATTTTTCAATTAATCTTAAGCACGCCCATGGACTGGTCGAATGGTACCAGTTAAAATTATGCTAATTACTCTCTCGTTCATAAAAATAAACTATAGTCACCATTATAACGTGCATATTAAATAAATAATAAAAATATAAGTACATAAAAATATTTATTAGCCGTTGAACATTTCATAGTATAAAATACTTAAAATCCAACCTTTAACTCTAAGCTATATTCCAATGAAAATAATGTTCCCTGAATGCATTTTTTGTGTCGGGATTTGGACTTAAGGGTGAACGGTGTGCGTTTCTACATATAGAGTGCCCCTAAAGAAAACAAATGTCGGGTCTCTGGTCACTCTTCAACGACTCTAACCATCAATCAGGGTCGTTTAATGTCATTCTACCCCAAGACGATTTTATTTACTCTTAAAAGCCTGCTTTTGAAAATTGATTTTGATCATTTATTTCTATCAGGACAAAAAGACTTTCAAAGTTTAGAGGTTTTCATGGTTACTGAATTTTAACCAAAAACTACTAAATTAAGTTTTAAAGAGTTTTTAAGAATTACTAAAATAAATTTAAGCGGAAATACATCAAATAATAAAAAAGGTTAAATAAAAATAGAAATAAACTAAGGTTCTTAAAAATAACGAACATATTCCTTAGATATAAAAATTTTCATGAATACAACATGAAATGCACGATAGAGATCTGTAATAGACTATAATAGTAAACAAAAAAGTGCAAAGCTGAGAATAGTATAATCGAGAGTACTGTGGAAGTGCCATATTTCCACGTCCTTCTTGTAGTTTTGTGTAGAAGAAGAAATCTTCACCAGTAGTAGAGATCTTCATTAAAGACGCTTAAATTCATATTCATATTCATAGCGGATATATCGATAAGAATGTTCCGATCACCGAATCATCTCTTTAATGAGATATTTAAGGCATTTCTCAGAATCTTTTTTGTGTTTTGTGTATGGTCCAGCATACACAAAACAGTAACATTTTAAGAAATAATAGACCAAATATTATAGCTTTTGCCAAGCATTCTTTGTAAAATTCTCATTGTTTCGATTTGACCAATGACCAATTTCGATTTAAAGACCAAATAAAGACCTTGGTGTGTACGAGATACCTTGTTCCAGTTGCCACTTACATACATAGGATAGACAAATCAACGAATCCACAACTGTATTTACAAACATCTGTAAAACATTCCGATACTACTTCAGCCCTAGCTCAACATCAAATTCAAACAGGTCATAAAATAAATTTCGAAAAATAAAAGCATTGCTCCTATCCGCTCCTTAAAATCAAGAATTATTAGTGAAGCCACCGAAATTGAAAACACGTCCTAAGGGCTCTTGTTAAAGAAAGTTTTTTTCAACGGGTAACGGGCCGATGCTAAACGGGTACCCGTGTCAACGGTTCATAAATTTTAAGGGATATGCGTCCATTGACAGTATGGTGTTAAATCATGTTGACGTCAAAGCAAAAAATTATACTAGCGTATTATTTGTATAAAAAAATGCAGAAGAAACAGGAAAAACGTAAACGAAAAATATGGATCTTATTTTGTTAGAAAGAGAAAAAATACGAAACAAAATTCTTCAATTACTTCCGAATGGGTCAAGAAACTTGCCGCAAGTTGTTAGGAATAGTACATAATAAATTAAAACTTGCTGACACTAATATGAGGCTATCTATTGCACCTGCCAGGTGACTAGCTGTTACCTTAAGGTATGTATGAATTATGCTATTAGTATAACATAATAAAAACTTTCAGTCATAAAAAAAACTGAAAAAGAAATTACAAAGTCAACAGTTCACTGATGACTGATGGTTCACTGCACCGGTCCGACGAACGTCTTGCCGAGGGGGACTGGATACGTAAACGGTGAAAAGTTAACCAACGGATTGGTTGCCGTTGCATGAACAAACACTTATACGAAGCTGAAAGACACTCTGCAACGGCCAACAGGACGGTTTTAAAAATCGGCCAGTTGACCGTTGTCGTTAACAAGAGTTCTAACAGTTTAAAACGTGCGTAGACGCTAAAAAACTGCTGGCAACATGACGACTGCTGCTTCGGCGACGACCTGCCTTAACCGATGCCGCTTGGACCGTTTCCGCGCATACGGTTCCCGCACATACTGACAGTACAAAAGGAGCTACACTTGATAAGACCTGTTGCCAGTCAATACTGAGTAGTAGTCAGATTAAGACCTCAGTGCCGTTTAATGGTTTTTGTATTTATACAGAACAAAATTCTAATACGTCACGAGTGAGGGAGGAAGCATATTGAGACCCTGAAATCGAACGGAACCGTATCATTCTTAATAATTGCTCCCAAATTGGGTACCGAAATGTCGAGTAATAAATTCTCAACGTGGCTCTTCCCGAGAACTTAGTAATTTTCATTTACGTGCAAATTGCTAAAAATATATTTTGAACACTGTAATTGTAAGGTAAGATTTACATACATTTACATATACACTTATTATAAAAATAAAATGACGTTTATCAAACGTCAATGTTTTACCAAAATAAAACAAATGCAATGAAATTAAACTAAAATTAAATAAAATTAAGTAAAATTAAGATAAAGGAATTAAAATTAATTAAATTTAATAAATATAAACAATTTATACTTACATATATTTATAAACGATATTTTATCTTTTGTATAATAAATCGGCTTACCTGAAAAGAAAAACAACTTTTACTATTTGCTTTTGTAATTTTATTAATTATATGCAATTCAGTGACACATTTTAGCACCAAAACTTTACGAGGATAGAACTAAATAAATCAACTAATAAAAAAAATGGGCGACTGTCAAATAAACGTCAAATCAAAAATCGCATATTTTGAAGTTCTTAGAAAAAAATCAATTTTAATGGATTTTTCTTCACTTCTACGGTATCACTTGCAGTGATAAAGATATATTAAACTAATGATCTGTAAGAAAGTGCATATTTCGTGTGTAGGAAGTGAAATCTCAAAAAAATCGACATGGAAGAAATTCCACCGAAGCCTCCAGATAGAGGGAAATATATGTATATAGAATTAGAGAAGATAGGATGATGGAATTTAAAGAATTAAAAAAAAATAGCAACATTAGAAAAAATGATAAGGTATCAAACGAAAAAAGCCAAACAACTAGCACTAAAGAGGTAGGTAACCAATTTGATTTTAATAACGATGCAACTTTGACACAATTTAATAACATAAATAGATCAGGTAATCCAAATTTAAATAAAGATAATTAAATTTTATAAATTTATGATTAAATAATAGATATAAATTAGGAGATAATGTACCATATATAGTACATATAAAAAATAAAAAGGGTAATATCGGCAAATTACACAGGATAGGCATGACTCGATTAATTTTACGTTCAGTACCTGAAATTGAAAATAATATTACACAAAAACAAAAGTTATATTAAAGAGTAAGCGTAATGCATGGAAAAAATTTTGTGAAACTTTAAACAAAAATACACCAATTAAAAATATGTGGAGTCAAGTCAAACGTTTACAAAACATTTTTAAACCACAAATAAATCCAGTTACCGAAGAAGAATGTTGAGGAGTTTTTGAGAAAATCATGTCCAGATACAATGTAATGGAAAGGAAAAACTCTAATCATCCACTTTTAGTGCCATTTAGTTTATACGAATTAGAAATAAGTCTTAAGAACAAGAATAACACTTCTACGGAATTATTAAGGAATAAAACAAACAATAGCAAATAACAAAGCTCCAGGACCAGACGAGCTACCAGCGGATATACTGAAGTTGATAGACGAAGATCGAATCCACTTGTTAGTAGACTTATTTAACAAGATTTATGAAAACAGTATAATTCCTGAAGAATGGGTAAGATCGACCTTTGTCCCTCTTCTCAAGAAGGCACATGCTAAGCAGTGCAGTGATCATCGCACGATCAGTCTGATGAGCCATACCTTAAAAATATTCCTTAAAATAATTCACAATAGAATTTACAGAAAATTGAAAGAAAATATCGGAGAAACTCAGTTTGGATTCCGGGAAGGATATGGAACTCGCGAAGCATTATTTGCGTTTAACATCTTGACACAGAGGTCTTGACACGGAGGCGTTTGATAACGTCAATCATGACCAACTTTTAGAGATCTTGAAAGCTAAGCAGTTAGACACTCGCTATATAAGAATAATATCTACTCTGTATTATAATCAGAAGGCAGTTGCACGCATCGAAAATAGCACAACAATTGAAATTCAAATTAAAAAAGGAGTTAGACAAGGATGTGTGCTGTCACCAATGCTATTGAATCTCTATTCGGAAGAAATTATGAAGAAAGCATTGGAAGAAGAAGAGATTGGGATAAAAACAGCCAACCAATTAATAATATTAGATACGCAGATGAGACAGTAGAAGACCTGCAAGCCATTTTAAACAAGGTAGTCACAGCTAGTGAAGAGAAAGTCAAATTCATGATTATTTCAAAAAAACAAAGATTGAATGCAAACCTCTACATTCACAATAACGAAATCGAACGGGTGCACAAATATAAATACTTGGAAACAAGTGTTAATAACAACAATGACATCACAGAAGAAATAAAAACTAGAATTGGAAAGGCTCGAGCTGCTTTTGTTAATATGAAGGACATTCTGGGAAGTCATGACATTAACCTAAACCTGAAAATGAGATTGGTTAGATGCTACACCTTTTCGATACTGCTGTAGGGAGGAGAGACTTGAACTTTAAACAAGAGCAATATCGATAAACTAGAAGCCTTCGAAATGAGGATATATAGCAGAATTTTGAAAATACCTTGGACAGACAAAATAACAAACAGTGTAGTTCTTCGAAGAATGAACAAAGAACGGGAGCTGTTGATCACCAGCAGGAGAAGAAAGCTAAAATATCATGGTCATGTGATGAGACGGTAAAAGTACCAATTGTTCCAGTTAATTATCCAAGAAAAGATTCAGGTCAAACGAAGCGTGGGGAGACGACGTATATTTTGGCTGCGCAATTTAAGAGACTGGTTCCAGTGCACATCTAACCAATTATTTAAGGCAACAGCTTCAAAGATACGAATAGCAATGATGATTGCCAAACTCCGTAGCTGAGAGGGCACTTGAAGAAGAAGAAGAAAACAAACAACTTAACTTAACAATATATTAGAGCAAGAATTGTAACCAAATTCAAAGATAACTGGGCAGTATCAGAGGCAGCAAAACATTTTAACATAAGCAGAACCACAGTTTCTCTTTTAATAAAAAATGGAGGGAACGAGAAACTCTCGGAAAGAAAGCGAGGGTCTGGAAGACTAAATATACTAAATTTAGGTATGTAAAAATAAATTAATATGTTGTAATATCTTCATCAGCATTGATAATAGATTGTAGTCTTCGGTCCATCTGCGTGAAAGGAACTGTGAAATTGTCTTCTTCGGAGAGCTCTTTTCAATCCTCTTGTATACCGTGCCACAGCTCTTCAGCATTTTGAAGTACAAAATTACGCCGATACAACCTCTCGATTGGGTTTAAATCTGGACTGTAACTGGGCCGTGGTAAGGTTTCGATGTTGTTATTCTGGAGCCTCCGGTTATTATATTTGCAATTATCTTATTAAACGATAAAATTATTTTCTGGATACAACTGTCCTAAACTAAGAAACATGATGTTTTCGAGAATATTATATTAAGATAAGTCTTCTCAACAAACCTGTCATCAATACGCTATACCATTCCCATTCCTCTAGATGAAATCCATCCCCATACATTGGCGCTAAAATGAATAGCTACTCGATATCTTTCAACATATAGAGGGTTTGATATATTATTATCTGGTCTATACACCCCAGTTTTGTCCTTTTTAAAATATTGAAAAATTTTCTTATCTGTAAATATTACTCTGTCCCAAATTACTTGATTTTGTAGCTGATGGCTTAAAGCAAATAATATAAGTCTTGATTGCTTTTGTTGTGTTGTAAGAGCTTGTCTTTTTGCTGTAGTTCTGTAGCTAAGACGCGATGCTTTAATTCTGTTAATTCCGCCCCAAGTTGTTGTCTTTTTTCCCGGAAATTGTGCCATAATTCTTTCAGTTTTCTCATATTTAAAAGGACTCTCCTCTAATCTCTCCAAAAGGTACTTATGAGCAGTAGATATTTTTGGTCTTCTAGAACCTTGCTTTCTTTCGAGAGTTTCTTGTCCCCATCTTTTATTAATATTAAAAATTGTTGTTCTGCTACGGCAAATAGTGACCAACCATTATCTAAATAGTTTCGTTGCAATTCTAGCTTTTAGTTCTTTGCTAGCATGTGGAGCCATTTTTGAGGTTGAACAGAATAAGTTATTGGACAAATTTTAAGATTTGACAGTGACAGTGACAGTATGTAAATAATAAGTATTTATCCTTTAAAATACGCTTAAAGAGTCGTATCAGTTTTTTAGGAACCAGCTGTACCTGTAAAACAAAATCCAAGTTATACCTTGTTTTTTTTTGGGTAATTATAGTTTACATAAATTATTTAATAGTTGCATACCATTACGATATAAAAAAGTATTTATTTTATTGACTCTTTAATAACCTGACATGCCGATAAAGTTCAATTTTAATAAACTCTTCGTGATTTCAAACATAAAATGAGTTGTCAGCATCTCTATGTAAACTAGGCCTCGATATATGTACCGATCTCTGTTGATAGAGCGGAGTAGCGACTATCGAGAGCGCTAAACAGTTTGACCCCCGGCTAGAAGCGGCATGGCAGCGATATTGGCGCAAACAACCGAAGAGAACAAATATTTGAGTAGTCAACACGCGTATAGTCGAATCCATCTCCTCAGTACACACGGCTCTCCTCATATCGGTGTTTAATATCCAGCAAAAGAGACACCCCACGAGCTCTCTTCTACTGCTTCCACTTGATATACCCTCTTCATTTTGCGATCTTTTTCCCTTTTTACGTCGTCTTTAAGCTACTTCTCACAAGCTGCCAAAGGTGGGGTGAAATGCGAAAGTTAAAGGTATCCATGGCGATGTTTTCATATACATATTACAATTTTTTAGGTTTCTTTTATTGAAAATCATTTAATGTCATATCTTCAAATAAAATATCTCGAATTTTATTCTCTACACTGGAAAAAGTAATTGTAGAACGTTTTATACGAATAATACTATAAAAATTGCGTACTTTTAGGTTCTTGGCGAGGGTGAAATTTTAATAAAATTCGATATATTAATTTGATAAATTCGATAAATACAAGTACATTGAATACAAGTACCTGGATATGAAGATAACTCAAGATGGAATACTCGATGCTGCTATAAAAGACGGAAACATACAGGGTAGAAAAGCCATATCCATGATGAATGGCATTCTGTGGGACCAAACAATATTTAAAGCGAACAAACAACTCATATGCAACACCATATTTAAAAGTGTCATATACATCACATATGGCCGTAAAGTTTGGCCAATGAAACAAAGAACAGAGAAACTGTTACTAGCAACAAAAATGGACTTCTGAAGAAGAGCAGCAGGCAAATCAAGAAGAGATCGTATACCAAATGAGAGAATACGAGAAATGATAGGAGTCAAGCATACAATAGTTGATGACATAAAAAACAAAACAGTTAATATGGTACGGTCATGTACAGAGAATGCCAGATGACAGGATTCCGAAACAGATTTTGACGTGGACACCACAAGGAAGAAGGAAAAGAGGAAGGCCGAGAAGAAGCTGGAGAGAGGGAATTGAAAAAGGACTAGAGGAAAGAGAATTCCCTCCAGGCCTATGGTTAAATAAAGAAGAATGGCGGTTAAGAGTCGGAACGCGTCGGAGAACGCTGTAAACCGATAGTAGTGCTAGTAATTTCTTTTATTCGATAAAAGCGGATTACGAACAGTATTAAACGATATATTTAATAAGAGACTATCTTGTATATTGCGGTATCTATTGGTGTATCTTGAGACACACAGAGAGATATCAACGCAGAATGAATAAACGACTAAAACGACCAATCAGAATCCGCTGAGACTAATAATATTTACTCTAATAATTATCTGTCTATTCATAGCGTAATATCAGTCAAATATCAATATGTAATTCCTAGTTTACATTTAACTCTATTTTGTACATTTATTCACTTTTAGGGGGTCAGGGGTGATGGTAACTGAATGTGACCAACTCAAACTAAACCTCACTCTAAAGATTGAAGAAATAAGCAATCCCTTCAGCAAGAAAATTCTAAAAAAACTGCTTATTTTTGTATATCCTTTTCCAACAAACCTGCTCTATGTGCGGTTGGTACATGCTTTTCGAATTTTCATAGAAATATTTAAATAGGCAAAAAAATAATAAATAAGACTTACTCACAATCAATTTAATTTAACTATGAGACGACCGGTTTCGCTTTCTACAATATGCAAAGCATCTTCAGGTCTCGATACAAAGTTAAACAAATGATGCCGGTACTCTATTACTAGATGGATGGTAGAACATGTTTGAAACTACTTTATATTGTTGAATGGAGAACTCAATACTATTATTGCAGTTGTTTGACAGTAAACGGGAAGTTCTTGAGGAGATAGAGAAACTTCCCGTTTACTGTCAAACAACTGCAATAATAGTATTGAGTTCTCCATTCAACAATATAAAGTAGTTTCAAACATGTTCTACCATCCATCTATTAATAGAGTACCGGCATCATTTGTTTAACTTTGTATCGAGACCTGAAGATGCTTTGCATATTGTAGAAAGCGAAACCGGTCGTCTGATAGTTAAATTAAATTGATTGTGAGTAAGTCTTATTTATTATTTCTTTACCTATTTGAAATGGACTCACACAAGCAACACATTTATGATTAGAAATATTTAACTTTTAGGTTTTTTTTTGTAGTTTTTTTGGATATTCATCAAAATATACAACTTGTTTTAATTTCTTTGCTTAGTTTTTTTTTTGTTCTGTCATATATTATTTTTATTATTAAAAGTCACAACGTTCTTAGGCGTCAGGAGCACTGGAGTCTCAATTTACTAGTGCACGAGACGTTTTGAGGTGTCATGGTTTTTTTACATATGTTTTTAATGTTATTAAAAAAATATGTATGTGTCTAGCTATATTGTCGCCCTACAATGTAAATGTAGCACAAAATTGAGTTAGCACTCAGGTCACGTTAGGTCCATTTTGTCAGCAATGAAAGGGTTAATGGTCGAACTCTTTAAAATACTAAATGAATGCTGCAATATTCACGCAGACTTAACAAATATTTCTAAATCAAAAGGGGACAAATCACACGCTAAATCTAACGCCACTTCTCTACTCTCTAATACCTATGCTCCTCTTAATCTCGCAAATATATCAAATGCAATTATTGCATTGATTTGCAACACAAAATATATTCATGCAGCCAATTTGCTGCTCTTTGTAATTCGAAAAAATAAAATTTTCTAAAATCAAAACACATGTGCTCTAACTGTTTGGGTACCAGCCATCGAGCAATAAGACAAAAGAGGGAATGTAAAGGTAGTGAGGGTAAACATATTGATAGACAGGAAGTGCTATTTTGAGAGGCCACTTTAAACAAGGAAAGATAATCTCTTTCCTTGTTTAAGAAATCAAATTTAGTTGGGTTATGTTATTGTTGATGTTATTGTTTGTCAAAACTGTCACATGAAAGCTTATTTATATTTTCTATTGAAGTTTTTTACCAATTGTTTAAAATTTTAGACTATTATCGTTATTAATTAATTAAAACTTTATTGTGTTCTAGTGTTAAAAAAAATATTTTTCCGCAAATCGCCAGGAAATTTTGACATTCCTGTCAAAATTTCTTGAAGAAAGAGTCAGGACTTCCTTACTGTAAGGAAATGTCATTTCCTTACTGTAAGGAAATGATATTGCCGTACAGTTGTTAGCAATTAAATTTATAAGCGTCAAGTTTGACAATTCAACCTCAATACGTTTCCATAGTAACCCAAGTAATTTTATTAGGAATTTCAAAGCACCATTTATTTGGGAATAAAATTCTCGCGTTTTTTTTAAATCAATCAATATCTGTCGAATTTTAAGCGATTTGCGGAAAAATAGTATGTTTACCTCGTAGGAAAAAGCCACATTCCTGGACTCTGTGTTGCTAAGTCTCGGCTTGCGCCTCGACTTAGCAATCTTCACAGTCGTCCAGGAATGTTAAGCTTTTCCTACCCGGTAAAACAATGTACTATTAAGTGTATTATGTATTAATATTATGTAATATTAATATTATGTAGGGTGATTGTGGCAACAGTGGGTCAAGTGGGCACACTGAGTCAACGCCCTATTGGGTAGAAAGAATAAAGCAATAGTTGCGTCTCTTTCATAGTAGATTCGACCTCGGCTATCAGCCATTCCACGACGGTCAGTCCGCCGCTCTGAAGTGTAGTGTAAGTAACAGAGAACAATTTGTGAGTTGGTAGTGAAAAAGTAAAAAAAATACGTAAGTTTTGATCTTTTCTTATTCCGTATCTATTAATCCTATTCTCTGAGTTATAATTTTAATGCAGTAAGTAGTTATTAAGGCCTCATTTGACGTTACATTAAGAATTATCACACAGTGGTAAACATTTGTTATTGCGTCCTAAAATTAAAATGGCGACAGTGGTATACAGTGGGTCATCTCTAAAGTGGGTAGAGTGGATCGACCCACTGTGCCCACTGCTACTAAATTGGTTACTATAATTATATTTTTATTTTACAGAATGCCAAAGAAACGCCCGTTATGCAGGAAAATAGGTACCCATACCAAAGAAAACATGAAAGATGCTCTTCTAGAAATTGCATCGGGAAAAAAGATACGTGTTGTAGCAAAGGAAAAGGATATTCCATATTCAACACTACAGCGTTATGCAGTTAAAGCTAAAGCATCAACAAGTATTGAAAATGTGCAACTTATGCCGCGTTATGATATTAATAAAGTTTTTACGGATGAGCAAGAACAAGCACTTACCGAATATTACAATAATTGCGCTCTTATGTTTTACGGCTTAACAACAAAAGATTGTAGAAAAGTTGCATATGAAATGGCAGTTATAAATAAATTAAAAATGCCACAGTCATGGATTTCAAATCAGATGGCAGGCATTGATTGGTTAAAATCTTTTCGCAAGCGTCATAATGAACTATCTTTACGCAAACCAGAAGCTTGCAGTCTTGCTAGAGCAACTGCGTTTCAACAAGGATACTGTAAAAGTCTTTTTCGATAATCTACAAGAAGTATACAAAAGATGTTCTTCATTTGCTGATGGTACTAGAGTGTACAATCTCGATGAGACGGCAACAACCACGGTACAAAAACCTCAAAAAGTAATTGGTCCTAAAGGTAAGAATATTGGAAAAGTGACAAGCGGCGAGAAAGGCACTCTTGTAACAACTTGCTGCTTCATTAGTGCAAGTGGTCAAGCTTTGCCTCCGGTGCTGATTTTTCCCAGAAAAAAACTATAAGGACCACATGCTTAAAGGTGCTCCCCCTGGATCATTAGGGTTAGCTACATCTTCTGGTTGGATGAATAGCGAGCTATTTGTTACTACAATGAAACATTTTATTAAACATACCTCAAGCTCTAAAGAAAATCTTTCATTGTTAATCATGGACAACCATGAGTCACACTTATCCATTGAAGCTTTAGATTTAGCAAAAGAAAACGGTGTGTAACAATATTGACACTACACCCCTCATACGCCAGCAAAGCTGCAGCCTTTAGACGTTGGTATTTATTCTCCATTTAAAACTTATTATAACGCCGCTATGGAATCTTGGATGCTTAAAAATCCAGGAAAACATCCTGTTGATAGGAATCGCATTCACCAGGGCCATGACTCCAACAAATATTATAAATTCTTTTAAAAAGACCGGAATCCATCCTTTCGATAGAGACATGTTTACCGAGGAAGACTTTTTACCCAGTACTGTGACTAATCGTCCCAATCCCAATACCATCCAAAATAGACTTGACGTTTCTTTGCAAGATACCATAGAAAATGAGCAGAACAGTACTTTGGTTTTGGAAAATGAAACACTCTCTGACACATTAATAGACTCTCCAACTTTTCTCCAAGCCCACTTAGAGCCTGAGCGTGATTCACAACAAGAGCCCTTGGAGCTAGAGCATGAACAATTGCAACATTTACCAAAGCCCCACTGCTCAAAGTCGAAAAATGCACCGGTATCATCAGGTGCTTTTATAAGCCCCAGTCAATTCAGGCAGCACCTCAAAGCTCAGCCAAGGGCAAACAAAAGAAAAAGAAAACCTGGCCGGAGCATAATCGCGACGGATACACCGGAGAAGGAAAATATTAGAATGCAACGATCGGAAGTCAAGAAAAAAAAAATTACCAAAGAAAAACAAAACAAATGAACCAAAGAAAAAAGCTGTAAGGAAAGTATTGCAGAGTGAATCAGAAGATGACACTGATGACATTATTTCTATTCATGATGAAGACTCCGACTGCTGGGACGAAGAAGTGGAAGACGAAGTTGGAAATAAAATCGAAATACTAACCGATGAAAAGTTATTGCTCAATGACTTGCCTCGCTTTCCAAAGAAAGAAGATTACGTTCTTGTTCGTTTTGCAACTAAACGGAAAGTGTTTATTTTGTAGGAATAGTTTTGCGTGAGCGTAATGATAAATTTGAATATTATGTAAGCTTCCTTCGTTCAAATCCCAAATATCAGTTTCACATGCCAAGTAATCCTGATGTATCATATGTTAACGAGAACGATGTAAAACTTATATTGCCTAAACCTTGTCTGGGAGGAAGTACCTTACGTCAACAGTCTTACTATTATTTTAATGTTGATTTTTCTCAAATCGATATCCGCTAGTTGACATGTAGAACGCTATTTGAGTTGATTTTATGTTTTGTTAACATTTATAAGACATAATTAATTTACATTTAAAAGCTAAGGAGGTTATAATTTGTAATAAGCATTTATTTTTTTTTTAATAAAGAGTAAAAATATTAGAAATTTCCTATCTTGTTCTACTCCAATATCCTCCTGATCCACTGTGCCCTCGCGGTTGGCCCACTGTATACCCATCTAAGGACACAGTGAGTCAAAAACTTTTTTTTTTAAATAATTTTTTTTTCAAAAACCAGCAAATGTGTTTAAAAAAGAATTTAACCAATGTGTAGCCAAGGAAGCTACCTTTTCATCATTAAAATTTAACTTTTATAGCTCATATAATTTCAGAGCTATGTGATTTAAAAAAAATGTGACCCACTGTTGCCACAATGACCCTAATATAAAATAAATAATAAATAAATTAGAACCCCTACACCACTGTATGATTATTGTCAAGTGTCATGAAATTTAAATTTGGCGCATTTGCATTTCCGGATATGTCCGCCATCAGAGGCCACTTTTTTGGTCTCCTTTTCATAACGATTAGATTTCCTCTTTTGTCTTGTTGCTCGATGGGTACCAGACATACTCATGCTGATTACTCTTTTTATGGTTATTTAATCTGATCCAAAAATGATTACACTGTGCTACAATAAAACTCATATGTACAGAATGCCAAACATTCTAGCTCTGCTTATGGTTTTTTACCTTAACAATTATCGCTCAATTAACATAAATTCAAATTCTTCTAGATTTATACCCTCTGCATAATCTTCTCTACAGAATGTATTGATTTGCGACTAAGACGGGATAGTCCAAGCATATCTTTTAAAAGTTTTTTTGTTGGGCTTAATTTTGGTACCATAAATAGTCTACTTGTCTCCGTCATTTGTTGACGTCATTTGGCGTGCTTTTTATGTCTGCCACATAGTTTGAAATTTTTCGGTGTGCACGATTACCTGCCGCGCATTGTTTTTCTATTTTCTTCTGTATATTCAAATAGAGAATGTATTAAAAAATATCAGCCTTCTATAAAGGTAGACAAAATTTAAAAATCACCTTCTATTACTTAACTAACTTTCCTCTTTGTTTTCTAAATACCAAACTGAATTCTGTCATAATACTCTCAAGGAGATCTTAAGTTACTATTCAGATTACATTGAAATTTATACAGATGGGTTAAAATTAATAAAATGTACAACCAGTGCTTACTTTGTACCAAAAATGAAGACTAAAAAAGCATTTGCTTTAAATAATCAATCCAGCATATTTTCCGCTGAAGCATGTGTTGTATATAAAGCTCTTGAATGGTGTGAAAACCAATGGAACAAAATTGTGGTATGCACTAATTCATTATCAGTATTAAATTATCAAAAGTTTTTGAACAGTTACTAAAATTATCAGTTTTATCATATGATGTTAAATTTGTATGGGTTAAGGAACATTCAGACATATTGGGTAATAATATTGCAATTTCAATACCTAAAAATTCTCTAAACCCACATATATTGATTGAAGAATTAAACACATGTAATCTCCTTGTATATATACCAGCATATCAAATTTAAATGGGATAGACGTTGGATTCAGTTCTACTAATTTGTTTACATTACAACTAACAGTGGGCTGTGAACCAATTTTACAAAGTTGTTGCACTAAGTAGAACTACAGTGTCGACCATCCTAAGAATAAAAGTAGATCATAGATATTTTCCAGAGCATTTATAGAAAATTAAATCACATATTCTGTAACTATCCCTTACATGTCAATACAACTACGTAGCTGCTTCAGGAATTGCTAAAGGCAGGTTTAAAGACGTCACTAAACTTAAGTGTATTATTAAGTGAAGATAATACAAAAATTTTTAAATTGATTAAGGTATTTCTGCAAAAATATTACTTAAAGGTTTAATTGAGAAATTTAGACATTTGAATGGATATCTCCTTTGTATTTGTTGTAGGGAGACATGTAGTCCCTAAAGTAATTTAAAAATCTATCCATTGTCATCGAACTAGAGTCAAAACATAATCAAAATGTAACATTTGGAATGCTGTAAATCCATACATGGAGGTCTCATAGACAACTTTCTTGTTAGCTACAAGTACATAAGGCACTGGGGATGATCTGTTCAGATCGAAAACGTCTACTAGAACTTAAATGTGGATGACACTTTTTATAAAGTTTTTAACTATTTGTTTTTTTAAACCACAATACACATGTGTGAAGTATTTTAACTTCTTTGTTTTTTTTTTAACGATGGTATACAGTCAACTACAGGATTTTGTCCCATTAATTTTTCCTTTGTATTTGTTGCCCACCTATGTAACCGTGGTTTATGTCTTGTGTGTCATAATGAAGTCGCTCTGATGAACCCCTGAGCGTGAAAAATGTCCTCCCTATACAATCTTGGATGAATAAACACTAATATTTATAGTTAATTACGTGATTAAAGGTTCTAAAACAAGGATAATATTAAAAAAACTTTTTTTTACTGCTAACTTCCTTTTAGATGTATACATTTTTTATAACGCACCTTGGCCCTTAGCAAAATATTATCTTGCTCTGGAAACCAGGTCTCCATAGTGTATGTCATCTCGTTGTTGGACAATCTTTTTTAAGTTGAAAAGAATTATAAAAATCGGACTGAGCCATATCTGGTAAATAAGGAGGATGCTTGAGTATTTCAAACCCTAAAATGGATGTGAAGAGGCATTGTTTCACAAAAACAACATCCATTTGAATAACTGTTCGCGTCTTCTCTCCACATTTTTTTTTTTTTTTCATAAAGTGGTCAGTTACGCCGAATATTCATTTTATTTTTCGTTAATGTTCTACATTTATTTAAAAAATCAATTACACTTGCCTCTTGGTAAAGCCAAAAAACTAAAACAAAGTCTTTTCAACAGATTTTTCAACAAAAAATTCTTTAGGTTTCGGATAAACAAAACAAGAGATAGTAGAAATGTGAAGAATTAAGAGGATTGAATCTTTTTTAAACCGATAGATCGAACGCTATGTTTTTATCTTTGCACTTACTTACCACTTGATATATATATATATATATATATATATATATATATTATAATATATATATATATATATATAGTATATATATACCTTAATTTAGATATATCTTAAAAATATATCAAAACCATACCTTAAATTTATTTAGTATATACAATTTGCTTTTACTTGGTCTAATGTTCGTTTAAATAAACTTTTTTGTGATCGATTACAAATACACATTTTTTGTATTATTTTCTATTATATTGTATAATGAATATTCCTCTACCAATTCTTCATTACAAAAAGAAGAGGGTAGTCGGAAACATCCGATGATTGTAACAAATGTTTTATTACAGTTATTATGCAGCCAGCACGACTCTTTATTAAAACACTCAAATGATGAGCTACAACGATATTGCGACCGCATCCCTAATCAACTCTCTCTCAAGTACATATTTGAATAGCAGTCGTTCGAAATCCCTTCGATACAGCGGGGAATTTATTAGACTATTTCTGCTCCTGGATATTTAATCTCGGCATTTAGTTGAATACATTTATCTGATGCTGATATTAGTTTCGGAAAATCATCGACATGTATCTACTGGTCTGTTTACACTTTTAAATCTTTATCAGGAAAACACGTGTATACAGAGTTGTAATTATATTTTTTGCAAAGGGACGCTAATATTAAGAGGATAAAGATTATTACATAGAAAATCGAATACCGGTATTATAAGTTATTTTCTCCAGAAGGCGATAAGCTTAGGTTCGTTCGGAAAAATATTCTCACGGGATTGTTTGTATAATCACTTTTATGAGATACTCAAGAATATTTTTATATTTTTCGGCCTGGGCAAATTTTCTTAGATTTTTTGATAAAGGCTAGATGTACTTCGGTAACAACCGTTATTCTTTTTTTATTAATTGTTGGAGTATAAACAAGTTATCAGTGCAAGATCTACCAGGCGTAAATCCACTTTGGTCTTCGCTAATTAGATTTCCTACATCATCTTGTATTTTTCCATGTCAGCATTGATTCATTAGAAAATTTATTGGTTCTATTAGGAGTGGACTTTCTACTTTAAGTAACTCTACAGCTATATTGCCAAGCCCTGGAGATCGACTGTTTTTCATTTTAATTAACATAGTACGGACCTCGTTGTTAATAGTATTAGTGTTACTATTTGTTTGTCTCTTTATACTGTACTCCTTTTTCATACAGGGAAGTGTAACTTCCGTGTTCTTAAGTAATTGTACAAAAAGAAACTGTAGATTCTGCACTTCAAAATATTACGATTTAAGTCAACTTACAATGTTGATATTAAGAAAGATTACGGGGTGTTAAAGTGGAAATTTAAAAATTTTATTTATCGCTATAACTTTTATGTTTGTTAACATTTATGTATAAAAATTTACAACTGGGTATTATTGAATATAGGAAATTATAATTTAACTTTTATGGTATACAAGGCAAATATCGAACACAGTAATTAATTAAATCTTGCCCAAGTACTTTCGATCAATAGATCATCCCCAGGGGCATTTCGTCAGTTGTGGCCTATCCGACATGAGCAGAATGTCATACATGTAAATTTGGACATAACAATACAATACACAAAGACAAACAAACACTTTAAAAATTTTAAAAATATAGAAGCTACATGTTATATAGAAGCAGAAGACAGAATTCTGTAGTTTCCACCCCTAAAACCCTTCAGCGCACTTCGGTTAGATATAGATTTTGATCCTTGGACTATCACCTACCTTCTATTAAAATTTCAACTCAATCCATGCAGGACGAAAAAATTGCGATAGTTTTAACTTTTTCGAGCTTCATTTCCTGAACTATTATCGCTTCCTTTACGCAAACAACATTGCGAGACAGATAGTTTGAACGATATTTTATACAATGTCTATACCCAGGTATGGATTTATTTTTGTCCAAGTTTTATATTGGTCCACTATTTCAAATGCAGTTCAAACAGACATATATTAAATTGTATGATCCGTTTTAAATTCGTTCAATCTGTAGAAGAAATAAATAGGAGATAAAGAAGATTGCCAAGGGTCACGAAAATCGACTCCTTAATAACACAAAGGGGGAACTTTTAGAACTGCTAGATAATTAAGACCTTTTCCACAGGTTTAAACGCACCAAACATTTCGAACTTGTGTTACAGTAATAAATAATGCATTATTGTCACTTTAAATTTGGACATGGAACTTAGCCAAAACAGTGAAGTGTGTCAAACAATTATTTGATTCTAAGGTAAACAATTGAGAATACCTTAAATAGTTAAGTATCATATTAAGTTATTGCATTATTGCTTTATTAAAAAAAATTATCCTTTAGTAATTGTTTTGCTATTTGCAAGCCAAAATACCTTTTTTCAAATTATGGATTATATGTATAATATCGGTGTAATTTAAACGAATTTGTAAGAATAAAACACTGAAAATAACAACAAAAATAGCCAAACACATAAAAAAGAAAGGAATAACACCAGCTTTCCGAACAAATAACAATCTAGGCAAATATATTAAAAATAACAAGAGCCAAAATAAAAAACACTTAAATAGTGGTGTGTACAAACTTCAATGTGGTGACTGCCCAAAAACTTACATCGGTCAAACTGGTAGAAACTTTGATAAACGAATAGCAGAACATAAAAGGGCTTTCAATAATAGAAAAACAGATTCGACATATGCACTTCACCTTCTAGATCATAATCATTCTTTTAATGACAAATTTAAAATTCTTCACATTCAAAATAAAGGCCTTAAGCTATCTTTGTTAGAATCTATAGAAATCAACAAATTAAAAAACACAGATTTAATTCTGAATGACCAACTTGAGACAAACAGTTCTCCCCTCCTCAACCTATTTCATTAGAGACTATAAATTGTAAACGCATACCAAAAATAGATCACTTGAGAAAGGCAATCAGCCGAAACCGCTGTAGTGATAATAGTCTAAATAAATTTTGTGGAAGTTTGAAAACAAAGTTTTCAGTGTTTTATTCTTACATAAAATGAATTTCCATCAAGTAACGGTCGAATCCATCAATTATTTAAACGAAATTTGTTAAGAATATATATATGTAGAAGACGAAAAATATTAGTATAGGCCATATACTCGAAATAATCGACACCTGCTTTTTTATAATTAAAATATAAGTTTTTTTGTTAATTTTTAAAGCCTTAAATATCAAAGTGTTTACTACGCGATCATGTAAATAAGTAAACTTTAAAATAAAAATTTAGTCTTTGATAGAAATATATTTTCGATATACAGTTCTTAAAAACAGGATGAGAGCTAATTTTAAAACACTTTTTCTTTTTGTACGCGTCATTACCATCCCGTCGTAGACTGACATAAATAAATTCATCGTACCAAATAACTATGACTGCGCCAAGTTTTATTGTCCTTGATCCCCTTCCTTATATTTGTCATGAAAATCAATAGACTAATGCTCTTCCCCCAGTGCTTGCACTACATTCCATCTCGGGAGACAACACAGATAACAAATAAAAATAGTTTTTCGGCAAGTTTTTGGGCGCCGTCCGAAGCCACTAGACTAGGTCGTGCTGATAGATTTTCAACAGCTAAATACTAGCTCTAACCAAGAAATATTTTGCAATGTTTTCGATGAAGTTGTTTTCTATAACCAGTAGTCGTAAGATTTGTGTTGCGTAGTTATTTTCATATAATTCATTTTGTTGATATTTATTATTAATACCTATGTTTGTAACTGATTCTTTTAATGTTAAATACTCCTCTCATACAGCGTGTTCCGTTCTCCCAACAATATTGATATCGTCAGCATAGGCCAGGATTTGCACTGATTTATTATATATTGAACCAGTGACTGTGATTTGTGACAGACTTTTTACTTTTTCCAGATATTCCAGATATACCTTTTTTATATAGGTAAAGAAATAATAATAAGACTTACTCACAATCAATTTAATTTAACAATCTGACGACCGGTTTCGCTTTCTATAATTTGCAAAGCATCTTCAGGGTCGAGATACAAAGTTAAACTAATGCTGCAATAAAATAAACCCAATCAGGGTGGTGTCTCATAAAGATAAAATAACAAATAAATAAATTAGTTCATACAAATTATAGTAATTATGCCAATATTACATGTCTGTGGTTTTCAAAATGAATAATTTGAATATATAAAAGGTAGTAACAGACAAGGTAAGGCCCACAATTGGTATAAAGTAGCAATCTTTTGTTGTAATAAATTAATAAATAGCAAATAAAATAATAACAAAACAAAACAAACATTACTTACATGCCGGTACTCCTATTAATTGATGGATGGTAGGTCATGGTTGCAAAAATCATGTATTGTTGATTGGAGAACTTTAATGAGCTATTGCAGTTGTTTTGACAATAAACGGGAAGTTCTTGAGGAGAACAGATTTGATCCAATGAATTAGAGATAGGTATATTGTTGTTGTTTGTCAGATGAAAGTGATGTTCTTTACTATTGTATTAATTAAATTATTACACTTATAACAGAGATATATTTTGGAATGTGTGTTATTTATTGAGTATTTATGCAATGAAGGAGACAGTGAGAAGTTACAAGTGAAAGAAGGAGAAGTTCATTGTCATAGAGTGAGAAGTTCTAAGTGAAAGAAGGAGAAGTTCATTGTCATAGAACTGTCTCCTTCATTACATAAATACTCAATAAATAACACACATTCCAAAATATATCTCTGTTATAAGTGTAAATAATTTAATTAAATACAATAGTAAAGAACATCACTTTCATCTGACAAACAACAACAATATATCTATCTCTAATTCATTGGATCAAATCTGTTCTCCTCAAGAACTTCCCGTTTATTGTCAAAACAACTGCAATAGCTCATTAAAGTTCTCCAATCAACAATACATGATTTTTGCAACCATGACCTACCATCCATCAATTAATAGAGTACCGGCATGTAAGTAATGTTTGTTTGTTTTGTTTTATTTATTTGCTCATTTATTAATTTATTACAACAAAAGATTGCTACTTTATACCAATTGTGAGCCTTACCTTGTCTGTTACTACCTTTTATATATTCAAATTATTCATTTTGAAAACCACAGACATGTAATATTGGGCATAATTACTATAATTTGTATGAACTAATTTATTTATTTGTTTATTTTATCTTTATGAGACACCACCCTAATTGGGTTTATTTTATTGCAGCATTAGTTTAACTTTGTATCTCGACCTGAAGATGCTTTGCAAATTATAGAAAGCGAAACCGGTCGTCAGATTGTTAAATTAAATTGATTGTGAGTAAGTCTTATTATTATTTCTTTACCTATTTGATATGGACTCACACAAGCAACACATTCATGACTTTTTTATATAGTTAGCTGGAAAATTATCTATTCCAAGTAATTTGTTTTAGGCTAGTTTTTTAACTGCATCTTTAACTTCAAGAATCGTTGGTGGTTCCTTTTCTGTCTCGTCTGTTCCCCTTACCACATATCTTTTGTCTTTCAGGTTTTCTTCTTCCTCCTCTATATTAAGATCCTGGTTAAAATATTCCATCCATATATTCAATATATCTTGTCTTGTTGTTAATAAGTCACCATTCTGACTTCTGCATTGTCTTGTGGTTGCCTTGAATTCTTATCTGTTGATGTTTCTGTTGATGTCTGGTGAAGTTTTATATAGAATGCTCTAATTTTTTTCTATCTGTTGAGGTTTTCTATATATCTAAGTTCATCATTAAGGTGGTTTCGTTTTTTTCTTTTGTGTATCCTCTTTCTTCTTTTCTCTGTGGCTGGTAATTCTCCACAGTTTTTCTTGTTTATTTTCTAATTTATCAATCTTAATTTACGACTTTAGTATTGCCTTAGCATCCAATTTACCACAAGTTTAAACCAAACGTATAATTTGTAATCTTTCAGTTGAGAATAACTTCTTTTTCAATTTATATATTATTTGCACTTACAAGTCGTGGTGCATTTACCACGAAATATATGTATCTGGGATAGTACATATTATCTAAAAAGACATATCGTTTTAAGTGTAACGCTGTCAGTCTCTATAGGTAAATTTGCAAAAACAGTTTGTTTGTCTAGTCGCGTAGTTAGGGTGGGGGAAGAGAGGGGGTTTGTTAATTTGTTACTTTACTCACTTTATAACCAAAATACAATTCGAAATTATTTTGTGAACACACGAAACCGCAATTTTTAATTTTTTTCTGCCTCCACTAGCCGCTGGAAAGTGCTTATTAAACACAGCAAAACATTTATATAAGGCTGCTCACTATGCTACAGTTAAGTTAATGGCAGAACATTTTGATAGTGTTGTCACTCTTATTAAGGAATTATGTCGTCAACAAAAAAATTTAGACACCAGAAATGATGTACATAACCTTATGCTCGGTGTATGTAATTTCACCGTTTTTTGTTATCCTTTGTTTTGGAAGGATGTACTAAGAGAAATAAATTTTCGTCAGATTGAATTGCAAAGTAAAAGCATAACCGTTGATCAATCAGCGACCAAAATAGGGGCATTTCCTATATTGAAGAAAAACGTGGTCAAATTATAGATGAAACAATAGATTTTGCCATGAAAAAATGTGTGAACTACGACATTCCCAACAAAAGATGAATTCGACGTCAAAAACCAATGAATGGTGAGTTAGCTACCCAACAAAATATTCACACTTCTAGCCGGACTTAAGACAATAGAATATGTTGGAATGTTTTGACCGATTCAATGCTAAACTTTAAACCAGATCTAAGTGCATTTATGATGTGGCTTCATTGATTTAACCTTGTGCAAGCCACACAGTTTGATTTCCGCGAACAGTGAATAGTTGAACTTAGCTCTTTTAACATTTTGTAACTTTTGCCATAAAGAGGTATTAGAAGCAGACCTTTTGCTAGAAATACCAAGGCTCAGAAGACATTTACAAGCGGTCCATATCATAGCACCTAAATGGTTAGCTGCAGACTTTTTAAAATTTATTGTGGAATGGGATTTCATGGAATCCCTTCCAAACCTAATGGTCGCATTAAAATTGTTTATGGCCATTTGTGTATATGTTGCTTCATACAAGAGAAGTTTTAGTAACCTAAAAATTAATTAAAAATTACTTGCGAACAACAATGATGCAAATAAGGCTAAATAACCTTGGTTGATTAACTATCGAACATGAAGCAACACAAAAAATAGATATACAAGATGTGATTTCAGTTTGTTGCTATTAACACTACAACAATATTTTATTTCATTCCCATAATGTAAAACAAAAAATATAAATAAACTGTTATATACTATTTACTGCAATTTCATTAACTATAATTCTTAATCGTTTGATTATTTAAAATATACGTTTATCGGATTTTCGTTGGTTTTAACAATCCTTATTTTTAGGATTTGGGGTAACATTATCGATTACCGTCCCAGGTGTCACTTTATGCCACTGGACTCTGGAACATTGAAGTATTGGTACGATATGGGCGCACTGCTGTGCTAATATCACTTCCCGCCGGAATAAAATGGACAGGGAGACACAAGAACAGTGCTATCGACTTTTTTAAATCTGTAAATAAAAATATACAGAGAACTAGCAGAGATGACCCAATCAATCGCGAACACTGACTCTGCCAAATATGGGATTCCTACCAATTAAAGTTTTCATTCAGGCTTTAAGAAGCGAATATTCAGCATAGTAAGGCTGTTTCAGTAAAATTTACTGTTACATTAAGTAGATATATCATGGTTAAAAACATGGTTTTTTATCAATAGCAGATATGATTAGACTTGCTATAACCAATCAAGATGTACAACAAGATAAGAGTACCAGTACTTCATTAAACTGATATAGAACAGATTGCGATAAAACAGAGATACAGATAGAAGAGAGGTAGGACAGAGATATAGAACAAAGAGAATAAAAGACCGTTTTTTTAGTTCCTTTATAACGATGAGTATAAATTTATTCTTTGATGAATCTAGAAAATTCTTACCAGATAAAAACACTTACATTAAAATAAAAACTCCAATTTTGAAAATGATAATAGTAATAAAATTGTATTATTAAATGTTATTCTATTTAACAAAAAGAACTATTTACTCCATTGGAAAATTTTAAACTATGGAACATAGCCAACCATTGGGAATTTATCTTTTAATTTTTTTTCTTTCCAGATAATGTTTTAGTAATTTCTAAAATTTTGATCACACAATTCGTCCTTAAGGATGCAGTTTTCTACAGGGCGTTCTTCACTTCATATACAAATTATATTCTATAATGTGATGTCTGCTGTACAGGAAATATTATTATTATATAATATAATTAAACGGAATATAATAGAACATAATAAACACAATAAAAATAAGAAAGGTACAATATCTGGGACACGTAATAAGGAGATAGCGATATGAACTGCTAAGACTGATAATACAGGGAAAGATAAGAGGAAGAAGTAAAGGATAAGAAGGAGAGTGTTATAGTTGAAGAAGTAGAGGGACTGGTTTAAATGCGAGTTCTATATGAACTCTTCAGAGCTAGCAGTAGATAGAGTAAAGATAGTGATGATGATATCCAATCTCCGATTGGAGACGGCACTTAAAGAAGAAAAATAGAATATAATAAAAAATCGAATCAGCTTACCAAGCTCCACTTTAACTTGTGCTCATATTATTAGTTCATTAAGCTTTGCGATTATGTGATGGTAATTAGATTGAACATTATAACAATTATTCCAGCAATTTTACATTGTACAAGTTAGATGAAATTGATAATCATGATTTCTTAATGTGATAATTTTGGTATTGCCTTAATAATTACGTATCAAATTTAAATTACTGGTCGATGTTGTATCCCCACAAACTGCGCTTCTGGCTACCGTTCAGCAGTCCATTGATGTTGTTCGCCCTATAAAGAAATCTGGCGCCAGAATATACATCCAAGCGCCGTCTGAGATCTGTCTTTGGATTTGATCATTTAGTGAATGAGTTTGTGGTTTATTACTAGCTTTTATGTGTGGAAATATAACCTCTATAATTATTCAATGAGTAGAGCGAGTATTGTTGAATAAAAATAGTATGTAGTCTGGAAAATGCAATGGATTTTTATTAATTCCGTTGGCGGGAACAAGATAGTTATGATACAAAAAGTTCTTGTTTTATAAATATTATATTTGGAATGTTATTGGAAATGACGAATACGAAAGTAATAAATCTTCGGATTTTTTAAGTTAAAATCGTCAGAATATAATGACAAACAAGAAAAGTTAAAAAAATATTCTTGTTTTGTGTTATTTAGTTTTATCTGCAAAAGTAAAACAATCGAGTTTCACTCAATTATTCGAGTAATTCTCATAATATTTTCCAAACGTCGATGAGACAAGGAACTTTAAGAAGAAGAAGTAAGTTTAAGTAAAAATCGATTGATTTACCTTGATTTAAAAATATTCTACAATCTAAGGACAAACAACCTTGTTAGTTCCGGTTTCCAGGATCTGCTTCTAGTATAGTCACTGAAGGTGACAATTAGTTAAAAACTCTCAAATTTTTTCGGATTGCACGGATTCCCTTAAAATTAATATTGAAAACTGAATTTTTAAATATTAAATAATAAAGATTCAGTTTATATTCGAATTATGTTGGATAAAGTTTCTTAAAATTGGTAAAAACTAACCCCTCATTGTGCGAAAAAAAAAGAGAGAAAAATTATTCGCAGATTAAAATAAACTTTTGGTGCATTCACTATGTATATATCTTAGTATATATATATATATATATAATATATATATAATCAACCACAGTTTATTTAGGGTTGCAGTCAGAATATTGGCCGGGATTGGCCAGAATATAGGCCGGGAGAAACACTCTTTTGACTTTTTGTCGAGCTTTCGGAATGGTTTTTATTCCTTTTTCAAGACACTGTAATAAGACAAATATGTAAATATTTAAAAAATATCACAATTCTTCAGTGTAAATTACTAGTCGTTGAGATTATTTATATAAGCATTGACACTCAACATTTATAACACAACATTAAAATATACAATTATGGGCAGAATACATTATAAAATTTTTAAAATTTATTATAAAAATAGTAAAACTTAGTTGATGCATGTTTTACTGGTGTATATTAACTCATACAGAGAATGGAAAGTAAAAACACTGTAGTTAATATGTGATTAGGTGTAATTGATCAATTTTCTTGCACATTCGCCAACTCACTATTAAGAAACGTCATGTGAGGAGAACTTGGCAAAGATCTAGAAACAACACAGACCTACATATATTCAATAGACTACGTAGGCAACTTGGAGTAGCCATCAAAGCCGCAAACAACGAAACCTTCAAACATTACATAACAAACCTTACAGCAAATGATCAGACGTTACATTATATAACCCATACACAATTATTTCTCCCATTCGTAAACGAAATGGCAAATGGGTCTATTCGAACAACGAAAAAGTAGACGTTTTTGCTGAACATTTTACAAACGTATTTCAAACAGAGCCAGCAGACCCGATGAAGAAGTAGAAGAACTAATTAGCGCAGCATGTCAAATGTCCCTCCCAATTAAAAGTTTTACTCCTATAGAAGTCAGGAAAGAAATTAACAAACTCAAGTCACGAATAGGCCCCAGGTTATGATTTAATCTCGGCATAAGTACTAAAACAACTTCCTCGCAAGACCATAACTTTGCAAACAGTTATATTTGACCAAATGCTAAGCCAGGAAAAGAGCCCAATGAAGTAACACCTTATCGACTTCATCAGCCTACTCCCAATCGTAAGCAAAGTTTTTGAAAGATTGCTGCTACAAATATACGCAGATCATGAATTCCTAAAATTACTTTTAAAGTATCAGTTTGGTTTTCGGGAAAATCACCTCACTTCCCAACAAGTTCATCGAATGAGTAAATAAAAATTCAAAAAGTCTTGAAAAAAAAAGAAATACTGCAACGCTGTATTTCTAGACATCTCACAAGCATTTGACAAAGTTTGGCACAGAGGTCTGCTTTACAAAGTAAAAACAGCACCATCCAATAACTATTTCCTCCTACTTAAATAGATAGATAGATCCTACATATCAAATAGATATTTCTCTGCAAAATTCAAAGACCAAACAATCCAACCTCTGTCCTTATCAACTCCGGAGTCCCGCAAGGTAGTGTTCTAGGGCGGCTGCTTTTCTTACTCTACACAGCCGATGTATCAGAGACTAATAATACTACAATCGCTTTCTTTGCTGACGACGTAGCAATACTAGCTGTAAATAAAGATCCCGTACAAGCCTTACAAAACCTGCAACATACTCAGTGATTGGTATACAAAATGGAGAACAAAAGAAAATAAAACAAAATCAACTCAAATAACATTTACCAACCGTCACAATATGTGCCCACCTATAATGATGGAAAATTTAAGAATACCAACAGTAACAGACGCTAAATACCTTGGCCTCCATCTTGCCAACGTCTTACTTAAAAGAAACGTATCTAGACTAAAAGAGAGCAGCTCGAATTAAAATTCCGGCAGATGTATTGGCTTCTTGGACGTAAATTAAAACTTAACATCCAAAACCAAAATTTCTTCTATACAAAGCCATGCTCAAACTTTATCTGGTTTTAACGGACTACACCTATGGGACTGTGCAAAGCCAAACGTCGCTGAATATTATCCAAAGATTCCAGTCTAAAGTGCTAAGATCGATAGTGGATGCGCCATGGTTTACTTAAGTAACCAAACCACTCCACTATGACTTAAAGATTCCTTTCATCAGAGAAGAAATCCATCGACCCACGGAGTCACAAAATGAACGTACCATTCACCACAAAAATGAGCTAGTAAGGGAATTATACAACAATGGTCCAGCCACAAGAAGACTAGATAGAACCTGGCCCCAAGACCTTCTTCAGAACTAAACCAAAATAGAAATAAATTGAGACATCATTGGATGTCTCTCCTTCACGCGCAAAACCTGTAACACATTTACTTAATACTCTTTAATGATTGTAAATATAACATAACATAATTATAAAAAAAAATTTAGATATGTTCAAGAATATAAACTTTGTACACCTAAAATTATAACCCCGCTTTTTATTTTTTGTTAGTTGATCTTTCGATGGTATATTTCAAAATATTTTCCAAAATAATATATTTAATTCTTGGAAAAATATAAAGATAAATATTATATTTAGTAATGCCGAATATTTTTAAAAAAGCATATGGACTAACTTCTTAAACTTGAAGAGATTTACACAAAGCATGAATAAAAAGCATTATAATATTCAGCCACTATTCAAACACAATTTCAGAATAATTTTCTAAAGAAGTTCCTACGGTCAACAACGTTTTTCGTGTATTTAGACAGGATTCTGCATCGGTCTCCTCGTAGATATCTCTCTCCAAGCACAAACTGTCGTATAAGTTCGTTAGTTTCACCTCTAAACATTCTCGTATTTAGATCACCCATACTCAAAATCCTTTTTGTAGATGTTTTTTAAGGTGTTTTATAAAAATTGGTCACTTGTTGTCGCCGTGTTCATTGAATAAATATATTCGAACACATAAAACTAATTTTAGTTGGAATAAAATTTCAACTCCACCTTTGTAAATTAATTACTTCTGTACATACTTTATGTCGACTTCAGTTGCTCTCAAACTAACACCCTAATTATTATAGACAGGTTTGAGTGTGAGATCTGGATTATTCAATCTACTTAAAACATATTCTATATATAATTTTTATATTTCATCAGTTGATTTCCTATAGTGGTGTCAGTTGGACTTTGGTCCAATACTTAGTTTCATAGAATTTTGAAAGGTGCAGATCACATATCTATTATTGTAACTGCCCTTTCCAAGCTGTCATTTGTCACATGTCATCTCAACATTTCCGCTAGACCGTGAGCCATTCTGTCTCCGGCTTCTATACACCATGTAGCTTCGCCTATCTTCAAAAATTTTAAAGTGTTTGTTTGTCTTTGTGTAGTGTATTGTGATGTCCCATTTTATATTTATGACATTCTACTCTTTTCGGATAGGCCGCAATTGAAAATACTTCATTTAAAAATAATTTACTGATAATATACAAAATATTAATAAAACTCAATTTTAATTGCTGTCACTCCACAGTTGACAATAAAACAGCAATAAAACACATTTGATTTTTCGAGCTTAACGAGAATAAAATGTCATCACTTTCTCCTTTTCCACCAAATCGCACGGCAAACACCAAACCGTGAAAAATAAAGTCGCTTCGGTTAAACGTGTGGAAATCGCACAAAATGAGTCTGAAAATGCAGCCCTAAGCCATTCATCCGTACAGTGAGGAGTCGCTCATTGACATTGACAACCAACAAATGAAGAAAATACGAGGGATTAACCAAATCTACCAAAGAGGATAAGAGAAGTTAGGGTATTAGAGAGTATTTTATGAATTTTCTTTACTTGCAATTTAGATCTGTGAAATACTATGTTGTTATTTATAAAAAAATAAAGAGATATATTAATTGAGTAATATTTATTAATAGTTATTTAACCGTGAGCGGAGCGTGCGCGTTAATGTTCGAGATTGTTAATCGCCATTTTAATTCACGAGTTCGTTACAAAACTTTTCCATACTTTTTACAAGTAAAGATATCTTGGTTTAAATTTTTATTTACTTAACGATAAACAACAATTTTTTTAGGCTTTCATTAACTTTATTCAAAGTTTAATTTTCTCGTAGTGGTAGTTTTATTATTGTAAACATTAATATTCGAAACAGTACAATTACTGAAATTAAAAGAGGGTATTAATTAATGATTATCTGCTGTATAGCATTTTGACAAATTTTTATTTAAGTCTTCTTGGACCTCTGTAAATTATGTGATAGAAGAAGAAGTGGTGGTGCTAAAGGAAGTACTTTGACAAGGTTTAGTGGTATTTTGTCCCAAGAGTATTTCAGCCGTCTCAAGTTTATTCTACATAGAAGTATCTATATAACCTTCTGCTACAGAAGTCGATTCCAGCCACCTAGTCTTTTAATAGCTGTAAAGTCTGCACCACTGTCACACGGTATTAAGGCAAAGGAACGTCTAAAACAATGCCCAATTTTCTAGATGCGGGTGCTCTAATTTTAAGAATTTAGCAATAACGGAAGGAATATTGTCTTAAAGAAATATAGTTTTTGATCGAATTGAGAATGGTATTTGCTTCCTTTTTTACTATGGTAAATGTTCTATTTGTGTGTGTTTTTGATAACTTTATTGTGACAAGAAACTTTGACCCCAAGTCTTGAACGATATTTGTTTCTAATTTCAATAGTTCGTCCTTTCTTAACGCACCAGCCACTCCGAAAATCAATGCAACCTACAAAATGAAAATGCTATTATTAAATACTATAAACTTAATTTACTGTATTACCTTTATCATTAGAAACACGTCGTTAGGAGCATCAGAGATGAATTTCTGGACTTCTTTTTTTCAAGTGTTTTTGATTTCTATGGTACATAACCTGTTCTT
Organism: Diabrotica balteata; assembly: GCA_918026665.1. Lineage (NCBI taxonomy): Eukaryota > Metazoa > Arthropoda > Insecta > Coleoptera > Chrysomelidae > Diabrotica > Diabrotica balteata. Next base: position 20,839,442 of record OU898277.1, read on the forward strand.
TTTTCAAGATAAACATAATTAACTTATTATATTTAGATATATCAATGTTTGATTTTAAACTTAAGGTTGATTTTAGCATCGAATATTTGGGCCACAAACTGCTATTAGTCCTTTTTCGGCAATGTTTGAAAAATATGTCAACAATACAGATTCTGAATATCGTATTATTTTTCTCATCTCACACCATGCAATAAATTCAGCGTATGTTTTTTCGTACAACACTCTGTTTTTTCAGGCAGTAAACTTAAAGATATTTCATTTGCAGTTTCTGCCACTTCGGGTGGAGTTAAATTAAACTCTTCGTCAATATCCATCTTTTGATTTTTCAAATACACAGAATTTTAAATAATAAAGTAAATAATGACATACAATGACAGATAGTACTAACAGCGGCTACTTCATTTTAAATTTTTTAGTGGGAATATAAATAGGTATATGTTTGGTTGCCTACACCACAAGTTACTGCCAATCACACAGCGTTTAATTAATTTATGCAAGCAATGTATGTTGTGTTGCCTATAATGAAATCGTTTATTAATAGAAAATTATTCATTAATTGGGGTCATTAATCAATGATTTTGAGGGTGTTAAAATTGATCATAAATGTACGGTCGACGGAAAAGATAATAAAGAAATAAATTAATGAAATCGTTCAAAGAGTATTAGTTAAATTTATTATTGAATTTTATTTGTTTCTTGGTTTTTTTATTTGTCTATTTCTTGTTAATTATTTGTAAACTCAAAAAAATGCTTTATTTTGCAATTACATATTTACTTAATATCGAAAAGTGAAAAATTTGTAAATGTAAATAAAGTACCTATTTTGGTCCCCCTACACGCTAAGTACAATAAGCTGAATAAAAATGAGCACACCAGTGCACCTGGTAATACCTTACTATACTGAACTGTACCAGAATAATATAGCAACAGTACGACTAGAGAACACAGAAGTTCTCAAACCAATTCAAGACCGAGAGAAGTGTTAGATATGAATGAGTATTGGCACCTGACTTATTCAACATTTATGGTAAACATGTCATGAGGATTTCTTTAGATAGATGTGTTGATATAGTAACAGTGACTGATAAAAAATCTTCAATTTAAGATTTGCTGAACACGGACTTGATCTTAATACGAGATCACGTTCATAATGATGAAGTCTCTTTTTAGAAGTCACGATTTACCCCTTGCTACCAAAATCTCTCTCATTAGATGCTATGTATTTTTTACGTTATTATACGGAATACAGTGAAATACTATTTATGTATTCTCTGAAGTACGGGCCATTACTTTGTTTACACTAACCTGTGTAACGATATTCCTGAAGATTTTTTATTAACATTGCTTCTGCTACTGCAACTACGACAATATATTATTACAGTTTCTATAAAAGTATTATAAAACTAAAAATATTTTGAAAAACAACAAATGTAAACAAACATACACGATCTGTCAAAAATGAAAAAAACATTCTTAACAATATGGCCGAAGTAAGGTCGTTTTTAGTCACGTGATGGCCTCTCCATAGATTCTAACTCGATGGAAAAATTAAACACGTTTTAATTTTTCCTATAGCACAGGAAATTGCGTGAAAATAGCGCGTGGGTATGCGCTATTGCATAATCTGTCTTGCTTGGTTCTTCTCTAGCATAAAAATTGCATAATGTAAAACCATCTTAAGAAACGTTTCCAAAAATTACTTTTAATCACTTCATGATTTGAATATTTGAATCTAACCTATTTTTTTCTATAGGCTAAGATTTCAATCGAGCAGTCTTAAGAATTGAATATAAAGAAGTAGCTGCGATTGAAATGACACAGGTTTGAAACGATTTCCTGCAGTCGTTGAAAACAAGAGTGGATTCACAGTTTCTGTCGTCAGCTGTATTGAATCAAGTAAACAAAGCAGACGCGAACCTCGGTATTAATAAACAAACGGTGTTGCAAACAGCCCTTCTATATCAATTATCTCGAGCAGTGGAAAACACAGTTTAAAAATGTACATATATCTGTGTACATCTTTAAATGTATGTAAAGTCGAGGCAACAAATAAATTCATGGCCGAGAATAATTAGATTAACGTAGAAGAAAACAATGTTAAATTATTTTGAAATAGAGTTCAAATATGTAAAAAAATTTGTGACCAGTGGTAAAATTACAGCTTGGAACGAAAATCACACAAAACCACATCAACGCTGGGTCGAATGCTTTCAACACTTCGAAAAGAATCACGTTTCGTATAAACACTTTTCACGAGTTATTGAATTCATCTTTTGTTTACCAGCTACTTCTGCGAACGTTGAGCGCGTTTTTTCATTGATTACAAAAATATGGATAGCCGAAAAATCGCAACTTGGCAATAAAACCTTAAAAAATTTATGTTCGTAAAATTTATGGTCATTTGAACGATGTTATACCATATGTCAAAGACCTTTCAACCAAATAAAAAATCTCGATAATATTTTACACACAGACTTTGTTTGATTTCAATATAAAGATAGGAAGGGCTTAAACACCAATATTTTTAAGTAAAAAACTTTTTCTGTTGCCTTTGGTTTTAGTTTTTGTATTCTGACGCTTAAACGAAATGTAAATACATAATTAAAATACTCAAATAACTTTAGCTCAGCGATTTAAAGATTTCTTTTTCTTCTGTAACCTTAAACCCCCCGTTTTTATCTTTTTAAATCTTCGTTAAGACCGTAAGAAGGTTTTATCTGAATTGATTAAACATCCAGCATTTATCGCGTATCTTTCATCCACTTAAAAGTGTAATAAAGGCCTCGGTAGTTGTAGCGAGTGCATCCTGGCGGACACAGCTCATCACTAAGCAACCGTTTCGCCGTATTCTGAACAGAGGCCGGCATTACTGCGGGATTTGCAGGATCGACAGCGCAATAAAGGAGATTTTCTTGTTGAGAGCAGCTTCGAGGGCCCTCCATACTCATATATTCCTTGTTCCCAACAGATTTATGAACTTGTTTTGTGTTTGTTTGTTCCTACATAGATATGGGGAGTTGCTGAGTATTTGCCAAATCTTCAGTTAGATATAAGCTCGTTCACACGATTATCTTTTTCAAATAACGGCCGTGCATAATACTTTAAATTTATATAATATTACACCGAGATTGACACAAATTCTAAAGACACTAAAATGTAAGTTATATATTCTCACTGCTCCAGTATACCTCACGTACGAAAATGGGGTTGAAATGGTTTAAATATTGTGCTGTATCATAATGATATAATAGATCTCCCAATGAAAATGTCCTGATGTTTTTTTTAATAGAACGGTAAAAATTGCTGTAAATAAAAAAAAATATTGCAAAATATAATAGATAACAATTATGTTCCGAATAGCACATCATTCAAATGTGCACCGCGACTATGTTTGCAGGAGCGAATCCGATGATCCCAATTTTCGGTCACTTTATTTCAAAATAACCGCATTAATCTCACGAATGGTGTGCTCTATGTTCCTCTTCAAGCCTTCAATAGATTGTGGTTTGTTGTATGTTTGCTATCCTATGTATTTCAAAACGTAGTGAAATGATATTTTTATTTATTCATTAATGTAGTAAAGACTTTGTATTATATAAATTTTGTGGTGAAAACATTCAGTTTACTGTGTTAATATCACCTAATTTGTTTATCGTATGCAACTTCCTCTCGACTATCTGTAGCTACTTTATAAAGAAGACTAATTATTTATTTGCCATAATGTATTGTACAGTGGTGGGTTGTTTAAAAAATAATAATTAAAAAAAGAAAAACTTTTTCGACGTGTCGTTTTTTTGTATTTCCTAGAGACAAACAAATGTGTAAAGTATGGGTCTCCAAGTGTTTTCAACAAGACAAGTTTCTTCTTTTCAAAACATTTTACAAAAGCTGATTATTGTTTAAAAGAAAAACTATTGGGGTTGTCTGAGAAATAGTGGAAATTAAGAAATGATGCCATACCTTCTCTTCATTTAATAAAATCCCAAGCGCTAAAACATCGCCCGAAAATATACGCAAAAGAAGAATGGAGAAAAGAAATGTATTAAAAAACATCTAAGTATTTTGTTTTTAGACAACATTTTGACAGCAGAGCAAATGTTTCTATAGATAATAATAAATGCTTCTATTCGCTCCGTGCGTGACCATGGTAGGGGTACATTGAAACGATGCCAGCGTGCGTAGCGGCGAAATATGACAAAATTGGAATATTGGACAAAATATTTTTGACGCATAAATTTATCAAAAATGCGTGCAAATAAATGTTGCGTATTTAATTGTGCTAATAATAGCAAAAATGGTGATTGTAGTTTTCATAGGTTCCCAAAGATTACATATAACTTAGAAAAAAGAAAAAGATGAATTCGTGCTATTAATATGAAAAAGTAAATATCACATAATTTCATTTTTATGCAATTGAAATAGAAAAAATTTAAATAATTTACCTTGAATGATATTTCATAAGGCTTTAAGCTAACTGCAGATGACTTTAGCTTTTATATCCTAACTTTTACTATTATTGTTTTTAATTATATGCTCTTTTGCGTGAAAAACTTGATTTGCCAGTACTAGATTTTTCCCTTTCTTTTCCGTTTGGAGTTGAAAAGGTATATTATGATGAATTTTGAAAAACCCAGTTTTTAATACTGCATTTATTTTGTACATAAACTTTAAAATATAGTTAAAAAACTAATTAATAATAATTGTCAATTTCGCAGTTATTTAACAATGTCAAACATATGTCATAAGTTTAACCTGAAAATTGGGATTCCCAAATTGTCAGAGTGAAGGCGTAGGTGTCGCATCACGTCACGCACGGAGCGAATAGATAAATAATATATACTAATGCCCATTTTAAAAGAACTTGAAGTGGTACTTTATTTTTGATAGGTCTTTAAAAAAGTTACTTTGGGTGTATGTAGTATGTAGTGAACTGGAACATATTTTTCGTAGTTATAATGGCGACAGCTTAAAAATAACAAAAAATAATTTAAAAAACTTAATAGAAGCTGCAAAATATGTAAATGTTAGCGAAGATGTAAAATTACTTTTTTTTAGTTGTAAAATGTATTTTAAAATACGAATTCTAAATAAAAATATTAAAGATAATTACAATATCCGCAAGAGAAAAATCACAAAGATTGTAAAATAAATGTCTAAATGATATTCATAAAGTCTCAAGTATGTCCCGCTTTTCCTTTATGGCCAAATTTTTTACATTTTACCTGCCTTTTATAGTTAATTTTTGTTTTGTAGCCATATTTATTTTATTTGTAATACACACAATCAAATCGTAGATTCATAGATTTCTTTTTTTAATTTTACAAATTACTTATTTCTTTTCAAACCACGTTTTCACAGAAAGTAAACTAGTTATGACTTCTTACTGCAAGATATGGCATCGAGGTATACTTATCGTTGATAGTTTAAGTTTCGAAGTTGTTCATTACAGTAATGGAACAACGTTGCCATATGATGCATCGTTAAAATATGATACACACAAGTCCCCTAGCTTTGTCTCGCTATGACGTCATGCGCAAAGTCAAAATTAGAACGACGTGAGCATATCTTGTTTTGTTTTAGTATCATGCACATGTGCCATTAGATAAGACTTTAAATACAATCAAAACGAAATTAGAGAATGATGATACATTGGCTAATAGAACAAGACTAAATATATTAGCTATAATGGAGTTATTGACATTATGTACTGATAATACCTATTTTCAACTAAATAATGAATTCTATAAATAAAATTTTGGTCTAGCAGTGGACTCTATTTTATGTTCATTATTAGCTGATATATTCTGGACAAATTCCTGAATGATATAAATGATAAAGAAAAGACAATAACATTTACCATGGAAAAGGAATACAATACCACTACCTTCTCTGGATGTTTTAATCTCCAAGAACGATACTGGATATGAGACTCAGGTGTATAGAAAACCAACACAGCAATAGATATTAAATTCAAATCAAATCACAATATTAATATTAAAAAAGGAATCATTAAATCCGTATACCATAGGGTCAAAATTACTTGTTCTAATGAAAATTCATTCCTAGAGGAGAAACATTTGTTTTATTAAAAAATAATTACCCTTTATCGTTTATAAATAAGGAATTTTCAATAATCGACCGAATAAAACCGAAAAACTTAGAACAAGATCTTACAGCATACACAAGGAATAATACGAGGAAAATAACAATACAATACATAAAAGGATTAGAAGCAAAACAACAAACACATTTCGAGATATCTTTTATCTAAAACTAAACCTAACAATGAACAAGAAAGAACAAATTGAATGCGATCAGTTCTATTCAGGTGAAACATTAAGACCATTAAATGCTGTTAAAATGTTGCTTCTCATGGCGTTTAGCGTGTTATTATCTATCGGTATCAAAGTTTCGGCAGTTTGCTGAAACCCCCTTTACTGATAGCCACATTCAATTTATTTATATATCAAAGGTCGTCATGTGATATTCATGTCAAATATTATTAAAATCTAATACAAACAATATATTATATCAATAATTTCTGCTTATTTATTAACTGAATTAATTGTAATAATTGTCCAACAATATATTTCCAGTGTGATACCGAATTTTACAGACTAGTGGTTGGTCTTTTGCTTTATTATTACAATTTTTTTTATGAAAAATGCAAACAGTAAGTCTTACAATTAGCAGATAAAAGGGTATTGTACTATATTTACGAAATTCCCTAAATTCTAAGATCGACCAAAAGGGAAATAGATAATATCAAGCAGATTCCGTTTTAGAGGTTTTAGACGAAAGAAATGAGTCATAACAGTATAAAAATCATAAAATCATAGTAGTTTCCACACTTTGTAAGAAATTAATTGCCAATTAATAATTTTTATATTTTTTGCATCATATTTTAATTATTTTTGTTATTAAACGAAATTTATGTATAGTATATTATATTAACTACTTGGAAATACTTAATAGGCGAATAGAGGTCACCAGCGTGGTTCTAGATGTACCACATTTATTGGCTCTAACGGTTTTTATGACCGAGATACAGGGTGTTCTATCGATTTGGCTTATTGCTTTCTGAATTCGTAACATTAAAATCACCCTGTATTTTTTATATTTTATATTTGGTATACATATGTTTCCTTTAGAAACCCAAATGACCCACTTTCTATACATGCCAAATCTAGGGAGGGATGATACATTGACAGCAAAAATCAAACTGAATGCTCTATCATGCAGCTGCTAACAATTTGCACAGATAACACTTATTTTTAACTAGATAATGATTTTTTTAAGCGCAATTTCGAATTAGCCATGGGCCTCTTTTTTATCTCCATTATTAGCAGATAAATTCATGGATGAATTCGAACAAACTATTGTACACAAACATGATAAATTACTCACAGTATGATTATACCACCATCAACCCATAACCCATACTAACAGATATTTCAATTACCACTCGAACCACAACATTAATATAAAAAAGTAAAAAAAGGAATACATGGATCTGCCGAGGCGACCTCATAACTGACCTTCAAGATCTCCTGATTTTATTCCAGTAGATTTAAAATCACAAGTGTATTCTTCCGAAATAAATACTCTTAACCAACTTATTAGAAGAATACAAGAATTCAATAAAGAACAGAACAACTTTATTCATTCTAACATAAAACCGTTAGAGCTTATAAATGTGGTTTATCTATGTGGTATATCTAGAACCCCTTAGTGACCTCTATTCACCATTTAAGTATTTCGTTTCCCAGTAACACACCCTGTATACGTCACAAAAAATTAATATAAAAGCAAGAAAATAAAGATTTATTCAAATATTTCCAAGAAAAACATTTTACAAAATACTGATAAAGTCCCTTGTCCATATTGACGATATTTCCCATAACACTAATAAAATGTTTACACAAATTTTACATAATTATGTAAATGTTTCAAAGAACTATATTTAGAATATTTTAATATATGATAATTTTAATGATTCACAAATATTCGTAATAAATAATGACGTCCCGCAAATAAAAATTTGTTACCAATTATTTTTTATTTATCATTTTGTTTCAAAGTTCACAAACCAGAAAACTAAAGATTTTTTAAAAAACGTGGGCCAACGTACAAGAAATTATTTAAGAACGTACTTTACATATACATTGTACCTTCAACAAAACATATATTTAATCTTCTTCTTCAAGTGCCATCTCCGCGGCAGAGGTCGGAAATCATCATAGCTATTCGGACTTTTGAGACGGCTGCTACATTTGATGTACATGACATTTGACGTACCACTCTCGCAGGCTGCGCAGCTATTCTACGCCTCCCTATGCTTCTCTTTCCTTGGATCTTTCCCTGCCTAATCAGTTGTATAAGATGTATTTCTCTCCACGTGTAATTTTCTTGTTTTAATTGTATTTAAAATTTCTATTTAATTCATCCTTCTGAGAACCTCTTTGTGACGTGTTCTGTCCACGATATTTTTAGAATTCTTCTATAGACCCACAGCTCGAATGATTCCAGTTTTTTCATTGATGTCGCATTCAAGGTCCAAGATTCCATTGCATAAAATAAAGTCAAAAAAACATAGCACCTCTCCAACCTAACTCTTAGTTCCAATTTTAAATCCCTTATACATAGCACTCTTCTTATTTTGTTGAAATTTGCTTTAGCCTTTTCTATTGTGATTTAGAACTCCTGAATGTAATCATTTGTGGAATTAATCATTGTTCCCAAATATGTATATTTGTCCACTTGTTCGACGGTTGGTTTCGTTTATTAGAAGATTCTCGTTATCATCATCATTTTGGCTTTACAACCCACAATGTGTGGGTCCTAGCCTCCCCAAAAATTCTTTTCCAGTCGTCCCTATCCATCGACTTCATCCGCAAAGCACGTATTTCCATATTTCTCATATCTTGGTCTATGTTATCTAGGAATCTTGTTCTGGGTCTTCCCTTCTTCTTTGACCAATAGGTCTATCAAGGAGCGTTTTTCTAGCTGGGTCGGTTTGCTCCATCCGCATTACATGGCCTACCTACCTCAGACGTCCTATCTTAATGTGTTTTACGATATCTGGTTCCTGGTATACTCTATAGAGTTCGAAGTTGTATCGTCTTCTCCAGACACCATTTTCATTTACCGCTCCATAGATTCGCCTTAGTATTTTTCTTTCGAAACATCCTAAGATGTTTTCATTGCTTTTTGTTAAAGTCCAGGTATCTAAACCATATGTTAGGACCTATGTGGTTGCAGACCTATTTTCATGTATTTCGTTTTATTAATGTGTTTTATTAAACCCATTTTTGTCGTCGCTTCCTTTAGTGCTACATACGCCTCTCGTGCTGCGTTTTCCGTTCTCCCAACAATATTCATATCATCAGCATATGCTAAGATTTGCACAGATTTGTTATATATTAAACCGGTAGTTGTGGGAGAGTGGGTCTCCCTGACGTAGCCCGTTATTAGTTTTAAAAGGTTCAGAGAGTTCTTCCTGGATTCGTACTCTGCATTCAACTTTTTCAAGGGTTAGTTTGGTTAGACTTACCAATCGATTTGGTACTCCTAGGTCTATCATTGCTCTAAACAGTTCTCTTCTATTTACAGAGTCGTAGGCTGCCTTGTAGTCTATAAATATGTGGTGCATGTCTACACCGTATTCCAATGATTTCTTTAGAATTTGTCTCAGGGTTGAAATCTGATGTATTGTTGATTTACCACCTCTGAAACCAGCCTGGTATTGTCCCATTATTGCATATGGTGCCATATGATGGCATAGTATATCGGAGAATATTTTATACGCTGCATTTAGGAGCGTAATTCCTCGATAGTTAGAGCATTCAAAGATATCTCCCTTTTTGTGTATGGTGCAAAGTATTCCAATATTTCAATCACTGGGAAGGGACTTCTGTATCCATACTTCTTTTATAAGCTGCTGTAGCGCTACTATGATATCGTGGCCACCTTCTTTATATAATTTCGCTGAGAGATTATTTATTCCGAGTGATTTGTTTCTGGCTAGTTTCTGGCGTCTTTCACTTACAGAAACTTCCACAGGTCCATGAGCGAAAGAAATTTAACAACAAACGACTGCGAAGATAGGAGGAGATGGTGTTTAGGTATCGGACAACGTCGAAAGACGTTCTAAACCGATGTATATATAACTTCCACAATACGCATCCCTATCTCACTGCACATCTAATTTCAATTTCTTCTGACAGCTGTTCGTTAACTTTTGCTCGCTGTTTATAATATAACTTTGATATGATTCTGAGGTCGTTGTAGTTAATCTTCTTTGGATTGACATCCAGGCATCTTTTTATCATTATATATGTACACTTCATCTAATTTATATAACGATGAACGTCATCGGCGTCATAGCCTGTGACGTCACATGATACCAACACAAAATATTTAGGATGTAGGTGTGTTCTTTTTTAGAATCACTTTACCGGGTACACTGGCATTACAGCCACTAGACATATTTTATTATATACGCGTAGAAATAATATTTAAAAATTTCTATTAATGTTAACTTAAAGAAATACACAATAATATGTTTCATTTAATTTGTATAAATGCATTAATAAGCGTTTTTATCAAGAACATTTGTTCGGAACACACTGTAACTGTAATCGAACGAAGGTAAAATTTTGGCATAAATTGGTAACACTTATTTGACAGTTGCGTTGTTGACACTTTTTGTACTTCATTATTTTGAATTTTAAAGTGAATATCTCTTGTTTTATATTTTTAACTATTTAATAAAATCTGTTCTTTTTAAAACAAAATTAGTGGGTTTTATTTCAAAAATGTCACGTAAGAATTTAAATAGTCGTTGTAAAGAGATGGTAATACTTTTGCAATAATTATGTAATCTATTTGATTTAAAATGGAGTCAGGATTTTTTTATACTTTGGCAATTATGTCAACTTCGATCTCTGAAGTAGATAATGACGTAAGTCGTTATCTAAATTAGATGAAGTATATATCAATAAGTGAAAAATGTGCTTTAGTGCGTTCCTAGACCTTTGCGAAAACCAAATTGTGTATAATTAACGTATATGTCCAGTTTGTGATATATTCGGTTATGGATGACTTTTCATTCATTCTCTTGCGTTTTTTTTTTTGGAAAGGCAAATAAAAATCGACTCTTTGGGTAATACGCCTGAACTATAAAGTTGGTTCAAGAGTGTCACTAAAACATCAATGTGCTTCTCATCTAGAATTTTTAGGATTTTTATAAGAAGCATGTCAGGTCCAGGGATTTTCCCACCCTTCATTGTTTTTAATGCATGTAATATTTCTTCTTTTCTAATATATGGATCTGTTTCTTCTGAAGTAAGTTCTTTGTCTATTTATTTAATAGTAATTTTAATATATACTTGATATAAATGAATAAAATATAAAGTTAAAAAGTAAAAGTAGAAGAATATACCTTTTTTAAGACCGACCACAAAATGTGCACTTTCTAGCAGGTCAAAGACCGGAAAATAGACTTTAGGGACCACCAAAAACTTTTCCGATTTTTACTTTTTATTATTCTAATCGATGCTGCTTTGATTCGTTACTACGATATCAACGTTGCGATTTATTATAAAGGGGCAGGATTTTTAATTTTTTTTTGTCAAACTTGTCGAGTTCGAGCTAGTTTAAAAATATGGACTTAGTTGAATTGAAATGAAAATTCCATATCTATCTGTATAAAAAACTAGGATGACAAGTCACTCTGTTTGTCCAGTACTTACTTACTTACTCCGTGGCGTTACAACCCTTCGTGGGTTTTAGCCGACTCGACAACATCCTCCACTGTTTTCTGTCTTGAGCAACCTCCATCCAATTCTCCACGCCCATAGTGCTTAGGTCTCCTGCTATATTATCTCGCCACCGGAGACGAGGGCGTCCGCGTGGTCTCCTTCCAGTTGGGACTTCCTCCCACACCAGTCTTAATGTTCGTTCGTCAGAACGTCTTCTGAGGTGTCCTGCCCATTGGAGTCTTCTGGACTTTATTTCTTTTATGATGTTGGCGTCTGGGTAAAGTTCTTCAAGCTCTTTATTAGTTCTTATCCTATATTGTCCTGATGCTTCATCAAGCACCGGACCAAAGATCTTCCTTAGGATTTTTCTTTCCCAAACACGTAGTCTTCTTCATTTGCCTTTGTTATCGTCCACGTTTCGCTTCCATACATTACAACGGGTCGTATGATTGTTTTATAGACCTGTATCTTCGTACGTCGTGTTAGTTGTTTTGATTTTATAAGGTTTTGGAGGGCAAAAATACATCTGTTGCCGGCCTGAATCCTGTTGTTTATTTCTTGTGATCCGTTATTGTCTTCAGTTATTGTTGTTCCAAGATACTTGAATTCTCTAACGCGCTCAAAGTTAAAGTCATCGATGGTAATGTTCTGACCGATTCTGTCTCTGCTTTGGTTATTGCGGCTCATATACATATATTTCGTCTTGTTTTCGTTGATTTGGAGCCCCATCTTCTCTGCTTCCTTCTCAAACCTTACGAAAGTCTCCTTCATCCTTAATCGCGTGTTTCCTATTAGATCTATATCGTCTGCAAATGCCAGTAGTAAGTTTGGTCCTTCTCGATGAAATACTGTATTCGGTTTTTCGATTCTTGCACTTCTGATTATGTGCTCCAGAGCTAAGTTGAAGAGTTGTGGTGAAAGTGCATCTCCCTGTTTTAGTCCATTGTTTATTTCAAATGTCTCCGAGTATTGTTGTCCAACTCTCACCTTACATCGTAACCGTTCCATACACATCCGTATCAACCGGACTAGTTTTTTTGGAAAGCCAAGTTCCTGCATCGCTGTCCACAGTCTGTCCCTACATACTCTATCAAATGCTTGTTTAAAATCTATGAACATCTGATGAAGCTCACGATCAAACTCCCAGCATTTTTCCATTATCTGTTTTATTGTGAATATCTGGTCTATTGTAGAGCGGCCCGGTCTAAATCCGCATTGATAATCTCCAACGATTTCTTCTGTGTATGTTTTGGTTCTTTCTAGCAGGATGTTTGCAAGGATTTTGTAGGTGGTGTTTAGGAGTGTTATTCCCCTGTAGTTAATACATTGCTTTTTGTTTCCTTTTTTGTGTATTGGTACAATAACCCTTCTTTTCATTCATCTGGCATTGTTTCTTCTTGCCAAATGTCTTGAATTAGCTTGTATATCGAACTGTACAACGCTTCTCCTCCATGTTTTAAGCACTCTGCGGGTATACCATCGCTACATGGTGTCTTATTATTTTTGAGTTTTTTAATTGCCTGTATTACTTCTTCGTATGTCGGGTATTGGTCTTCTATTTCAGCTGTATGTACCTCTATGTTTGATGCACTTCTGCTAGATTGGTCATTCAATAGTTGATAGAAGTATTCCTTCCAGGTTTTTAAGATTTCCTTGTCATCAGTGATAAGCTGTCCACTGTCGTTTTGAAGAAAGTTTCCTGTTCTTGCCTGGTACCCGTCTTGATATCTGAAACTCCTTTAAAGAACTGCCTCGCTTGTTTGTTCTTTCTTTTTTCTTCTATATCTCTGATTATTTGTTTCTGATAGTCTCTCTTCTTCCTTTTCATTAGTTTTCTTGTCTCTGTTCTTCTTTGTCTATACATTTCATTATTGTTGTGCGAGGGGTTTTGTAGCATGTTCCTTCTAGCCATATTTCTTGCTAATATGCAGTTCAGGAAATCATAGTCGAACCATTTTTTTGTTGTTTTCTTTTTGTGTCCTAGTATTTCATCTGATACGCTTGTCAGAGCTACTTTGATATTTTTCCAAGCTGAGTCTATGTTGTTATATTCTTCTGTCTGTGCTAGAGTGATTTTTATAGCCTTTTGAAATTTCTGTTCTGTCTCCTTATTACGTAGAACTTCGGTATTCCATAATTGTGTTGGTGTATTCTTGTGTGTTTTTTTGGACGCTATTCTTGTCCTTCGTCTTGTCCTCGCTTTTACAAGAACATGATCCGGTTTGTCCGGTTTGTCCGGTACGGTAACTGAATTATTGGCGTATAATTTAATTATGGCATATCTATGTTCGTTGACCTTTAGAAGGCATTTGAACGTATCAAATTAAAATACGTTATTCACTTACTGTATGCAAGAGAGATGCTATTGAAGCTGGCAATGGGATAAGACAGGGAGATTCACTGAGTCCTCTATTGTTCAGTCTGATTATGGATGAAATAATAAAAAAAGTAAGAACTAAAATAGAATACTACCAAATGGAAGAAATAATCTGCTAGTCAGACAACGCAATACTACTTCCTCAAAGTGAAGTTAATTTACAACGTATGCTGTACCAATTTATTATAACCGCAGAAAATTTAACATGTTAATTTCCCCAAAAAATAAAAATGCATGGTTAAAACAGCAAATTTATTAAGGTGTAAATTAGAGCTGGAAGGTCAGATAATAGAATATCTAGGCATCACATTATCTAACTACGGAAAGGCGCAGAGGCACATTGAAAAACAGACAGAATTATGTCTATATAAAAAAAAAGAAGGAAAAAAAGAAGTTTTAATATTACACCTGATACGCCACTAGTTTATAAATAAGTTTATACGTCACTGCTTTTATTGAAGCAATATTTATTAAATAAATATACAATGGTACCTCGACAGCGTAATTCGTTCCGTAATCTTGCTCGTATGTCAAATTGCTCGTAGGTCAAAGCAATTTTCTCCATTAAAACTACCTGATCCAGATAAGAATGGCCAAAGATGTCTTTATTTCTTTGTTATGTGTATCTACCCACTTACTAATTCTAGCTTTCGGACTTTGACTGACTATATTAAACTTAGTTTTGATGTGGAAGTAGACTACTGAAGACATAAGTGAATAAAATAGAGGAGGCTGCTACCCAGCATTGGCTGCGAGACACTGGAGGAAGATGAATAAGAATAATAATAAACATAGTTAGGTACAGATTAAGCTTGTTTTTTTTTAAATCGGGTAATTCTCAGCCACAGCGTAAATTATACATTTTTCATTTTCAATTAAATTTAAATATTCAAGGTTCCAGTTAAAAATACTTGTCTACGATTTCACAACAAGTTAGGACCTATTTATATTTTTATTTGTTTTTTATACGTCTAAATATCCATCTAAATATGGTAATTCCAGAATCCCCAGATTTATTAGCTAATTGAAAAACAAGTTGGATGAGGCAGACACACACGCATATAAATACAAGAGATTATTTCGGTAGCAGGTATTCTAAATTTAGTTATTTCAAGTTAAAAACGTAGATATTTTAGTTAGAAGACAAAATGTACAAAGTAGCTGTAAGTAGTTTTATTTGAGTTTAATTGTCATATCTTTAAGTAAATTGTTTTTCTTAAATTACGTATATCTTAATGTCTTAGCTAATAAGCATCTAGAAATGGATATAGCCCTCTTTCATGCCTATTCTTATTGTTTCTATTTTGTGCTTCCTTTGTCCAATTTAGTATTGCAGCCAATTTTTAGGTCATCATGCAACCTTGTCTTTGTTGTTGTGTTTGATTCTGCTTCCTCAAACATTATAATCCCAGTCCAGTATAATATAATAAAGTAGCCCATTCCAGTCTTCTGCTTCTATCGATTTCTTTGTTTTATATGTTTTATTAAGGATTATAAATTATTCGAAAACTATATTATTTTCTTTATATTAAAAACTACTTATGACGCTTTGATTCCCATTTTCCGGAATTTGTTTTTAAACAATTTTTGAAATAGAAATTAAGAATTAATATATCCTACAAATGTTTTTGAAGAGAGAGTTTTCTGCAAAATCGCAGTTTTTACTAGTATTGTCTGGTAATGGATGTATTATAACTACAAGGAACTGTACTACAAGGAGTTCAAATTGTTCTAAGTAATTCATTGACTTTGATATTTTCGGTGCTTCAATAAAATATGGGGTCCTGCTCTCATATTGTTATTCTTAAATTTAGTTCTTGATATTTTAGTTTTCAAAGGTGTGGTTGGGTTCTTCCGTAGTTTTGTAAATGGTCCTTGACTATATTTGGTATCTCTTTGCTATTGTGATTGATGGTATACAGCCAACAACAAGAATTTCATATTGTAAAATTCCTGTGAAAGACCTTGTGGGTTTTGCTATTAGTTATCTAAATGATTATGAAGTAATTTATTTCGATCATGGCTTGATCTTAAATCTTGATATTGTTCTATTTATCCAGCTTGATCTCCTAGGGCAATAGTTTGCCGTTTGATATTTTCCTTATCTGATGTATACATTTATTTTTTGCTATAATTTTTTTGCCTGATGTTTATGGCAAATTATAGGTTATTTCTAATTACTTTTTTTACTTCTTTCTTTCTCTGTATTATATGTTTGTTTATATGTTATACTTGTTTATAATACTATTGAACTTTTCTTGTTGTTTTAGCCCATCTATTTTTTTTATCCATTTTCTCGTACATTTTGTGGAAGATTCTTTTCCCAGTTTCATAACACTGTTATAGATCGTTAAATGTTTTAAGTTTTAAGCCATGATATTTTTCATCTGCCAGAATCACGATATATTGTAGCTTTCCGTGTGCGCTGAGATGCAAATTTGATAGGTTTCTCATAAGCAAACAATCTATGATTTCTTTACATTAACAGGTGATGTTAGGAGCAAACATAATAATTTATTAAATTTGTTAAATATAATATAAAAATTAAATATAAAAAATAAATGAAAAATAAAATTAATTTATTTAATTTTAAATATATTATGTATTTAAATTTTAAAAATACAGAAAATATAGTATAAAACCTTCGCCTCTTTTTTCTCTATTGTTAGCTGTTTAAAAGCTATTTTTTATATTATTTTCTGACTTCTCACTTTATTCCAGCGGCGACTACGAACTGCCCCACGCTACCTAGATTTTAATGGGTTAAGTTTTATAGTAGGATTAAAAGCGACTACGAACTGCCCCACGCTACCTACGTACTTAGATAATATTTTGTGAACATAATATAGTTTTTATTTTACTTTCTTGTATTCAAAATTCCCAAAGCATGAGCGAAAATTTTAAATGATTAAATAATGAAACTATAACAATAGAAGTAATCGAATAAAGTTTATTTATAAATATACATTAACTTATATACAATAACAAAAACTACAGTTAAAAAATAACAATGCTTAATTCTAATGTCAGACTAGTGATTCAAATAATTAAGAGTGAAAACTTTATTTTAGATTTTAAAAGTAAGCTGCATAATAATTGCAAACTGACAATCAAGTCCAATTTAGTAATGTTTTGATTAACGTAATATTCATTTAGCTTATTTTCAATAAACTCAACTTTTCTTTTTGCCGTTTTATTAAGTTTTTTTTTCGAATCTATGTGCAGTTCTAATTTTCACATATACTTCTGCTTGAAAATTTAACAAAATGTGTGTAAATTTAAATATGTCAGGATGTGATTTATAAAAACATTCGTTAAATTTCGAGTGACATGATTCACATGCGTTTGTAGTAAATATAAGAGATGATGAATTTGAAGCCCATATGTAAGGTGGAAATGTTGAATCTTCCGTTAAATAATTATCAACTAGGTAATCACAAAATTGCAAAACTCTGTCATCTTCTGGCATAATATTAAAAAGTTCATCAGAAAAAAAGTCACCAACATCATTTGGATGTAAATAAGGAATGCCGAAAAACAATTTTAAATATTTTCCAATAACAGTTTGATTTTTATATTCCGAGGACAAACCTAAATTTTGAATTTTTCGGTACCAATTTTGTGTTCAATGAAATTTGCAACAAAAAATAATAATGTCGGGCCACACTAACTTGGCTGCATTTTGAATTGCTATTTCAAAATCAGAAATTATTCGCTTCGGTTTGAAATTTAAATTCAAATCTGTACAGATTATTATTAATGTATCAAAAGTACTTTTGTACGATTGCTGTGATTTATTTGGTAATAAACAAAATACTAGAGGAACATAAAAACCATTTTTGTAGCCATGTATAGTAAACATCTGACAAAAATATTTAGAACAGTATTGAAAAGTTCGATCTACATACAAAGAATCTACATTACACAAAAAGTAAAGATTTGTGAAACAACTAAAAATTGCGGAATTATTTTTCGTAGATAATAAAAAGTTTTCACCTGTATTTGTTTTTAAATTTAAGTTCACTAACACTTGTAGAACTTCCTCCTGTGACTTGGGCAATGATGGTGTGGATTTTCGTCTTGTAGCATAGATATTTTTTCGAACGCAAGAAATGTCTTTCGTCGTCAGCGGTAAATTGCTGAATTTTTCCTTTCTCAATTTCTTGTGGACAATCTTAAAAGGTTTTTCACATATATCTTCTACAGCTTTTCTCTTTGTAGAATTACTAAAAATTTGCCGGTCTACGTGGATATCTGGAGCATGATTATGCTCCGATGCTTTTTCAAGAATAACATAATTTTCATCACCTTCCTTTGTGTACACTTTTTGTTGACAGCCTTTTTTGATGCATCGCCATCTAACTTTTCCATCTTTGGAGACATGGGCTTTTGAATATTTATATTCATTAATTATTAATAACAGTTCTCCCCTTTGACTAAACATAGTCGTTGGATTCGCCATTTAAATGTTAAACACAAAACTATACCGTAATACTTGCAACTGAAGTGAATAACTGAAAATATGTATATTCTTACTTTCAACTATGATCAAATTTGGAATTTCTGGTCATTAAGACTTAATCCCCAACTTTCTCGGCGATGGGGCAGTAGGTACTTCGGATTAAAGGCCCCAGGTAGTTCGTGGGGCAGTTCGTAGTCGCCCTTATTCCAGACGAATAAAACATATTTCATGCCCTCGCCTTTATTTCCTTGTTTCTTCTATTTATAAGTAGGGTTTATACGGACTCTGGAATCTGATAATTATGAAAAAACATGCTTATCTTCCTGAACTGCCTAAAGGAAAATATGTATTTCTAATCCACATTTTGATTAAGTGTCGTTTAACATTTTTTAGTTAATGTAGTTTTTTTATTTTGCCTACTCCCCTTGTGAGGTGCCAGTATCTTCTTCTTCAAAAATACTTCTTCTTAGAGTGCCTGTCCGTTCCGAATGTTGGCGATCACTCTGGCTATAATGATTTTATTGGTTGCTATACGAACCGTCTCCAAAAATACGAGAACCGTCAAACGACATTGAGGTCTCAATCTGCTTACTCCTCAGTATCGAGTATGTTTTTTATGTAAGATTTCTTGGTAATACATTTTTGTTTTTTTGAATCTTTGTCAACCAAACTGCAGTCAAACATTGACTGCTACTCTACAACAAACTTTAAGTTCTTAAGACTTTTTAAGTCCTTCTCTTTATTCAGTTTTTGTCATTCATCTCTGTTGTCATTTGTAACACGTTTCCACAATGGTCCTCTTCTTAACGTGCCCTATCAAGTCCCCTTGACGTTGGCGATTAACATGGCGAAAACTGTCTCTGTCTCGAGCTATTCTAAAGAGTTGCTCAGCTTTCCTTATTCCTGTCCACTCCCTGATATTCTTCAACCAAGAGGCCTGCTTTCTATCAATTCCTCTGCGTCCTTCGATTTTACCCATCATAATAAGTTGAAGAATATTATATCGGTCTCCCCCTACTACGTGTCCAAAATAGGCCATCTTTCTACATTTGATATTATCAAGCAGCTCACGAGCAGCATTTGCTCTTTCAAGACTGCCACATTTGTCAGCATAGCCGTCCATGGAATTTTTAGTATACGTCTGTGCAGCCACATTTCAAAGGCCTCCAGACGATTAATGGTGGATATTTTTAATGTCCATTCTTCGACACCGTATAAGAGGACTGACCAAATGTAGCATTTAACCATGCGCTTTCGAAGTTGAAGTTGCAAGTTATCATTACAGAAGAATGACCTTATTTTTAAAAATGTCGTGCGGGCTATCTCGACTCTACATTTTATCTCTTGATCTGGATCTAGTTGTTCAGTAATATGGCAACCAAGATAATTAAAACTGGACAATCTTGAATTATATGACCATCAACATATAATCGTGCATCTTGATGTGCTAAAACGGCTAAACACCATGTGTTTTGTTTTTGAACAGTTTATGTTTAGGCCAAACTCTCTTCCCACTGTATCAATGGCATTTAAAAGGCATTGTAGTCTATTCATGTCATCACTTAAAATAACTGTATCGCCTGCATATCTGATTGTATTTATCAGAATTCCATTAACTTTCACGCCCCATTCCAAATTATGCAGCGCTTCTTTAAATATTCTATCTGAATATAAAAATAACAGTGGGGATAGTATACAACCCTCTTTGTATTTTACATATTTCTGTTTTCTATGAATCGTATGTCTTGACTATCAACTCCTTTATCTTTTAATATTGTAATTAATTTGTGATGCTGTACTCGATCAAAGGCCTTTTCATAGTCAATAAATACAGCAAAGACGTCTTTCCTTTGATCTCGACGTTTCTGCAGTAATACATTTAGTGCAAAGAGGGCGTCCCGAGTTCCCAGTCCATTTCTGAAGCCAAATTGTGTTTCATCTTGGTCTTCTTCACATTTATCTCTGATTCTACTGTGAATGATGGCATAGAAATATTTTCAAAGTGTGGCTCATAAGGCTTATCATTCTATATTCTAATCGCTACAGTTTTTCGGACGTTGTTTTTTTGGTAGTGTTATGAATTCGGACTTTAACCAATCTTCAGGGATATCACCAGTCGAATAAACATCATTGAAAATCTTGACCCGTATTCCAATGTTCTCATTTATAAGCTTTAACATCTCTGTCGGTATGTTATCAGGACCAACGACTTTATTGTTCTTTGCTAACTTTATAGCATGCAGTATTTCTGATTTTAGTATTTAGTCAATGCTTTAGTTGCAGTTTGGTTGACAAAGATTAAAAAAAAAACAAAAATGATTGAACAAGAACCCTAACATAAAATAATTAAATAATATATACTGGCACGTGGGTCATCTATTAGTTTTATCTAACAAGATAACCTATGTAAATATCTGTTTAGAAAGCACATACAACAATGATCACTTAATAAGATTTACAAAAATGTGATACTTTGAAGCATAGCAGCAACCAAAAGATTGCAAACATTGTATAATAAAAAATTAAACCTAATAAGATATTTAAAAGTTACAGCTTCAAATCCAATTTCGCCACGAGTAGGATTAAAGATTATTAGATGTCTTGAAAATAATTAAATAAATTCGAAAGCTAGACAAAACCTCTAAGAGTTTTCGAAGGAGCATAAAAAGGAAGCGAAGAATACTTTTCAAAACTTTTTATTAAAATGCAGACCTAGATAGCAGGGAAGTAATTGTACTAACCAAAGAAACACAAAATAACATAATAAAAAAACCCTGCTGGTCAATTAAAAGTAAAAACGGGAAAATAGTCCGAGCAGGACAACGGTACAATAATAAAAAAGCATGAGGTGAAGGATTAAGGGGATTAGAAATATTGTACAATAAATTTAAGACCAAGAATTAAAATGATAAAGAGAAACATCATTAATATTATCTAAGAGCAGTTTTCGTAATAGTGTGGGAAAGAGTGATCATATTTCAACTATATATATTTATTTATATTATTACTTATATGCTGTAAAATTTTTGTAACCAAATGTTTAAGTACAGCCCACCAACCAAGTGTATTAATAAAATTTTCAACTACTTTTTTACTATGTTTCACTTTTGTGTTACTTAACTGCATAGTTATTCTTAATTTGCTATTCTGTTACTTAATAAAATTATTTTTTAGATCGTAGTTTGCTTTCTTATTGCTGCAATAAATGCTAGCCAATACACAGAGGAACACTTCCATAAACCTGCGGTCCATCCAGTTCCTCATGCCCACGAGCATCACCACGAACCTGTCATCCACCATGAATTCGATGATCATCATGGACACGTCGATCATCACAAACACGTCGATCACCACGTACCAATAGTCCACCACGATCACATCGATCACCATCACCATGAACCCATAGTCCACCATGATTACGTCGATCACCACGTTCCAATCGGCCACCACGATCACATCGATCACCATCACCATGAACCAATAGTCCACCATGATCACGTCGATCACCACGTACCAATCGGCCACCACGATAACATCGGTCACATCGAGTACATTTCATAAATTGTAAAGACATTTGTCTGTTCTTTAAATGTAAATAAATAAAATCATATTTTGTTAACTGCACTGAGTTTTATTAGCGGAGGGACAAATTACCATAATTATAATTTAAAATTACATAGTAATTACAATTTCAGTTGTGTTGGTTAATTAAAAATTTAAAATTATATAATAATTAGATTTTATTTAATTTTCCACTGATAGACCAGAGAACTAAGGATTATCCCGTGACATTCGTTGATACAGGTATCTAACAACTACTTTTGATAAACTTGCTGATAACAAATTTGTAATAAACAAAATATGCAAAAGATTGAACATCATTTTTTACTTATAAACAGTTTATAAACAATGTAAGATTGCTATATATTAGATTTAAAATACTAAAGGTGAGGAAAAGTGACATAATTCTTCTAAAAAACATTTGCTTAAGAATAAAAACAATCTTACAAATATTCAGCTTTAAAAATTTTAAGAAATTTTATTTAATAGTTATTGCAAAATTGAAATTGTTTATCCCGAAACGCTTTTATCTGCAATGTAAATATGTGTAAACTATTGAGTGTACCTGAATAATGAAAGCAGCAAAGTAAAGAAAAAGGTATGAAACTAAATCATTTACGCGATTAAAAAATTTATGCTAAATATTGCAAAGGTACTATGATTTTAAGCTTATAAACAATTAAATGACTAAGACTTGTTAACAAGTAGAAAATTAATTTGTATGCATTAGTTATGTTGGCATTTTTACACGAATTACTACGTCCCTCAAAACCCGAGTTACCACTTTTTTTTTAAGTTGAAGTTTAGAAAAAAATTATTCATTTCAAAGTGATTCATCCAAGAAGCACGAAATATAAAGGGTTCAAAAGCGAAACCATTTTACCGTTTCAAAAACTAAATTCATAAATTCAAATTTCTGAAAGTCGCAATATGCCTGGTTTTAATCAATGAAAATTGATTTTTTTTTAATTTGGGGTACCTCGAAACACATAAACGGTTAGAACATAAAAATGCAGTTATTTTGTGAATAATTTATTTACCCGAGTAATTTGTTATAAATTAACATTTTATTAACAGTTTTTTTTTAATATACTAATTGACCAGACTATTTTGTAATTTGTATACACAGAACAACAATCAGAACTCGAGTAAGTCATTGGAACCGTATTTCTCCCGATCCGATATCGGGGGACGTCGGCCGACGTCGGATTAAAAACAAACTCAAGGTATTAAATCAGAGTGCCTATACTGCTTCGTCATGGAAGCAGTATAGGCACTATGATTTAATACCTTGAGTTTGTTTTCAATCCGACGTCGGCCGACGTCGCCCGATATCGGATCGGGAGAAATACGGTTCCAATGTAGGTGTACACTAAGTTAAAAGTAAATTAAATAATGTTTTTGACTGTTCTTTTTTTGTTTGTTTGTGATTTTTTTTTGTTTTTTTTTTATTTGATTTTTTTATTTCCTTGTATTACTTTTTTGATATTCTATGTAATATGTGTATATATTTTTTATTTAGTTTTGGTCTTTTTTATATCATTTTGTATTGCATATTTTTTTTTGTTTTTTTTACATTTTTTTTTAATTTTTTCGTATTAAAAGGATTATTGCATGATTGATATGTTCGCAAATTACTTACAAGTTTCATCTTAATTCTAGGGTTAGTACATTATATTGTTGAAAGGTTATATTTACAATTTCTTATTAACTAATAAATACAATTAAAGATTTCTAAGTGTCCAGAGAAAATTAATTCATTTATGTGAAATGAGAAACAGACATTTAGTTTTCGTAAGTTTTCATAAAAACATGTAATATTTCCTTGTTGGTTTACACATTCTAATACGATATGTCTATAATCCATATCCATATCTAATTAACAGTTAATAACAATTTAAAATAAATATTTATTTTGCAAAATTTAAATTTTCTCTTATTAATATTTATTTGAAAATCAAATCTATACGTGTTAATATTTCTTTAATTATGCTTATTATTTTTACAATTAATTTTTCTCGAAAACACAATTTTTCTTTATAAACTTTATATTAGCTCCGTGCGTAACCAGGGTAGGGGTACCTTGAAACGATGCCAGCGTGCCAGTGGCGAAATATGACAAAATTGGACCTATCTTTTAGCATAAATTTTATCAAAAATAGGTGCAAATCTTCTTCTTTGGGTACCATCTCCTCGAAAAAGGTTAGTAATCATCACAGCTATTTTCACTTTTGAGATTGCAGCTCTAAACAAGTCGACGGAGCTGCAATTATACCATTTTCTCAGATTGTTGAGCCAGGATATGCGTCTTCTTCCAAAACTTCCTTTTCCCTGTATGTTTCCCTGTATTATGATTTGTAGCAACACATTTTTATCCCCTCTCATAACGGTGGCCGAGATACT
This sequence comes from Diabrotica balteata, assembly GCA_918026665.1. NCBI lineage: Eukaryota > Metazoa > Arthropoda > Insecta > Coleoptera > Chrysomelidae > Diabrotica > Diabrotica balteata. The sequence continues at coordinate 20,864,007 of OU898277.1, forward strand.
TTCTTATCTTAATCGTATTCATGATTTCCATTTCCTTTGTTATCTTTCTGAGGACCTCAACATTTGTTATTCGGTCTACTCCACTTATTTTTAATATTCTTTGGTAGGTCCACATCTCGAATGCTTTAAGTCGATCGCTCACCTCTTTCTTTAAGGTCCAAGCCTCCACCCCATACAGCAGCACCGAAAACACATAAGAACGTAATATTTTTATTTTGAGTTGCAAACTAAGGTCTCTACTGCATAATACTTTTCTCATCTTATTAAATATTGCTCTAGCTTGTCCAATTAGATATCTGTATTTTTTTACTTTTTCTATTGGAACTCCTCTTATATTTAAAATGTCTTGTTGTTGTGTTTTGGAAATTGTCATAAACTTTGTTTTATTAGCATTAAACATTAGTCAGCTTTCCTCACTAACATTTACTACGTTATCTAAAAGTGTCTGTAGATCTTGTATATTCTCTGTTATTAGTATAGTATCATCGGCATATCTGATATTGTTGATGGGTTTGCCGTTGACTTTTATTCGCATTGTTACATTTTCGAGTGATTTTTTAATAATTATTTCTTCTGAATATAGATTGCACAATAAAGGGGACAGTATGCAACCTTGCCTTACGCCTCTTTTTATATCTACTTCCTCCGAAAGTTCTTTGCCGACTCTGACTTTTGCTGTTTGGTTAAAATAGAGATGAGTTATTATTCTTAAGTCTTTTTTGTCAATGTGTTTATCTTTAAGTAATTGTATAAGACGGTTGTGTCGGACCTTATCGAACGCCTTATTGTAATCAATAAAACAAACATCCCATTGTTATTATTATATCTTTATTATTGGTGCTTTCTAGTGCTTTTTTAATGTCATTGTAGAACTCTTCTATTTCATTTTCATCTTTATCTGCAATGGGGGCGTACACCTGCATAATATTAAGAGTTCTATGCCCTGTTTGGGCTGTGATCATTAACACTCTATCCGATATGGGAACAAAACAAGTTACAGCTTGGCAAAAACTGCGATCAACCGCTGTAGCGACGCAGTTCTAGTTGTGAATATCTTCATTTTCTGAATAGTATATTTTGGCACCGTCGTCGACTTCGCTTTTGCCAGATTTAGGCCATCTGGTCTCGCTTAGTCAAATTATATTAACTTTAAGTCACCTCATCTCATGTATTACATTGTGGATCTTCTCGACTTCATATATAGACTTCACATTCCAGGTACCTATCTGCAGTTCGTTTATGTTTTTGTGCCTGACGCGGGGTTTTCGCATGTTGGCGACCTGGGAGGCGCCGGGGTCTAACTGAGAATTACCTCCCCTGCCGGATCTTGGTATCCGATGTCCATGATCAGTAGTTGTGAAATTGTCATTTATAATAGCCATGATAATTGTTAACAGATATCTATTTAAAGATCTTTAATGTAGTGGTTTCTCGTTGCCTTCTACATCCTTCTGCCGTTGACCATTTCTTTGGTTCATCCGCCTTTTGAGTCGATTTCTCAACTCCTGGACAAAAGAGTGCCCCATCATTTACCAACTCATCTGCCGTAGCTGTTGGTCAGTAAGTGAGAGATTGCTTATACCGGCAATCACTCGGTCGGAGGTGGAGGTTGCAGATTTGTATTTTTCTTTCATTGGGATGAAGACCTTTCGACATTTCCTAATCCCTCCAGGGCTTTAGAAGATGGTGCAAACACGTGTTGCGTATTTAATTGTGCTAATAATTGCTACATTCGTTGCTACAGAAACATTCTACGAGTATAACCTAGCGAGAGATCAAAATTAAGATAATTTTGATGATGAATTGCTAAATGAAGACATTACTGAACTTTTTGAAGATGATGTTTGAGCTAACCTTATATAATATTTTAGTGTTATGGAAAAACCTGAGAAGGATCATTAAACATGTATTATTTTTTTTATTTATTATTAAATTTTCTTTTACATTCTTCTTCTTCTTCTGGTTCCTATCCGTTTCGGATGTTGGAAATCATATTACCAATCATAACCTTGCTCGCAGCGGCTCGAAACAGCTCCGTTGAGGTTTTCTTAAACCATGTTCTTAAATTCTGCAGCCATGATATTCTCCTTCTACCGGGTCCTCGCTTACCTTTGACTTTACCTTGCAATATAGACTGTAGCAGGGAGTAACGGTGCTGATTTCTCATAACGTGTCCCAGATATTGCAATTTTATGCGTTTGATCGTAAACACAATCTCTGGTTCCTTCTTCATTTTTCCTAGAACTTCCTTAATCGTGATCCTTGCTGTCCATGATATTCTCAGCATTCTTCTATAAAGCCTCATCTCAAATGCTTCAAGTTTTTTAATAGTGGCGTCTGTAAGCGTCCATGCCTCCGCCCCATACAACAACACAGAGAAAACATAGCATCTCAAATGTCTCATTTTTGTATCAACTTTTGAAGATGGCGCTCATTTTGTTAAAGACCGTTCTTGCCTTTCCTATGCGGCACTTTATTTCCTGCACTTTATTTGATTGCTCCACTGTTCCTTAAAAATAATATTTTATTACATATTCTATAATATTCTTTTACATATTTTAATTTATTCCTGCCACCACAAATTGTACAATCAAACAGATATAAAAACATTATTGTGATTTATTTGATAGTTAAATAAATATTGGTATGATAATAACATCAATACCATACCGAAATAAATATTACATTTACCTTACAGATAAGTAACCGCAACATAATTTGACGTAAAAAGACGAGTACCTTTTAATTCTTTTGAAAATTTGTTGACCCTAAAAAATCGGCGGCGAATTTGGTGATCGGTAAAAAATATAATACAAAATTCGAGCTTTCCCACCAAATAAATTGCCAAACTAGAAATACGCTGGTTTTACACGTAGGTCAATTTCATAAGACGACTTAACGCAAAACGCAGCGACTGTCCAAAAGTGACTTATTTGTTATGAAAGTTGTATAACAGATTAAAATATTATTCTGTTGTCGTCCTAGTCTTAAATACGAGAAAGACAAGAAAAATTAAGTAGAGTGATTGTAGATGCAATTGATTAAATCCCCTAATCACTAGTCTAATATAATATATTTAAATTGTATACATTGTAAGAAATTGAATACTTCTAATTTGTGTTTGTACTCCCTACTAACAACTCTCAGTAGTTGGTGCAGGGTCATTTTTGTTTAAATAAAAAAATAGATTGTTCTGATATCAAAAAAAAAACAAGATTGTATGTTAAATTCGCCTAAACGAAGAAAAGTATATTTTAAAATTAACTAAAACTTAAAAAGGACAACATGTCTGCCCCTTTATATAAATATATTACACGAAATTGATATTTCCAAAAGGTAAGTACAACAAAACAAAAAGAAATCTTTGAAATCGGATATGAGCAGGAATGCTTTGCAGGAATTAATTATCCTGCATATTGCAGAGAGTATCCAATCCAAGAGGGACGGAAATGAAAGGACCCATATAATATCACAGTCAAACACGCAGCTATTCATAGCGGATAATGAAGTTTTAAAGTTCGTTAATTAGACCAAAAATTCTGTATTAATAGGGGCAATGAAGTATAATAACTACAAAGAACTCTGATTATACACTAAGAAAAAAGATGAGTAGTCATTATTAAGGGAAATTCAGCAGAATCTTCACGAAACTGCATAATTATAAGAAAAAATTAAAAGTCTTTTATTGCGTTTATCACGATAATTTACAATAAAATAAATAATTACTCGATATTCAAAAAGTATTTGTTAAGGCTTAATAAGTGGTTATTATGGCCATTAAGTACCATATTTACATATTGTACCTTATGGACTGTCCGATTTTATTTTTAAAATTTTTGTCATAAGGGCTACTGGTGACCTAAGAGTGTCAATTATGACCTAAACATTTAATGTTAATGGGTCAACATCCGTTATTTTCTCCTTCATACCACATAATAAATGAAGAAACTGAGACAAAAGGTAGTCGAATTTAGCCAAAAAATATCAGCTACTGAACTCAACTCCATGAAAAAGGCGTTGTATAATAGATTTGGTTTTTGTTTGGCAAATGGTGATAGTTTGTTTCTACTAGTACTACTTAAATTAGTATTAATTCAAGTGGTAGTTTTGAAATTTATTTTTATTTTATTTTTATAAAACTAATTGTTTTTTTCTAAGACTCAATATTTCGCCATTTATTTTATAGCTTCATCAGGAGTAAACTGTGAAACAATCAAAACATTACAAACAAATGATGTACAAATAGATTTAAAAACCACTCACAGAAATTAAAAGATTTTACAAATAAAACTAACATTAGGTATGTAAACTTTGGGAACGTCAAGATTAAACTGTCCTAAGCACGTTCCTGGTATCTTCAATAAGAAGCTGATTTCTTCAATAAGAAACAAACCGCATTGCTACAGGATGAACATGGTAAAGTAAATTTGAAGTAGATGACAAACTGAAAGAATGTGAAAATTACGTCGCCTATTCGAAGTTCGACCCTATTCGAAGACGATAGGAGTAGTTTAACCTCCCGATATAGTAACAGCGACGGACCCCTAATAACACACTCTGAGGTTATAAAATCCATACAATCATCAGAAGATGGCAAAGTGACTGGTCCTGATGAAATTCCAACTGAAATATACAAGCCTATAAATGATAGCAATGATTTAGAGGCTATAACTTTGTTTTTCAATACCATTTATACCAGCAAGCAACTACCTAATAGTTGGTCCATTGACCAGAGAGGCACTGTTTGGAATAAACGTACTTGCTCAAATATGTCGAGATATATATCTGTAGACATATACTGTTGTTTTACTAACTGAAAGGCGTTTGATCGTGTTAGCACTCTATATTGATCGAAACTCTAAAAGACATTGGCTTGGACGGCAGAGATGTTCGAATAATTGCAAATTTATATTGGAATCAAATAATAATTTTTAGTAAATGGTGTGGAATCACAGGCTCTCAATATTAAAAAAAGAGTACGACAGGGATGCTTCTTGTCACCCCTGCTTTTCAACTTTTACTTGGAAAGAATTTTCAGAAAAGCACTTTCTGAAAAATAAGAAGGCATATTTGTGAACGGCGAAGTCATCAATAATTTGCGATATGCGGACGATACAGTACTCCCAGCCTCTAGTCAAGAAGATCTGCAAACACTACTTGATAGTGTCGTTATCAGTTGTAGGGAGGCAGGTCTGGATCTAAACATACCGAAAACAACAGCAATATAAAACCGTCTATATATGTAAATAATACCAAACTTAAGCAAGTTGATATAATCGTTAACCTTGGACAGCAATTAAATTGTAACGCAGAGAGTCACGGCGAAATTACATCTAGGATAGAGCGGACTAGAGCTGTTTTTAGAAGAATATCCAAGGTGTTATGTAACAGACACCTAAAATTGGCATTGATGATCCACCTACTTCGCTGCTACGTATTCTCGGTCCTACTTTACGGTGTCAAGTCTTGGACTGTGAATAAAATCGATCTAAATCGCCTTCAGGCTTTTAAAATGTGGCGCTATAGAAGAATTTTAAAAGTTTCTTGGGTGGAGAAAATTCGAAACTCCACAATACTAGAACGTCTCAGCAAGACTACTGAGATCATAAAAAGCATCAAGCAGAGAAAGCTGAAGTATTTCGGACATGTAATGAGAGGTCCCAAATATAGTTTGCTACAAAATATACAAGAAAAGAAGAACCTCATGGTTGAAGAACTTGCGAGGTTGGTATGGTGTTAATACAAGCATGCTATTTAGGGTGGCAGTGATAAAATTAAGATAGCTATGATGGTAACCAACGTTCTGAAAGGACATGGTACATGAAGAAGAAGAAGCATGTTCCCCAACAGCAATACCATAAAAAAATTTTAAATTACTACAAATGTAAAATAAAATAAAAAACAATAAAATAAAAGAAACGTTAAAAGAATGATATTTGTTTGATGAATGATTAAGGTTAGTAGTTGTTATTAAGAAGAATGTTGGCTATTTTGAATATTTATAAATTTTGTTTAATACATTACAATATATGTTACTTAACTGTGTCTGTGTCTGTTTTATAATTTAATGTATTTTTGTTTTTTTATGGGTATTTTCTCAAGAAATAATCTATTTTTGTAGTTATCAGTCTGGGCCAAAATGTGATCTTTGTTATAGTCAAGCATGTGGTCGGTATTTTTATAGTGCTCAACTAGTGCACAAGTATTTTTTCCCCAAGCGGCAATCACTTTTATGTTGTGTGATGCGTTGTTTTAGCCATTGTGATGTTTGGCCTGTGTAGCTATATTGACATCCTAGATACGATATTTAATAAACAACATTACTTTTATACGGGTTGGTACTGGGTCTTTAATATATATATATATATATATATATATATATATATATATATATATATTAAATTATTTATATACATGTACAACTACCACATGTTCTTTCCTAAGTTTATGAAAATTGTTAAATATATTTAGTTCAATTTATTGTTTTATACAACATAATTTTATCATGACCATTGTCGGAAGCTACTTTACAATTTTAATATCATTGACAGCTACATATCTTTTTGAGGTAACACACTTAATAACTTTTCTTTGAATGTTAGGTTTTTTATATTGTTCTTTTTAGATGAACTGATGATGCTTTCTGATTAGAAAGCGAAACGTTTTCAATAAATAGATGAAGTAGCCATCATCGTTGTTTTTTTTTCTTATTACATATGTCTACATATTATCTTCCGTATTTATAAACGTATAGTGACATACGAGACATCACATGACTATGGATAAAAAAAATTTTACTTTAAGACTAATTTTTATTTATTGACTTAAAGAAGACCTCTGGCTGAATACAAAATAAAAAACTGATCGAATCCTTACATGCGACATACCAAATAAAAAATTAGGATATAATGAACATTCTAGGATATAAAGAACAAACAAGGCGAATACCAAAAGGGCACTACACAGTATCTTAATTATTAATGAACTTTTAGCGACATACGCTACGACATGGTGGGCGATGATGCAAAGTGTGAAGGGAGACTAGAAAGAAATATGATTTTGATCTCTGTCTATTAAGTGGAATCATAATGTTAGTATATCTCTTAGTTATCTCTTCATATACTTATTTCTACAGGGTTAACCAAAATTATGCACTTAGTTAAGTATGATGAAAAATTATATAAATCCGTATATTACGGATTATTACCGATACACACATAAATCGAAGTACTGAATAGCTAGAATTGAGACTAACTTCATGTCAGAAAATCTAATGATTAATTTTTTTATGTACTTGTTTCGTTGATATACAAATAATGTAAAGGGATATTATTTGATTAACGGCAGTTCATGATTTTAATCCCACTTTCTCGTGCGTTCGCATCCCACTAGGCTTAGTTAGTTTAGTTTGGCTGCGGTTAGTTTGTTGTGATGAGTCTTTAAACGTTTGTTATATTTCACATAATAATTTTTACTTCTGAGTCAAATAATTCCATATAGATTTTAATATTACTTTGTAGACTAATAACTTTTTTTAAGTTTAAATTGAAGTTTTGTCCAATGAGTCCGATCTGTCCAGTTGCTTCCGCTTGGAGATTGTGTTTTCTCCATGTGAGACAACTGTAAGTAATACAGTCCTAGGTACTTTGCTTCAGTTTGTTGCAGCAGTTGGTATCGATTGAGTGTGATGATTAACAATTTTTTTACGGTTAAAGAAGGACACATGTGTTAGATTATTAAGCTAGTGTACTCTTGCAGTTTGTGTAAGACGATGTTTTTATCTTCATGGGATGTTAGGATGAGTGATAGTTATTAGCCATTTGCCTTTGGTAATTGTGACTCTTAAGGGCCTAATGTATATGTGGCCTAGAATTCTAGTCCTTCTGAAATATCAATAATTTATATAAATGTATTATTGAAAACAATTAAATACAATTCTTTATCTAAAATAATTAAAAATTAGACCAAGTGTATTTAATAAATCCAAATAAACGTAATGAATTCAAACGGCCCATAAACGTTTCCAATAAAAGCTACCAACAGCAAGTAAATTTCCATTTAGATTAAGTCCACTTCAGAATGGTGATATCCAAAGACAAATGGTGGCATACATAGAAGGTAAATCGCGGAACATTTAGTTAATTGAAACGTCTGGGGCTGAACTGAACACCAGAACAATTACACTGAGTGTTAACAGATGATAATGTATTCATTTCTCCCCTTTTCTGGTTCTCTTTGCCCTGGTTGCGCTGAACGGGGTTGATGCGGCTCAAAAACGGTTGATGCTACATTATGGGGACTTCCTATTTTTCATTATTGACTCAAAGGTAACGCATTATATCAGAAAAACTACTTTGATAAAATGTTTATTTTTTTCAGTTTACCATTCCATGAATTAAAAAATGACGATGAAGATCAATGAGCAGTTCTATTCTAACATTAATTATTACAGTTGTAATGTTAAGAGCTATGGTATACATATTGATAGAGCGTTGGTTTTTTCCACTTGCTTAGAGGAAATTAAATACGATTTTGGAAAGGTTTCATCGCTAAGTTCACCAATCAATAAGTGCACAATGTATCTTCCTGACGAGTCAGTGGTCTCGTCTTCACATAATTATGTAAAAGTAATTGTTTTGTTTGCAATATTTTTTTTTACTAGAAAAAAACTAAAGTTTTCTTTAGATAGTTTTGAAAGCGGTATATTAAAAGATACTACGGTTTGTTTTTGGAACTTGACTAAAAAAAACTTGGACACTAAAGGTTGATATTTTTCAACGGATGTGGTTTTTACTTTTTTAAGCACACTATGCTATTGAAAAAAAAAATGTTATCGGCCTTTCAGTAGACTATTAAATGATTTGAATTTTAAATAGTTATCCTATTTTTTATTGCAATGAGTTTAAAAACTGCTTGAAAAAAGAAAAATACATTGATTTATTGCAAACTAGCCTTGTGTCGGTACTTTTCTTAAACATAATCTCCAATTTTAAAATCTTTGTTTGTACCACCGTGTAATTTTTTAAATAAAATAAAAAAATAATACGTATGTACTTACGGTTTTGTCACAACATGAGCAATAAACTTTATCCATATCCATAGGTAGCTCTTTGTAAGGTTTTATCCAAGTTAAAACATTGCTTATTTTCGGCATTTTCAAAGCACAACAATTATTCACAATTAGAAATACACGTTGTTTGCGCCTCCAATTTTACAAAAAAAAAGTAAAACCAAGTGAAATTGACCGTCAAAATAAAGATTTTTATAAAAAAATTTTATAATTTTTATAATTTTATATTTTATTTTATATTTTATATTTTATAATTTATAAAAATTTCTACCTAGAGACAGAAATTGGTTTACACAAACCCTTAATTCCAGGACAAAACGTGACAAAACTATAAGCCGGTGTCTTTTATTAGTTACTATACCAAGAATTTTAATACCAAGTGAAAATAAAACAAAATTAAATATTGGCATTTTGATGCTATCTGTAAGTTTGAATATAACAATATATAGTTAACACCAAATTTTCAAATTACATGCAATTTATGCTCACTTTTATAAAAATATGCATAATTTAACTTTTTTGCACTTTGTATGCATTATATGCAAAATATCCAATTTGTATCTTTGCCTGTCCGAAGAACTTGTAGTCTGTCCCTCGAAAGTGTAGACGGCGTTTTAAAATATATATAGATTTTTTTTTATTAACAGTTTTAAAGCGTGCTTTTTACAAGATTTTTTCACGAATTTTCACTTTTATGGACTGAAATTATCTTTTTACTAATATCACAAATAAGTTTAAATAGGAAATCATTTATTCTTTTATTTATATAACCATTATTTAGTTTTACCAATTTTTGTCGTGAATATATCTGCTTGCGACATATTCATGACAATAGGTTGAACAAAAAAAGATTTTGTAACATCGATTTTCCGCTCCAATCTTTTTATGGCGTTGCTTCAAACTACGAATTCGTTACCCTCTGAGTTAAATAAAATTCGTAAACCCGTCGTGTGATAACGTCTCGCACGCTATGAATTCTACGACAACAAAAAGAAAAAAGTTTGACCGGGAATAACGGGATGTTGAATTGGTGATATGGGGGTTGCACGGTTAGAAAGTGGATTTATTGGTTAGAGGAGGAATGAATATTTTAGGAGCAAAAACTGTTAGTAATGAATAAAACGTCAATAAATCTATGCCAGGAATCTGTGCGAGACCAAAATTTTTATTATTTAAATAAATTATTTATTGATATAGGTTGTTTGTTTTTTATGTAAATTATATTAAATTTACATATTTCATTCTAATTTTACCCTCTTTCCAAAATGTGTATATTTTAAAAATGGACAGAAAGGATTCCAAAAAATGTTTGATTAAGGCAGTTGTATTTGTTCTATTGTTTTTTATGCTGTTAACGTGTGCAATAATAATTGATCTGTAAATACTGATGCGTCTGTCCAATATATGGTAGAGTCACTACTTATGGCTACTTTAGAAATTGTGCTAAAAATAATGCTATTTTTACTTTCGAATCAATCAGCTCTACTATGATATTAACTAATCATAAGGATTCAATCTATAATAAAAATATGTTGCTTCTAGTCATCTGTTTCTAGATTTAGCTGTACAATTTTTCCAGTTTTGGCCACCTAAAAACTAATTAAAATAGAAATACAAGCTGATATGTATATAAAACAAAAAATAGAAATTCGAAGATTTCTAGTTGTTTGACACCAAAATTCAGATTTTTCCCTAAATCTGTGCCTTCTAAAATTTACAATTTTCAAAGAAAGCAGGCGATAAATGGAACAAATCTTACACGAGGAATCTAAAATTGCATTCTACGAAAAATAGGTTCATCTATACCAGAATCTTTCGTGAACTCGTTGCGTATACTCAAAATAAGAGTAAATAAATATATAAAAAAAACAGTTAAAATTTGATTTGACGTATAGTGCTGACGTAGTACCCCGTCGCTTTGACGAGTCTTGCTAGAACGAAATACGTATACACGAATACGTCAAATCAAATCTTAATTGTCTTTTCAGATACATATATGCTTAAAACTTACTACAAAAATAGGTAAATCAAAATAAATTTCGGGTAACACAAATAAGTAAAAAGCTTTGAAAAAGTCTGTAAATAGTGTTGTTTGTGATTTCATATTTGTTCATAAATGTGTAGTTGTCCTGGGAAACTAGTCTTAAATTTTTGTGTATCCTTGTTCTTGGATAATGGACTTGGGTAGTTTTTACAAAATGTTGCCTTTATCTATACTGCAAACGTTATTTTTTATAGGACAAAACACACTCTTCATTTTTGAAATATTGTATCTCATACTCTTCCAATGAAAGGATATCTATTTTGGAAACATATTTTGTAGCGTTTGCAATTTTATTGATTCTTTGGTGTATATTGAAATCCAGAAAGAATTTTTTCCATATTTCTTAGTTCGTATCTTTCAAGTTAAAATATAAACAATTTTAGAGTTGTTTATTTATTTAGCAGCTACGTATTTTCCTATGGATATTTCTTTGATTTAAGCCTCCCGATGTACTGCGTTTTCAAATTATTAATTTACGTCTTAATTTCTGTTGTGTTTTGTTTATTTCAAGGTATGCGATCAATTTTTAAAGATAATTTCATCACTTGCATTGGAGTCGCGGTGAACAGCGGTGGTCTTCAACGTTATGTCCAAATTTTTCGTCTAATTTGAATAGTTTCTTTGTTTTTCATCTTACGTTATGGAAGATTAGTAGTTTTGCAGTTAATTGTGCAGTACGTGTTACGTTACGTGAAGTTGTTCCAGTTTTGTAAAAATGTATTGCTGATTTGTTTATTCCTTACCTATGTTTGTCCCCGTCTGATCAACATTCCAGATCATTGAAGCAGTTTTTTTTGTTCGTGTTCGGAGATTTCCCATCCAGTCCTACCCACAGAAATTTAAATGGATCCAGTTCCCGACCCCAGGCATTATGCAGAGTGAAATTTATTGAAATTTAAGGTAACTTTTGTGTTTAAATTTAAAGTAAAGACAGACATTTTTTAATTAATATTTTGATTTCGTTTATAATTTGAGAAATTTTTGATAATTAATATTGTAAATTTTAAGGTTTGACTTTAGATGTCATTTTAATTTTTTCTATTTTAAATTTATTGTTAACGTATGACAGCTATTTTTATTATTTTTAATTTTCATTTGTTTTTTTTTAAGGTTAACCTCTATGCGGTAACATTTGTAAGTTTATGTAGTATCTCTAACTCCTGGAGTTTGTAAATGGATGAAATGTAAGTTTTTTTTGTATTTTTGTATTATGCGACTGTTGATGTGATATTTTTGCATTGTCTATTTTTGTTACTGTTTGTGGTGACACAACAATAAATGTTAAATTTTTTCTTAAAATTTTGTTTATTTTTTTTAAGTAACCCTTTTTTGAGTTTCCATTTGAAAAAGATATCTTTTTTACGTTTAATAATTATTTCGATAGTTACAACTAGCTCTTTGCCATTTACTTATCCACGACCCCAGCTCTCCTAACAAAACCTGAGTGCCGTTCATAACAATATGACAATCTCATCTCAGAAAACTAAAACAATAGTAGTCAGCAAATAAACAACCAGATGTAAAGTAGAAATTGATGGCATCAGTATTGAACAAGTAATTTAAATTAAATACCTGGGAATTACACTGTCTAGCTCTGGAGACGTGGACAAAGAAGTGAGAGATCAAGTGCAACAAGTAAATAGACTGTCAGAATGCCTTAATAACACTACATGACGAAACAGACACTGAGATGGAGTGAAGAATTTATTTATGAAGCCAGTGTAAGACCAATAATGACATATGCCTTAGAAACAAGACCTGACACAGCCAGAATGCAAAGGCAGAAATGGGAGTACTGAGAAGAATTACAGTGTATAAATGAATGGACCCAAAATAGAAAATAAAAAGAATGAAACAACCACATAAGCAGAATGGAGGAGACTCGGGTCGTCAAAATAGCAAGAGATAAGCCACCAATCGAAAGAGGAAGTATAGGACGACTGCGCAAAAGATGGAGTGACAACCTTCCGTGTAGGTGTTAATCCGCCAATAAAGAAACAGAATTGCTTATAAAGAGGAAGAAAAAGAAGAAGATTAATATGTTGTCGATATTTTACTTAGTTGTTGAAATCCGGCAAGCATGAAGTCTTCCATCTTGAGATCATCGATATCAAACATTTAAATATTTTTTTGATCTGGTTCCATGAAATCAACATCGTCTACATTACTATCAGTTTCCTCCAGACTTTCCGTTCTTCTGAAAAAGAACCTGAATCTAGACCTTGTGTTTTAGGTTTTATCGTTTTATCATTTGTTGTTTTTTGTTCCATTTTTCGACTTTTTTATGCCTTCTTCTGTTATGCTTTCGAGCCTGATTTCTTTCTTGCATTTGTTTTTCTGTATTAGTTTTAAGTTTCTCATATTCTTAATGATACTTCACTCACTTCTTTCAACTGTAACAACACTTAAAGTGTATTATTTTTTTCCTTTCCGGAAAACCCTCAACAAAAAAAAAACCGAAAGAGTCAGGTTCCGTTTGTTGAGGGAAAGAGAGCACATTCTAAAATACTGTTAAAGAAATCGGTTTTTGTGCAAAAAAATATTACGTTTGACTTCTAAAACTACTATGTCGTAACTTGATCGCCCAATTAATCAGAATATAAAGATTTCGAAAATACAGCGCTTATCATATTAACATTTATAATAGACACCAGGCGTATATTTAGAAGAGCATTATTATCAGATTCTGGATCTTCTCTCACCAAGTTTACTTTACCTTTCCATTCATGGATTCTTCTTTTGTTTACAAATCTACAATTTACAAAATAAGACTTTGTGAGAGGACTGAATTGAATCAGAGCTTACCATCTAGCTGACCATTATTGGTTAAATAATGTACCAATGAATGCTAATAATACCAATAAATGCTTGTTTTTTAATATTTTTTTCAGCCTTAACCTCTTTAACGTCATTATTTCAGCAGTATAATCGCTTTAAACTTGATATTTTAGGCATCTTGTAATAAAAAATAGCCAAATGCTATAACAGACAGTCATATTAAAAATTGTTTCGCACGAATTATTGCATTATATCAAAATTCGAGTTAAAAAGTTTCCAATTTCCGTTAAAAATGTAAAATTCGCGAAGTGCTTACGTCGTGACAGTTTCACCGGGGAAAATCATCGAAAATAAAGCATCGACGGTGACGGCGACGACGACGACGGGAAAACGTCCATTAGTTTGTCGGTGCTGCTCCCTGAAATCTCTTAATCAGGCCATTAGCGAGTAGAGTAGGCTGTGCTTCGCTAAGCATCATCTCTCTCTCTCTTTCACGTAAAGCCTATTATGATATTAGAACAGCCCTTTCCTGCTATTATACGAGACCACTTCAAAGGTTTTGCTAAACATGGACATTATCATGCTAAATAAATCTCGTCTATAATATGTTCGTTATGCAGGTTGGTTTAGAGTATTAAAAATGTATGATTGGCACTTTAATTGTGGACAAAATTTCCATGTTGCGGTTTATATAGTTTATGTTCACTATATTCTTAGGCCCAATTATATTTAATCTTAATTAGAATTCAAATCATGGATTGCAATAAAAGAAGCAGATATTCGTCGCGTATATATATATATATATATATATATATATATATATATATATATATATATATATATATATATATATATATATATATTATTGTGATTTTTCAAGTCTTGGTGCGCCAAGCAATTAATTAGCTAATTAATTAATTAATTAATTAAAATTATTTAAATAATATGATTATGACTCTATCACACTTTTTAATTCTCTTATCTCAGGGTTAAATTCGTGCTTCAATATCTATGCTATTACATGTGAAAGGTAAGGTCCAAAGAATACCGGAATAATAAAAAACATATAGGATCAAACATTATATATTGAAATAAAATAATGAAATAAAATTCACACTCAAATGTTTTCAATAAACAATAGCTCATATAACGATTCTCAAAATTTTGTTCTACGTACGTGAACCTTCAAAATTAATGGTACAAACAATATTAGTTGAAATCTCAAAATCTCAAATATTATTCTAAATCTCCCACTCAAATTATTTATATCCTTTCTAAATTAAGTGTAAAAATTGTGTTATCAATAAAAGAAAAACTGCAGAAACAAAACTATCTCTCTCTGATGATGAGTGGTCCAAATCCTTGTTCCTTGTAGACTATATTATCTACTCTCAGCCGCTCCCTATTTAATCAGCAATCTTACAACAAATTATTGCAAGTTTATCGTCCTTAATGATCTCCTTCAAATGCACGAATCGTTCAAATTATGCTAGCTTCTTCTTCTCTCAATAAACTGAATCTCTCGTTTGCCTGAGTGAAAAATGACTCTTGGAATATCTTTTCTTTACGATAAACTGAATCTCTCGTTGGCCTGAACAGTGACTCTTGGAATATAAGTAGAAAAATATGACTTACAATCTTTTACTGGATCAGCTTCTGTCAGATACACTAACTACACGAAAACTCACAAACTGCTACTGCTTCCTACCTTTGGGAAACTACCCGAGAAACAACGGCCGTTCGCCTTGCACCCTTGGAAACCAACTGACTATCTTTTCTCTCTCAAAAATCTAGCTAAACCTTCATTCCTACATACCTATCCCACCTTTTTTAATCTCCGCCAATCAAAGCTCGTCACAATTCTCCCATTTTTTCATTTCGATAACAAACAAATTTTTACCTATAATTATAAAATTTCCTAAAACTGATTTACAAATAATATTTTTCTACAATTCTTAAAAACTAACAAAAACCTCTTTCTAAAATCTATTCTATTGTCCTTAATCACTGCATTAATGTATTTGGAAAACCCGGTTCAATTGTCTTTGGATTTCACTTAAAATTATGCGGGTCACTCAAGTATATTATAACAAAGAAAATAATTTATGCATAGCTTACATTTTGTTTAATACAGGTAATCCAAAAATTTAAAGACTTTCCTTCTTCGAAATGTTTGTTGGTTATTATCCTACTTATCTAAATTATTTTAATGTTTTGAACTTTGAAATATTTTAAACAAACCAATATTTTTCTCGATTTTACATATCATAACAATTATATATATATAATATATATATATATATATATATATATATATATATATATATATACAAACGCTTTGCAAGAGTTTTACAAAACTGTAAAGGAGTGATACAAAGAGGAAACCAAGCTTCAGTGGCCTTACTCTGCACAATTCTATTTAAAATTATGAAACAGAAAAAGTATTCTTCGATCTCCACCTTTTTCGATTAGCCATTCCTCTTCATTTATAGCTACATCTCTCTTCTCTCCATTCTAATACTGGACTTTAAGTCGCATTACATGTGAGTACCATAAAAGTTGTGTGGATTCTACTGTATCTTCGGTATTTTTAATATTTTCTGTTCTTTTTCTTATTTTTTTTATTTGGTATGTGATTAAGTCTGGACATCCGATACGCTTATCTTAGTCCATTTTTACCACTTCCAGTTTTTCTCTTCTTTCCTCGTCATTTGCCAAAATTCAGATACGTACGTCAAAATTGTTCTTACAATCGACTTCTAGATTGTCATTTCTGTTTGTAAACTAATTTAAGAGACCAAAGTAATAAGTTTAGTGTTTGTACCATATTTCAACCCTGTTGGATTTTCTGATAAATGTATGGTTTTGATTTAATTTTTTCACATCTTCATATCTCTAATCGAGAGTTGAGGGTCTCTTACTTTGTCCTTTATTTTAAAATACTTCGTTTTGTTAAAATTAATGATCCTCAATTTTTGTATTCTTCGGTTAGCTTTCAAATCATATAATCCATATCTTTCGCCATTGTCATGACGATCAAGTGATTATTTGTCATAATCACTTGATCGTCTACGAAGAAAAGCTTCGTTATATACTTGTTTATCAGTTCTATTCTTACCTGTGCATTTTCTCATTCAGTTGTTAAATACTTCCTGAATATAGAGAAATATGTCTGAAATTTTATTTTCCAGTTTAACGACAGATTTTGCATTTATGTAAACGTTCGCCATAGATAACAGTAATGTATGCATTACTTAGGCCTGCCTTCGTAAATATTTAAATAATTTTTTAAGTGTACTGTGTCCATCGAGCAAAAAGACAAAAGAGTGAATCTAATCCTTATGAAAAGGAGACCAAAAAAGTGGCTCTGATGGCGGACATATCCGGAAATGCGAATGCGCCAAATTTAAATTTTCCGACACTTATTAACTAGCAGCTAAGAACAAAATATTTTCATCGTCCATCACGATCAACTTGTTGACGAAATGCACTCGCCTTGACGCACGGCAGCATCTCGGAATTCTCTCTAATTGATCCTCTGTGTATTTTGAAGTTTTCTTCTTTCCGGTAGATAATATTGTTACTCGATAGGGTCCTGTATACTGTAATCTTTCCAACATGAAATCTTCTGGCCAGTTTTCACTGTGAGACCCCAATTTTGTTAGCTGCTTCAATCAGTCTTGCCTCTCTTATATGGTTCAAAATCCGCGGTCGGTCACTTTTATGCAAGTTAACACATGGTATCCCTTCTTCACATTCTCTGATTGTGCGATAAATTGTCGATTTGCTTTATGTTTTGATCTCGATAAATATTAACAATATCTCGTTTCGACATTCGCCCAACCATATTATAAACACCTCAACGAATATCAATTTTATAAGACATTTTGCAGAGCACAAACCAAAATATTCTGCTTTGTTTATTAAATGTCAATAACTGATGACATTTCAATTCCATGGCCAACCTTGTTAAATGAATTTCGCTTCTCAATCAGACCAGGTGGAATTTTTCACAAAACTTTAGGACCATACGTTAGTAGCTAAATTGATCTGATCATATAGTATCGGTATGTAAACATGCCAACTTGAAACTCTTTTTGGTCCGTAAATGTTTTACACAAATATCTCTAACCTCTGTTAGTAAACTTTACTCAATATACGTTAGACTTATTCCTGAGTTTTCCGGGTCATTGTGAAATCCCAATCTCAGTTGCGATAAAATCCTACTTGAAAATGTTCAGCGTAAAGCCACAAGACTGGCATACGGCGGTGTAAGACCTAATTATGAAGATAGACTATCCGTTCTTATTCTTCTTAAGGTGCCGTGCATTTCTGCGTAGGCGTCCACCGTTCATCGTCTTGTCAGATGAGATGTTAATTAGTCAGGATTACATAATCCTGTGACTATCTATGACTTATCTCATTATATTCCAATAGCAATGTCGTCGAGGTGTTGTAATTACATCCTTCTGTATTTTAAAACATAATTTTGGAAACCTAAACACCATATTCACTTTTAACCAATACGTAAGATTAAGAGGTCATCGTTACAAATTAAAGAGAAAACAAAACTACTGCAAGATCCAGGGTGAACTTCTTGTCAAACAGAATATTTAATATCTGCAACAATTTGGATCAAGACCCCATTTCGGCAAGTATAACTTTTGTATGATGTATTTAATTGTAACTGTATTAGTTTTATAAGGATTTTTTTTTTGTTTTTTTTTTATAATAGGCCAAAATCATAACCCCTCTGTCCTCATTTGTGGTATATTAATAAGAATACTAATAAAAAATTCTGTAATATATTGTGACAGAAAAATCTCAAAGTGTGTTCAAATACACACATATTTAAAAACAGAGTATCTCAAGTAAAAGTTCGTATAATCTATGTTTAACAGCATCTTGAAATCTCCTTAATAACTTTAAATCCGCAAAGTCTGCTTAACAACATCAAGAGACGATGCAGACGTGCCATAACTTCTTTTTATGCCACATAATTCAGCCACTCTGTCGGTAGAAGTCTGTAGCTTTATTCAAAAGAGAAGTTTCAAAGCATATTAGCCACCCAATCACGTACAGTATTTTGCTTATTAACGTTTCCGTACAGTAACTTTTAAGGGGATTTAATAAATGAAGGAAAAAACCGAACGACCCTTTTCAGAGTCTTTTTAAATGTATCACTTTGTTTGTCGTGGAATATTTCTTTATATACTTGTTTGTTTTACTTGAATATTGAATATTTGCATATTTCTTCATGTATTCATGTATATTTTTGTGATAAGAGTAAGTTGATTTTTAAATAATGTAGAGCAAAAAAAATGTATATATACAGTCGAAATATTTTTCCTCTTCCAATCTGCCTGACAAATAATAACTAAATCAATTAACATTTACAGCAATTTTACATTCATAAAATGGATAAAAGTGTTTGTTACATTGTGTTCTAAAGTACTTTTTAATTATTATAAAATATTATGGTCGTTCTTCAATGGTCATATGATAAGGTTTGTTTATTTTTCTTTTTTTAATCCAGTTGTCAGAGATTCCACTTCAAAGCAGTCTAATTGTTACCTCAACAACTATAATGTAATAATTCAGTAGCTGTTAATAAAACTATATTTTATTTTATCACCGTCAATCGAGATGAAGCAGACACAAGGCATTAGAAACAATTTAAAACTATAATTACATTCGAATTGTCCATTTCTAATTTCCAAGAAGAACCACAGCCGTTTAACCTCTGAAGTCTAAGAAAAGCCAGTGTCGATTTGTAAAAATCCATTTATATAATGAAAGACACAAAAAGGAAGCAAAAAAAGAAAAGAAACCAATTCTTTCGAAAAGAAATCCACCCAATCATCACCTTTTATCTATATATCTCAGTAACATCACTAGAAGTGAAAATCCAGGACTTTCAAGACAATCCAGGTATTCTTCCCATTAAGCCAGAATCCAAAGTAGCACCCATGATTTTATCCAATATTTCCAATTGGAACCAATAGCACAAGAAATCGAAACATTGGAATTTCAATGTCAACCTACAACCACGGCTATAGAAAATGGACTAAGTTTACAAAACTTTAGCAAAACATTGCAGTGTCTTCTCAAAACAGCCAAGAGAAAACTTGGCTGTTTAAAAATAAAAAGTTTATATAGCAACCAAAAATAAAAGAAGTCTTATAAATAGATTAGGAAATATTATAAAATCCATCTCAGGAAACCTAAATCAAGAAGACATAAAAAGATCATCATCATCATCATCATCACAGTCATTAACATTAGTAGATGTGTTGTGGTTCATAATTGGGCTTCAGCAGCTCGGACAGTTTGATTGATAATATTTCTCCACTGGTCGCGGTCATCAGTTATATGTATTGCCTCAGTATACTGTTTATTGAGAAGCTTTTTAGTAATGTCCGCCCATCGCTGTGAAGATCTTCCGCGTTGGCGTTGAGGCTGAGGCCTTCCTTGGACCACCAACTGCTCCATTTTGTGATCACTTCGATGGATATGGCCAAAGAACTTTAAAATTCTAGAGTAAACGGTACTAGAGAGACGCTGATCCGGTTTAATTTCATCCAGAACCGAGATATTTGTACGGCGAGCCGTCCATGGAATTCGAAGCAGGCGTCTCCATGTCCACATTTCAAAGGCGTCTATACGTCGTCGATCTGATTCTTTGACTGTCCATGTCTCGCATGCATAGTAAAATATGGAAAAGACCAGAGTTGAAACGAGTCTCTTTTTGTTTGTCATAGTAATGTGACGATCATGCCAGACCCCGTTTAGTTCACTCATTGCTGCTCTTGCTAGTTGAATGCGTCTTCTAATTTCGGATTCACAACTACCTGTGTTGTTAACTAGAGCTCCAAGATATATCATAGATGAGACTACCTCGCATCCCGCAATAGTTTGGGTTTCAGGAAACTGTTGTTGGCGATCAATAACCATGATTTTGGTTTTGTTGTAGTTAACCATGAGTCCAAATTTAGCACTTTCTACCTCGAGTTTTTTTAATAATTTAGTAATTTCTTCTGGAGTAGAGGCTAGAAGTGTAGTGTCGTCTGCGAAACGCAAGTTAGATATCTTAACACCACCTAGGTATACTCCTCCCTCCCAACCATCCAAAAACTCTGCGCATTATGAACTCCGAATAGATGTTAAATAATAAGGGAGATAAAACGCATCCTTGGCGTACTCCCTTCTCCAAAGTGCATTTGTCAGACAGATATCCGTCCATTCGAATATAGGCCAGGTTATCTTGATACAGTTTGCTAATAAGGTGAGTCAAGTGTTTAGGTACACCCATTGTCGTCAATATGTTCCATAGTTTGTCCCATCTAACATTATCAAAGGCCTTTGTATAATCGACGAAACATATAAATATCGGGATCTGGTATTCTCTGGCTTTTTCTATGATGTTTCGTACATTAAGGATTTGTTCTCTAGTACCTCTGCCAAAAGACTGGAACAATGCAGTAATAGTCTTGTTACACAAAAAAGGCGATATTACTAAATTAGAAAATTATAGACCCATCAGCCTCTTGACACATATGTACAAACTCTTTATGAAAATCTTAACAAAGAGGCTAACACCTAAACTTGATTTCTATCAGCCCAAAGAACAGGCAGGCTTCAGGGCAGGATGTGGCACAAATGACCATTTGCATACCATAAAGATCTTAATAGAAAAGTGCATCGAGTACAACATACCACTGGTTCTTGCATTTGTCGATTACGAGAAGGCTTTTGATTCTGTAGAGTTTGAAACAATACTGGAAGCCCTAAATCAAAGCCGAATAGATTACAGGTAAACGACACTTATCAAAAACATCTATCAGAACGCTACATCAAGTATACGACTGCACGAAGACACAGAAAAATTCAGCTTAGGTCGAGGAGTTAGACAAGGAGACAATATTTCACCAAAATTGTTCACGGCAGCTCTAGAGTCAATATTTAAGGGTATTCAATGGCAAGATATGGGCATCAATATAGATGGAGAAAGATTAAATCACCTAAGGTTTGCAGATGATGTTGTATTAATCGCAGATAACTTACATGATACAGTTACTATGATGCATTCGCTTAAAAGTCTGTCTGAAAGAGCAGGATTAAAGATAAACTTTGAGAAAACTAAAATTCTAACAAATCTCGTAATGAGTGGAAATATAACTATTGACAATAATACCATACAACAAACAGACACTTACAAATATCTGGGACACGAAATCAAAATAAGCAGAGACAATCAAACACATGAAATACAGAGGCGAATAGGTCTAACATGGGCAGCATTTGGCAAATTAAGCCATATTCTAAAAAGTTCAATTCCCATGTGTCTCAAGCGAAAGGTTTATAACCAATGTGTTTTACCTGTACAAACTTATGGAGCAGAGACTTTAACACTCACGCAAAAATCTGCGAATAAACTTAGAGTTACACAACGAGCCATGGAACGTGCAATGCTGAACGTGAGCCTTCGAGACCACATAACAAACCAACAAATCAGGCGAAGATCAGGAGTTCAAGACGTCATCGAAAGAACCACGACGCTTAAGTGGAACTGGGCAGGGCACTTAGCCAGAACACAAGATGGACGGTGGACAAGACGTATTATGGAATGGAGGCCCAGAAATTATAAAAGAAGCCGAGGACGACCACCGACTAGATGGACCGATGACATTAAACGTGTAGCGGGAAACTGGCTACAAGCGGCCCAGTGTAGAGAACACTGGAAAGAATTGAGAGAGGCCTATGTCCAGCAGTGGACGCGATTGGCTGATTGATGATGATGATGACCTCTGCCCTTTACAAATCCAGCCTGCTCAGGTGCTATTTGCCAACTTATGAAGTTTTCTAGACGCCGTTGCAGTATGTAGAGGATCACCTTACTGGCGTGTGATATTAGAGCTAATAGCCTGTATTCACAAAAAGATACGATGCTGCAATTCAGCCACTTAAACTCAATCAACAAAATATTATTAATATCATCAATAACTAATTAAACCTTAAATAAGAAAATAATGAATAACTATTACAATGACGCTACTAATCCACAATCAAGAGATAATAGCCGCAGAAATTAACAAAATCTTAACCATTGATTTCAACCATTACATGCAAGTTCGAAACTTTATAGACCAGTTGAATTTAGCCTTACAAAACATTATACAAATATAAGATGACCTACAGACAACAATCACATTCGCAAAAAATTAAAACTCGTCATAGTGAACTTATAAAAACAGAAGCAATATCCAGAAAATGCTAGAACGTCATCCCGCTTCTCAGCTGCAATACCCCCAAAAAGAAGATCTGATGAGATACTACGAGATAGTAGAAGTAGATGGTTACTATTCCAACCACTCTCTAGTCTTTATCTTACATTTCTCCATTCTTTATTCCCAAGTATTCACATGTTTCCATTTATGTTCACTGCAAGCCATAAATAACACAATAATTATTCTATCTGGACCATATTTGGCTTCTAATTCAGAACTTTTTCAATACATGTAAAACATTCCATGTAAAAAAAACGAACCGTGGAAACCGTGAACAAAAAGACAATTTTACTCGATGGCACAGCAGAAGGAACAGCTTTAAGTTTATTGTTTATTACTTATTAATAAACAAGATTGTGATTTTTTTGAGGTTATTCTATAGTATTTTTTAAAATACAATATAAACATTTGATAACATTTGATAACATATTACATATAAAGTCATGTTTAATCAAACTGAAGTAAAACACGAAGTTGGTGAGACGACTTGCAATGAAGTAAAACAAGAAATTGGTGATGTGGCTTGCAAAAGAGAAATAGATAACAAAGTAGATGAAGTTCTACAGGATAGTTTTAAAATTGAAATTAAGGAGGAACCTACCAGGAAAAGTACAAATGATACATGTGATTATTTAGATGTAAAGAAATGTCTTAAAGCTGAATTCAAACAAGATGATGGTAAGTAAATAAAGAGTAGTTACTTATCTCCTTGGAAATATAACATATAAATAATGATTGGGTAATTATTTACATTAGTAAGGTTTTTTGGATTAGTCTGAAATTTGAACAGAAGATTGTGCTTTATTTTTTATTCACTTTACAATTTATACATTTTTTCTCGCCGAGCTATAGTTTATCTGTATTTCTCATTAAAAGTTAGTGTAAAATTTAGTTCCAAGAAAAGTTTACATTAACTCCAAAGCAACAATAGAAGAAGAACCGTTAACCCTGCCAAAGATCAAAATTAAACTTCAAAGGGAAGATCCAACAGTGAAGCCTCTAAAATTAGACAGAATCCAATTTGATGAACTGCATAAACTCTCAACAGAAGAAACACTTCAATTCGTGTATTTAACAATGAAGGACCATTATCTTCTATGGACACCACCAGTATATATCCTAGCAACAGCCCTTATCATTATTTTGGTGTTCAAATTACGAAAGTTGGGAAAAAGAACAAAACTGAAGAGGAAGAAGAAGCAGATACAGGTGATCCAGAATCGATGCCTTAAGTTTTGTTCATTTTTGACAAAACTTCCCACGGAGATGGAGAAATCATGGTGCAGTAATATACTAATCAGCGTTTCTATATATTACCTATATATCCTAAATCAATAAAGCATTGCAGTATAGTTGTAAAAGTTAATGAAAAGGATCTTTTAAAAAGTACATTCGTCATTGAAAACCTTTAAGTTGCGGCTTGCATCCAGTTACTGCTAACACGCTTCCGGTTGTCTATCTGGTTGGTGAGCGTCCTCTGCTTCGAAGGGCTTCTTGGTCGTCACTCGACAATCATTTTTTTTTTTCTATTGGGTATCTTATAATCTGGCTGTCTTGCCCAATTTCATTTTAGCGACGCGATTTTTTCTCTATGACGTATTTATTCGTTTGAGATTTAGTCTCTTAGGGAGACATCCAACATCTAATGCTCCATAGCCCTCTGAGTCACGCGAATCTTATTCAGTATCTTTTTGTGAGTGTTAATGTTTCCATTCGATAAGTGAGTACAAGTAATACACACTTGTCAAAGATTTTCCGTTTTAAGGCTAATAGATCGTCCAATTTAACTACATAGTTTAATTTACCAAACTCTGCTTAGGCTTATCCTATGCGAAGTGAGACCTCACATGTCTGGTTATCTCTGCCCAACCGAAATTTATGTCCTAAGTACTTATACGATGCTGTCTGGACAATATCCCTTTTATCAACAAACAACAGTATTTCGATTTTGTACCAGATTAGTCACTATTTTCGTCTTGTTGTTAGTCTTTAGTCTGAGCTCTAAGAAAGTATAGTATAATTTTTTTAAAATGTTATTATTGCATCACCTATAAAATTGGCTATAAAGAAGATGTCATCTACAAATTTTAAAATGTTCTAAAAGCGTCGCGTCGTGAATAGCTTTGAAGAGACTTTGTCTCCTTGCTGTACTCCTCGCTGTCTACGCGAATTTAATTGTTTCTTGTTTATATATTCTAACGATAGCTGTGACATTTTGGTAGATATATTTGATTAAACATGTACATTTGGTCTACTCGGCATTCTGTTAATGTTTTTAACATTTTCTATTGAGTTATGGTATCGAATGCTTTCTCGTAGTTTACCAATATCAGTGCCAATAATTTGTTGCATTTTGCAGACTTCTCTATCCATTTATTTATCGCTAGTAAGTGATCGTTAGTGCTATATCCCGATCTAAATCCAGCTTGTTGTCTACGCTGACAGAAGTCTAACATTGATAGAAGCCTTCAGTTTTTTTTTGATAATTTTGGTGAAAATTTTATGTGTAAGAGCAAAATGATACGACAGTAGATTTTGGATATGTTATGTCTGCTTGCTTTTGTAATAAAACAATGACTCCATTGAAGTTTTTCCTTGATAGGTACATTCGGTGATAAGTTTGGACAAAGCCTGGATAATTTGATATCCACCTAGTTTGAATGTCTCCATCCGTCATCCATCCGTTATCGCCAGTGGAGTTGTTATTTTCTATTTTGGTCTGTTTGCATGTATGCCTAACTTAATATTTTTAGTTTAAAACCACATTCGTACGCATCTATTATTTTTCCTGAACTCTGCTTAAGTCGGCAGTGTATAATTCCCAATAATATTGTAAATATAACATTTAAAAAAGTCTTATGCCTACATATTGTCAAACTCTTTTGTCGTTTGTCTGACATATATGAATTTTCCAAGACCCAGTCCTCTGAGATCATCTCTAGTGTCCACAAGAGGCAGATTCATTTCGGCATGCATTGCATATCCACTGTTCGTTATTAATTTCTGCAGATATTTCTCGTATGTTAGGGTTTTTTACACAATAAATAAACGTCTTTTCTTTCTCTGCACACTTTAGTTGCTTATGAAATGATCCGTAAAAATATGGAAAAAAAAACATATATGATCCAATATCTTACGAACGTGTTATATGAAAGGCTTTATAATAAAATCGTGTCCGTGCTACGTTATAAAGCTATTAAAGTTATCAAATGTAACACTTCGGTTTCGACTATTTCCCATTTCTTCCGGAATTCTTTCTAAAAGCTTCCCGAATAGAAAACTCAGGATACAACTCCCAATTCCTGATATATACCCATCTACTTGATATTGAGACTTGAACTTCCGATTCTTCGCACGTTTTCTGTCGGCGAGACTAATACGACGTTCATTGCGTAATTTAGTCACGTGACGCATTCTTCCTACTCCCTGCCCCTGTCGTCGGATCCCCTCTCTGGACACCCTAACAATGTTATTATGTATTATACTACTAAGCGGGCATAAACGTGATGGTAAAAATGTCATCTTTTGTACTGGAGGGCCGTTGTCGGTTCGACTAATGTTTGATAAGCAGGGCCGTATCAACTGGCATCTTAGAGGAATGTAGTTTATGTTAAATGGTTTTTAATCTAATATTTTATTAATACAAGTGTATTCTTCTTCTCCTACATACTATTACTAGAGATTTGTGATCACTACACTAAAATCTTGTGTGTAATAATTCAATTGTCCTAAATTTAAGATTTCGGTCAGACTGTACCAAAAATATTAGGTAGACAGTTTTTGTGGCCTGACTTATACTGGGTTATAAAAACACATTTACAGATAGATTTACATCGATGATTAATTTGGAAAAAAATTGGAAAAATCCTTCGTTTTATCATTGAGTGAAAGCAATGCTTCATTGCTCCCTTTGATTGTAATATAAATTTTTCTGTATTCGAGAAATGTGACGTACCAGAAAAAAATTTCAAACACATCCTTTATACTAATCCATATTTTTACTAATCCATACATATATGCAAAAGGAGTAGGGGCGGCTTTCATAACAGATTACTATAAAAGTTCCTCTCAGCTTCCTTCCCAGACCTCCATATTCTCGCTGAACTATTTTCTATCCTCCAGGCATTACCGTTTGTCAACACACATGACATCAATTACTGTCTAATCATCAGCGACTTCTTGAGTGCATTAACAGCCCTAAAGCAATTGTACCCCAAACATCCAGCCCTGCTTTGAAGGGCTGGATGGGTACTTTCAAATTGCGAGATAAGTGAAAATAATAAAACCGACATAATCAGCAAAAAATGTAAGTGATAATCCGTTAACAGACATCATAACTACCTGTGTTCATACTGATTTAAAGTAATACAAATTTAAAGTAACAAAATCATGACAAAATTGGAATAATTCAAACTCTACTTTAAGAACTATCAAACAAAGTGTGTTGCTGTGGAAACTTTCTACTGAGAAAAGAGATCAAGTCATCATATCAAGATTGCGACTTGGACATACAAAGATAACCCATGATTTTATGAATGATGATTTATGATTAATGAAGGAATTTTCTCCGATGTTTGATGTGTGTCATAATAAACTAACAGTACAACATACAGTGTGTAAAAGCCAAATGGAATAAATTCAATATTTAGGTTACTGTACATATTTATAAAAAATCCCGAAATACGTCAAATTTAAATTATAACTTGACATTCTTTAACGTGAAAATGCAACCCCTACCTTCAAGTCCTTAGAATGACAGGTACAACCCCCAATTTTTAAAATGGGAAGTATAGGCTTGTGATATATCATTCGAAAGGTCTTTTCATTCTTCATTCAAAAATGTTGTCGCTTTTAAGTTTATTAAGATTAATTAAGAAAAAATAAATTAAAATCATGTGGTTACCGAAATTCGCTAAAATATACTCAAGGCTTATTTCCCGTTTAGGTCTTAATAATGAGAAAGTAAACAAAAACCATAGCAATGTGGTTTTTAGATGGTAACCATTAAAAAACTTTAAAGAATTTCCGTGGCAACGTTATTTTAACACGCATTAGTAAATTGTTTTATTTAAGTTGTCAGTATTTTACTTTAAGTAAAAAGTTCGTTCAATTCATTTTTGAAAATGGTTAGATTAACGGAAGATAAAAAAAGTTTATCGCGGCAGTTTCGCGAGTTTGGTCATGTAAGGCAGATAAAAAAAAACAGCTGCCAATGCACTGAGTGATGAACTCAAATTAGATGTTTTGCTTGAGTTTCAGGAAAATCCACATACATCGAGTAGACAGGCATCCACTACATTCAATGCTAGCCATGCATCGATAGTAAACATATTAAAAGAAAATAAATTGCATCCCCATAAGATGATACCTACTCAGGAGCTCATAGAAGACGATTTTGATAAGAGAACTTTTTTTTGGTTATTACCTTCTTGTTCATTTTTTACACATAATGCTAATAACTCTTTTTGGTTGAAGCAAATTGTAAAAAAAATGATAACAGATTTTGGTAAGTAATATAAATTCCATTATCACGTTTCTTGTGTTTCTGCTCTGAATACACATTAAAAAAGTGTAAAATCAATATTATAGTTTTTAAAATTTTTAACTTATCGGTAATGATGATAGGAGATGCGTTATGCGAATAGTTAAAATAATATATTTTTATATAAGTCGCGTCAACTCGTTATTTGGATTATTCTAATTCCGCCTCTGCGTATCGACTTTTTGATAATAAGCCGATCGATTGGCTTGGGAGTTTGATCACGTATCTGGATACTGAATTAGAGTAAATTGATTTGGATATCATCGGTTTCTTATTCTTTGCGAATTCTTTTGTTTTGAATATTGGATTTAGTTCGTTGAGGCTTATCGAATATTTCCATAGGGTGCACAACGAAAGAGATAACCGAATTTAACGATCTAATGAATGTAAATGAAGAAATTAATTGTACCCTAGAACGTTCTTTGGAAACTCTATAATGAAATTCTACTCTATTTATTTGTTTAACTAACTGATGATAGTAGACATAGATAAATTTTATATACTCAATTATAATTTTTTAAACGTAATAGGGCAAATATTTTTCTCCATCGATGGAGAAAGATTAAACCATCTACGTTTTGAGGACGATATCGTGCTTCTGTCAGATAATCTGGAAGAGATCAAAGACATGCTCCAAGAACTGAATGACATACTACAAGAAACTGGGCTGGAGATAAATTTCGAGAAAACCAAAAATGATGACCAATATGGTTCCCAGCGAAGAGATACAGATCAATAACAACAAGGTAGAATTAATCGATAAATACACATACTTGGGTCATGAAATTAGAATAACCAGAGACAACCAAACCTGCGAGCTAAATAACCGAATCATGTTGGGATGGGCGGCATATGGACGGATGAGAGACATTTTTAAAACAAATATCCCAATTAACCTGAAAAGGAAGGCATTTAACCAATTCATCTTACCAGTCTTGACCTACGGAGCAGAGACCTTAACTTTAACGAAAGCTACTGCCGAAAAACTGAGGGTAACACAAAGGCGAATGGAGAGATCAATGCTGGGCCTGACCTTGAAAGATCGCGTAAGAAATGAGGAGATACGCCGACGAACTGGCGTAGACGATATTATACTGCGAATCAATAAACAAAAGTGGAGGTGGGCTGGACATGTTGCTAGAATGGAAGACGGAAGATGGACGAAGAGATTATTGGAATGGAGACCAAGAGCCGACAAGCGAAGTCGAGGCAGACCGCCCACCCGATGGACCGACGACCTAAAGAGAATAGAAACAAACTGGATTGCAGCAGCTAGAGATAGAGAAAACTGGAGACGTTTGGAGGAGGCCTATATCCAACAATGGATGTGAAAATTCGGCTGGATGATGAGGGCAAATATTTGCTAATTTGGAATAATTTCTTATAAAATATTAAAACATTTTCACTATGTTTGACATATTTTTAAAAAATAATGTAGCAGGACGTAATTATATTTTAATAAGTTTAAACTTTTTTCAAATAAATTATTAAAAATTGTTGAATTCGCTGTATCTTTCCAGAGATAATAATGATCTAGTTATACACAGAAGAAAAAAGGTGTCTCAGAGACTGACAGTTCAAAATGGTCGTTTGTATTTTTAAAATTACGTTTACCATTTTTTCTTTGATATTATAATAACAAAACAATATTTTACCAATTTTTAGATAAAATTCAATAACAATCTTCCAAAGGAAAAAAAAGTAAAACGACCAAATCATTTGCTCTGAAAGCCTTCATATAAAACTCAAAATAAAACTTTTTGCTTGAATTACGATATTAATAATAAAGTTCAGTTCACCATGTAGCGTTTTATATTTATATTTTTGTAGTACGCCCCTGTTTGTTTATCTCAAGTTGTAGCAAATTTTTTTTTAATATTTCGGCGGAGAAGTTAGATGTATGTTGTAAATATTGATATTTGAGCTAGTATATTTCAAGGTTTTTTTGACGAGATAAGGCAAAAATATATGTTTTATCTTTGTTACAATGTGCGGTAAAAACTTAGGTAAAAACAAAGGAGGTATATAGAATGTTGGGGCAATTTTGAATCAAAAAGTCGATTCAATTGTTATTTTTTGGTAATGTTTTAAGACCAGTCAAAGTGATGATACTCTTTGCAATAGCACTTTTGACAGAGCAGTCATTAGAAGATTTGTATAGATTCCGGAAACTTTTGAAAAGTATTGTATAGGATGTCCCCGTCGTTATCTTGATTTCTCCACCAAACCTGATTCGATTGTTCGTTCCTGAGTATGCTGACATATGACATTTGCTCTATTCCATTGTTGTTGTAAAACAATTTCAATTTGATTATTATATTATATAAAATATATTCCATATATAAGGTTAAATTCTATAGTATTTTCATAAAAAGAATATCCATAAAATTTTGATAATCTAATTTGGTCATATGGAAGACACAGTAAGCAGCGACGCACAAGCACTTTTAGGAGTCCGTGTATGGAGAAGAGCAGCCACAGACAGACAAGGGTGGAGGCAAAAAATAAAGGAGGCCAAGGCTCATTTTGGGCTGTAGTGCCGTAGAAGAAGAAGAAGAAGAATTTGGTCATATTATAACCCAGGAACCATTTCAAAATTTTTGTAGCAACCTCTTTTGTAAACAAATAACACGTAAGTTTTTGTTAATTTGTATTATGTTATATAGTATGCTTCTTGTGTAAAATCTGTATTAATGAAAACTGTTTGTTTGAGACAAAAATAAACTTTTAATTTGTTTGTCCGATCCATTTTGTGTTTTAATTTAGACAAGTCTCCTAATCCTTGTATGTATTTTTGATTGTAGGAAAGAAGAATTTTTTCTTTCTCCCAGAAGGAAGTGTTCTTCAGAGCGGCGTCCAAACATAAATAGCTAGAGGCAAATTTGTCTGACATATCTTACTTTTTTTCTATTTCTATAGTAAAATGCTGACACGTGCGTCACGGAATATGCGCCGCAAAACGCCGTCACAGTAGCATCACGAAATAGTGTTCTTCACGTCGATTCACTACTCTTCATCAATTCGCTTCTATATTTATTCTAAGCCGGTTTAAATTAAGAACTGTATAAAAAGTAACTAACAAAAGTAAAAAAATTAAGAGATTATCTGTTCCTGGTGGTGTTTTAACAAAAATTTCAATTAAGTCTTTCATACACTACGTACAGATATGTATTTTACATGATTATCACTGTAGGAAAAAATTAAAAGACTTGAAGAATGTGAGAAAGCTAATTTTATATGTCAAAAAAGACTCCACTAGCTGTGAACCAGGGAATTCTATAATTAACCGAAAGAAAAAATACCAACATAATTAAGTTCTCCTTCGACCTTCAGAAAACCTGTCCTTACCAAAAGTGCCAGGCCAGGAGACATATTACAGCAGACAGCTTTATTTACATAATCTTACTGTTGTTCAGGGATACTCAAAGACTGCATTTGGACCTCAGAACTCATTCAACTATTACTGGACCGGGGACTAATACCTACGGGCCAATCTTCCAATCATGTAGCCTCTGCAATCTTGCACCGTTTATGCCAAATAGAAATGTCAAAGGTAACTACTGCGTGACGGATGTTGCGGTCAAAATAAGAACGGGATTGTGCTTACTACGTGCTTGACGTGTTTATGCAAGCGGGCTCAAGTGAATATAAAGACAATGGATAGGATATTTGGAATAATTGAAAGAGAAATAAAACAACTCGAAGTTGTAGTAAATCCTGCAGAATATTACAATGAAATGATAGAATACACCACTGTTTTTTTAGCTGAGCAAGATTTTAACTAGATCCGTTTCAAATGACTGAGGCAACGAAATTTGTATCAAAGTAACCAAAGTTATAGTATTGGTATCCCAATCGCCAATGCTCATTTTTCTTTTTGAATTTTCTGAGTGGATATTTGACAGGCTATAAAAAAATGTGTGTGAAACAAAATCTTCATTACATATTTACAACAAATTATAATAATTAGGCAAATCGTAACTGAAACAAAGCTACCACAGAGTTTCTCGGTCTTGTAAAATTGGTCAAGGTAGAGATTGGAGACTTTGATAATAGGCGACTCAAATACATAATAAAATTACTTTATCCAATTTTAAAAATGCAAAAAAATAGTATGAAGCTATGATCTAGTCTACAGTATAACCTCTTATGCCGGGTCCAGACCAAGCAGACAAAACGAAAACACAATTCTGAAACAAAAACACGATAAACCGACGACAAAATTTGTCGTCAAAAGACAAAACAAAATTGAGACAAACTGTTTACACCAGAACAACAAAATATAAAAACAAAATTCAGTTGGTGACGTTGTAGTTGTGATTACTGTTGGTTAACCATGTGGCGTTTTAATCAAGAAAAAAATGAAACTGAAGATTTATTGCTAGCCGCAAGTTGTTTTTTTTTTTGCTCTCATCATCATCCCAGGTTACTAAACGAAAACCCAAACGTTTTTGGATTAGACCAAGCCTAAAAATGCGAGAAAGTTGTTCGATAGACAAATTGTTAGTTCAGCTGCGCGCAGATGATATTGGACTAAGTGGTGAAATTCGATCAAGCTTCAAAAATTTTTTAAGAATGTCCACCGAAGATTTTGAGAATCTGATATGACTTGTTGGTCCTGCAGTTGCAAAAAGACATACTAACTTTAGAAATGCTATAAGTGTAACAGAACGGTTAGCAATCAGTTTAAGATTTTTAGCAACAGGTGATTCCTACCACAGCTTAATGTATCTTTCAAAAGTATCAAAGCAATCAATATCTGTAATAATACCTGAAGTATGTAAAGCTTTAATTAACAGTCTTAGTGGTTATGTACAGGTATGTTAAACTTTTTTCATTACTATTTTTCTGTTAATATCTATTAAAATAAACTCTATATTTATTGGTTTAATGTTTAATATAAAAGAAATTGACGATAGGTACATACTACATACAAAATAATGACGAGTCTACTTGTTTTTACATTCAAAAAGTTCATCACCAATTTCGATCGTTTTCTTGATCTAAATACTGAGAAAGCTCTGTGTCAATACTAGGTGGATGTGAAAATAAAGGTTGTGTGTTGGTGCTTGGTGGATTTAAGTATGAATTTTGTGGGTCAGCGCTGGGTGGATTTGAGTATGAATGTTGCGTGTTGGGTGGATTTGAGTATAAATGTGTATCAATGCTGGGAGGAGTTAAGTATGAACGTGTGTCAATGCTGATAGGATTTGAGTATGAATGTTGTGTGTCAGTGCTGGGTGGGGTTGAGTGAACATTTGTGTTGAGACTAAGTGGATTTGAGCACGAAGAACCATAAAATCCTGTGGGAAACTGAATAAATTCTTCCATTTGGCGTTGTACCTAGAATAGTGGTGACTTCTTGGGTTCATTATACTTGCCCATTTCAGCGTCATATAATAGATTGTGAATTAGATGTTCTACTGTGGACTGGGCATAGGGTGTGGGTAGACTCCTTAACTTTTGAGCTACCAATTCACCTATTATATCAAATTTATCATGCTTATTGTGTAATTTTTCTAGACAATCCTTCTGTAATGATGTAACTATGTTGTACACTTCTGCATTCCTACGCTCCATATTTTGTGATATATCCTTCTGTATATAAGCTTTGTTTATTGTAGTCAATTCAGAAGTTTTTTTATTGTCCTTTACTTTCCCTTTTTCCTTTACCGTTATAGAAGACGTATTAAGTTCATCAGTAGTCATCTCAGTATGTTCTTCAATATTCTGCATTGTTTCAATATCGGTTGTCTGTTGTCTCTCGCTAGGGATAGTATCAGTGCCATCTGGTTCACTTTCATATACTGAAGACTGTGAAGAGTCAGATTCCTGGAAAAAACATCAAAGTAAATTTTCTACGCAAATTTAATTGAAACTTTGCAATTTTATTTTTCTTTTCAGGTACCCACAAATGAAGCTGAATGGAAAAAGATTAGTGATGATTATGAAAAGATTTGGAATTTTCCTCACTGCCTTGGTGCCATGGATGGCAAGCATGTAGTAATCGAAGCACCCATGCATAGTGGTAGTGGATTTTATAATTATAAAGGTACATTTAGCATTGTATTGTTTGCAATTGTAAATGCAAACTATAACTTCCTTTATGCAAGTGTGGGCTGTCAGGGAAGTATTTCAGACGGAGGTGTATTTAAGAGTACATGTTTTCATAAATTGATGGAGGATTCTGCGTTAAATCGCCCACAAAATTGTAGGCTACCTGATAGGCAATTACCTGTACCCTATATCCTTGTAGCGGATGATGCCTTCCCCTTGACAACTGCTATAATGAAGCCATATAGTGGGCATCAAGAAAAACACTCAAAAAATCGAGTGTTTAATTACCGGTTATGCAGAGCACGTAGGGTGGTTGAAAATGTTTTTGGGATACTTGCAGCTGTTTTTTCGCGTACTTCGTAAACCGATGTTATTACAACCAGAGAAGGCCGAAAAAATAGTATTAACATGCGTTTTGCTTCATAATTACTTAAGAAAAAATTCAAAAACCAGAAGTAATTACAATCCTCCAGGAACATTTGATAAGGAAGATTTAGAAACAGGAACAATAAAACCAGGTTCTTGGAGAAGAGATTCCCAACCGAGTGCTTCGTTTTTATCTCTTACGAATATTCCACGAAAAGCATCTATGGAGGCATGGGCCATCAGAGATGAGTATGCTGAGTATTTTATGACAAATCAAGGTCAAGTACCATGGCAATTACAATACTGTTAACTTGTATAATACTTTTATTATAATATATACTATTTAACCATGTATGTACAGCGTATCAAAAAATGCACTGTTTTATACTAGTTTGTCCACAAATGCTTCCTTTTCAGTATAGATATTAATTCACCTTAAAATTGGTTCAGAAATCAGGTTGTTAAAATATTGACATGATATGTGGGAACACCCTATATAATTGAATGATTAAAAAATACCTAGTTTTTGAATGAAAAGGGAACTGGAAAGTTTCCCAGCCCCAGATTTTTTAAGTTTCTTGTAGTTTCGTCTTTCTCTAGCATACTGGTTGTTAACATTCTTTATTTTCTTTTCAACATCATTTAGTGGCACATTTAGCGATAAAGAAATTTCCTTAATGCATCGGCTTTCTTGTAGCGATTTTTATAATCTTTATTTTTAGGGTCCCATAATATCGGATGCTCCCTGTAAAGTTCTATTAACGTGCATGTATTTTGTGTATTCCACTTTTTGTCCCCCGACATGTTTAGAAAAATACACTAGTATTTATTTAATCACTACGCAACAGAAAAATACACTTGATTTTGATAAAAATTGTACATTCTATTTCTCCTACTGCTTAACTCGTTTTGGCACGCACACGCGTCCACACTGCGTCGACATCTTGTCGTCAAAAACACAGACAAAACACAGACCTTTTGATCTTTACCGACCTGAGACGGGACCTGAAAAAGTTTTCAAATCTGCAAACAAAACAAAATTATTTCAGAAATGTCTCAACAAATGTTTTCGATTTGTCGCCACTTTGTCGCGAAACATGAATGTTTTTGTTTTGTCTGCTTGGTCTGAACCCGGCATTATACCACTTTTTTACATTTATAGCAGCTGAATCTTCTGAATTACATTGAGCTCTTGCTTAGATTACTTGAGAGAAGTAGAGAGGTTGAAGATCTTTGAAAGAAAAATTGTTAGAATCATTATGGTTAATATAATAAAAAACATTCGTCAATAATTTAAAATTATACAAAATCAATTTTTTAGATCAAACTTTTCCTTTTTTTAGCTATTTATACCAAAAGGTTCCTTAAATTAAAATTAAAATCTCTTTTATTTGTAAATATGAATATATTATTTAGCAGTAGAATGACAAATGTTCAATTTACGGTTACTCCTTAATGATGTTACAGACTCAAAGTAACAACTTTCTTCCCCTTTTGATGAAATATTACTTGAAATAACTATAAATCTAAAAAAGTGTTTTATCATTCTCGTGTTTTATTTTCCAGCACTTTGTCTTCCTTGTATGCCCTTGTTTGCGACTTACAAAGCTTTGTCAGTAGCGTAGCTACGATGTAATATCAATTTGTGTAGAATTTAGTATTTTTTATTTTGTTTTTGTACATATTGTAACGCATTTGTAAGTAAATATTCTAATTACTTTTGGTATTATTGTTTAATAAGAAAACGTTTCGAAGAATTATTGACAAAAATGATAAATAATTGATGGATTCGACCGTTACTTGATGGAAATTCATTTTATATAACAATAAAACACTGAAAACTTTGTTTTCAAACTTCCACAAAATTTATTTTAAATATTATCACTACAGCTGTTTCGGCTGATTGCCTTTCTCAAGTGATCTATTTTGGCTTGGGTTTACAAATTTATAGTCTCTAATGAAATAGGTTGAGGAGGGGAGAACTGTTTGTCTCAAGTTGGTCATTCAGAATTATATCTGTGTTTTTTAATTTGTTGATTTCCATAGATTCTAACAAAGATAGCTTAAGGCCTTTATTTTGAATGTGAAGAATTTTAAATTTGATATTTGATATTTGTTAAAATACAACTTTGAGACAGAATTAAATATGATTAAGCAGATAGCAGTAAACAACGGATACAACAAACAAACAATTAATAAAATGTTAAATCAAAAACTACACAAGAAAGCCCTGAAATTAGTATTTCCACCACCAGAGAAAAAACCCAGTACCTTCTGCTCGATTACATATACAGGCAAAATAACAACAAAAATTGCCAAACACATAAAAAAGAAAGGAATAACACCAGATTTCCGAACAAATAACAACCTAGGCAAATATATTAAAAATAACAAGAGCCAAATTAAAAAACACTTAAATAGTGGTGTGTACAAACTTCAATGTGGCGACTGCCCAAAAAATTACATCGGTCAAACTGGTAGAAACTTTGATAAACGAATAGCAGAACATAAAAGGGCTTTCAAGAATAGAAAAACAGATTCGACATACGCACTTCACCTTCTAGATCATAATCATTCTTTTAATGACAAATTTAAAATTCTTCACATTTAAAATAAAGGCCTTAAGCTATCTTTGTTAGAATCTATGGAAATCAACAAATTAAAAACACAGATATAATTCTGAATGACCAACTTGAGACAAACAGTTTTCCCCTCCTCAACCTATTTCATTAGAGACTATAAATTTGTAAACCCAAACCAAAATAGATCACTTGAGAAAGGCAATCAGCCGAAACAGCTGTAGTGATAATATTTAAAATAAATTTTGTGGAAGTTTGAAAACAAAGTTTTCAGTGTTTTATGTGTGTTACAAAAATCATAAAAATTGGCATATTTACCCATAAGCTGGAAAGAAATTTATGTCGTCTCTAAAATAATGCAAAGAAAATAGTCTTCTAAGAAATAACACAAATACGTATTAACTCAAAAAAAAAACAGATGATGTATGTACTAACATGTATTTGTTAAATACTCAACAAACAATTGTCTTACTAATATTATTGTCGTAAATAATCTTATAATTAAAAGAGGTTGCAGCCTTTACGTAACTGACTGAAACTTCATACACAAATTAATTTAATTAAAACTGTAATATCTCAACATAAAAAATCATTAAATGGGCCCTTCTTCTTCTTCTGGTTCCTATCCGTTTCGGATGTTGGAAATCATATTGGCAATCATAACCTTGCTCGCTGCGGCTCGAAACAGCTCCGTTGAGGTTTTCTTAAACCATGTTCTTAAATTCCGCAGCCATGATATTCTCCTTCTACCGGGTCCTCGCTTACCTTTGACTTTACCTTGCAATATAGACTGTAGTAGGGAGTAACGGTGCTGATTTCTCATAACGTGTCCCAGATATTGCAATTTTATGCGTTTGATCGTAAACACAATCTGGTTCTTTCTTCATTTTTCCTAGAACTTCCTTGTTCGTGATCCTTGCTGTCCATGATATTCTCAGCATTCTTCTATAAAACCACATCTCAAATGCTTCAAGTTTTTTAATAGTGGTGTCTGTAAGCGTCCATGCCTCCGCCCCGTACAACAACACAGAGAAAACATAGCATCTCAAATGTCTCATTTTTGTATCAAGGGATATGTTGTGACTTTTGAAGATGGCGCTCATTTTGTTAAAGACCATTCTTGCTTTTCCTATGCGGCACTTTATTTCCTGTACATTGCTCCACTGTTCGTTTATAATAGTTCCCAGGTAACAATACTGTTTTACTCGCTCTATCTGCGTCCCATTAATGTATAGATGAGCCCCGTTTATATTCTCCTTGCTGATAATCATTTGTTTCGTTTTGTGGGTATTAATGTTTAGTCCGTACTGTTGACTGTACTGGTTTATTTTGTCCATTAGCCTCTGAAGTCCCTCTAAACTATCTGCTACATCTAACACGACATATAGATATGCCGACGACACCATGGTGTCTAATAAACTAATATGTAACTAATCGTGCCAGCGCACAACAATAATCCCTAACTGGTCTGAAACTTGTAGAAAACAAGTCAGGGACTCTCTCCACGAACAAAACTAATAACAATAAAAATGAATAGAAAATTATTAAAACAAAAATAAAAAGTCTTATTAAAAATTGTATCCAGAACAAATACTAAAATTAATGAAAATTAAAAATAAATGATTACATAACGTCTACTATTTTTATAATATATGTCGAAATAAATATGTAAATCAATATTATTAAATATGATATTACTATTTTAAAATACAATAAGTTTGGGAGCTACCTTACAATAAACAGAAAAAGCCGTGCGTTAATGGTTTTTCTTTTCCCCAATTGGGCTTACAATAACCAGCAAATAACGTTGCGGAGTTCCGTTCAACTTCCATAACTGAAACTAACTAGCACTTCTTACTTTTATAGACGCATTGATTTACTGTGGTATCGTATTTCACAACTCCGCTATGGCTTTATTATAACTTTATTATCATCCCTAACTCATAACTCAATGGTCTGTAAAAAGTGATAAAAATTTTATTGGGATTTATACGTCTTATTAATTAAACAAATTATTATCAGCAGAAAATATATTATTGGTAATAATTCGCAAAAATTTATAGGTTATTAAGGAACAGTTTGACAATAAAATTCTTTCGAATATATTGTATTTATTTTTGTGAAGCTTAAATTACATATTACGCTTTTTTTTGGGTCAAATAGATCCGAACAGGACAGCAGGATTATTATGTTTTAATTTTACAGAAATAATATTTGTTTTTAATAAAATTGACAAAATATTTCAGTGTAAACGGTTTACAGCCTAGTAAAGTAGAAAGATTTAAATATAATTTAATGGTTTACATTAAAGATAGCTTTGCTGACATAAAATTAATCCATAAAACTTCGAAAAAAGGTTGTTGCGAGTTGTATATCAATACTCTAGCTACAAAGCGGGATCTTGCAAAGCAATCAGTTTATAGGGAAACGCACCGACGGATTCAGAAATAACATAAATCCCGGATTAGAAGCGCTATCAGCTGAAACCACTGAACAGTAAAGAGGATGAAACTGTTCTGGAACGATCGCCCTTGCACGGTTTTCGTGATGATTTCTACAGGAGAACTAGATATGAATTGTATGGTAGTTACCGACTTAAAGATATATGCTCCCCTCCACTTTAACACAATAATTAATTGACTTAATAGAATTTGATAAACATGTTTTGTAAAAATAGCTAACGAGAAATATTTGTTATATTTTGTAATAGGTAAAATTACTTTAAAATGTTATAGTTATAAAAGTATTTAGGGATTTGATTACTTACATTCCACAAAATTATCATTAATATGTTTTAATAATCTATCCCAACGTAATACGACTCATTATAACTACAATCTGATCTGTAGAGATCAATAGGCAGTTTTTTTTTAATTACACACATTTTGATGTGTATCACTGCCGCATTGTACTTTGCTTTATACCATCACTTCACCAACTTGAAAGGCTTCTTTCTCTTGAGTCTTCTGACCAAATCCCTATTGTACAGGAGCTGTGGCCTTGGCTTACTGTGATTGAAATGTCATCTCCAGAAACTTGGATGCACTTGAAAACTCCACCATAACACTGAATACTAAATCCATTGAAAGAGTGAGTAAATTTAAATACCTGGGATCGTGGCTTTTTGAAGACTGGGCATCGGAAAGGGAAGTAAAATGTCGCATTGAGCAAGCTCGACAAGCTTTCGTAAAATTCAAGAAGGTACTAACTTGTTTAGAGTTCGATCTTCAACTGAGACTAAGGTTTACTAAGTGCTACGTATGGTCAGTGCTGCTATATGGCGTAGAGGGCTGGACACTCAAAACGAGGGATATAAACAGATAAGAAGCTTTCGAAATGTGGCTTTATCGCCGTATCCTAAAAATACCATGGACAGCGAAAATCACAAATATAGATGTCCTTAAAAGAATAAACCAAGAACGCCAACTTTTCGAAACCATCAAGAAAAGGAAAACGGCGCATCTAGGTCACATCATGCCAAATGAAAAATACCAGTTCCTCCAACTTACAATCGAGGGTAAAATTGGAGGCAAGAGAGGAATGGGACGCAAGAAAATGTCCTGGCTCCGAAACATAAGGCAATGGACAGGGATTAACGACATACAATCTCTGATACATATTGCAAGAAATAGAGAATTAATGGAAAATGTGATCCCTAACATCCATTAGTGGATTTGCATCTGAAGAAGAAGAAGATTGAAATGTCGTTTTTGAAAACTTCCGCCAAATTTCTCGATTGTCTGATTAACAGTGTCTATCTTTAAGTCCCTATGGATGTCACTATCTGAAATACCACGGGGCATTAACGATGTTCCTTGGCACTTTATTTTTAAAACGGTAAATTATGTCTATATTGCTTTCGCTGGCACAACCCCACAGCTGGATTCCATATACCATACGGACTTAAGAATTTGTTTATGCAGAATTTATACCAAGCTCTTCTCATTTCTTTTTTACGTAGAGCTTCAAACTTAGCCTTGCGTCCAGAGTGATACTTTTTTGTAAATTTGATATGAGCGGACTTAGTTTCATTTAACTTAATTTGCCACAGTTTAGTCCATTTATTCATTTGATTCGTAGATATCTAGTTGCTTCTTTATGATCTTTGATTATGGTCAAAAATTGCAGTATCGTCTGCGAAGGTGACTAGAGTTTAAAAGACGAGAGTGACTGTAAAAACTCCATTTGATATGTATGATTCCAATAACTGTGTATATTGTTTAGCAAAAGCTTGCTTAATTTACATCTAACCGCCTTATAATACACCTAATCAAAAGCCTGCACCACATCAAGGAAGTGAAGCAGGCTTTTTAACAGGGTCTTATACTCACAATATGTATTAGGTTTTTTTTATGTATTTATTAAAACCAAAGATTGGGCAACTGGTTTCGCTATTCACAAGTTATACAGCAGCTTCATGCCCTCAAGAAACTAAAGGCTAAGTATAAGGTATATGTAAGCCAATGTACATCATTATCATCATTTAATCTTCGACTGCTTGACACTGCTTGACATAGATCTTCCTCATAATTTTCCATCTATTTAGATCTTGTGCCTCTTACATCCAATTTCTATGACAACGTTTTAGATCGTCAATCCAACGTGTTGGTGGACGACTTCTGCTTCGGTAGGCATCATCTCTTGATCTCCATTCCAGTATCCGCTTTGTCCATCTATTATCAGTCATTCGAGCCACATGACCTGCCCAGTTTCATTTCAGTGTTGCTACGCTCTCTACTACATCAGCCACTCCTATTCTTTGTCGTAGCTGGCGATTTGGGATCTTGTTTCGTAGTGAAACGCTTAACACAGCACGCTCCATCGCCCTTTGACACACACACGTTCTTTTGAACTGTTCTCCTTGTCATGGTCAATGTTTCCGCACCGTAAGTCAACACCAGCAAAATACACTGACTAAAGGTTTCTCTTTTAAGGCATATTGGTATATCAGTCGATGTGAAAATAGGGTTCAGCTTGCCGAAGGCTGTCCAAGTCAATCTTATACGGCGGAGAAGCTCAACGGTTTGTTTATATCTTTTCCTATGCGGATCTCATGACCTAGGTATTTATAGGCCATTACCTGGTCTATGGACCTTAATCCTACGCATATATCTTCGCTGACTACAAGGTTTTTCATCATCTGGGTTTTAGATATATTTATTTTCAATCATCCTTCTAGCAAGGATAGGGAGAGCTGATTAAAAAGTTCTTTGCCATCATTTATCCTATCAGCTATTAGTACAATATCATCTGCAAACCTTAGATGGCTAAGCTTTTCTCCGTTTATGTTTATGCCCTTGTCGGTCAGTTTTGCCCTTTTACATATATATTCCAAAAGCGTAGTGAACAGTTTCGGCGATATGGTGCCTCCTGGCGTACTCCACGTTGTATCGGGAATTCCTGGGTTTGACGATCACCCACTCTAGCACTGGCTGTTGCGTTTTGGTATATGTATTTAATTATATTTATATACCGATAGTCAATTCGGCATTATGTCAAGGCTTCCAACACTTTTTGTTGATTTATGGTGTCGAATATACATACAACTAAAGAAATCATTAAGAGTGGCTCTACTGCCTTAGCCTGTTGTTTTCTCTCGACCGATGATTATTGTGCTCCAGTTTGGGCTACACAGTCATTACGTAAAAAAGGTCGACACTCAAGCTGCATCAGCATCATATTGAGCGATGATAGCTGGTACAATTAAATCAACTTCCACCCAACGGCTTCCAGTATTAATGTTACAATCCTCACCAGTCCACATTTCGACGAGTCGACGCAGGACCTTACCTTACCGTGAAATACAAAAAGATCATGAACACTATATAACCTTGCCGATCCCACCAAAGATAACCGAGGGATGCACGAGATACCCGTCTTCGGTTCTAGAAAACCACCCAATGAAAAACGGGCAAGAATGATACATGAGGAGTTCAACATTAACGAATGCATGGTTCCCAAGGTGAATGGAAAACTCATGGCAAAATAATATGCCCGTGCATTACCTACAAGACTCCAGGTTTTGACCTTCCACGCAAATTCATGTCCACTCGAAATAGGGTCCGAACCCAGAACATGGCAGATGATGCATACAATGCTACATAAATGGGGAAAGAAAGAACCCGTGTCTTCTTAAGGTGACTGTGGGGAGAGACCAAACCATCGACATCGTCTTCCTTCAAGGATTCCTACCAAATAGTACCCTGAAAGACTTCCTATTTGTCAACTTCACACAGTCAATTGATTTGTATTGTTACACTTAATGTTTGCTGTAAACTATTTAAAGTTTGTGCATGGATACCTATATTACTTGTGGTTGTAATTTTGTGTCTAAATGTTGTTGTAAGTGTCCATACGATTAAATAAAAAAAGTAAAACCCAGATATTTCAATGGATTGGCCTTATTTGTTTATTTCTTTTGGTTTCGTTCTCTGTGTGATGATCTGAGTTGCTCTGCATTTGCGCTGTTTAGTCTATCTTTGTTAACCGGAGCGCTAGATTGATTACAGATCCTTGTGAATCTTCTCTTCTTAAAGATTCAATCCTGTATTTCTCTGAGGTAGTTATTAACTTTTAGTTCCAGCAGCAATTGTAGGTGTATTATCCCATACCGTCTTGCTGGATATATTTAGTTCTTTGGTTC
The DNA here is from genome assembly GCA_918026665.1 of Diabrotica balteata. Taxonomy (NCBI): domain Eukaryota; kingdom Metazoa; phylum Arthropoda; class Insecta; order Coleoptera; family Chrysomelidae; genus Diabrotica; species Diabrotica balteata. The sequence continues at coordinate 20,908,373 of OU898277.1, forward strand.
TTTGTGAATTAGACAAATTTATTGCTTCTTTAAGCTGCAGTTGAAATTTTTCTGTTTTCTGATTAAAACTGTTTCGTTTATTAATGAGTCTAGGAGCAGTTTCCCTTTTAATAGCACTATTGCATAAGTGTAAGTGGGATGGTAGAGTGGTAGGAAGTCATATCTCATGGTTCCTCCTGTATATATTTATTAAGATATTTCGTATACTAAAAAAATCCAATCTGGTGCTTTATTTCGATTCTTAGGTCAATATGTTGGCTTTCCAGCTAAAACTTCTTTACATTTTAGCTTGTTTATTGCTTCTACTAGTTATTACTATATTGGAGTTTTTTATTTCACAAAATTATGAGTATCAATTAATTTTTCGCTGAATTTCCAGGAATTAATTTCTTTGATGCTGATGAAGGTATTGAAAAGAAAAAGAAAAGCAACGAAAAAACATGCCATATGGACCCAAGTGTTCAGTCGCATTACACACAGTAATTACTCCACGAAAAACAAGAAGATTACAAACAATAGATGCTTAGTTTAGTGATTAGAAAATTTACTAGAAGAGAAAACATTGTAAATAAAAACTAAAAGAATAATACAGTATTGGTATACTAATATACTTCACAAATTAATATATTTATTCATACTATACTGCCGGGTCCAGACCAAAGCAGAACAAACAAAAACATTCATGTTTCGCGACCATAAGTGGGCGGACAAATCGAAAACTTTGATGAGACATTTCTGAAAACATTTTGTTTTGTTTGCAGATTTCGCAAAAACTTTTTCAGCGGGTCCCGACTCAGAGTCGGTAAAGAATCAAAAGGTCCGTGTTTTGTCCTGTGTGTTTTTGACGATAAGTTGTCGAGCACCTGCAGTGTGGACGCGTTTGTTGCGTGCAAAAAACAAAGACGGAGGTTTAAGCAGTAGAAAAATAGAAATGTACAATTTTTATCCAAAATCTAAGTGTATTTTTCTGGTTGTAGTAGTGAATTAAAATGAAATTCTAGTGTAATTCTTTTCTAAACATGTCGGGGGACAAAAAGTGGAATTCACAAAATAACATGCAAGAGTTAATAGAGAAATTTACAGGAGCAGAGCATTACGATATTATATGGGACCACTAAAAATAAAGATTACTAAAAATCGCACAAGAAGCCGATACATTAAAGGGAAAATTTCTTTTATCGCTAAATGTGCCACGAAATGATGTTGAAAAAAAAATAAAGAATATTAACAACCAGTATGCTAGAGAAAGACGTAACTACAAGAAACCTAAAAAAATCTGGGCTGAGGAAACTTTTCAGTTCAAAATGGTTTGGTTATGGTAGGAATCCCGTTTGCTAAAAATCTTAAAGTGATTGCTAAACCGCTCTGTTTTACACTTATTGCATTTCTAAAAGTTAGTATGTCTTTTTGCAACGTGCAGGACCAACAAGGCATATTAGAATTCTCAAAATCTTCGGTGGACATTCATAAAAATTTTTTTGAAGCTTGATCGAATTTCACCACTTAGTCCAATATCATCGCTGCCGCGGCAGCTCTGAACTAACAATTTGATCTATCGAACAACTTTTCTTGCATTTTTAGGCTTAGGTCTAAATCCAAAAACGTTTGGGTTTTCGTTTAAGCAAACCTGGGATGAATGATGAGAGCATAAAAAAAATCCAACTTGCGGCTAGCAATAAATCTTTCAGTTTCATTTTTTTCTTTATGTAAAAACGCCACATGGTTACCAACACTAATCTCAACAACAACGGTCACCAACTGAAATTTTAGGTTTTATATTTTGTTGTATCTGGTGTGGACAGTTTGTTGTCCTCAATTTGTTTTGTCTCTTTTGGACGACAAATATTTTTGTCGCGGCGATTTTATCGTGTTTTTGTTTCAAGAATTTGTGTTTTCGGTTTTGTCCTGCTTGGTCCTGGACCCGGCATAAGAAGTCATCATATAGACAAAAGTCAATGGAAAAAAAATATAATTAGACAGACTTAAATTACATCATTAAAAAATGAAGGAACAAAAAAGTACAACAAAGAATACGAAAATTAATAGAACGAATATAGATGCACTAAAACGTGTCCCAAGAATGGAAAAAACTTTATAGAGACACATATTTATGATCCAAGATTATAACGGCGCCGTTTCATAGACTCAAATTATCAACTATTGCGAAAGTGCTAGGCCAACTAGGAAACCACAAAAACTTTTCAATCCGTGATACACATGAGGATGAAAGAGTCCAGAGTAGTAATGATAACCAAGATTCAAGCTGCGATAAAGAAGAATATACAACTTTAAAGAGCAGTGTTGGATAACGGAATTGCACGCTATGGTCGGGAAAATTCTCGAGGTCTTTTGCGTCTTGATCTCCCTTTTGCTGAGATAAAATAATAAGTCCCTGTAGCCGTCTTGTATGTGTTTTCACTTTGATGCAGACAATAAGTTTTTTTTTATTTAGAATTTTCCGCATCAACCATTAAAGGTTTTTCAGCGGTAGTTTTCACCAGATTTTACAGTTGGTATTTAATATAACTAATATACAACATTGCGTATTGAATTACAAATATAATAAATTACAAAATTACAAAAAGTTATATATATAATATAACTTAAATTTTGTGTAGCTAAACGTTATGTCCTTCATGAATTTGATTGGATTTGATATATTACTGTTTAAAATATCTTTAAGTATATTTTGCTTCTTCTGTGTAAGTTGTTGATGGCTACTGTTCGTAGGAATACAATGAGGACATTTTTCAAGCAAATATATGTTGAACAGTTATTGGACAATTTACAAATGGGGGAAAGAGGGGGAGGAACATTTCAGGGTGGTCGTTCTTTTGTGTTAGAGATGCTTGGCGTATCTGTTGTAAGATTTTGAGGTGTTTAGACGGGAGTGAATATTTTAGAATTGAGATTCAATTGGGTGTTTCAGTTGATAGCAATTGGTGGATTAGAAACAGGGCAGTCTGTGTCGCGATGACCTTTTGTGACATACACTTAGGGCAATGTAAGTCAGTGGATAGATTAATATCGATAGTTGGTGTTTGATCCGTGAAAGACATATTGTAAGAATATTGGTCAAAGATTTGGATCGTTCACTAAAAAATTTAAATAAAAGTAGCGACAACATTGTACGCATATGTCGTTTTCATTTGGCTATTCATGTAGTTTTGAAAATCACTTATTGCATTTAAAAAAAAATATATACAGGGTGGTAATATTTTATATGATATATATATATTATATATATATATATATTTATATATATATATCCGGTTTTTTTAGGCGTTAAGCGGCCCGTTCCGGGTCAGGGATCCTCTGGAGGCAGTATCACCCAAGCCGCAAGCCCTTAATCTCTTGCCGTACTGCTCCAACCATAGGCCGTCCAGAAATCCCAGCATATCCTACGTTCTAAGCCGCAGATTCATCTAGAATTTTAAACTGCTGCTGCGTTAGATTTTTTGTTTTTTCCGTAACCGAGACTGGGGCTCGACCCACATCCACTAAACCATTCGACAGTGAAGCGATATGCGAGGCAGCCCGCACAGCCCGCTGAAGCTATCTGACCGACAATCTAACAGTAATTATTATAATGACGAATCCCTAAATTTAATTTTTCCAAGCCAGTCCTGGGAATTTTTTAGTTTTAAGCTAATACCAGTCGAATGCTTGATAGTAGTGTACTGTATCATGCAAAAATTTAAAAAATCAAATGAGCCGTATATACACTACAGTAAAATGAAATAACATGGTCAATTACACAAATCACCTTGCTAATTAATAAAGAAGAGGAGTTGAATTTTTTTCGTGGCCAACATGATATGTCCCTGAGGGACTCTACATATGGTTAGTAGAAGTATGTAAAGTTCCTCATGACTCACCCCTTATGTTTTCAATAAATTAAATTTCAGTAAATAACGTTTTTATTGCTATTTTTGCATACATTTAATTTGGGCTTAAGAATAATTACACTTTGGAATGATGAACGGAACTATCAAGGGGAGTGGCCCCCCCTGTAATATTCTATAATAAGATAAGTGAAACAGGTATTATCCTGATTATATATATTTTTTCTCATTTAATACTGTTTTCGGTTTCCTTAAAAAAATCCGCTCTTTGCCTTAACTGCTGCGTCATTAAATTTAAACTGGAAAACAATATCCAATAGGACTAAACGGAGAAACCACTTACCATCCTTCTCCTGCAACCATTTTGACGGCTGTTCGAAGTCAGGTATTCCCAGGTGACCAGCAGCGAGCCGGAAAACTTTTAACACAGATTTACCCGCGACGTCGACGTCGGCGACACCGACGCTACGATGATTACACTTTACAAGTTCACGATATCACTTTATCACTTTTGATCACTTAGCGGGATCAGATCATATCGAAACCTGCAACAAAAATAAGTAAAGAAAATTTTGTTTTCAGGAAAAAATTATTGGAAAAAATAACCAATTTGTTAGGACTAAATATTGTTTGTCGAACACTAGGGCTCAATTATCAAATTAAACTTAAAGGAAAATAGTCCAGTCATCAGAGATTTTATCTCTAAAAATGAGAAGAACAAGCGGGTATTTTGCTATAAGAATGTCAATTCTTAATGGACTCAAAAAAAGATGCAAAAAAGACTACTCCGGGTTTGCTCCTTAAAACCTCCCCTCGTGGGGGGCAGGGAAACGGAAAACATTCGATTTATCAAGTGAATCTGTACGCCTGTAGAAAAAAAATGTTTTAAAACACAAAACTTTAGCTGATCATAATTTTTGAACAAAAAAAGATTATTAGCACTTTATTTAGGGATATATGAATAATGAACTGTTATCTCGTCAGTGAAACGCTTGAAGTGACCGGGATTTTTGAATGGCAGTTACACGAGCGCACATCAATTTGTTAAGATAAAATTCGTATCTATTTTGACGATTAAAATTCGATATCCAGTTTGATCAGTGAGGAGTCCTCATCAACAAAAAGTTAAAATGCGTTTTACAAAGGCGAAATGAGTTGCAGTTTCCTACGAAACTGTTTGCTTTTTGCCATAAAATAGCGAAAGTCAGTTTTCTAAAAACGCTGTTTATCAATCACAAGTGGTCGACTTTGAGATTTGGCAAAAATATGAGGCATTTAAAGCATGTCTAAATAAATGCTGAATTTAAACTTTCATATTATTACAAATAATTTTACGTTACGGAAAATGCTTCTTCGAAGGCCGCCATTGGTGTGGTATTGTATTAGTTTCTAAAGTTTTTGTAAAAAATGTACTGTTGCAATTGAAATAAAGCAGTTTGTATAGTTTTAGGATCATTTTTAATATGTAAGTTTTTTTTATTGAGTTTTAGTGCTGTCGACAACTAATGTCATCTGCATATAGTAATGTTGAATTTTTTTACAGTCAGGTGTGTAATGTCGTGTGTGTATGTGTGTGTATGTGTGTGAGTGTGTGTGTGTGTGTGTGTAGTGCTGTGTGTGGGGTGTGTGTTGTGTTTCGACGTCATTGTCTTTGCCTATGTGACGCTAATTTGTATCCCGAACGTCTGCGGGTCCCCTCCCGGTGAGTACCGATCGCACTAGGATAGAAATTATTTTTTTCTTGCTAAACGTCCCCAATAATGTTGACATTACTTATATAACTAGAATCCTGTCAAAGTCTTGTTATCTGCCGCCGCAGCTGTTTTTTTTTCCCATTTCCTTGAGCCGGCGGAAGGAAAAACTGTTGTTATGGCAACAATATGAAACATGTTACACAAGCAACAATTACAAATGTCCATTAACATACAATTACACATCATTTTTATTAATAGTTATAGTTAAAAGTACAATTAAGTTTAATGAGGCATTTTCAAAATTGAATACCGCGACAAAAATGTTTCCCGGACTCTGATACGCATTTGGTAATTGTTGATGATACTGAGTGAGAGAGACCAACTTTCAGGCACTCATTCCCGTTGGTTGGCGGCTTTGCGAACATCAATAATGCTGTCTTTAATAAATGCAAACAACTGGTCAAAACAAAACTGTAACCAGGGAGACGCAAAAAATCCCACCGTACGACTTAATTATTTTAAATTTCTAAACATCTAGACGACTTTGATAGTTGTCATAGTTAATTCGAGTAAAAATAGCGTATAGAATTGTACTATTTATGGTTGAAAATTGCTACGTTTTGATAGAAAAACCAGTATTACTTTATTCGGCAAAGAAGCGACTTTTTTGACTTGCCCTCTATTACGCGCCCTCACCATCGTTCGCGCCCCGATAATATCGGGCGGCGTCAGAAAAGTCATGCTTCTCCGCCTCATAAAGTATTATACTATTATTTATTAATTTTTAATAAACGAAAATTTTTACCAGGTGAAGATTCGAAACTCACGACCTTTAGTTTCACGACCTTATAGGTTTGGAGGTTTCCAAGGTAGGCGCCTCTTACCCACTTGAGTCACAGAGGGGGGTTAATATGACAGTTTAAATTCTGTGTTTTTAGAGCATATGTTAAATCGAAATTTCATGTTATAAGTTTTAAAAAATGACTTAAAACGATACAAAATTCTATTACGTGACCGGTTTTTATGAAAAGTGAATAAATTTAGTGTGATCTCAAAAAAATCGTAAAGAATAGCAAAAATCTGGCTAGGTTTATTTCATTTAACGGCCTTATTATTGAACATGATGACAAAAAACATGACGTACCGAAAGCAGCACGATTTACTCTTTAAAACATATTTTGGCTAATGTCCATACGACGACTCCTTAAAAGATATAAAAAATTTTACAGTAGTAGTGACACAAATTTTATTCAAAAAAGTGATTTCACGCTCGTCACCGACATTCAAAATTGCCGGTCGCTTTAAACCGTTCTTTCTGAGAGAACAATTTATTCTACACAAAAAAATTCAATAAACCTTTGTTTTATGTTATAACATTATTCTCTTGTTAGTAAATCTTAAAAACATACTGATAGTCCCAAATATCTTGGGGCGAGTGTTACTAGACCGTCCACTAACCTATAATATTCCACTGTCAGAGCACATATACAAAAGGCACCACCTTCCTCTGGAAACTTGTAGGGGTAGCAAGGTGGGGTGCAATCCCCCAGGTCTTTGAAGTCAAAACAGCTGAGGCTTATGTTTTCGCAACCGGGGAATATTGCTTGTCCCGTCTGGAGTAGATCTAAGACACGCCAAACAAGTCACCACGCCCGTTAAATGAAGAAACATGGTAGACTCATTACCGGTTGTATGAAGCCTACCACTCTACACCTACTGTACCGGGTAGCTGGATTACGCATCACCAGACGACCGTAGATGTGCCTCCACAATGTGGAGAAGTTCAGGCATACTTTATATGAACGGCACGAATTATACGGGTTTGACGAACCGACCAGGAATCAGCCGACTTAAATCAAAGAAAAGGTTTATGAGAAATGTCAGATTTGAACACCCGTAAGTGTGTCCCCCTACATCCAGAACGACCTAATGGAATGAACCTGACTGAGAACCTGGCGGACTACTCAACCGCATGCGCACAGGTGTTGCTCCTGTAAAACAGAACCTCATTAAATGGGGCATCAAGACAGATAGCGAAGGCACTCTGTGAATGTGGGAAATACCGAACGTGGAGCACCTGAGAGTATGCAGCTTTGCCCATTCACAGTCCACCCTCGATGATTTATGGCTCGCAAATACAAAGGCTGTAGACGTAGCCCGATATTCGGCAGAAAACTAGTAGTCGGATCCAGACTCGAAAAAGTAAGTAAGTTAGTAAATCGATGTTTTCTGTTTTTAAATATTCTGCTATTCCGACAACGCACAACTGCTCCCTCCTCCAAAAAGACGATGATTATACAACGTAGGCTGCAACCAATTTATAATAAAACTGCTAGAAAATTTAAACATGTTAATTTTACCCAAAAAAAGAAAAAATGTGGATGGTTAATAAAGCAAATTTATTAAGATGTAAATTGGAGCTGGAAGATCAGGATAACAGAATAAGTGGATGGAGGTTAAAAATTTCTAGGCATCCACATAAATCTAACTACTCCGAAACTCTGAATACTTAAAATAGAAGATCAAGTAAATAGATGCAATCCAGTGCCGCAGGTTGCCTTAAATGACACTATATTGAGTAATACCAATATTGCGGAAAGATGGAGATGAAGGTAGAATTTACAGTTATTAGATCAATAAACACATATGCGGCAAAAACACGACCTGACACAAAGAGGACAAAAAGGTGTTAGAAACAGCAGTGATAGAAACACTTGATAGGAGCAGAAAAGTTGATAAGTAAGCGACAGTTTGAGACAATTGCTAGTATACGGATTATATGACGTAGAAAATAGCAAGTTGGGAACTTGAAGGACCAGGTTAAGAAATAGAAGAGGGGAATGAAAATACGAGCATTATAAGCCGAATGACAACCAACAGAGTAGTAAAGATGGCAAAAGACGGTTTCCCGATAGGAAGACGATCAGTAGGAAGACCAGGTGAAAGATGCAATGCCAACTTACTGGAGTCACATTGAATAACAGACAGAGTCATGTCTACATAAAAAGAAGAAAAAGAAGAACTATTGTATAATAGGAGCTACCTATTAACGCCCTGGGAAACTTACCAATCTAACTAACGCTTTGTTTAGTTTAAATTATATTTGACAACTATGGAAAGTAGCTGAGATTATCATGATTCCAAAAACAATTAAACAGCCGCATGAAATGAATGTCGTATTGGTCAATATCCTTGCTACCGATTATGTCAAAACTATTCGAAAAGCTCTTGGTCAAGAGGTTGAAAGCTAATATTGAAGAACGACGACTCATCCCTGATCACGAATTCGGATTTCAAATTAGCACTCTACAATTGATTAGGTCCTCCGGATCACCGACTTGATCGAAAGATCATCATCATCATTACGTAGCGCTACAACCCTGGGTGGGTCTTGGCTGACTGTACAACTTTTTCCACTTTGTTCGGTCTTCCATCAACCAAGGGTCAAATGGAATGTTCATTTTCCAGAGATCTTCTTGGATGTTATCTCTCCATCGCATTCTGGGACGTCCGTAGTATTTTGCCCGTGGGAATCTCCTCCCATACCAGTTTGACAAGTCTTTCGTTATGCAACGAAAGATCATTTGAAGAAAAAAGGTATGCTCACCACTATTTTTGGATGTAACCAAGGCATTCGACAAGTTCTGGATGAAATATTGTAGCATGACATAAAAATAGCCCTTTCTGTTCAATACTCAAAGATCTTAGTTTCAGAATTAAGCAGGAAGATGCTTATTTTAAACATAAGGAAAATGAGTGCAATTATCTTTTGTACACTAAAGATCTGCCAGTGTCAGAGCAAAATGTTGTAGCTACGTTTGCTAATGATACGGCAATTATGGCTGTTGGTGACAACGTAATTGAATCAAGAGATAAGTTACAAAACGGCATACAGTTTCTTATATCAACTAAGCTAAATACTTGGGTATGACATTGGACGCTAGACTTGCTTGACAGTGGAAAGCACATGTTAAAAAAAAAGCAAGTAGGACTCAAGTTGAACTATAAAAAAAAGTATTAGTTGTTGGGTCGATATTTGATCTTATCAGCATTTAATAAGCTCCTGATCTATCAAAAAGTCCTCAAACCGGTGTAGTCTTACGGTATCCAATTATGGTGATATACCAGTTCAAACGTAAGTCTCATAACAAAGTTTCCAGAACAAAGTACTTCGAGGCATAGTGGATGCCCCCCGGTATATTCGTAACTAAAACTTTTATAAAGACTTAAATGTAGGTAAAACCGTCACTGAGGTAATTAAAAAACAAACTAAGGGCCATGAAAAGATGCTTCATCAGCACGTTAATCCAGAGGTTCGTCAACTCGTAGACAATACTAAAGTGATTAAGAAATAACTTTAATAAATGTCTAATCGAACAAGAAAATATTGCAGATGATAAAATTCCAGAAGTATAAGAAGTATAAGGAGGTGAAGTTGTATAGTCGATTGATAAAAGAATGGCTCGAACACTAATAAGAGGAAGTAGAAGATCAGGAATAGTTAATAACAGGGTTGTCCAACTGGCGGCCCGCAGGCCGCGTCCGGCATTACTTAGGCAGTAATGCATACATCAACGCTATAGCCAACATGTAGATAAACGCAAAAGTGCCGTTAAAATGGAGAATAACGTTTCAGACGCATTTCCTGTCATTAAAAGCTTGAGGCAAGGATCTTTCTTATCTTCAAATCTATTTAAAATCTATATTTAAGAAGCATTAAACAACTGCAGTAGAAATACGCGGGGTTGGGAAGGGAACTTGGGGGCAAGTACATAACAAATCTTTTCTTGGCTGGGAATAATTCTTGAACGTTTTCGCCGTTTGTACCAAAATCATTTTTTACGACATAACGAAAAATAATTTACAAATAACGACGAAAAAATACAAAAAAAATCTTAAAATACATCCCTTGGAGCAACTAATAAAAACTGAACTACAAATCGCCCAAAAGAATTACATAACTTCTAAATTTATATGAATCACATTGCATATAATAATTATCGGCAATGAAGGGGAAGACAGCAGTCCTAGTGATGCAAAAACAATTGCGGAATCTTATTAGTGCGTGAGAGTGTATGTAAAGATCTCAAAACGTTTTTAAAACAAAAAGCGATTGGTCAGTGGCAGCGCGAATGGTTTCTATCGCAATCTAAATTAAGATCGCTAAAACCAGATACACGACAGTAGAAAACCACATAGTGCTAAGTCTCTTATTTACTTTCGGCGAGTGAACGCTCCATGTGCGACCCATGAGCTACGCCTCTTACCATCGTCCATTTGTTAATTGAGTATCCAAAATACCATAAAGAACATTTAATAAACAATATACCAAGATTTATCAGGAGAAAACTGTCACGTAAAAAACTTATTAAATAACCTAAGGTCAATCAATATTTTTTTATCAGATTTAAAGTTTTATTTACTGAGTAACGCCGCTAATATCCTGTTGGTGGATACGGCAATGTTTAATAAAAATAAAGCTGACTTTGGGATAATAACCAAAAGTATTTAGGCTCCCTGCTAGCCACTGAAAACTACTATAATAAAAACAGAAATGGGATTATTTTAGAAAATAAAGGTTACCTTGATTGAAAATACAATTAAAAAGTATAAACTTGAGCCAGAAAACAAAAAATTATAATAATAAAAACCGTATTTCGTCAGTGACGTCGCAGAAATGAATCATCTACAAAACATTTATGAAAATAATATTTAGCGGAAGAAGTACACATTAGATGAAACACTCTTAACTTATATCATAAAATTTTTCTTGCAGCATCTTATTGCAATTTATTATTTTTGTTGGGAATAAGCCACAAGTATTTGATGTTTCGATTTACACTTCGAAAATAGTTCTCCAAATACAAAACATTAATTAAAACGATTTCCGAAGTGGAATCCAAACGTCAAATAAACTTAATTTAAATGTAAAATGGTGGCTTATTCCCAACAAAAATAGTAAATATATCATAAGAATAAAAAAATTTTGATGGGCCGGTATTATAGCACCATTGCAACAGCATAAATATCTCAAATAAATTCTTATATAATAGTCCTGATAAAGTAGACGTAAAAAGTGGGTTAACTTAGGGTGGAGGATGTTTGTGAAAGAGAATGTTAGAAAATTGGCGAGATGAACTGTCAACGGTTGACAATGAATAAAAGTCTCTACAATTTCACCAAAATTTCTTTATCTACAATAAAAAGTACAAAGGAGATTGCGCAAGTTCAGGAATCGGTCTTTTACCGCACGAAAAAATAGAACAATGCATAGAGGAATATAATAATATCCACAGTATTTTGAAAACTACCTTAACTATGCCAAACTCCGTGCTAAATCGGTTTACACTGCTTATACAATCAAACTGAAAAATAGAATATTTTTACAATAATCTTTAGGTACAATGGAAAGGATACCAAAAAAATGAAAAATTGTAATACTTGGGGATCTTGGAGTAAAAAATAACATTAAAATAATATAAAACACCAATATAACAAAGACACACTAAATCGTAACATTTTGAGCTTATAACACTTTATACACATCTTTCTTTCACAATCCCTGGCCAAGTACCCTTGGCAGAATACACAAAGTAAACACTTAATGATAGACTTATAATAGACTATAAATTAGAAATAAAAAAATATACCGAAACAACTTCTCGATGTAAAGCTTAAACATCGTTGAATAGACAGTCAAATCACAAGCTGTTATTAGGAAATTTTCTATTAAAAAGCCATGAAAAAAAAAACAATAAACATAAATTGGTTTTATAAAAAAACGCTTTGGAGACAAATTTGAAGAAAAAGACAGTAACAAAGGGAGAAAATTTTAAACGAGATGTGGTCAAAAATACAATATAATTTAAGTTGCAAAAGAAATTATAGGAGTCTGGAAAATTTACTTTAACACAACAATAGTATCAATAATTTTAGTTAACACCGAAATTATAGATTTGGCATACGATAATAGGAATCAAAAACAAAACATGAAACAAATAACAGCTAAGATATAAGATACAGAAGCAGCATCAATTCTAAGGTAAGAAATATCAAAACAGAGTATTGGAGACTAGATGGAACGCAAAGAAAAGCTTGCAAAGTCTTTAAAGAGAAAAAGAAGCTAAAAAGATTATGATAACACGGAAATAACAAAAGAAGAAATCAAAGACAGCCTAAGTAAATTAAAAAAAAAAACTTCAGGACCCGATGATATGCCCAATGAATTCTAAAGAAACATGTCCCGATTAGTCAAGATTTATTACTACAATACCAATACACAAAAAAAAATATTAAAACTTCCTACCTACTCCCACAACTCTGAGACTGCGAACAAGGATATTTGCCAATTTGGCCAAAGGTTTTCAACAAAATAGATTATTCAAGATGATGCTATTTTCATTTGTATTTATTGTATTTTCATTGATAGAAAGGTACAAAGAAAATATACCAAACAATCTGGGATAGTAAATTTTGATACGAAGAGAATAATATGTACTTTATTTTTAATATCTTATGGGCAATTTAATATCTTAGATATGGGCAATAGAATAAGACAAGGAGACTCGCTTAGTCCAACGCTATTCAATCAATTCAATCAATCAATTCAATGAAGACGATCTACAAAGACTAACCCATAGATTCAACACAAGGGCAAAGGACTTTAACATGTGATCTCTACACAGAAATACTAAAACCAATTGTAATCAGTAAAGAACCAATTAGATGTAAACTGGAAATCGACGTATCAGCATTGAGCAAGTAATGGAGACAAATTACCTAGGAATTACACTGTCTAGCTACGGAGATGTGTGAGAAGGAGTGAAAAATCAAGTACAAAAGGCTAATAAAATAGCAGGTTGTCTTAATAAACACGATATGGCGCAATCCCCACATTAATATCGACGTGAAATCAAGAATCTACAAAGCAACAATAAGACCAATAATGGACATACACTTCAGAGACAAGACCGATACTCCAAAACTCAGGCAACTACTAGAAACAGCGGAGATGCGTTTACTGAGGAGAATTACAGAAACACACTGAGGTGGTCGAATGAGGAGTGAAGAGATCAGAAGAAAATGCAATATACCAGAAATAAATGGTGGACACTGAACAGAAAAAAGGAATGGAATGAACACAATAAACAGAATAGAAGAGAACCGATTAGTCAGAATAGCGAGGAAAATCACCAAGAGGTAGAAGAAGTACGGGCGACCACGCAAAAGAAGGAGTGATAACCTCAATAGAGTGCATTAATCTACATTGAATAAGCATTTTGCTTATAAAAAAGAAGAAGACAAAGAAGAAGAAGTTTTAATATCTTAATGGCAGATTGTAAACTTGGTTTTGTAATTAAAAGAAAAAGGATAAACAACCTCATATCTATAAAATACCCTTAACCAGGACCTATCAATGAATCGTGCAACTATACCCAAGAGATTAAATGTCGCACCGGAAAGACAAAAAGTGCATTTTATATATATTATATAAATAATATATATAATATATATAATATATATATATATATAGGCTGCTAGTGCAGACTATAAGCTATGTGTTCAAGAGCAATGACCTCACCCTAGGTACAAAAATAAGGCTTATACATGTAGCGTGTACTTAGTGCTTCTGTACAGAGTAGAAACGTGGACATTGAAGGCGGAAACTCGATCAAAATTTTAGCTTTTAAGATATGGTTATGCAAACGGATCCGGAAGATACCATGGACAGACAAAGTCACGAATTTTGCAAGATAAAATCGAAATAAAAAGAGCCTCAGGATGAAGAAGAATATTCTGGCTTGGTAACCTAAGATCATGGTATAGAAAGACCTCAACACAGTTATTCCGTACAGCAACCATAAAGTCATCATAGCCAGAATGATCGCCAAGGTTCGGAACGGACAGGCACCCTAAGAAGAAGAACCTGTGCCAATAAAGTTTTTCCATTCTTGAAACTATAATTAATATCCAGCAATATATATTATTTACAAAAGTATAACCAAATGGAAGTATTAAACATAAGACCTAGAATAATTATTATCCTACACAATTTTAGTAAAGTCCGTGTCAGGCGGTCAATATTTGATCAAACTAGTTTGACCAAACCTAAAAATTGACAGCATATGACTCACTTCCTGAGTTTGATCAAATCCTCTAAAAATAGAGGATCTTCTATTTTCAAGGTCAGTTTGATCAAACTTAATTTGATTGTCGAAAATAATAAATCAATCAAATGACAATCAGCAGTTAGACATAACTTATGTAAATTAATATTTTTTTTTTCTTTGGTTGACAGTGTGTTTTTATTTGTCTCCTATTTTGTTATAAAATAAAAATAAAAATTTAAAATATCCTTGCAGCCACGAACAAGTTCTTCTGCATAATTGATTTATACCGAGAAAGAAGTTGTTTACATAATTCAGACATCCATATTATTATAAAAATCTTTCACCCTATTTATTTTCTTTGTGTATAAGAAAATAAGGATCGTAAATAAATGCCCAAGCAACTAATAAAATAAGCAAAACGACAATTAATTTCTTTGACATACGTCAATGATCAAATTTGAATGATCGTGTGAGAGGTAGATTTTTAAAATTTGAACAAACTGTAATTATGACGTCACTACGTCAGTTTCCTCAAACTAGTTTGATCAAATATTTGACCGTCTGACAAGAACTTAAAGGAGACGAAATGGTAAATAAACCTTTTATAATACAGAATTGATAGTAGGAAGTGCACGTGCACATGAAAACTCAAAACAACAAGAACTAGAGATTTGTATATTACTCTTTAATACATTGATTGGCATAGCTACC
The DNA here is from genome assembly GCA_918026665.1 of Diabrotica balteata. NCBI lineage: Eukaryota > Metazoa > Arthropoda > Insecta > Coleoptera > Chrysomelidae > Diabrotica > Diabrotica balteata. The sequence goes on from OU898277.1 coordinate 20,923,733, forward strand.
AACCAGCAACCAATAGCAGCAAACCACCGGCAAACATCGTACCGATTATATCTATTTCTGGACCTTCTTTATTAAGTTTACGTCGTATTAGATCATAAGTAAGAAAATACACCCCAGTCGAAGGTGCATCTCTCATCAACGTCGCTCCTAGTCCTCTAAATATGTTTGACATTCCTCCTTTCCGATAAAGTTGAATTACACAATCTACATGCCCAGAAAACCTCTTTTGAACTTGTAAAAGGCACTTAACTCTATCTCCAGGAGCAATCAAAGGAGCACTACACAATCCAGATACAAATACCTGTATTTGTATTTTCTTACTTATTATCTGATACGACTTCAACTTAATAAAGAAGATCCAGAATTAGATATAATCGGTACGATGTTCGCCGGTGGTTTCGCTGCTATTGCTTGCTGGTTGGTAGCTATGCCAATCAATGTGTTAAGGAGTAAAATACAAATCTCCTTAGAGGAAAAACAAAAACAAGGTGTTATAAATGTATTAAAAGGAATAGAGATATGCACCATAAATACAACTATAAAACACTTGTGCAGAAGTGACACAAATAATTATATTAAATACATATGTGTACAACTAGAGGAACATGCTGACCGCCAAGAATCTAGAGAACTTTTTTTAAAAGTCAAGTATCTAGCGGAGAATTCAAAGAGCAGACACAGTTCATCAAAGATAATAGTGGAAATACTATAATAAACCCAGACCGTATCGCAGAGATGTGGAAACAGTATTCGTGCGAAATACTATTCTATAACAACAACCCAGACAATAATACAGAGCAAAAAAATTACAGAGAAAAAATACAGAAAAAAGGAAGAATAGGGTCATAGTACAAGTTAAAAGTCCCAAAGATGCCATAAGGTTAGTATAAAAAATGAAAATTTTAAAAGAAGATAACAAGCTAAAAGCGTATTATTTTCAAATAATTTTGCTGTCAAACGAAAGCGCATAAATCAAGAAACGTTAGATACTGCTTTTAATGACAAATAATATTTTTTGATAATATTAATATCCAATATAACAGTAACGGAAGTTCACTCGACTTAAAGGAAAATTGATTTAAATGGAGAAAAAGTATATGTCCCCAGAACAAATGGTATTACTTACTTTTGACGGAAACATTTTACCCATGATATGTATATATACAACATGTTGCCTGGTCCGAAGAACCCTATGTGCATAGAGTTAAACAATGCTTTAAATGCTTGCAACATGGACACGTATTTCGTAATTGCAACAGTACAAAAACTAGATGTATTAACTGCAGACAAGAGAGAAAACGGTGATCATAAGTTTAGAGACCCACAAGAGAGTTATTGTATACACTTTAAAAATTATGAGCATAAATCCATATTCCAAACAATGTCCAAAATTTAAAGAACAAACCGAATTAAAGACATATGGCCAAAAAAAAATTAACTTTCTTAGAAGCAAAGGACAGTCTAAAAAACTCTTACACATCTGCTGTTAGTTCAAGAAATAGTTTTAAAGTATTAAGTATGCTAAATAATGAAAGCTTTCCACCTCTTTCAAGTCAAACTAATACCAAACATATACCTAAACCATCCTCATCCAATAACCAAAAAAAACCATAAAAAGTACCTCCAAATCAACCTGAAACTTCTTCATATTTTAAAAAAAGAAAAGCCCAATCTCCCTTACCTGAAGCTATGTTTCCTTTTGAATTTAGTCCAAAAAGACCTCTTCCCTTAAATATTTTACACAGTGCTGATCCTGATCCTAATACAGATGAATTTATAAACCTCAAATATTGAAATCAAAAATTGAGGCGGCAATTAACAAGCTAAAATTCATAAAAGCAGAAAGAGAAGATGGAATAACAGCTAGAACACTCAAAGAAATGGGAAAATTAAGGGCGGAAGTAATGTTTATCATTTGAAATGAGATCGGGAATAAAGAACAGTGGCCAAATGACTGGAGTAAACTCACGTTTACTCCAGTCATTTGTACTCCAGTAATTACCGTACAGTAGTATTATTATCTCACGCGAGTAAAGTATTTCTAACCATCATCAATGAAAAACTAAAATCAATTCTCTTACCACAAATTCCCCAAGAACAATGTGGATGTGTCCTAGGTAGAGGAACAAGAAAACATATTCTTAAGATTCATCAAATTATCGAAAAATCTCGATAGTTTAACATAAAAACATATTTATGCTTTGTTGACTAATCCAAGGCCTTCGATACCGTAACATGGGATAAAATGTGACATCTACTTAGAGAAATGGGTACGACAGAACATTTAATCTATTACAAAAACTAAAAGTAACTAATACTGCTAATGTTAGAGTTAATAAATTGGTTTCGAAAAACTTCAAATTAAAATCTACAGAGTTCTACAGGGATGCATTATTATTCTATTAGGTGATAGAACATATTATGCGTCAAGTTTTTGAGGAATGCCATTGTAGAGCAACGATAGGAGGAAGACAAATCAAAAACCTACGTTATGCTGATGAAACTCTTATATGGGCGTCATCGCCAGAAGAACTGGAACAAATTATGAACAGGCTAGGTACGGTGAGTACAGAATATAGTTGAAAATAAATATGCAAAAAACCAAAGTGACGATCCTAGATAGAATTAGAAACAACTAGGCAGAGATAAGAAACATGGCAGGTTTCGAAGTGGCCAGGCAATTACTTAGGCTCCGTTATTACTAACAGTGAAGGATGCGAAGACAAGATCCGTCGCATCACAATGGCCAGATTGGCAACAGCCAAATTCACAAAAATTTAGAAGTACTCTGACATCACAAAAAACACAAAATTACACCTTATTCATAGCTTTGATGTTGAGCATACCATGGAGCGCCCATCGCACAAATAACTCAATTCTAGCAGAACTTAACATAAAAACTAGACTCATCACAACTCTCAAACCAAAAGATACTAAGATATTTTGGACATATACATAACTAGACGAAAAGAAGGCATGCAGCGAATGATAGTTGAAGGTAATGTAGCTGGTAAAAGATTCAGAGGAAGACTTCCAGTACGATGGTCGGACTAAATAAAGGACGTAACTGGTTACTCATTCTCCGAAGCCAAACAACACGCACAGGAGAGAGATAATTGGATAGAAATAGTAAAACAAATTACATGACGCCACTACATTCTTACGAAGGAGAAAACATAGAGGATGAGAAGGAGTAGGAAGTGACAATTAGCTGCAAAGAATACTACATACCTAAGTTATAAAAATAAGAAATATAGCATACAAAGAGCAGAATTGTAGAAAAAATAAAGTATTTCGAGCCGTAAATCCACAGAATCGTAAGTATATTATACGTAGAAAATCAGTTTAAAATAGAAAATGATCAAATTTGTGCAATATAAATATTGCATGTTGTGATTGTTCAGAGAATATATCTTAATTATGTTGAGAATAAAAGACAAGACTAGATAATGATAATAATAAAAGGTAAATTATGTAGACTTTTAAAATAATATTAACAATATTAGACATTTAAAAACTAATGATTATAATAGAAAAATATGGACTAAAAATTAATATAAAAAAACCAAATATACGATAATAACAAAGAAAACAAATATACCAACAAACATACATTTGGGAAATGTATCGATAGAAAGGGTTGATAAATACAAATACCTAGGAACCTAGATTTCAGATAATAATAATCAAACAACCGAAATAATGCAAGAAAAAATAGCAGGCAAACGCAGTCCAGAACGAAGAAGAACCTCATGGTTGAAGAACTTGTGAGATTGGTATGGTATTGATACAAGCATGCTCTTTAGGGTGGCAGTGAATAAAATTAAGATAGCTATGATGGCAACCAACGTTTTGAAAGGACATGGGACACGAAGAAGAAGAACTGAAATAAGAGCTACGATAGAAATAGCAAGAAATGCGTTTGTAAAAATGAAAACAATTCTCTGAGGTTCTCTGAGTGTTACATGAGGATGCTTAGGATAGCATGGACACGGAAGTATTTCGACAAATGGCAAAAAATGCGAAATAATAAACACAATAAAAATAAGAAAGCTACAATATCTGGGACACGTAATGAAGGGACAGCGATATGAACTGCTAAGGCTAATAATACAGGGAAAGATAGGAGGAGGAAGGAGTATAGGAAGAAGGAGAGTGTCACGGTTGAAGAATCTAAGGGACTGGTTTAAATACAGTTCTATAGAACTTTTCGGAGCAGCAGTAGATAAAGTAAAGATAGTGATGATGATATCGAACATCCGATTGGAAGACGGCACTTAAAGAAGAAGAAAAATGAATGACAACAAAGTTTGTGTAAATTAAAAACAAGAACTGTGTAGTTTCATTTTAAAATATTAGATTCTAAAACTATTAATAAAGACAAAAAAATGGAAATAGACTAAAGATAAATGGGTCTAAATACTTAAAATACTATTACAAATACAGAATAATGTTAAATTTGAACCAAAAAAGCATTATCTGCTCAGTTATGCAAGAATTTGAAAGCAAAGTTTTAAAATCTGAAATATAAAATGGTTAAAAAATCAGAAAGTTGTGAAACTAAAGGTCAGATCCTCAGGTAGCAACGATTCAATTTAAATTTCAAATAGGTCTTGTTAAGGCCTAAAAACAATTTTTGCTAGCAATTGATTAGCTGTAAGCCAAAATCAATAAAATATTCAAAATCTCAGTAGGCATGCGCACGTATATTTAACGAAAAAAATCTACTTTGAAAATGTTATCACTAGCGTTTAACTTACCATGATATCGGGGTGCTTGCATCCGACGTCAGCTTCGGGTAACGTTTGGGCCGCGACGCTGCACCGATAGACGTCTCGGCGCCGTCTCCCACCAGCGGCGGCGATTGGTTCGCCCCCGGATCCGATACACTGTGCTCTTCCGGAGGACGACCAACCGGCACCAGGGGGACGGGCCTTTGCGCTACATTTCACATTGTTTCAATTTCAACTAGGAAAAAATTTCAACAGTTTCAGCAGAATGGGGGCGGCCATTTTGGAAAGCCCTTTTGATTGTTTTAGAGATCTCATTAACTGATTTTGCTAAAATTCGGGTCTGGAGGGGAATCATAACTGACTGCCGGTTGCGCCTACCGTCCCTTCTGGTAACAAGGCACTTTTCCTTAAACGGGACTAATTGCCATAAGTCTCATTTTTTTTTGGCGTTTGTACAAAAAATTGATTTTTTTCTACGATAATTGCATTCGGAATCAACTCGCTTATTTTTTTGTGAATTACGCCATTTAACTGTTGCGTATTTTAACTAATTAACAACAAGAAGCACGTACCGTAGTTTAGGGCTAAACTGATCACTTCGTTTTTGATTTTGGACGTAAAATATTTTTTAATGTTACATAGATTTTTATAAAAAAAAAGCTATAACAAAAATAGTTATAGTTCAGTTAAATTATATTTTTGCTAGGAGAGTTTTGGGGTAGTTCTGATTTTTTCATTCCATATGTTTTTTGGGGTGCTTAATCCGAATCTGGGGTTTGCGGACAAAATTTCGTGACGCAACATTAAAAAAAAACAGAATAAACCGTTTTTTTTTTTTCTTTTTTCGGGTTTTTTTGCTTAAAACTCGAAAACTATCAACTTTTGATAAATGGTCTGTTCACAGAAATTAAAGTACTTGAAATTTTCTACAAATACCAGTATTTAATTTTTTTTCAGACGAATCGTTCGGTTTCTAGTGCGAGTTGAAAATTGTAAATTTTTAGCAGTTTATGCAAAACCCACTTTTTACATTATTTCAATATTTAATTTTTATGGATGCTGTCATTTGATAAATGTCAACTGTTTTTCCACACAAGTAATTAAAAAGAAAAAAGGCAAAAGGTTACTTATGATCATATATTATTATGATTATAAAATATAATACGCAAAATTTATATGAGCCGTATGTCTTTTGGAAGGCCCTGGCTGAGGTTCTTCGATAACGATGAGTCCTGGTTCTGCTTGTTCTGGAAAATAAAAGTTTAAAGTAAGTCATTTATAAAGAAGAGATGAAGATTGCAAAATAGATTGTGAGATTAAACATACCTTCCGCGTCGTACTGAGGTTCTTCGATGGCATCGGGTCCTGGCTCAGGGTCTGATTGCTCCATCGTCAGCGTCGGGAGTCGTTCTCCTGGAAAATAAAAAGAGGAAAGACACATTCCATATATCAAGGAAAGATGAATGACTACAAAATAACTTGTCAGATCCAACATACGTCCTCTCTTTCTTCAGTTTCTTCTACGTCTATGTCAGAGGTGTCTTCTGTGGCCTCAACATTGTTACACAGTCCTTCGCATGATGCGCATATTGGGGAACAATGGAGTCCCGCCTTCCTGCATCCACAATTGCGTTGACAGCCCTTTTTCCATTTACATGAAATGTACCATAGTATTGAGTTTGGTGCAGGGTCCAAAATAGTTGGTACTGGCACAAGACCACTACTAGTTTTTTGCCATCCCCACTAACTTGGATCTTTTTGTTGCTCGTTAGGTGTGGCTTGACCGGATAACTAACTACTGCTGCACCTGATAGTAAACTCTCAGTGAATGTTCTCGTGCAACAGCTTCAGTTGGGTGCAATGAGGAAATGTTGGTCTTATTTTTGAATGATGAAGATACGTATTGTTTATATCTTAAATCGTTTAGTTTTGTCTCTTTTTTTCCATATAGAGCCGTGAGAAACATGTTTTCTACTGTGGCAATCTCATCTTGAGTTAGGGTCTTTGGAAGCTTCAATTATCGATTGCAAATATTTGTTCTTCTGCAGGACTTTAAGAAATTACAGTTTTCCTTGATTAAAGAATGCAGAAGTAGTATCACAACCACTCATTGCATGCAGGAATAAAATATGATCCAATAGGATTTTCTCAGCAGCCAGATGAGGGTTGTAGAGGCTTTGCGAAACCCATCATGAAGTTTCTCCATTAACATAGATATAAACCGGCTCTTGTTTTTTGGGTTTGCAAGAAAACTATCCTGCGACACAGTGGGCACCATCATTTCTGTAAATTATATTGCAGCAGATTGTTTTCTTTGTGCTCTTCTCAATCGTTCTAAACGCTTGGTGCTACCACAAGCCCCGTCAGGGTAGCCATCAAAAACGACAATAGCACTTGATTTGTAGTTTGATTTGACATATGATACATAACTGCTGCATATGTCTGCATATGTCTAACCTTGGCGCCATTTTACAACAAAAAACCCCCGTCGATGACATATTTTGTATCGTTAAAGTCAGTCTGTTCAGTAGGTGTAAAGCGGCTTTAACTGCTTTTTAACTGAGTTATTTTGATTTTTTGCAATCTAGCTATAATATTTGAGTCAAAATGTGAATTAACCATGTGACTCGGTCTTTATTTTAATTAACTTAAATACTAGGGGAAATTAACTAAAAACCTTTCAATACAAATCTAAAAAGTGGGTTTTGCAGTCACACCGGTACCAATTGCCAATTTTCAACTTGCACTTGAGGCCGAACGGTTCGTCTGTTCGGCCTCAAGTGCAAGTTGAAATAACCTAACCTAACCTAACCTAACCAGAATAGTGACATTTGTACAGAACTTTAAGTACTTTAATTTCTGTAAATAGACCATTTACTAAAAGTTATCATTTTTTGAGTTTTAAGCAAAAAACCGGAAAAAGCAAAAAAAAAACAATTTCTTCTGGTTTTTTAAATGTTGCGTCACGAAATTTTCTCCGCAAACCTCAAATTCAAATTTAGCACCCCAAAACACATATGGAATAAAAAAATCAGAACTTCCTCAAAACTTTCCTACTAGTATCACTTTACAGTACAAATTTACTGAATCATTAGCAGAATTCTAAAATAGTGTTCAGTATTGGTAAAAATAAAATAATCAATTCAGGTAGATTTAGTTTCACACTCTGTTTGGGACGACTTTGATAACATCGTTAATATTGCATCTACATGTCTTATACAAAAAAACATATGATCAACTTGATCCAGAACTGAATATTCTTACTTTTTCAAAATTTATTCAACCAAATATATTATGACAAGGAGAAATTGGTCATAGTGGGTAAAATTGATTAGTGTCCAAACTCTTATTACATATATTTTTGAACAAATATTACAATTGAGGAGCGATCAATCAAAACAAAATAAATTCACTAAAACTATTCGGAATTAAATGCAGAAATTTTACCGTTAAGTTAAAAGATTTAAATCAGAAGTTATTTTAAAGAAATATACTTCTTCTTCTAATGGTGCTACAACTCTTTGTGAGTCTTATCCTAATTAACATGTTCTTCTATCTTGCCCTGTCGGATACTTTCCTTCACCACTTCCTGATGTTCATGGTGACTACTTTTACAACTCGATTATCTCTTATTCTTTCTAGGTAACGTAGCCAGTTTAGTTTTTGTGACTTTACAAATCTAACAATATCTGCGCTCTGCCTTAGTCCATCCAGCTCATGGTTCATTTTAATTCTCCACGAACCATCCCTGCATTGGGTTGGTCCAAATATCGTCCTTAGTATTTTGCGCTCAAATATTCTCAGTTGGTTTTCATCAGTGGTTGAGAGGGTCTACGTTTTACATCCATGTGTGACCACTGGTGTAATTACTGTTTTGTAGATTCTAAACTTAGACTCACGATTCAGTAACTTACTTTTCATTAAATCTTTGTATGCATAAAAGCACTTATTAGCGCTAAGAACCCGTGCTTGTATTTCTTGACTGATGTTGTTGTCATTTATTATTCAGCCTGGATAGGGAGAAGTGGAGGCATGTCTGTAGGTATGGTTGTCTACCTTCAGATTCTCATGATTTGATTTTGTGCACTCCATAAATTTTGGTTTTGCTTTCATTTATATATAAAAAAACGTAGCAGCTTCTCGTTTCAGTTCTATAACTTTTTCGCTTAATACTCTTTAGTTGCGGCTTATTATGGCAACATCATCCGCATATGCGCATATTTGCATTAATACAGTCGTTTATATCCAGTTTTCTAACAACAGCTTCTAAAGTTAGATTAAAAGTGTTGTTGATAAAGCATCACCTTGTCTAACTCCATTTTTAATATCAAAGGCCTGCGTCATATCTATCTCCATCTATTCTCACCATAGCTTTGGAACCCTCTAGAGTCATTCGTATAAGTTTAACCAACTTATTGAGTATCTCTAACATAGATAGTTGATTAAACATCTTTTTTCGATCTATTCCATCAAACGCCTGTTTGAAATCGATATACAAGTTGTAAATAGGTATGTTATATTCAACAGATTTTTCATGTATACCTCTTAACATATGTATTTGGTCTATAGTTGAACTCTTTGGTCTGAAGCCACATTGGTATTTACCAATCATCTCCTCCGAAAACGATTCCAGGTGGCTGTATAAATCATCATCATCATTCCTCAACCTCTTGCATCCACTGTTGGATATAGGTCTCCTCCATGTTCTTTCACAGTTCTCTATCTTGCGCCTTCTGTATCCAATTTCCGACTGTTTTTCTCAAGTCGACCATCCATCTTTTTGGTGGTCTGCCTCGGTGTCTTTTGTCTTCTCTAGGTCTCCATTCTATGAGCCTTTTGGTCGCTGGATCTCACAAGTTTGATTGTCTTTTCCTATTCTAATTTCATGCTCTAAATAGATATAGCTAAAGACCTGATGTACTTCGTTCCCATCTACCCTCTTAACATCACTTGGAACTAAATTGGTTATGTATTTTGTTTTTTCAAAGTTTATGTTCAGGCCTGTTTGTTCAATTGCCTGTTTTAGTTCTTTCATCATTTTGTGAGCTTCATTTAAACTCTCGGCTATAATGACAATATCATCTGCAAAGCGCAAGTGGCTTAAGTATTCACCATCAATATTTATTCCCCTTTTAGCCCAATCTAGTTTTTTAAAGGCATATTCTAGAGCTGCAGTGAATAGTTAGGGGGAGATGGTGTCACCCTGTCTAATTCCTCGCTCATATTCTATATTTATCAGTAAAGTCATGGAGTTTAACAGATGCTGTTGCGTTGTATATATGTTTTATCAAATTTGTATATCTATAGTCTACTCGGCTTTGTTCTAATGCTCCTAATACTGCCGGTAATTCCACGGTATCAAAAGCTTTCTTCAAGTCTATGAAATAGGTTTATTATATTCAACACATTTTTCAATTAGTATTTTAAGTGCTTGTAGGTGGTCATTTGTTTCATAACCTTTCCTAAACCCAGCTTGCTCCTTAGACTGATAGAAGTCTAATTTTCGTTCTAAACGTTTTGTGATGATTTTGGTAAACCATTTGTAGAGATGTAACAACAGAATTATCTGTCTATAATTCTCTAGGTCTGATATATCTCCTTTTTTGTGTATTAGGATAGTAATTGCATTGTTCCATTTTGTAGGAACAATACCTTGGTTTAGACATATGTTGAATAGTTCAGTTACTACTTCCAGCAGTTTCTTGCCTCCTACTTTAACAGCTTCTATTACTATTTGGTTATCTCCCGGAGCCTTGTTGTTTTTGATTTCCTTTAGAGTTCGTTTCACTTCTTCTATCGTTATGGTAGGCAGAAGTTTTGGATCCTTGGTTCATTACTCTGCGTTCTCTAATTTGTGTTTTGTCTTCTTCTGTTAACTGGCTTTTGTATAATTCTTCATAGAAGATTTTTGCTATCTCTACTCTTCTCTCTCTATTTGTTGTTATATTACCTTACTTGTGTTTTAGTTTAACAATTTCCTTTTTACCATTACAAAGCTTTCTTCTGAGTATTTTCATATTTCCATTTTACTCAATCACATTTTGTATTTTCTCAGTATTATACTTCCTCTGATCTTTACGAATTGCTTTTGAGATATCTCTGTTCAGATTTCTGAGTTCAGCTGAGTCGCCTTTCTGCTCTGATCTCTTGATTTTTCTTTCTTTAATGAGCTTTCTGGTGTTTTCGCTTAGTTTCTCTTCTTTTCCGGCTGGTCTAGCACAGTACTGTTTTTTTGCAGTCATTAACGCTTCTGTGATTGAATTATTTACGGTTTCAACATCTGTCGAAAGAGGGTGGTTTAAGGATCGATTTATAGCTTTTACATATTCTTTTGTGTTTTCTGGTGTAGTCCATTTTTTCAATTCTCTTCTCTTTACTCTCGGCTGTATATAATTTCTGATAATATCTTGTAGATGACATTTAAAACTGTTATGCACCTATAATTTTTGTAGAGTCGTTTGTCTCCCCCTTTGTACATAAGAAGTATGATTCCTACTTTCCAATCTTCCGCCATATGCCTTCATAGCGCATGTCTTCCATTCTTTATCAGTTCTTCTTTCCATCTGTGCCAGGAGCTTTGTTATTTTTCAGATGTTTTATGACGTTTATCTATTCTTCCAATGTTGGTTGCTCGACTAGTTGTTCTGCTTTGTGGTGTATTATTTCTTCATCTTCGTTTTGTTCGTTTTCTGGGTTCAACAGCTCTTGAAAATGCTCCTTCCACTTTTTCATTATTTCCTCTTTCTTGCTGATAATTGCCCCATTTTTGTCCTTGCAAACTGTTGATCTTGTCATGTATCCTTGGGTGTATTGCTTGGTTTCCTTTTTCTATTCTATATTAATTTTCTAGTCTCTCTTCTGTTATTGTAATCTGCAATTTGTTGTATTTTTCTATTCAACATTTCTCTCTTTTTCCTTCTACATATTTTCTTTGCATCTTTTAAGGGTAGTATAAAATTACAAGTTAATATGAAATCTTGAACGCACCATATATGTTTCATGATATGTGAAAAAAAAAATTTGTACCGATACGAATGATTTTAAAAAATATGTGTGGTGCAGGTCCTAGAGAGCAATAAATAATAATAAACTTGACAACACGAGACAATATAAATTTGATATTTTAAAAACGTACAGAAGTAATAATAATTTCACATTAGATATGTACACATGTTTCTTATACCCATCAAAAGACTCATTGTTTATCCAGTCATCGCCGAAATGCTGTTCTAAGAGATGTTTCAGAGATTTTTTCTTCCTATCAATAAGGGCGTTATTCAGCGAAATATCGTCTGGCTCCATAACTTGATCAGTTTTTCGCGCCTTTATCAATGTTTTCCAACTTCTTGAAGACGTTCATATCGAAAGTTTTGGAAACACCTTATTTGTATTGAATTATCTTGTAGATTTTTTAAATAAATTCTTTTAAGTATTTTACCAATTTTTTGTAAGTGGTTTTGAGGAGACTTAATGTCATAAAAGAACCAATATATTCCAATATTCTTTATTATACCAAACTAAAGATAAATGTTCATGTATTCCTCTTTTGTTTTTACAACAGACTGTGTTCTTAGGCGTTTTTTAACGCTACTAAACAACCGGCATATGCTGGCAAAAAACTATGGCCACGTACCGGAAAAGTTATTATAATTTTTTTTAATTCTGGAGGTCCCTTGACTTTAATCCAATAAATTTTTTTTTGAACCTATTCTCTGTCCTTCCATTGTTGGATATAGGTCTCCCCAGTTCTCTCTATCTTTCCCTATCTTGAGTTGTTCTCTGCCATGTGGGACCTCCTTGTTTCCTGATGTCATCTTTCCACCTCATCTGTGGTCTGCCTCTTGATCTCTTTGCATTGTATGGACGCCACTTTCCGATGGCATTGTTCCATCGTCCGTCTTGGAGACGTTCATTGTGTCCAGCCCATTTCCATTTCAGTTTTGCTGCTTGTTCTATCGCGTCTACTGTCTTTGTTCTGGTTCTGATCCACTGGTTACGTTTTCTATCTCTAAGTGATACACCCAACATTTGTCTCTCCATCGCTCTTTGTGCCTTCCTTATCCTATCCAAATTGGCCTGTGTAAATGTCCATGTCTGTGCTCCGTAGGTGAGCACCGGTATGATACAGGAGTTATATACCTTGCTTCGTAAGTATAGAGGGATTGTTTGATTTTTTAGAATGTAAGAAAGTTTGCCGAACGCATCCAATAACATAATGCATGAATTAAGTGTGAGTTCTTATTTCGTCCTCCGCATCCGTCACAAAAAAGTTGCAGCATCTTTATTTCATCTAGAGAAGGCTCATTATCTCTTCTGTTGCCGATCACAATGTAGCTTCGTAGCTATGTTATGTGTAGCTATTTTAAATAATTTTAAACAATATGTCTTTATGTATTGTAGTGTTATGTACAATTTTATGTTTATGACATTCTGTCATTGTTGGATAGGCCAAAATTGACTAAATGCCCCTGAAGATACTCTAGGAATCGAAAGTACTTGGGCAAGATTTAATTAATAAAACTGTGCTCAATATCTGCCTTTCATTTAATCATAATTTTTTAGTTCTTTTAGCTGCATGGCATGTCTTGCTGGAATATAAAATCAACTCTCATCTAAGGGTTGGTGTAGGGGTGTTGAATTCTTAAGCAGACAAACAAAAGCCATGTTATTTTCTTTTCATATGCGCAACACATCGTTGATGAAATGTAATGACATATTGTCGTCCAGAAGAAAATTTAGGCGTTCCAATCTTTTGGCATAAGGAAGGAAACATGACGTGATACAGTTAGTTAAAATCTGTGCATCCATCTACCCATGGCAAGTACGGTTTTCTGACTTATATATAGTCCGGTCATCAGAAATTTCCACTGACCTCTAAAAATCATACAAATAAGCGAAATTTTTTTTAAGAATGTCAATTTTGGGACTCCAATGGAAAGCTGGTAGACTTCGACGTAGTGTATTTTCCAATTATTGTGCCAAAGCCATGCAATTATTAATAAAGGGTGTTTTTTTAGAGGTATGGAGTTTTTAAATGAAATAAAACAAAGATAATTTTTATATATTTTTTTATAAATTGACATAAAATTGACCTGATTCAAAAAATAATATTTTGGCATTATAATTTAAATATGATTTCTGGCATATGACTGTCATGGCTGGCTCTGACGTTGTTTAATCTGAAGGTCTAATTTTTGATCACTTCTTCCAATATTTGTCGCCGTATATCGGCAATAACGTGGCAAATGTTGTCCTCCAAGTGGTCAATCATGCTTTTTGGCCTAGACTAATACCTTCAGATATATCCACATAAAAATAGGGTTAGTGATTAATATCTTTAATTTTGACAATAGTTCTAGACAATAGTAACATAGTCCTTTAGGTACTTTTATTGGCTCTGTCAGTCTATTTTGGAGATGTTTAGGTAGGTAGTGTTTTCCCTGTATACTTCTGTAATTATTCCTAAAAGGTATGGGCTAATGCCCAGTTGTAGAGCTTACCACAATTTAAGTCTTGTCTTGGAAGTGAATCATACACCTTTTCTAATTTGATGAAGGCTAATCTTTGTTTCAAGTTAAGAAAACAACATTACGCTTATGAAGATCAGTGTTGCCAAAACTCTCAGACACTCTCTTTTGCACGGATGTCCAAGATATTCCCTTTGCTTAATTTTTGAATTTTCATTTTCAATTAACATTTAACTGTAAAGTCAGAATAACTACTAAATAAAAGCCTTATTATTATCATTATGTAGTCAGAAAACGACATAAAACCGCTGACATATGCACATCGTATTATTTTAAGTTCTTCTTCTTCTTCTGGTAGCACTACAACCCGGGGTGGGTCTTGGCTGACTGCATAACCTGCTTCCATCTCGAACGGTCGTCTATGATGTTTAAGTCAGTGGGTAGTCCCATTGTTCTCAAATCTGACGATATATTATATCTCCATCGCATTCGTGGACGTCCTAAGGGCATTCTCCCTGTCGGGACTTCTTCCCGGATTAACTTGGTAAGGCGGTTATTAGGGAGCCTATGAACATGGCCAGCCCATCTTAGACGTTGGGATTTATTCTCTTGGACTACGTCGCTAGCACTATACATTTGTTTGACCTCGACATTTGTTCTCATTCGGTATTGGTTGGTATTCGGATCGTGATAGGGACCGAAGATCTTTCTGAGGATTTTTCTCTCAAAGCATCTGAGTTTACTTTCCATTGCTTTTGTCAGCGTCCACGTCTCACACCCATACATGAGCACCGGTCATTATTTTAAGTTGCAATTAGTAATTAGATATAAGCATGTCAAGCGGTCCGTTTATTTGCTTTTAAAACTTTAATAGGCGGCAAAATGCATGATTTAACTAAGCAATATTTTCTACTGATTTCTATGATTCATGGCATATGATATTCTCACCGAAAAACAAATAAACTGTCGTTACTATAATTAAAATAAGATAAATTAAAATCATTTTTTGTAAATACTATTTATCTAATTAAAATCATTTTCCCCACTTTTCATCTCTTGTTTCGAATGGGCACTTTTGGTCAATTACGTTAAAAAACATTAATTTAATTCATGTCTGTGGAAACGAAAATACAAATTATACAACCCTAAATTGTGCTTGTGTGTGTGTCGTGGCAACGCCGCGTTTCTATCGTCCATAAAAAATACATGGCCCTATCTCCGCAATGTTATTTTCTTAACGTGGAACGTAGTATAGATGTACTTCGGTACCATATGCTATTCTTTTTTCTATTAATTTTTGGAGAATAAACAAGTTAACAGTGCAAGATCTACCAGGCGTAAATCCACTTTATTCTTCGCTAATTATATGCCCTACATCATCTTGTATTTTTCCATTTATTATCTTTCTAAACAATCTTCCGAAAGCAGAAAGAACACGCAATTCTCTATAGCAGTTAGGATATTTTCGATTGCCCTTTTTAAAGATGGACACTTTTTAAAGATGGAGCAGCTGTAAACTAAATATTCAACAATAAAGAATTACACGATATAGATATTATTATTTTCTTTATCTTCGCTATTGCTATGCGGGGTTGACTCCCTAATTAAATTTCTCTCTTGTTCATAAAAGAAAGTTTTCATTTTGACAATTACTGTCATTCTACAACTATCCTATGTTAACAATTATATCTTTCTTCGCATTACTATTCTAGCCCTTTAAGAAATTATATTTACGAGTACAAATTAGACTGCTAAAAAATGCATATTTGAATAAAAATCTCAGCTTCTTTATTAAATGCCAACATGAAATATTAGAATCAAACATGGTTTTTAATTTTTTTTTAATTCCCACGAATAGCCTGCTTACTAGAGAGCACCAAGTTATGTTCCCAAAAAATGTGTCTGATGGCGGACACTAATTCTCAGGATTGGTTCATCTAAACAAAATATTCAAACAAGACAATTAACCACTCTTTAGAAAAACAAATTGGAAAAATTAATTTTGGCATGTAACAATTCGTACAAAAATCGATTTTTTTTAACTTATTCAAATAGTCGTCATTTTTTTTTTTAATTTTGATTAAAATTGGTTGATTGTCTTGCAAGGGCGCTTTATTATAGTTCTTATAGCTTTATAAGTAGTTCCGTTGGAATTTTTTGTTTCAGATGTGCCCATCCTGAGAATTAGTTTTTTTTGAGACGTTAAATTAGGCGCCTTCTAGAAAACAATCTATTTATGGGAACTTAAAAGGATTTTTGTTGTCTTTAACTCAAAGATAAAATAATACTAAAAAAAATTCATTTTCGTATTTAACCTTCCGTGACTGGGGCGCGGACTAACAATCCGCAGCGAAATGTTTTTCAAATTTATTTAAATTTTCCAGACCCAACCCAACCGCCGCTCTCTGTATTCCTTGAACATGTCTCGATTATGTTTAGTGTATCATATTACCTACACAATGACGTTGGTTTGTTTTTGGTAGCAAGTTGCTGAGCGACAGTCCGGCGCCAGTAACAATTACATAGTAATTTCACAGATAAACATATTGAAAGCTTTGATATATTTTCTTTGTATTTCCTCAAAGGTAAAAAATGGTATTCTAAAAGTTGTTTTTATTTGCTAATACCATAATAATCTTATTTTTTTAACCTGTTCTCTATCCTTCCATTGTTGGATATAGGTCTCCCCCAGTTGTCTCCATCTTTTCCTATCTTGAGCTGTTCTCTGCCATGTGGGACCTCCTTGTTTCCTGATGTCATCTTTCCACCTCATCTGTGGTCTGCCTTTTGATCTCTTTGCATTGTATAGACGCCACTTTCCGATGGCATTGTTCCATCGTCCGTCTTGGAGACGTTCATTGTGTCCAGCCCATTTCCATTTCAGTTTTGCTGCTTGTTCTATCGCGTCTACTGTCTTTGTTCTTGTTCTGATTCACTGGTTACGTTTTCTATCTTTGAGTGATACATCCAACATTTGTCTCTCCATCGCTCTTTGTGCCTTCCTTATCCTATCCAAATTGGCCTGTGTAAATGTCCATGTCTGTGCTCCGTAGGTGAGCACCGGTATTATACAGGAGTTATATACCTTGCTTCCTAAGTATAGAGGGATTGTTTGATTTTTTAGAACGTAAGAAAGTTTGCCGAACGCTGCCCATCCCATTCTTACTCGTCTCGATATTTCGGCTGTTTGATTTTCTCTGTTAGCTCTGATTGCTTGTCCTAGATAGATATACTCATTTGCCTGTTCTATTTTTTCTGTTTGTTTTAACTGTTTTCTCCAGTTTTCTGAGTTTAATGTTGTCGTTTGCTAGTAATAGATTATGGTTCGTATCTGTATCTGCGCTTGGATAGGTTTTTGCACTTTGTACTCTATTACAAAACCTTTTATTAATCGTTATAAAATCTATTTGGTTTCGAATAATTATATTGTTGGTGTTATCTTTTGGAGAAGTCCACGTGTATAATCTTCATGAGGGTAGGTCGTATTATGTATTTGTTATGACTCATTCTTTCTTCTGTCAGTACTGAACTAGTCTATCACCTCTTTCGTTTCTTTTACCTAACCCAAAATTTCCTATAATATTTCCAGTTTTTCCTAGACCGACTTTGGAAGTCGCCCATAATTATTTTTACCTCCTGCTTCTTTATGTCTTTTGTTAACAGCTCTAAGTCCGCGTAGAATTTTTCGACCTCAGTATCATTTTTATCAGATGTTGGTGCATACACTTGGATTAGACCTATGTTTAGAGGTTTGGCTTTCAGCTGAAGTAGCATTATACGTTCGTAATGGGTATGAAATTTGTCACAAACTCTTTAAATCATTGGTGATAATAATACCTACAACATGGCTGTGTTCTCCAGTGGTTTTGCCTGAGTAGAAAATAGTATTATTACCCTTGGTGTAGTTTCCAGAATTTGGGCATCGAACTTCTGAAAGGCCCAATACTTGTATGTCTAATCTCTCCATTTCTAGCATGACTGTTGTTAATTTTCCTGCTTCATAAAGTGTTCTTATTTTTCACGTTGCAAGGCGTTTTAAATCGCTTACACTAAATGTGTTTTTCCGCCCACGGATTCTTCGCAGCCCTATCCCATTACAAGAACGCCGGGCACTCGGGGCCACTGTTTAATTTACATCCATTTGTGGTTATTTTTGAGAAATCCTTAGATATCTTTAATGCAGTGGTATCTCCTTGCTTTCTGCATTCTTATGTTTCTGTTTCTACAAAAGAGTGCCCTCCCACTTACCAACTCATTCGCCTGAAGCCGTTGGTCAGTAAGTGGGGGTTTTCTTATACCGGCAAACATTCGGTGATTTCGCAGTGTCTCAACCGGTTAAATCATAATGTGATTATTCAGTATCAGACTGGTAAAGAGATTTTCTCTACCGCTCCGATCCTGTAATGACATAGTTGCTGCCCAATGACATGCTCTCAGTTGATCCGTGGGTGTTTATTCGACAAAGTCTTATTCACACCTGCCCCACATATCTGTAGGACGTTCCCTGTCAGCCATTGGGACGCACCGTGTTGAGGTTGAGAACTACCCTCTTCGAGTGTGTTTTCCAAGAAGTACTGAAGAGCCCCTACTTAATTCAGAACCCCTCTTTCTTAGAAACTACATCGTAACTACACTACAAGTTTAATCTAGAACCACAAACCTTTATAGTTCTTCATGTTTATATTTTTGATCATCACCCAGCCCTTTGCGTCCACTGCTGGACATAGGCCTCCCTCATTTTTGTCCATTGTGCTCTGTTTTGAGCACTTTTTATTCAATTTCTTGACATATTTTTGAGATCGATATTTTTTCCATATTATATTTTTGATATAATCTCAAAAATTCTGCTCTCTTCGCAGCAATGTGAGGCTGTTCCGTCAGTCCTCGTCTTGGATTTTTTTTGCTATTTAAAATCAATATCTTTCAGTACAATACTAAGTGACATACGAAAACCACTAAACAGATCTTTTTTCTTCAATTGAATCCATAAAGAGGTCAAAGTGACATGTTCTTCTGAAAATAATTAAATTTCATTTCATGTTAACTTAATTCACTTTATATCTAACGAAAAATGTATTTACTTCTTCCATATATACTTTAAATTATATAACGAACTTCGTTTGTATTTATTATTCCAGTATTGGTAACTTTCTTCTGCCTATTACGTTTTTTTTTATGGTGATGTTAGAGGTATAGTAAGTTACTACTCGTTTATAATAAAATATGTCTAGTGGCTGTAATTCTAGTGGACTAAAAGATCTTAAGAAGGAACCCACCTAAAACTTGAATATTTTGTGGTGGTATCAAGTATCTTACTGTGACGCCGATGACGTACATCGGAATTTATACTGTACCAACTGTAGGTAAAAAAATGTGTTATTTGTTTTTAACTATCGCATGAAATCATACCCGAGTTGGTAGAAACCTAATTAAATGAATGTTTCTGCTTCAACTATGCTTACTTTTATTTAGTTCAGGTCTTTCTACTAGGCAACACTGGTTTATTGGAAAATAATAATTTAGATTTATTAATATTCTCCAACATTATTTCAAGTAGGAGCAAATAAACTTTATCTCTGTGCAGGTGGTTAATCGGACGGCCCAGGACATCCCTAAGAACATAACAGTAGCGGCGCACGTCGGCGATGTGGCGTTGCCAAGACATCAAATACTAAGGAAAGCTTTTCAACCGTGACTCAATTGTTTCAATTGACGTAACTCAAGTGGCTTTTATTAAACTTCGACTTAATCATTTCATTTACCTGGCCGATTTGGATGGTAGACGATTCTAATTAGAAAGGAGCTGAAATTTTGAAAGAAAAATATGATAAGGCGATTTTCAAATACAAAGAAAATTTCGTATAAATTAAATTTCGTATTTAATTATAAAGTGGTCTACAAAATTAAACATTTAAAGGAGGCAAGATCTTTTTTTGGAAAGTGATTTAGCATATATTTATACAAAACAAACTTATACTATCCACAACTTTGGTATTAAAAAAGACACTCAGTCAGAACTTAAATCTGTTAAAAACGTCACATACTTGTATAGAAGCCGGAGACAGAATGTCTGTCTCCGGCTTCTATACAACATGTAGCTTCTCCTTAAAAATTTTAAAGTGTTTGTTTGTCTTAGTGTATTGTATTTTGTATTGTTATGTCCAAATTTTACATTTATGACATTCTACTATGTCGGATAGGCCACAACTGACGAAATGCCCCTGAAGATGATCTATTGATCGAAAGTACTTGGGCAAGATTAAATTAATCACCGTGTTCGATAGTTGCCTTGTATACCCTCAAAGTTTAATTATTCGAACATTCAACCTTATATTAATTTCTATTACAACTGGTCTGTGTTGGCTATGTGGAAAATCTGGCAATACTGTACGTGAAGCTGCTAGTGGTTGATTGTCTTCTTTATCTCCTTTCTTGAGCATTGGTATCATTATGTTGTTTCTCTATATATCTAGTATCTTGCAGTGCAATATTAGTTTTTGTATAAGTTTTGTCATCGCTAGGGTTATACTTTCTCCTCTATGTTTTAGAAGCTCATTGGTTATTTCGTCTGGTTCTGGTGACTTTCTTTTTTTGAATGAATTTATGGCTATCTCTACTTCCTAAAAATTGATTTCTATTTTATGTCTTAATTCAGGTATGTTATTGAATAAATTATTATTTTCCTTGCCGTTAAACAGTTCCATCAGCTATATTTCCCATTTGCCAAAATAGGCCATTAGCAGGATGATTCGTAGTTTATAGTTGGACCTCATGGATCTGGTCATGGAAACGGAAGTAGTCAAGCTCTTTCTTCTGCAACACAGGCTATATGTGATCAATATTTATTTTAAAAAACCTCCAAAGAAAGTGCATACAGCATATAAAACCGTCTATATATGTAAATAATACCAAACTTGAGCAAGTTGATAAAATCGTTTACCTTGGACAGCAATTAAATTGTAACGCAGAAAGTCACGACGAAATTAGATATAGAATAGAGCAGGCTAGAGTTGCTTTTAAAAGGATGTCTAAGGTGTTATGTAACAGAGACCTAAAATTGGCATTAAAGATCCGCCTACTTCGCTGCTACGTGTTTTCAGTTTTACTTTATGTTGTCGAGTCCTGGACTGTGAATAAATCGATCTAAATCGCCTTGAGGTTTTCGAAATGTGGTGATATGGAAGAATTTTAAAAGTTTCCTGGGTGGAGAAGATTCGAAACTCGACAATACTAGAACGTCTCAGCAAGACTACTGAGATCATAAAAAGCATCAAGTAGAGAAAACTGGAGTATTTCGAAGATGTAATGGAAGGTCCCAAATATAGGTTGCTACAAAATACCATGCAAGGAAAAATAGCAGGAAAACACAGTCCAGGACGAACAAAAGGGTCATGGTTGAATAACTTGCTAGATTTATATGATAATACAAGCATGCTATTTAGAGTGACAGTGAATAAAATTAAGATAGCTATGATGGTAACCTACGTTCTGAAAGGACATGGTACATGAATAAGAAGAAAGGAAGTGGACTTTTTTGGGGGATTGAGCAATCACCAAATGGCTTAAAGAAGAACGAAATTGACTTTATAATTACTAACAAAAAAAGACGTTGTTCAAAACGTAAATGTATTAAATCAATTTTCAACCGGAAGTGACCACAGAATGGTTAGGGCAGAGATAGTCTTCAACTTAAAGAAGAAAAGACTTAATAGAATTTCCACTTCGGACATACTTTAGCCATTAATTGTGGCTTATTCCCATTTAAATAGTAATGTACCATTTACTGTAACATTTTTTTTATTTTAAATAGATCTATTATAAGCCACTCCATATACTACTGGATCAGTTAAAGTACTTGACACACTTTCAAACGAGTTTCATCCAGAACGGGGTGTCAGACAAGGATGTATACTATCTCCACAATTATTAAACATATATGGGGAGTATATTGTGCGAAGAGCACTTAAAGGATGGGAAAAGGGCATCTCAGTAAATGGTCATAAACTAAACAACCTACGTTTCGCCGATGACACAGCCCTTCTTGCAAATAGTCAAGCAGAGCTGATGGAACTTATACGACTGATCGAAAACGAAAGTCAAATATTTGGTCTGCAATTTAACATATCAAAGACAAAGATCATGATAGTGGATAGACTACACAACAATCATCCACACATAACCACAATTGACCGGTTCGAGGTTGTGAGCTCATACTTATATCTGGGATCATTAATCACAAACACAGAGTCATTACAAGAAGAGATTAAACGTAGATGTGATCTAGCAAAAGTTGCCACAGCAAAAATGACCAAAATATGGAAGGACTGTCAAATTTCAAGAGCGATAAAGATGAGGTTGATCAACTGCTTAATATTCCCAATACTGACCTACGGATGTGAATCTTGGACTCTGAGACAATCGGAGAGAAGAAAGATAGACGCCACTGAAATGTTCTGTTGGAGACGAATGTTACGAATTCCTTGGACCGACCGTAGAACAAATAATTCAATTTTAAGAGAGCTAAAAGTTAGCCAACGACTCTCTAGTAAAGTCCATCTCCAACAATTAAAATATTTTGGGCATGTTATGAGAGCAAACACAGAAAACATGGAAAGACTTATAATACAAGGAAAGGTAGAAGGCCGAGGATCACGAGGAAGATTCCCAACAAGATAGATAGATCAAATTACAGGAATATGCCAAAGACCTATGCATGAATTAAAAGAAATGACCAGAGACAGAGATCTCTGGAGACGGACAATACACACAATTACGTCGACCACTACACTCGCCCTGGGGGGTCAGGATTGAAGAGAGAGATTATAAGCCACTCATGCAGCACTCAATCGTAGGTCTTCTTATAGTCAATGAAGGCAGGGGAAGAATCTTGTTTAATGTATACCTAATTAGAAATGACTGAACCTACTAGAAATTATTCTGTGTACATCTTAGCGCATCCTAATTAGATATTATTATTTGATTAATAATTTATTTGATTTATTCTAGTATTCTTTTTTTACTTTTGCAGTAGTTCTAAACAGGATTTAAGCGGTTTAATTACTATTATATTTATTTATCCGCCAACAATAGTTACCAGCATCAAGATGACTTCTTTAAAGAACAGTCTTTCCGTCAAAATTGTTGTATAGTTGTGTAAATTTCTTGAGCATTCTTCACTTTAGATTTCGATAATGCTTTCTTTTGCAAACGCTCAACTTATTTGGCGGCGAATTTAGACGAAAAAGTATGCAAATAAAATACAACAAAAAGTTCATTTATTTTCAAATTTAAATAAAAGTGCCGAAAAAAGCTTTCAACCCACTTTATTCATCTCATTCCACTTCTCACATTGCACTACTTTAAAAATTCCATCACATCATCCGAAACGGCTCCAAATTTAAATTTGAAATATTACCCCCTCTCCAAAGCCTCAACGAACGTGATTTCCCTTTCACACCCTGCATTGTTTCGGAATCGTAATGTGGCCAAAGAATGGTACGGTTAGTTCTCGCCACGGTTGCGTAGACACCCTCGCAGCTAGAGACCGAGATTGAGGTGTAACCGTGTGGAAGTTATCACTGGCGATAAGTCATACAGCATGACTTCATCATCCCCGGCTAATAAACATCACCCTCATTTAAATGCCGACTGGCGATGAGACGGATCTTAGCAGTGGCGTGACAGCTTTCAAATTAGAAGATAAGAGAAAAACTATTTTAGTTACTGATTTAGTGTGAAAATTAATATTGTGTTTGTATCAAAATTGTTTTTAAAAAGGTTCTATAACTGTTTTTATCTACCATGTCTGAGTTAAATAGAGAATTACATTTGTAACTAATATTTCACATTTTGTTTTCCACTCCAGAAATCGTTTTCATAAAATATTAATTTTAAAAATGCTGCTAAGATATATAACCAACAAAGCTGTTTTTTTGGTGCCGTCTAGTACTTGTTTCAATATGCATTCAGAGTACAAGTCGAAGAGCAATCGAGACATAGCATAACCTTGTCAAACACCTCTTATACGGACGCTTTTAATAGTGTGGTTGGAATATTTTAGGATTGCTTCTGAGTTTCAATAAAGATTTTGAATCATGCAATGATATTTTCCATCTAGTTTTTTTTTGTAGTTCATACAACAATTTTTCATGCTGGACTCTATCAAAAGCCTTCTGGTAAACTATGAAACAGAGATATACTTATTTCTAGGGATTGATATATTCTTTAAGCACAACCAAGCACAAGCATATGATTCCATAGATCGCTTAAAACTGTGGAGTGCAATGATAGAGTTAGGCGTACCAAAGAAGCTGACAATGATTGCGCGAATGTGTGTCAACAATTCCTTTGCACAAATTAGAATAGGAGGCAAAACTTCAAAGGCTTTCGGCATAAGCACCGGGCTCAGACAGGGAGACCCGCTGTCCCCATTACTAGTTAACCTAGCATTGGAATACGCAATGCGAAAAATCTATACCAGAGTCAAACCAGACATAACTGCCAGAGGAGCAAAGATTATTCTCGCATTTGCAGATGATGTAGATGCAGTAGCACAGACAATACTGGAAGTTAAGGATATAGTATCGAACTTTAAAGAAGCAACACTAAGCGTAGGCCTGAAAATAAACGAAGAAAAAACTAAATACATGGTCGTATCAAAAAAGGAACGACAGCGAATAAGACAAAACATTACCATAAACGATCATAATTTTGAGGTGGTCAAAGAATTCAAATACCTAGGAGCAACAATTACCAGTGAAAACACAGGAGAACGGGAGGTTGAAATACGAATACTGACGGGGAATAAATCATTCTTTGCCATTCAACATCTAATGAGGTCAAAGCTTCTCTCAAGGTGTGCCAAAATCCAAATGTACAAAACCATAATACGACCAGCAGTGACATATGGAAGTGAAATATGGACATTGAGAAAGAAAGAAATCAATAAGCTATTAGTATGGGAACGCAAAATCTTGCCAATTATATATGGTCCTTGCAGGGACAGCGTGACAAATGAATAGAGGAGCAGATACAACAATGAAATAGAGACTCTCTTCGGGAAAGGAAACATCGTAAGAGTGATGATGAGACACTGATTAGCAATGTGTTTTGGGAAAGACCAGATGGTAGAAGATCGACAGGAAGGCCTAGAAAAAGGTGGAACGACGCAGTCAGGGAAGACCTGGAGAAGATGGAAGTAAAGCCATGGGAAATAACAGCACAGGATCGGAATCAATGGAAGGCAATAGTAAACGCGGCAAAAACTCACGAAGAGTTGTAAAAGCCAATGATGATGATGATGATATATTCTTTCTAGAGATTAATTACTGTTGATTTGTCTCTTACAAAACCATGCTGGAATTTGCTGATTTTACTCTTAACATGCTCATATATATCATCATAAAGAATATTTTCAAAAATCTTAGCAATACTATTTAACAGGATAGGCCTGTAGTTTTGACTATCATTTTTTTTATCTTTTTTATGTATTGGAGAAATTGTTGCCACTTTTAAAATATCTGGAAAATATTTCTGTTCAATCAACATGTTAAACAAAATCGCTAGAGGTTTAGCCAAGGGTTTGGCCATTCCCTTATAGATATAGAGGGGTATTTCATCAGGGCCTGTAAATTTTTTATACTATTTACATCTAATTCTGTGTTATATTTAAAGGTAAAAGACCCCACTCAGCACTTTAAGAAAGACAATGTGTGCAGTCAGATGTATTATACACTGATGTAAAATATTTAGCAAAGGCACTCGCAATATCAAAATGTGTATTAAACTTGGAGGTGTTTAATGTAATTTCTATGGGAATTCCAATATTCTTATATTTTGACTTAAAGAAAGTCCAGAATTTGTTTGGGTCAGGAAATAGATGGTTTTCAAGTAAACGTTTGTATAAGTTCTCATGCTCATATTTGGTTTGGTTTATAATATCAGTTCTTAAAAGCTGAAATTCAACACTCTTTTGGCTCCCTGAGACTTTATTTAAAAACCAGTTTGGAAACCTGGAAGTAGAGTTGCTGTCCCTTTTTTTGACTTTAGAAATAGAACAATTTAAAAAGGTGTACATTTGACTATAAAAAACATTAAAAGCATTTTTAATTACCTTAATATTATAGGAATAATGAGGACCAATTAAACTAAAAAATTAAATGATAAAGATACCAGTAGTTATCTTGAGCATAGCTGTATGTATATACCTTTTTGTTGCCTGGTAAATCAGCTATTTCACTTACTCTGATACTGAAGATGAGAGCGGGGTTATACGAATCTTCAGCAACTAATGGACAGTCAGACCTTGCCACAGTACAAACATCTATATTAGTCAGAGCAAAATCTAAAAATTTATTCATACAATTATGAATATTATTTATTTGTTGCAAATTATTAATATTAAGAAACTGCTGCATCAGCACCTTCTTATCACAACCCAAAAAGCTGTTATCATTAAAATGGGGTAAATTGAAATCTTCTAGTGAGAACACATTTGAGTTTTTTGATAATAAAATATTCTCAAACAAATTAAGATAATTTTCATACATCACAACATCAGCTTTAGGTATAAAATGCACAACGGAAACATAAAGGGTAAAAGTTTTTTAAATTTATCTTAAGTATTACGCAATCACTACCATAGGTAACATTAACAAGTTCATAAGGTAGTTCATTTGTGATTGATAAAAGTACTCCACCTCACAGCCTATGGTATGACTTATCTTTCCTAAACACTGTGTAGGGTAAGGAAAAGTATATTGGTAATAGAAGTAAGAAGTAATTTGGTGATAATTTTTAATCAGATTACCATAAAGTTCCCTATGCAAGCACATTCATGACACAACGCTAGTAAGTTGCTACGAGTGTAAGCAGGACATAATATATTATATTCCGATTTAGCGATGCGCACATCTGCCTTTAGTAAACAGACTGTTTTGACCATTGTGCGATAGTGGAGTAATTTCTTATTGAATGTGAAAGACTGTTACATATTTGGTTACATTTTTATTGAAATAATTGCTGTTTTCTTTGTAAAACTTTATAAAACCATTTAATAAACTAATTATCAATAAAAAAAGCTGCATTGAATTCGTGATTTAGCCAAGGTAAGTTTTTTTTCCTTCAATTGCGATTGTTGTTTCTTAGTGTTTTTGCATACATTTTTCAAGAAATTTTGAGACGTCAACTTTGGATATATTTTGTTCTTTTATTTAAAATAAAATAGAGAAGTGTAGTATACTATGCAAAAGGTATTGTTTTGAGGAATCCGTAAATGTATTGTATTTTTAAAAGCTGTTAACTCTTTTTATCGCCAAATTACCTATACAAGATTTCGATATCACCAAATAACCTATTCAAGTTTTACTTTTAGATTGGCAATGGGAAACGATGGTAAATATAAAAAATATAATCAACAGCAACTTTAAAACGCTGTCAGATTAGTAAGAAATGATCTGAAATGAAGGTAAGACTATATATTATAAAGCTGCAAAGGAAGTAGAAGTTCCATGGATTAAAATCATGAATGTGTTGCTTGTGTGAGTCCATTTCAAATAGGTAAAGAAATAATAAATAAGACTTACTCACAATCAATTTAATTTAACTATCAGACGACCGGTTTCGCTTTCTACAATATGCAAAGCATCTTCAGGTCTCGATACAAAGTTAAACAAATGCTGAAATAATAAAAACCCATATTAGGGTGTTGTCTAATAAAGATAAACAAATTAGATGTTATAAATTACAATAATTATGCCAATATTACATATCTGTGGTTTTATTTAAATGAGTAAGTTGAATAATAGGTATAAATTTTTTTTAAAAAGGTTAAACAGACAAGGTAAGGCCCACAAATTGTTATAAAATAGTCTCTTCGATTGTAATAAATTAATAAATGAGCAAATAAATAAATAAAATAAACATTACTTACATGCCGGTACCCTATTAATAGATGGATGGTAGAACATGTTTGAAACTACTTTATATTGTTGAATGGAGAACTCAATACTATTATTGCAGTTGTTTGACAGTAAACGGGAAGTTCTTGAGGAGATAGATTTGATCCAATGAATTTGAGATCAAGTTTGAATTCAGTTTGACAAGTTTGACAAGACGAGATTTGGATATCTATCGAAGATACTGACGCCGATGAAAAACTTTATTATAGATGTGATCGTTGTATGGAATAAAATTTTTAAATATCTGAATAAATATACAATTTCCATAATATCACCAAATTTTCTAACCACTATCAGCAATATAGCTTACCGTGTCACCAACTTATCTAACATAAGTTTGTATGTCAATTTGACATTACTATCATTATTAATGACTTTTGGTTAAATTAACTCTTCTAAACATTTACTTCAAATAATAAGTAACGTGTTCAGGGAATTGATTGTCCAGGGAAAAATAGACAGTAAGCGAGGGCCAGGCAGGAGAAGACACTCGTGTCTCCAAAATCTGCGGAAGTGGTTCGGGCTCACATCGGTCGAACTATTCAGAAGCGCCGCAAACAAGATCAAAATTGCCATGTTAATAGCCAACGTTCGCAACGGACAGGGCACTTGAAGAAGAAGAAGAATAAGTAACGTAATAAAGCAAAACTTATTTCTTACTTAGTTTTCGAATTCCTATATTATTAATATTTTTCATTTTTATCACCAATATACCTTTCCTTATCCTACCTATCGCCAAAAAGTTTAGAATCAAAAATACCTTCATTCAACCATGTATCAGTAAAGACAATTATGTCATAGTTTTCAGTTAGAGCTTTAGCATGTATTGTATTGGTTTTGGGTCTTAAACCACGTACATTTTGATATATATTGATATATATTTGATATATTGACATCAGATTCTTTGGTGTATTAATTTTTATATTATTTTGTAGGTATATAATGTTCCACAAATTTTGAATTTTCCATTTTGAAACAAATTTTCCTACAATATAAATGTTATTGAACGATCAGATATTTTCTGAATAGTATCGAGGATCAACACTTTACAGACTGAAATTGGAAATAAAAGTTTACAGTTTCATTGCCTTTAAAAAATTCGATATTGTCACAGTAGGTACTTGCCATAATTGTTTATTTGTTACAAAAATTCTCTTCTACTTGAATCTGACGCTCAATATGCTTCTTAATCTTATGCGTTTGTTTAAATTTTTATTTTGTATTTTTTATAAATCTTTATTTTATAGAATATCTTAAGTTTTTGTTTTATAGAATAAAAAATAATTAGTATTCCAAAAACACAGTTTTAATATATAAATGTAGATAAAATAAAAAAATAATTTCAAATCATATTAAACTAATTTACCCAAACCGGAAGCTGCTAATATTTCTTTGTGAGCGGAATTTTGAAAATGGGTTAAATAGGTCGAGGTTCAAAATGAGGCTGGTATTGATTCCTCCCTGGGGAGTCTGCTCTCAAGATTTCTCTTTCCTTTCCTCCTCATTCTGTGTTTGTACGTACATAGATATGAAACGAGGGACCGTTTTCAATACATCATTTCTCACAATCGTTCGAATTTTATTTTGTAAGCTGAATAAATATGGGCTTTTCGTGTGGATTGGATGGAATTGTCGAAAAATAATGTATTTTTCGAATGTCTATCCAAAAATACTTATTTTAGGTACAATGGTAAAATAACAAATGTTGAGCAAATTCATTTGAATTTGTTTTGTACATTTTTATTTATAAACAATTTTATCAAAAATGTATGATTTATAGAATTTTCGTCTCAAAAGAATTCATTAGTTTATTTTAAAAAAAGCTTTAAAATGAGCTGTGGAGATGGTGCTTTGGTACATTTAGTTACTGATAAACGTTAAAAAGAGGTAACATTTTAAAATGAAATAAATTGTTAATCACACGCTTTTACAGATATCCTTTTACAACTTTTAATTTTATGTAAAAAGCAAATTTATCCCAAATTTGCGAAAATCAACCATTTTTTGCAATTATATTATAAGATAGAACATAATAAAATTGGAATTATTTTACCAAAAACAAAAAGAAAAGGAAAGGAAACCAGGACTTACGAAAATGGAAACTTACTAATATACAGTGGAGTAGAAGAGAAAAAGAGAGCTCAGGCAGGTGTTGCATTCATGGTAAATAAAAATATCATTGTTAGTAAGGAATTGCATAAGTTAGGGATATTGTCAAGACAATGGTAATGGTACTTCACTCTGCATCAATTATTTGTAATTAAACAAGTAAAAATTATTATAGTTTTTAAAAAACCTGTAAATTTGATATCTTATAAAGAGAACTAGAATTAAAAAAACTCGTTATAAGTATTAACAAAGCACCTCTACAGCCATTTGAAAATATCCTTTGTTCTCTCAAATGAGATAAACAAATAGAATTGTTTAAAAACTACTTAACCGATTTTGCCCATTTTTTGCAAATGTAGTAACTACATAAAAACTCACATTACGAAATGTGTTTTAAATGTTTTTATTGTTTATTATAATAACTATAAACAATTGAAAAACATGCTTAATTTCGGGTTTAATTTGCAATTATTTTTTTGTCTATAAACATTTTTATAAACAAAGGAAGCAAGTACAAACCTAATTATATGCTATGGACGTAATGAAGATGCAACAAAAATGAAAAAATGAATTCTGGGACAAACTGCAAGAAGTCGTAAATGATTGCACAGCGAAAATAGTAATTATAGAAGATTTGAATGCTAGAGTGGAAGAAAAAGTAGAAAATGAAATGATATTATATGACCATAAATATGAAGAGGACAAAACCTACTTCTTCTTCTCGTGCCACTCCTAGCGGAGATTGGAAATCATTATGGCCACTGCGACTTTGTTAGCAGCGCGCCTAAAAAGTTCAATCGAACTACACCCGAACCATTCACGTCGATTACGAAGCCACGATATTTTTCTTCTTCCCACACTTCTTTTGCCCTTAATTTTGCCCTGCATGATGTTTCTTAAAAGTTCGTACTTTTCACCTCTCACAATGTGCCCCAAGTATTCCATCTTTCTAGTTTTTATCTCATTTAGAATTTCGCATCTTTTGTGTAAAGTTTGGAGTACTTGCGTGTTAGTGACGCGGTCCATCCATGATATTCTGAGCACATATATCTATAGCACCACATCTCGAAAGCTTCGATGTTTTTTATGGTCAACTGTTTTAGTGTTCAAGCCTCAACTCCATATAACAGGGTAGAAAAGACATAACACCGCAGCATTCGTATTCGTAACTTTATATTGATATCAAGATTGCAAAAGAGTTTGCGCATCTATTAAAGACTGATCTAGCGATTTCTATTCTACATCTAATCTCTTTTGTTTGATCAGTATCGTCTGTGATCCAAGCACCTAGATATTTATAACAGGGCACACGCTCAATCGTTGTATTGTCTATTACAAGATTAGCTCTGATGTTCTTTGATTTCGTGATTACCATAAATTTAGTTTTTTTCAAATTAATTTTCAAGCCGTAACTGTTACAGTATATATTGAGACTTTGAACGAGATGTTGTAGTTCTACTAGCGTTCCCGATAGGAGAACTGTATCGTCAGCATACCTTATATTGTTGATCGTCTCACCATTTATTATCAGACCAAAATCTTCTTCCTCGAGTGCTTGTTCACAGATAGCTTCACTATACAGATTAAATAAAAGTGGCGATAAGATACATTCCTGCCGGACTCCTTGACGGATTTGAATTTCTTCTGTTAGTCTGCCCTCAACCTTGACATTTGCTGTTTGATTTCAATATAGATTGCATATAATTCGAATATCTCGGCTGTCTATATTTTTCTTTATTAGAACTTGTCTTAGTGGTTCATGTTGTACTTAGTTAAAGGCCTTTTCGAAATCAATAAAGCAGGCGTAAATTTCTTGGTTTATGTCTAAGCATCTCTGTGAGAGAACGTTCATTGCAAACAGAGCCTCCCTTGTACCCAGCCCTTTTCTGAATCCCATCTGAGTGTTACTGATGTCTACGTCTAATTTCCTATAGATTCTATTATGGATTATTTTTAAGAACAGTTTTAGAGCATGACTCATCAAAGCTATCGTATGATATTCGTTGCATTCCTTTGTATTTGCCTTTTTTGGCAGTAGTATAAAGGTCGAACGGAGCCATTCCCTAGGTATTATTCCAGTTCTATATATTGTGTTAAATAGATCTAGGAGTATTTTAATAGATTCATCGTCCATAAGTTTGAGCAGTTCTACGGGAATTTCATCAGGACCGGGGGCCTTACCACTTTTTGCTTGTTTGATTGCATATTCTATTTCTTCTCTGATTATATCAGGCCCTGTATCATCTGTATATTCGTTTGAGATTTCTTGTCTATCTTTGTCATCAAACAGTTGTGATATGTATTCTGTCCATCGGTTCATTTTTTGTTGTAAATCTGTTATAATTATACCATCTGTATCTTTGATCTATCCTGTCTGCGTTGTTCTTCTCCTTCCTGTCATTTCTTTAATATTTTTGTGTACTTTAAAAAAGTCATATTTTCGCTCCAATTGTTCCAACTCCTGCCATTGCTCACTTAGCCATCTTTCTCTATCTTCTCTTATTTTCTTTTTTATTAGTTTATCTGTTTCTTTGTATCTTATCGGATTATTTGTTTTGTGTACCCTTCTTTCACGGATCAACTGTAGTATTTCCTCATTCATGCATTCTTTATGTTTCCTTTCTTTCGGTGTTAAATTTTCTCTCCCTGTCAACATTACAGCATGTTTAATATTCTTCCATTTTTGGTCTATGTTACAAAACCTACAATATCGGTAAATTGTTACTTGAGTTTTGTTTACACAATTAAATGATGATCATAAATACCCATTTCCAATACAAAGACATAGGTACATAAGATTACAAGAGAAGTCATACTAAGAAACGAACAATCAATTATTGACCATACTATAGTGCAAAAACAGAGAGGAGCTGGATGAGACGTAAGGATGAAAAACAGCTATGAAATAGGCAATGATCACTACTCTCTGAACATTACATATAGCAGCAAAGGAATAGAAATAAAAAACACGGAACAAAAGAATAAGAAATACAAGGAAATAATTAAAATACATAAACTAAAAAAAGAATTAACAAAAATCAGATAAAAGGAGGAGTTAGACAAGGAAATAGACAAAGAAGGAAAACCGACAAAAATAGTAGAAGTAGAATGCTATGATAAATACAGCAAAACTAGTATGTGGGACCACAAGAAATAATAAGAAAGAAGAATGGACACCATGGTAGAATAAAGAAGTGAAAATACAAATTAAAGAAAAGAAGAAATTACGGAAAGAATACCTACAACACAAAACGTAACAAAAATATGAAAGATACAAAATACTGAGAATAAAAGCTAAAGAAATAGTCAAAAATAGGAAAAGAAAAGCTGGGACAAGTTTGGAGAAAAGCTGGAAGAATATAGTAAATCAAATATAGAGTTGTTAACAGATTAACCGGTTAATGAATCAGAGAAAAACGCGGAGGAAGCGGAAGCCATACAGGAAGAAGAACTAGGAGAAGCAATAGTAAAGATAAAGACTGGAAAACCTCCTGGAAGCGATGAAGAATGACCGGAGATGTGGAAATATATAAGACAAAAGGACAACCCATTCTTCTAAATCCATTTTTAATTGTTTCCTCAGAAGCATATTTACTAAAAACAGACTCTAAAATATACCAAAAGTAAAAAGTGTCACATCTTTTGGAAAGTTTTGAAATTTCCAGTTTCTCATTTCTGCTGACCAATCAGCTTTAAGAGGTTTAAAAACAGATAGGTCAGCTGGTTGCATGTAGTGTTGAGAAAAAGTGATACCAAAATAACTCCATTATCATCGCATAGTTGGCTAACATTTTTTGTTAAATGTGATCGATGCCCATCGACGAATAAAATCACTGGTCACAAATATGGCAGGAAATGATTCAAAATGTATTAATAAAATACTTGGGATGTCATCCACCCTGAATCACATCTACCAAGACCACAATTTTCTGGTACTGATTTAGCTATAGTTTTTTGGGATTCTCTTGTAAGAAAATATCAACATTGGAGGAACATACATGCCATCTGCTGAAAAAGTGGCCATTACGGTTATCTGCTCCTTTTCCGATGATACCCTAATATAAAAATCTTCTTTGTAGCCTACAGGGCCTAGAACTTTTTCACTCTTCGGACATAGACAAAATCCTGCTTCATCTGCATTGAATACCTCAGTTGGATCTAATAATATTTCATCATATCTATCTTCCTCTAAAAAAGTTGAATTTCATCAAACCATGCTTCAATTCGGTCTTGTGTTGCTGCTGCCCGAGGTTTGCTGACACCTTCAGCATATCTCTCTTTAATTTTAGGGTAACGTTTTAAAAATCCTAGAAATCAAGAACGTACAGAAGATTCATTTAATAAATAGGTAGTTTCTCGGCCAGTTTCTTTAAGAAATTTTGTCGCTGATAACATAAAGTTTTGTCTATAAATAGGAAAACCCTTGCGAACCATTGCTATTACCCAGTTTTTAAAAACATTTTCTTCTGCTTTAGAAAGCTCTGTTGCTGGACCCATTTTCCGAGGAGTAATAGCAGGCGAGTATAATTTACGGATCACTGTGGTTCGAGGAACATTAAACTGACGTGCTGCATCTTTTTTATTAATTCCATTTTGTGTTACAGCTTCATAAGCTTTTTTCAAGTCGTCCTCGCTGGGTTTTGGGTGTGTCCATTACTAAAAACTGACCGTTTATAAATGGACTCCCCCGGTGTTCCAAACTAGCCCTCTCCGTTTATTATGTATTAGTAATGGTCACCCCCCTAATAATAATGGTCAAACTAGATATTTAAAAATATCCAATTTGACGAAAATTACAGTTAATATCATCAATAACAATTAAAACTAAGCCTGTTCCATTTGCAAAAAAATACTAAAACTTAAATTAAACAAGTAAATTGTAAAAAACCGTACCTTAAATAAACACTTTACTTCAGCTGACTCACTCAAACTTCATTTGATTTTTAATCTGTCTTTTGACAGATGAGCGAAGTTAGTAGCTATTTAATCATTGAAAATATGATGGCCAATACTGCAGAAAACATTTAGCTAGCCCGATGTGGGGGTTACATCAGACATTTTCCTTTTTTTCTTATAATTTATCAAATTAGTGTCCATTACTGGTACAGTGTCCATTACTAGGTCAGTTACCCTACTACAATTACGTTTATATGGCCGAATAATCTTACCTCTATTACCTATTACCAGGGTTATATTCACTACTACATTCTTAGCTTAGTTAACGTTTATCCAAATGTCCGACTGTACCTCTTGTCAATTGTTACCATGACAATGTTATCAATCATTCCCAGCTATAACTAATTTAACACTTAATAAGTATATAACAGTAACATTGAAAATTAAAAAGTAAGTCGTTAATTTTGTCCAAGAGTTTCTGTAGATAAATAGCTTTAGAAAACGAGATAAATTACTTTATGTACTGTTTTATAGCATTC
Organism: Diabrotica balteata; assembly: GCA_918026665.1. Classification (NCBI taxonomy): domain Eukaryota; kingdom Metazoa; phylum Arthropoda; class Insecta; order Coleoptera; family Chrysomelidae; genus Diabrotica; species Diabrotica balteata. Next base: position 20,959,435 of record OU898277.1, read on the forward strand.
TAAATACTCCTGTACCGTCTACTTGAAATTCATAGATATAATCAAAGAGAAGGGGAATGAGATGGTATGACGCAAATAAAGAGGAAGCATTTAGGGAAATGAAAGGATTTGATGATAGGATTAATTCAGATTAAATCAGGCTTTCCTGAATCTAATTACTGGCTGTACATTGAATACTACTCTGCAGCATGACGTTTTATATTTATCTAACGTGGGTAGTAAAATATATTTGCATTCTAAAATCGGTTTTTGTGAAAAACATTTGTACGCATTGTTTTGTGCTTAAATTATGAAAAGCAAATATTTTAACTAGATATACGTTGTTGTACAGATACGCTTGAATGTCAATAAATGAGAAAATATCAATAAATAGTAAAATGCTCGACAACTGAATTATAGCATCACATTTGTAGTCTCTTTTATAGATAATGGTGTCATATAATTATTACAAAATAGTTCGTATTATAAAGAGCAGCATATAATTGATCTAGAAAGCCTGAATAAACTGTTATTTCTGTTTAAAAGTTTGTGCTTCGGACTTATAGTAAAAATACTGATATGTAAACATGAAAAGATTCCTCCAACATTTTAACACAAATAAGAAAAGTGTTAGTATGACAATAATTACTGAAAAAACTAAGTATATAACCAACTTTATTGAAGCGATGGGATGTAGGTTGGAAGTTGACGCGAAAGTAATAGCAATGTTCTCCATTCAGTGCAAAGTGCAGTTATATATTTTGGGTATTACACCTAAGAGATAGACCCTATGTTAAGAATATATAGACAATCTAGTTCAAAACAGAAAAAGCACTAAAGTTTCTTCGATTCACATCACACGTACGATAAAGAGCAGAGCCAAATATATCTTTATTATTATTTAGAAATAATATAAGCACTATAGTCGACCACGGATCAATATTATACAACGATGCCTCACAGTAGCATTTAAACAAAATTGATACTGTGATAAATACATGTCTTAGATGGTGTATAGGAGCCCTAAGAAGTTCACCGATTAGTCAGCTACAAGTCGAATACTGTGAAATAGTATGGATATAAGAAGAAAAATCTTTAATTAAATTGACACTTACAAGAAATTAAGTTTAATACCCAAAATTATAACAAACTTAAAAGAAAAATATTGGATAAAAGAAAACTACGAATACTGTGCTGTGCTGTACAAACATTATGAATGTTTGTATTTTGAGAAAGATTTCAATTGAAACGTCAATAAACGTACTGTAACATTTAATTGTGGCTTATTCCCATTAAAATAGTAGTTATTTAACATGCTACAAGAAACTAGCTTCAGAACAATATTAAAACAGAGAAGCCTACATAAAAAAGAAATAATAAATAAATAATAATATAATAATAAATAAAGAAATAATAATAAATGTCTACCAAGAAGTTAAAAAATTAAGAGTCTACAAAGAATAATAAGCATTGCAGAAAGGAAGAAAATTTAATTCCAGGAGAAAGTATAGAAAAACTAAACAAATAAAAAACTCTGAATAAAGTTAAACAAGTAATGAAACACCGAAAAATTAACAAAAGGGGAGAGAAAATTGGTATCCCAGCTGAGATTTTCAAGTAAGGTAGCGAAAGGCTGCAAGAAAAAATCTTTCGCTTTACACCAGCAGTTTGATAAAAGGAGAAAATGTCGGAATAGTGAAATGATGATTAAAACTTAATATAGCATATGTTATTTATAAATTTTAAATAGATATCTAACTCTAGAAACTGCAGGACGCTATATAAAGCCATGAGAACACTAGAAATACTAGAAAAGTTTATATTATAAGCCTAGTGAGAATCACACATAGAAACTCCGGAAATATAGTATCGATGGAAAAATAATTTTAAGACAGTTAATAGTGAATAAAGATTTAAAATAGTGGGATCAAATATGAGCACAAGCAGGACCATATTAACTACCAAGGAACAGTGCATAGCGTACGTTTTCCAGAAATTTAAAGAAGAGACGAAAAGACATTCAATGTTCTTCTTCTTCTTAGCCTTCTGTCGTCCATGTTTGGACATAGACCTCTCCCAACTCCTTCCATCGGTCTCTATCCTGAGCAACATATTTCCAATTTGTTCCGGCTATTCTTCTAATGTCATCAACCCATCTCATCTGTGGTCTTCCTCTTGGCCGTTTACTTTCGTAAGGTCTCCAATGTTGTATTGTAGTATTCCGACGTTGGTCTTTCTGTCTAGCAGTGTGGCCCGCGAAGCTCCATTTAAGTTTTGCAATTTTTATTGTTATGTCCTCGACTTTTGTTTTGGATCTTACCCAGTCGTTCCTCTTTTTATTTGACAGTCGTATACCTAACATTGCTCTTTCCATTGCTCTTTCTGTTGTGGCTAGTTTATTCATGTTTGCCTTGCTTAGGGTCCAGGTTTGACATCCATGTGTCATGATAGAAAGGATGCATTGGTTGAACACTTTGCTTCTTAAGTATTGGGGTATTTTGCGGTTCTTAAGTATCCAACTAAGTTTTCCAAATCCTGCCCATGCTAGTCTTGCTCTTCTAGTAATTTCCACACTTTGGTTCTCTTTGTCAAGTCTCAGGATTTGGCCTAGGTAGATATATTCCTGGATTTGTTGTATCTCACTGCCGTTTATAGTTATATGTCTGGGGTCTTCTGTGTTTGTCATTATTTTTGTTTTTTTCATATTCATTTTTAGGCTGGCGTATTGGGAGCTGGCTGCTAGTTCCCCCAACATAATTTGCAATTCCTCGAATGTGCTCGCTATAATTACTATGTCGTCAGCGAATCTGAGATGGTTTAACTTGTTACCATTAACGTTAATGCCACAGGTTGACCAATTTGTAGTTTTGAAGACGTCTTCTAGGGCTAGGTTGAAAAGCTTTGGCGATATTACGTCTCCTTGTCTCACTCCTCTCTTAATGGGGATGGGATTTGTATTTTCGTCTAGTTGTACTGTCATAGTTGCATTTTCATATATATTATGTAATAGTTGCCTATATCTCGAGTCTATTCTACAATTATTAATAGCTTGTTCTATGGCCCACATCTCGATACTATCAAACGCCTTTTCATAGTCGACGAAGGCAAGAAATACGGGTAGTTGGTATTCATTTGCCTTCTCTATTAATGTTCTCATGGTCAGCAGATGGTCTGATGTACTATATCCTTTGCGAAAGCCAGCCTGTTAAACCGGTTGGTAATTATCCATTTTGTAGGTTAACCGGTTATTAATAATTCTCATAAATAGTTTGTATACTTGACTGAGCAACGATATAGGTCTATAATTCTGTAGATCACATTTGTCCCCTTTTTTGTGTAAGAGTATTACTAGACTCTCGTTCCAGTCTTTAGGGATCTGGCTATTATGGAGACATATATTAAATAGCTCTGTTAGTACAGGGATTGTTAATGTCTTGCTTGTTTTCAAGAGCTCGGCAATTATACCGTCGTGTCCTGGAGCTTTATTATTTTTTAGTTCTTTTAAAGCTCTTACTATTTCGTATCCCTTTATATTTGGTAGTACTTCTGATCCCACGTTTTTTATTTTTCTTTTGACGTTCTCCTTTGTTGTTTCATTAGGCTGGCCTTGCGATCTGTACAAGGATGTGTAGACGTCTTCGACAATATTTGTTATTTTATATTTGTCCTTCTCTACCTATTGTTAGGCATACAATAAACCAAACAAAAACTCAATTTATGAAAATGATGGGCGACATTGTAACGATCCAAAAATCCTATATATTTTTTTATTCTATTTAATTCAAAACGCAACAATTTTTATGCATCCCGGTATAACTAAATTGTGTTTTAAATATTGTAAACATTATATTTGGTTTTGGTAAATCATCGATTTTTGAGATATGTAGAGAATTTGATGTTTTTCCATGCTTTTTCAGGATGCGACACAACATCATCAGCTTACAAGATCGGCAAACTTGAATTGTTGTTTTTTTTTTATAATTATGTTTATTTACAATCTACATAAAAAAAAGAGTATTAAGTAAATGTGATACAGGTTTTGCGCGTGAAGGAGAGACATCCATTGATGTCTCACCTTATTCCATTTTGGTTTAGTTCTGAAGAAGGTCTTGGGGCAGGTTCTATGTAGTCTTCTTGTGGCTGGTATATTGTTGTATAATTCCCTTATTAGCTCATTTTCGTGGTGAATGGTACGTTTTGTGACTCGGTGGCTCGATGGATTTCTTCTCTGATGAAAGGAACCTTTAAGTCATAGTGGAGTGTTTGGTTACTTACGTACCATGGCGCATCCACTATCGATCTTAGTACTTTAGACTGGAATCTTTGAATAATATGCAGCGACGTTGGCTTTGTATAGCCTCATAGGTGTAGTCCGTAGAACCAGATAGGTTTGAGCATGACTTTGTATAGAAGAATTTTGTTTTGGATGTTAAGTTTTGATTTACGTCCAAGAAGCCAATACATTTGCCGGAATTTTAAGTCGACCTGCCTTCTTTTGATCTGGATATGTTTCTTCCAAGTGAGACGTTGATCAAGATGGAGGCCAAAGTATTTAGCGTCTATTACTGTTGGTATTCTTATATTTTCCATCCTTACAGGTGGGCATATATTGTGACGGTTGGTAAATGCTATTTGAGTTGATTTTGTTTTATTTACTTTTGTTCTGTATTTCATATACCAATCACTGAGTATGTTCAGTTGATGTTGCAGGTTTTGTGAGGCTTGTATGGGATCTTCATTTACGGCTAGTATTGCTACGTCGTCAGCAAAGGAAGCGATTTTAGTATTATTAGTCTCTGGTATATCGGCTGTGTAGAGTGAGAAAAGCAGCGACCCTAGAACACTACCCTGCGGGACTCCGGAGTTGATAGGACAGAGGTTGGATTATTGGACTTTGAATTTTACAGAGAAATATCTATTTGATATGTAGGATGTAAGTAGGACGAAATAGTTACTGGATAATGCTATTTTTACCTTGTAACGCAGACCTATGTGCCAAACTTTGTCAAACGCTTGTAAGATGTCTAGAAATACAGCGTTGCAGTATTTCTTTTCTTTAAGACTTTTTGATATTTTATTTATCATTCGATGAACTTGTTGGGTAGTGGAGTGATTTTCCCGAAAACCAAACTGATGTTTTGGAAGTAATGTTAGGAATTTATGATCTGCGTATATCCTTTAAAGTAGCAATATTTTGGTTGGGAGTAGGCTGATGGGTCGATGAGATGTTACTTCATTGGGCTCTTTTTCTGGCTTGACTTCATCATAACGACTTCAGCATATTTCCATATTTTTGGAAAGTATGATAAACTTAGCATGCGGTTAAATATAACTGTTAGCAAAGTTATGGTCTTGCAAGAAAGTTGTTTTAGTACTTGTGCCGAGATTAAATCATAACCTGGGGGCTTTCGTGAATTAAGTTTGTTTATTTTTGACATGCTGCGCTAATTATTTCTTCCACTTCTTCATCAAAGTCTGCTGGCTCTGTTTGAAATACGCTTGTAAGATGTTCAGCAAAAACGTCCGCTTTTTCTGAACTTGAATTCAACAAAATTTTACAAAAACATCCTAAGTCCGTAGCCCACATACTGAGACACGATAAGTACCGTGTACTGCAATTGATTGTCCAGGGGAAAATAGGTAGTAAGCGAAGGCCAGGCAGGAGAAGACACTCGTGTCTCCAAAATCTGCGGAAGTGATTCGGGCTCACATCGGTCGAACTATTCAGAAGCGCCACAAACAAGATCAGAATTGCCATGCTAATAGCCAACGTTCACAGCGAACAGGGCACTTAAAGAAGAAGATCCTAAGTAAGCTAGCGGAACAGCATTATTTAAGTGAGACAGTCAGAAAAACTTGCTCACTGTCGTTAGCGAACGTTATTTCGTCTATTTATATTGTGGAAATAAAAATCAGTCTCTGACAGCATCAGATACAAACGATTTGCCAAGACAGTGACCAAAAATACCTTTAAGTTATCATCGCTTCCGCCAACACAAGATGCAGATCGTTTCTACAATCTTAGAGTTTAACACCACTAGACACTGCGATCCTGAAAATTAGGGCTGGAAAAAGCATGGAAAAATTTGGATACCAATCAAAACTTTCAAAACTCCAGCACTCCGGAACTTCTGAAACTAATTTTCTGCTGATGCAACGGCAATTGTGGAAATATGTGTCGTTGTCGAAAAGCAGGCCTCAAATTCTATGCATTGTGCCTCAATTGTTCTGGTGAAACGTGCAGTATCGTCATGGAAATATCAAAATTAAAAAAAAATTGAAGAATTTTAAGAAGAATTACCCACAAAGATGCCAATTCTAACTTTTATTCTAACAAAATTTGATTTTAGTTATTTTAAGGTTTTTAAGAAAAATTTTTAGTTATTTTTGATAATAGTTTTATTTTCTTTCCGTTTTACGATAAAAATTAATAGGAATAAAATTGTAGACAATTTAATTGGCTACGAATGATAAAATTTTCTGTAAAGATGCCATTTAACGAGATATAGCGCGAATACACTTTGCACCTCTTATTCCAACATTATTCGATTATTTAAGAACCCGGTCAATTTCGGAACACTACAAAATCCAGAGAAATTAATAGAATTAAATAGATTTAATGTGAAAATTATTGTTTGAAACTCACTCTTTAATATTGCTTTAATGTCATTTTATCGTAAAATTACCAGGAAAATAGTTATAAAGCCCAAAAGTTAATCGGTTTCAAAATTTTTTGTTATTATTGTATATAACATTTTTATGTTCCATTTTATAATTAAAAAAGAAAAAAAACTAAAGTTGCATACAATTTAGTTTGCTACAAATATTGTCTCAAAAAAAATTTCCGTAAAGTTACTAATTTATCAGATATCTACAGCGTGAAAACTCTTTGTATCCCGTTTTCCAAGATATCGGCCTTGGAACAAGCCTGTACACCCCACAAACTTGAATTTAAGCTTATTCTTACCTCTCAATACATCAAAAAAATAAATTGCGTACTCTCAAAAAATCAACCCTAATGTAACTTTTTAATGGACTATGTACGCTAGGGAAATACAATAAAGGCACTGTCATGACTAGACAGAAACTAAAAAATAATAAAAAAAGCAATGTTTAGAACACAACAGTTTTAAGTGTATTGTATTTAAAATTATTTTTTAAAATGCAGATAAAATCGATTTATTATCTGGTTCTAAAGAAATTTTCGCACAGAACTTAAAATATAGTTTTTTAATCAGTCTTTTATACATTACCTACAGCATTAATCGATGTTATTGCCTAAAATCCATACGTTTTTCTATTTACATATCCACTCTACTCAAGCTTAGCTAAATTCCCGTGAAGGTAAATATGTACATATAAAAAATTGCAGTTTGATTTAAATTGTCGATAAATAAACATTGGCATATCAAAGGGATTAAATATTGGCATATTTACGTAGTCATTTTAAAAGAAAATGTTCGCTGGAAGCAATAAAAATTATTATTTTCCCAATCACACGAATCAATATTAAAATACCATAGGCAATAAAACAAATCTAAAAATTAAACCTCAACAAACTCCCAAACTAATTAAATTAGTTTTTGAATCAAAGTTTCTCTGCCTACTTAGATGCTGCCTGGTGGATTTTTAAGTACTTCAGTAGAAATAGTACAAAAAACGTTTTTAATGCTTTTAGTTTCTTAAAGTGTTAAAAAATAGATAAAATTATGTCCAAAGAACAAAATTGTAAGACGTTAGAGTATTGGAACAGCTAATTTTAATAATATAAAAAACACTAAAACCAGTTAACACCTTTAGAAAAAGTCAGTAGTTTCAACAAGGTTGCTACTTACCCATCCAATTTTCAATGTTGACGAGACTATATTCACTAAAATTTAGTCTAAAAGTTAAATAGTTTTTCTTTAAAGGGTAAACGACAGATTGGCGAATTAGCATCACCTAAAATAGGGTTTTCAGAGCTTTGATAATGTTGGATGTTGTAGGAGCATTAAATTACCACAAAACATAATCCGTAATTAATACTATAAGATGGTCATTCCACTCACACTAAGAACATGTATTTATTTTTCTAGCCACGACTAATTATACCGCTGTAGTAGGCCTACCACCTCACTGTATTCATAAACTACAACCCTTAGACGTATATTTTTTGGGGCTGGTTAAAACTTTTAACGTTCGGGCAATTGAACAGTTTTTAAGGGATAATTCCGGCCGAATAGTCACTGAGTTTTAGATGAGCCGCCTTTTTGGTGAACCCCACAATTATTGTTTATCAAAAACTGGTTACTTACTAATTAGATACAATGCCTAACGAATTTGGAAAATGGGCAATAAACCATTCAATAAAAACAGTTTATAAAACAAAATTTTGCTTTATCTGAGATATTTTCGTCAGATGCCATATTAGCAATAGTAACAAATGACATAGAGCTACACTCATGGATAAGGCTATCAACACCTTCCTGCAAAATGGACGATTTTGCTACGACGAGATTACTAAGACGAATAAAACTAGACGTATAATACATAATTAGGGTCATCATTTTCCTTTAGCCCCAAAAATATTGTCACTGTACCTCGTGTATCTATGAGTAAGCGTAGAAACAACATGCAAAGAAAAAGTTGCGCAGTTCTGTTACCAGGAAGTCCATGCACAAACAAAAGCAGTATGCTACGAAAGCTGCTGAGGAAGCAAACGAAAGAGAAAACAAAAAATTTATTTTACATGTTTTGGGCCACTAAATATTTAAAAACCTGTTAAATGTTTTTAATTTGAATTTAATTTACATTATTTGATCTTATATGTTGTGATTTTTAAGTTACAATTGGAATGTGTCTGAGACAATGTGTCTACGTGGACTTGTTAATAGCAACTTTCTTCTCAAAAGAGAAAACTATATGTAACGAAAAATAATAATTTATCTTCAACTAAATTCTAAGAATATTAAAAATAGTAATAAAACAACGACGAAACCCCGGCTCAGCTTTACTAAATAATCTACTTTAAAACCACCGACAACGACAGAAGCGCAAAATACTTCTATTCCCTCGCGCCCTATAGCGCCATCTACTAAGTAATCGTACACTAATGTAAATTTGTTCGCAGATATCGATTACGAACACAGTCGTCGGCAGGTAAAAAAATTGGCTTAGCTCAGTTAATACTTAATAGATGGCGTATCCTTTGTAGACGTAATGTAATTAGAAATATTTTTACCAAAAATAACACTACAGATAATTTTAAAAGAAAGATTTTTGCAATTTAACTGTTAATTTAAAAGTTAATATGTACGTTTTATGATTTTATAAAAAAATAAAAAAATCTTTTCAATTGGATACTATATTTTTGATGGAACTATTTTTCCAGGGTTAGTTATTGGGCAGAAATCACACAGATACATTGTCTCACTTACAGAATGATCAAAAAGTATCGAGGAGGGCGTACAAAAAATTATGCTATTTATTGTCAAAAGGAAGAAACTCTTTACATCATAAATTCATCAAAACAAATCAATAAAAGGAGCTTTTCCGTCTTTAGGTGTAGATAGAAGATTTGAGCTACGCAGAACGTAGAACTACACCAGAAATCACAATTTCTTAGCCCAACGCCATTATCTATGTATCTGAGCTTCAAATAAAGGTCTTTGGAGGTTAAATTAGTACAGAGTTTAATTTTAGAAAATTTAGCCATTGCAGATTGCCATATCGAGGTAGTTGCTGGATGAAATTATGTCAAAGAGAAAACAGCTTCACGATAATAATACATACTTGAAAATGTGATCATTAACATTAAAGGATATTACAAATCTTTTGATTGTCATTCGTTTAATTTAGCTATTAGATATGTGAAAACAGTTAATTAACAATCTTAACTCATGCTTAAATAGTATATTCCACTTCCTAGTGTGCTCCATGGCAATTAACAAATGAGTAAAACCAAAGTAGATACTAAAAGAAGTCCAAGAAATTAAAAATAAATGCAATAAAATTTTAAGAAATATCTAAACAAAGAGAAAACTGTAAGGAAATGTGTTCAAAGATATACCTAAACGAACCTTAAGTGACTAAATTGTGTTAAAATTAATTAAAATAAATTATAGTATAAAACAAAAAAAAAAGAGTCTTGTGTTAAAAACACATTTTCCAATAGTTAAAATTGGAAATTTTATGAAAAAAATTTCCAACAAAATTTACAATTTTAACTACCTATTTGCTGTAAATAATAATTCTGAGAATGAGTATTATGTAATTAATTATGAACATAGGTAATGTGGTTTTAAATGTGCATGATAGTAACATTCTTTTTAGATAAAAATTAGAGACGCCTTTCTTATAGCGCCATCTAGTAACTATTTGAATACTTACGCAAGTTTGTTCACAGATATTGATTAGAAACAAACTCGGTAAATGTAAGAATTCGTTTAACTAAGCTATTATTTAGTAGATGGCGCATAATAATTAAAAACATTTATATCTCTTGAGATATAATGTACAAAAGTATTTACCAAACAACTACTACAGAAAATTTTAAACGAAATAATTTTTGCGATTTAAATGCGTGATTTGGCCGGTGGTCAGCTAAATTTGTTCAATGTTTTCAAATTTTCTAAGCAAACACCACATTTTTGTTTGACTTGATGATTATACTCAATATCTTCATTATTAGATACCTTAGTTACCACTTCTCTACAGTACTTATTTCTTTTGTACACCGTAATATTTAGTTTTCGCTTCCTATTCCCCAATCTTTTCCTTATCGTTTTTTTTTGTTTGGTTTTTCTTTTTATTGTCATCATGCCCCTGACGATATAGCACTAGGAAATCATTTACGAAGGGGTCTAGAAGATTTCTGAAGTGGCTGAGGATATTTGAAGTAAGGATGACCTAAATGGTCATTATTCGGTTGCAGTTACATAAATCTTTTCGTCAGGACTTTTTTCTTGCAAGTTGTGTAAATCTCCAAATTTGTCCAATGTTTATAATTTTTTTATAGAATGGGTATTGGTAATATAATCAAACAAAAATTATAATTACTACATCTTAAATTTTATTGGCTGGAAAAAAATAAAATTTTCTGTTATCTATAAATACGACCCTGGCCTATAATGGGTTAAAATAAGTTTATATTGACGTTTGTACCCTCTTTATGGACAGATTTCCCAGTTTCCCCAGGAAACGTCACTAGGCTCGAGCTTCAGTCTGGTAGAGGTATCTTGGTCAGGATTCTTTGGGGCTCAAGCATAAAGAATTATTTTGTGGGGCACTTAAGATAAAGAGAAGGAGAAAAGATGAACGTTGAATCATAAAAATCTCGGCTACTCACAATTGAAGAATACGTTATTGTACTTGCAGTGGGCGGCAGGTAGTCACAGGTAATAACTTTCTTTTATGGAACAGTCGTAGACAAAAGCACTTGAAAGGTTGCACCCGCAACAGGTTTATTGGGACATCTCAAGCAGCGTAGATGATCTAAGTAAGGTACCGAATTACCGTGGATTTAATCAGCACATCAATCATCAAATCAATGTAGGTACAGGTAATACATCAGATTAATCCATACAATAGACTAGACTGAAATAGAATAGATCGAACTGGATGAATGGAGGAAACGGCAATCAGAATTGACTCAGTGTCAACGTAGCCGTTTGATGAACACAACCGCATGCAACAGGAACCACAACTAAAATGAATTCGATTTTCGATATTTAGACCACCTAGTTAACCACCTTTTTAATTGATAAATCCGGTGCGGTCTCCTTTCCTACTTTCTCTTGACTGACAAGATTATTTCATACAAGAGTCACATCTCAGCTTTTTTTAGAAAATATGCTGTGTTGTTCGACAATAGTAACGAACTTCTTTGTTAAGAGGAAGAGTTTCTATTTAGCTAACGAAAGTGACATATACTGTGATATATTTCGTTTTTACGAGCAGACCTGACAAATAGCTCGTTGCTTCAGGGTTATTTTTAATGGGTCTAGTAAAGTTAGTGGACATAGGCGGCGTGAAAGTAATTTTCTGAGAGGGATAATTAAGGAAATTTTAAAGACGCTTTACATTTCGTATTTCGAAGTGGAAATTGAAATGTCACAATAACGTTATTTTGACTTACACTCTCTACTCTATGATTGTTTGTTTCGTACTTGATTTCTATATTTAAGCCTTTATTCCTATATTTAATCAAGTTGCCTTATAATGAAAATTGCATTTCTTGTCTATCTGCCTTGTCTAAATCCAATTGATTTTCGGATATTTCGGTTTCTTCACGTAACTAAAAGCTATCTATGGTGTTCGTTCTCCTGTTTAAACTTTTGATAGCATAGGTATGTACAATCCACAACTAATGCCAATAATGTCACCGCTCGCATAGACTAGGCCGTCCGCACATGGGTCGATCGAAGGCACGTGTCTAAGTTTATGCGTCGTGCTAGTCTTGTACGAACCCTGCTACACGAGCGATTGTTCATCGCACACTAGTCGATTCAGTTTGCTTTTTGCTCACATCTGCCAACCAGGGAGAACACATTTTTTATATATCCATATTGGCATATTCTTTCATTGTATAATTATACAATTGAGGGTATTTTTACACTTCCCCAACGAATTTTATATTAAACACCTAGACACATAAATTTAATGTTTTTAGAATTTTATGTTACGAACAGTATATTTCTACAAAGCTAGTAGTACTACAAACAACGAACATAATATTCGTCGATCTTAAGAAAATTATTATTATTATAGGGCCCAAAACAATCAAAAACGAAGAAAGCCAATAGGTACAATAATCTTATCCACATGACTGAACACATGCATTTCACTCGAACTTTCTCGTGCGCTACCGATCGCATGTGACGAGAGTCGTACAAGACGAGGAGATTTGCAATTCTAGACTCTCTACTTATATATACTTAATCTATGTTCTAGACGACCACTAAATGCCCTGTCTGCGCAGCTCAATGCAACAACAAAGGGAACTTGGGCGGTGGGGAGAGGAGAGACCCACGCGATTGAAATCAAGTCGACCACTTTGAGCGTCGACACATGTACGGACGGCCTTAGAGTTTAAGAAATATGATAATGAAAGAGCCTCTGTTTAAAATCATTTATAATGCTTATTAAAGAAAGATTATTTTACCTACCCATCTTTACAAATTTTAATTGTTCATACATTTTATTGATCAATAATTAAAAAAAATTGTAACCCTATATTGAAATACCTCTTTATAAATATATAAATATTATATAAATATTTCTTTCCCCGTTGACCCCTTTAGCTGCCAAACTACGGCAATGCCTTAATCCAAAACATCACAATGTGAACCGTGAATTCTCAATGTCACGGTGGTTATCATAATTTTATCAGTATTAAAATTAATAAGTGATGCTACACCGAACTTTATCTAGCACGTGCTCGAGTTCAAACACACTATATTCAAACATAGTGAAAGTGTTCAAAAGAGTTATGTCCAACGATACAGTTCTTCGTGATATTTTTATTAAATCTGTGCAGTCAGTACAACCGCAATATTTAATACAAAATGAGGTGAAGGTGAATGTGCATCAGCGCACTCTAACGGTGAGAGGTGAAAGTTATGACTTAGCGAAACGCTGCTATGTGGTAGGATTCGGTAAAGCTGTGTATGGAATGGCTTCTGAATTGGAGCTCATTTTAGGAAGTAATCTACAGAGGGGGATAGTGAATGTGCCAGTAGGAATATTTGAAAAATTTGAAAGGTAGAAAATTTTACATTAAATTTACCAGGATCAAAAAAGTTATAAGGGCAAAAGTAGCACAGTTTTAAAACAAAAATAATTCCGCTACATAAAAAGTGCAATCATATTTTATTTTGGTTAAAACAGCTGATTATCGACTTGTAGGTATTTTTTTTGTCACTGTGGTCGCCGGTATTTAACAGTTTTTTCGTCGAATTCGAATTTCGTGGAACAAACTTTCGTGTTCAGTTTAAAAAGAAACTGAAATTTTTTGTACAAAATTTTTGTAATATATTTTAACATAAGTACGACTATTAGATACATCGTGAATACACGTAAAAATAGAAATTGTTTGTCTCAAAACAGTTGTTAAATTATGGGTTTTCTAAAATTATTAATGTTTAGTGCATTCTTACCTATTATGCAATTTCATCTTCAGCTTTTACTTATAATAGGACTGGATCCTGTTTAACTCGTGATGTTTAGCCTTTTTATGAGCTTCTTAACCTTTTTTCTCTATTTCTCTTCTAGCACCCAGTCAATATACCTAATCTCTCTAAAATTTCTCATTACGTCCTGTACTCCCAGTTCTGCTATAATATCCTGGACTCTTATATTTTTTATAGGTGTCACTCCTTTGGTAGTTTTTTAATTTTTATTTCATCCATTCTCAAGTTTTGGGGCCAGATTCTACGATATATTTACAAAAGGCTCTATAAGATATAATATGCCTCCAAGTTGATATTTTCTATAAGGTTCGAATGATGTGATAAATATCTAGTTGAGAAGTTAGCAGAAAGCAGCTTAAATTGTAAGTATTTCTTAGGTGACGTAAATTTATTCTTAAGTTAGGACAATAATTCTATCTTCTACTTTTTATGAATCTGTCTGTGAGAAGCCACCATCACCTCTTGGTTTTTCTAATGTATCCAGCCTCTATACTACTACACAGTTTTTTATTATTTCGATTATGGAGAAGTATTGGATTGGATTTCGATTATGGAGAGTACTGTACCTACCTCTTATGTTAGCCTAACCTTTTTTGGAGTGAAGGTTTACTTATCTGAAGATCGGTAGAAAAAATTTTATGAAGCCTTGACATTTTTGGAGTCTGTTTTATCTCCTTGTTAGGCTTTTCCCACGATGATCCTCATTCGTCGTTCGATGGTAATACGATGGTGCTTCTCAATGCATTATTGTGTTTAGTTCATACTCACAAGATATTTTGGGTAGTTCAATTTGCATCTGACATCTCTCCTTTAATTTGCAATGTTGTTATTGAACCAGGGAACTTTTATATTGAAATTTTTTCCTATTTTCGAACAATTGTCTTTAAGCGCCGTCATGAAAACCTCTTTAAATTGTTCGGTGGCTACTGCTGTTCCTATAAAACATTTGGCACTATCCTATTGGAACTTTGAAGATAAGGCATAGCAACTGGTTCAAGAAATTTTTTTATGTAGTCATGACCATTTATGTTTCTTCACTTTTTCACTTTTTACCACGTGTTTAATGAACCCTTCTTTGTTTACCATAAGCCAATAAAAAGATTGAGCCTGCCCACTGACCATAATTTGATTCCATGTCTCATCTCACTGGTAACGATCTGCAAATTAATCGTAGAGAGGGTACTTGACTTGTAAAAGTCATCCAATTGATTTAGGGGTAGAAAATAGGCTACAAATGGCGTCTACGTAATTATTCTTTTCTTTAAGATTCAGTAATTCGCA
Organism: Diabrotica balteata; assembly: GCA_918026665.1. Classification (NCBI taxonomy): domain Eukaryota; kingdom Metazoa; phylum Arthropoda; class Insecta; order Coleoptera; family Chrysomelidae; genus Diabrotica; species Diabrotica balteata. Next base: position 20,974,863 of record OU898277.1, read on the forward strand.
ACTTTAAGTACCATGGATACACTTCCGAAGTCTATTGATAATTTTCCAAAACGAAATTAGACTTAATAAGCATTTATGATAAATATATGTCGTGTTCTTTCTTTACTGTTCCTTTCTTATTTCCGAAATACACTGTATAATGAAAACATACAGTATAATGAAACATTTATATATTTTTTCTTAAAAGTTATTTATAAATAACATATGATAAAATACAACAAAATATAGAATGCAAAAGTTTTACAAACAGTTCGACTGGAGCCTCATTAAAATATATTCATTTCAGATCAAGAGAGTCGAAGATTGAGTATGTTGAGGGTGCCAAGGATAATCTACCTGACGAAATGGCCTTAAAGGGCGCCGAGATGATTAAGGAATTGGCCGAGAAGTTGAACGAAGATGATTTATTGATTGTACTCGTATCAGGTGAGTTGGCAGACGTGGAATTATGACGATTCGACCTAGTTTACGGAGTTAGCAACATGATTTATTAGCTTTATTAAAATCGTATTTAGATTTCAATCATTTTTCACTTTCACCTTAAGTATTTATATAGGAGGAACGATTTGATAATGCAGACGACAGAGTTCTTGTCGCAGACGTTATGGAAAATCTACTAAGGGTTAGAATCCGTAACTAAAATTCTTTTATAAGTACTAATATGTATATATAGATTTAGAGCGGCACTCTCAAAAAAAAAATATTTAGAAAAAATGTAGATAGGGTACAATTTTTTTAAATAGGACACCTTGTATATTTTCTTATGTTTAGATTTTAAAAGCAGATTAAGTTTTTGTTACTGGTTTCAACAACAAGTGCTTAGCAATCAATTTTTTTTTTCGATTATGTACTTTTTGGAGAAGAGGCTACATTTCACGAAAATGGAACAGTGAATCGGAATCATATTCATTCTCTACTTTATTAGCCAAACGTTTGGCATTCCTTTCCTCAGGTAGCTGTAACTTCCTCCGTGGTTATTTTTTAGCCATCATAGCCTTCTAACTCTATTGCCACAAATTGGTCGGATCGCTTCTGTAGTGATCCTTTCCTAAGTTAACATGCTCATTTTATAACTTATCTGCACCGTACTGATGACGACCAATTTGTCAGAAATACGTTTCCCTTAATCGATGTACCTATCTCGGGGCGGGGGGTCGCTGAAGCAGATGTTGTCGGTTGTCGTTTAGCGTTATTGCGCATGTTTAACCTATTTAGTTAAGGCCGTTTTTCAATTTTAATGACTTTACGCACGATTCATTATTTTAAAAAGTGGATGCGAGCGATGGTTTTTGCTTTTTCGAAACCTATTTTGTGGCCTGTCTGTATACGATGTTGGTCTAGGGCTCAAGTAGTATCGGAATGTTGCTGATCGGAATGACTGATATTGAATGTTCGTAAATACAGTTATGGATTCGTTGGTTTGTCCGTCCTATGTATGTGCGTGGGCAACTGGAATAAGGTATCTCGTAGACACCATGGTTTTCATTGGGGATTTGATCTTTTACGGATCTGACACGGTTGGACAACTTGGAGTGAGTGGTGAAGATGGTTTTAATGCTTAGATGGATAAGAGTTCTATTGAAGAGCAAAAAAGTTAAGTGCAAATGTATGCCACATATGTGACATATGTGGCGCCCTCTATCAGTTATATCAAAGTATATATCAAATTATAATTTTTGATATATAGTAGTACCCAGTTGTAAATTTTTATACATAAATGTTGACAAACATGAAAGTTATAGCGAAAAATAAAATTTTAAATTTTCACTTTAACACCCTGTATCTTTCTTAATATCAACATTTTATTAAAGCAACTTGACTTAAATCGTAATATTTTAAAGTGTAGAATCTACGGTTTCTTTTTGTACAATTACTTAAGGACTACCCTGTATAGATACACCATACCGCACAAAAATCTTTGGTTTTTCTTACAATTTTCATTTGTTTCTAATTTTTTATTGTGTTAAAGCAGTTGTCCAATAACTAATTTTGAGTGTCCTGTAACTCAATAAACTGTCGAATAACTATAATTTTTGTAACTATTTTTAATAAATATATGTTGACAAAAAAAATTTAACACTTTCGTTCAATCCTTTTAGCCATATTTTAATAAACTGTTTAGACTACGTTGTGTATAAATGTCAATTCCATGGACGTATAAACACAGATGGACTTAGTTATTTACATAAAATTGTGAAATCATTTGAATAGGTCACATTCTGAGCACCTTCAAGTGTTGTCACGTTTTGTTTTAAAATTTCTTATTTGCGAGTCGCTGAAAATATTACTCCGTATTTTATACTCTACAGGTGCTATCAAACCAAAATAATAATTTATTGGTTATATTAATATATTTAATTGTAACCAAAATATCAAGTGTGCACATAGTGTGCATTATCATTTAATAATAGCGTATAATAATAGATATCAATCAATTATTTTATATCTAGAAGCACTGACAACTATTTATAAATGGCAACGGTTGTTTACATTTCTCTGTCTTATGGATCTACGTCAAACTTCAAATGCTGTTCCATGTTTGTTTACATTTTACAGTAAATGAGGAAAAAGTTATTTTTCGATATTTTGGCTGTATTTTGAGTGATATTTGAGAAAAGTGAAATAAAATAAACGAAATATTTACATCCCGATCTCTCATTTCATTTGTAAGTACATACAATTTACATTATTTAAGATGAGAAAATGAGGAAGCGTGTTTGTTTACATTTTAATAGGCGTACCATTGGGTTTATTCATGTTCATTAATGTATAGAATAAGATATGAGTTCATGAAATTAGAAGACATTTATAAATTGTAAGTAGACATCATCTGATTAACAAAGATCTTGGATACAAATAAATTAGTGAAATGAATAAAACTCATTTATTTTTCTTTGTAGGTTTCCAAATAATATTGACGATCGAACGATTTGGGTAGCAAATTAAGGAGAAAACATAAAGATTTTTAATTGTAGCATTATTTTGATACTATTAAAAAATTAACTTGAATTCAACTATATTTAATTGTATTAATTTTAAAGCAAATAAAATTGTATTTTAATTTTTCTATAAAGACGTGATTTGTTAATAGTTAAACTCTCGTTTTTTTTTAATTCTTTAAACGTGTTTTTATACATTATTACTACTTCAAATTTTTAAAATCTGAATAATTACCCGCGAGTAAAAATTCAAGAACGCTTATGCTCATTGCGGAAGCATCACATTATATCGAAGTTTCAAAATATTGTGTGTTAAAGGTATCTTATTGCTGTGTCCATCTATGTTTATACGTCCATGGTGAATTCAATCTTCAGAGATCAATGTGAATTATGAATTTTTAAAGTTAAATTTTTTTTTTGTATGGTTTGCCCTACTTCACCTCTTAGTGATATTTACATTAATTATTGCGTGATTAGGAAACTAAAACTATCTAGTTTGCTTATTAACAAAGATTAGATAATTTTACTCTTTGCTAAAAATTAAACAAAAGACAGAGGGACTCCTCGATGTAGTCTTTTCACAGCTTGTTTTAAAGATTAATTATTAAATACCGACTAAAAAATATATTTTTTGCCATATAACGTTTTAACTCTATATGGTAATCAACGAAACGGCAGAATTCTGCGAAAAAGCTTTTGATCCCTTTTTACACCCAAATGGAACGATTGCGATTCCTAAAATAAAAATACTGTTTCGATTTAAATCTCATTCGCTTCAATAATTCCATATTTGATTTTAGGTGGCGGTTCTGCTCTTCTGCCTCTTCCTGTTCCTCCAATAACTCTGAAACAAAAACAAAATCTAGTTAAGGACTTGGCGAAAAGAGGTATGATTGAATATTCTCTGCTTTGTATTTTATATTTACATAAGAATATGTTCAAATAAAATATGGGGTGGAAGTGACTTGTCACGAAATAAAATATTTATTTTATTTGAAAGATTCATATTTAGAATAAAGTTGTTTTGCAAAAAGAGAAGTAATCATACTTTTGCTTACATGTATTTTAATGTATTTATAAAAAAAAGAGAGTAACATATATGTATATGAGATGAAACATAAAAGGTAATCCTTATAATGAACCCCGGTAATTTTCTTAGGTATTGTTCTGAAGCTATTATTATTAAATTATTAAAAATAAAGAATTTGATAGATCTCAAATATGTAAACTTCTTCATCATCGCTATTTTAATTTTTTTTCCGCGCTTATGAATAATTCTAATGAGCTGCAACCGAACCACTCTCTCAAATTTCTTAGCCAGGATATTTGGCGTCGTCCTGGGTTTCTCTTCCCTTGTATCTTCCCTTGCATAATTCAACCTAGGTAATACGTACTTGTCGCCCCCATTATATGACCCAGATATTGAATCTTTCTAATTTTAACAGTTTTTATAACTTCACATTCTTTCTTCATTCTTTGTAACACCTCTATATTAGTTACTTTTTCAGTCCACGATAATCTGTGGATTCTCCTGTAGCACCACATCTCAAACGAGTTTAATTTTTTGAATTCAGACTTTTTTATTGTCCACGCTTCCATGCCGTATAGTAAAGTAGAAAAAACGTAACAACGTAGCATTCTTGTGCGGATCTCTAGATTAAGTTACGGTTGCAAAGTAAGTTTTTCAATTTTATGAACGTGCTTCTTGCCATTTCTATTCTAGATCTGATTTCTTTTGTTTAATCTCCATCATCGGTTAGCCACATTCCTAAATATTTATATGTTGTTACTCTTTTGATCGTTGTATTATTGATGATCAGGTTATCTACATTTTGTGTTTTTTTTTGAGAATATCATTGATTTCGTTTTCTTGAGATTCATTTGCAGTCCGTACCTTTGACATGCATTGTATACATGTTGTATTATGTACTGTAGATCTTCCATGTCACTTGCAAATATGACCGTATCGTCCTCAATTCAATATTATTAATGCTATTTCCGTTGACCAAAATACCTTCCACAATATCCAATAAACTACTTTAAATATCACTTCACTGTAGACGTTGAATAAGAGTGGTAAAAGTATGCCCCCTTGTCGAACTCCTCTAAGTATACTTACTTCAACTGTCAATTCTCCTTCGACTCTTATTCTTGCTTTCTGATTTTGATACAGATTCGATAAAATTTGTAGATCTCTACTATCTATGTTTTTGGTCTTAAGAATACTTAAGAGCTTTTCATATTGAACTCTATCAAAAGCTTTTTTAAAATCTATGAAGCAAGTATATATGTCCTAATTTATATCCAGACATCGTTGTGTCAGAACATTGACTCCGAATAATGCTTCTCTAGTTTCTAGACCCTTTCTAAAACCCATCTGTGAATTATTTATTTCTTGTTCTAATTTCCTGTGGATTCTGTTCTGTATGATTTTAAGGAAGATTTTCAATGTCTGCTGATTAATGCAATTTTCCGATAGTCATTGCAATCTTTAGCGTTTGTGATTTTTGGAATCGTTACAAAAGTTGAGAGAAGCCATTCTTTGAGTATGTGTCTCGTCTTGTATATGGAGTTAAAAGGTCTACAAAGACATCAATATTATCTTCATCAATTATCTTCACTAGTTCAATTGATATTTTATCGGGTCCTGGAGCTTTTCTACCTTTTGTGTGTTTTATGGCATAAATAACTTCCTCTTTCATTAGTTCTGGTCCCGTGGTTTCTCCGTCAACTTCTAATTGTTCTACTTTTTGGTCATAAAATAGTTGTTCAACGTATTGTTTCCATCTACGTAATTTGTCTTGCGTTTCAGTTATAATGGTACCATCTGCATTTGTTAATATACCGATTGGTTTATTACGATTTCCTGACCTCATTTCTTTAATCTTCTTATGGGCGTTGAAAGTGTCATACCTTGCCTCACATTCCTCAATTTCTTGACATTTAATGGGCATCCATGTTTCCTTAGCTTGTTTTATTTTCTGTTTTACTTGTTTATTAGATTTTTGATATTTAATTTTATCTTTGTTTTTATGTATTCTTCTTTAGTCCATCTTTTTGAGTATTTCTTGTGTCATCCCTTCTTGTTTGGCAGCTTTTGTAAATGTTAATGTTTTCCGTCCCATAGTCTCTATTGTGTTCTTTATATTCTTCCATTTTATTTTAGTATCTGTAGTGTTCTTATTTTGTTGTTCTATTTCTTGGATACTCTGATTTATTTTATTTCGAGTTTCTCGGTAAGTATTTGGTTCTCTTAGTTTATCAATGTATATTTGTGGTCTAGATCTTTTCATTAATTGTTTTCTCAATCTTACATTCATATTTACTACCACGGGGTTGTGGTCCGAGTTTACGTCTGCTCCAGGGTAAGTCTTCACTACTGTAATAGAGTACCTGTATTGTACCTGTTGTACCTGTTTCTTATCAAGATGTAATCTATCTGATTTGTTATAATTCTATCTTTGTTGTCTCCAGGAGCTTTCCACGTCGATTTGGTTATTTAAACATTGTATTCATAACGACCAGTTCTTCTGCTTGGCACATCTGAATTAGTCTTTCACCACGATCATTTCGCTCTCCCAATCCATACATTCTAACACAAGTCTCCACACTTCCTCTGCCTACTTTGGATCACAGTCACTACTGATCACTACACTGTCACAGTAGTGACAGTGTAGTGATCAGTGAACAGTGTAGTAGTCTGGGGGCTCGGGAGACTGAGACCTCGGAAGCCCTGAGGAAGGCATCAGAGAGGATGCCGAAAGCTCGGCAAAATGGATATCGACACGGTTCAACCCGGAAGACTGGTGAGTTTGATATTAATTTTAGTAATAATATTAAGCTTAGCTCTAGGTTATATATATATATATATATATATATATATATATATATATATATATATATATATATATTTATATATACAGTGTAGGAAAAATTTTATGGTCGGTATGGACCTTACGTGAGATGGAGTGAGAAACAGCTGTTTAGAAAAAGAGAGGTATATTAGGTCCGCCCTTTATATCGCCAAACGGTGGCCAAACATGCATGCCTGGAAAGGGGAAATTCAACGTTGCCAAACTTATTGGATTTATTTGACCTGTTGTTTTTTTTTGCATTTGAACAATGTTCTAAGATAATCCAATTTGGGCGAAATTTATTTAAATGGCAGCTTACTGTTTTTTTTTATTGGGAATATGCCACAAGTTTACTTTACAATAAGTGTAATATAACATTTTGATTTCCACTTTGGAAATCGTTTTATATACCTAAATAAAATTTATTAATGTTTCGTATTTTAAGTACGATTTCCGAATTAAAAATCTAAACATCAAAATAAGCTTATTTTAAAGTCACATTGTGCCTTATTCCCAATATGAAATAATAAACTGCATACAATAACACCACATTAAAAAATATTCACACACAATAATTTATTTGGCAACGTCGTCCGTCTGGTTAGAACACCGAGTAACGGGTAGTAGAGGTGGGTCGTGGTAATTTTATCGTTAAGAGCGTAAGAGCGATTAATATTTTTTAAATGCATTCATTTTTTTTCGAATCCTGATAAAACTAATAAATATTCTTGAAAAATTTAAACGCAGAATGAACCAATACATTATTACCGAGGGCCAAAAGTTCCTGAAAACTTCTATAATGTTTATTTTAATAAGTTATAAGGGCGAAAAAAAAAATTAGTGTGATTTTTAATTTCAAATATCTCATTCAAAAAACTTTTTGTTTATTCTAAGGGACTTTCGGCCCTCGGTAATAATGTAATCTTTTATTCTGCATTTAAATTTTTCAAAAATATTTGTTAGTTTTCTCAGGATTCCAAAAAAAAATGAATGAATTTAAAAATTTAAATTTTTGTAAACAAGTAACTATGATTGTTTAAAAGTAGTTTCAAGTAAGAGAGTACCTACATAAACAAACATAATGGCTATTATCGTTTATGTGTATATTTATTGAAGTGAAAGAAACTAACGATATATTTATTATAACTTGAAAAATAAACTAAACAATACAAATAGTAAATCGTACTTACATTTACATTACACGTTATTATTAAATCGCGAATAGTCTAAATTGACATTAAAAAACATTAATTTTTCTACTATACCTACTTCTTATTAACCGTCTTCTTTTTTTATTTCAAATTAAACCAGATTTTGAACATGTGTTCACATTTACAATACTGTATGAATATAGGGGTTAAGTTAGGATATACATGGCGATGGTTTTTCCACCGTTGTAATGGACTCTCGATACAGGTGTACGTGTAGATGAGCCATCTCCAATTAATTGATCAAAAATACACCATGGATTTAAGTCATCTTTATTGGTTTCTTTTTCTTGTACTGGTTGATTTTCAATAGTACAATCTTCTTGTTCGTTAATTATAGAAGTAACCAGCTTCTTAACTTTTTCTTTTAATTTTTATCTTCATTTTTATCAGAAAAACCCTGCACGTTAAATGGTGAATCCATAAATGTACATAATGACAATATGCCACTCTGTTCTATCCCTTTAAATATTTTTGCTAAACCCGATATTAGTAATTGTACTACGTCGGATACTATGGATGTAAGGTTACCGTTTGCTAAAATTTTCTTGCAAGATTCTTGCAGGCCGCGTACCATAACAATCACTGAACTACCCTTCAAGTATTTTTGGTCACTCATTGTACTTGTTATTTAAACGGCCGTAAAATTTGGGAAAGCTGAGAACAAATAATCCAGTGTTTTTTATTTAGATTTGGTCTAAGTCTAAGTCTGTATTATTTAATACCGATGTGGAACGGAAATACACGCCAGTACACCGAAAATATCAAAATACAGAGAGGAGTCCGCCAGGGTTGCGTGCTGTCCCCACTACTTTTCAATGTTTACAGTGATCGGTATTTTAAGAAGCGCTCTCTGACTCAATAGAAGGTATATCTATCAATGGAGAAGTTTTGAATAACTTACGTTTTGCAGACGATACAGTAATAATTACGGATAACAACAATGATTTACAGAACCTAATGCAACGCCTTAATGAACGCTGTCATGAGTACGGACTGAAGATAAATTTAAAGAAAACTAAATGCATGATCATGACTAAATCTGCACAAATATCCAATTGACTATTGAAGATACTGCAATTAAGAGTGTTAATAACTATAAATACTTAGGAACATGGATAACATCAGATGTAGACCAAATCAAAGAAATTAAGACACGTATTGAAATAGCACGTACATCATTTATTAAACTTAAAAAGTTTCTTTGTTGTCGGGATATAAGGTTAGAACTACGCCTGAGAATGCTTCGATGTTACGTGTTCTCTACTCTTCTTTATGGTCTGAAAGCTTGGACACTAAAACAAGTTCATCTGAATAAGTTGGCCGCCTTTGAATTTTGGTGTTACAGAAGAATCCTACGAATATCATGGATTCAAAAAATGTCAAACATTGAAGTAACTAGAAGGATAGGAAATGAGGCAGAAATAATATTAACTATTAAAAGACGAAAACTTGAGTACTTGGGACATGTGATGAGAGGGCAAAAATACGCATTATTACAACTTATTATGCAGGGCAAAATCCGAGAAAAGTGAAATGTGGGAAGACGAAGAATATCCTGGCTTAAGAACTTAAGGGAATGGTTTGAATGCAGTAGTGCAGACCTTTTTAGAGCGGCAGTCAACAGAGTCGGCATAGCCATGATGATTTCCAACCTTCGATAGAAGATGGAACTTAAAGAAGAAGAAGTGAAACGGATTGCCTCTTCTAACTCAGTCATTCTTTTTAACCTGTAATAGGTGAAGTTCTACCTAGTTTCCACGTCTTGAATTGGCCGTTTGGGAACTTTGTTATGTTGTAATTAAGCCTTTCTGAAGATAAGGTACTTTTTTTAATGTTTTTTGCAGAATTGTCGAAAAAAGGACTTTTTATTTTATCTATTATCAAATCAGTTTTGACATAACATTCCTGAAGTAATGAATCTAACAGTTTTTCTTGTTGGCGGTTTATATCCAGGAATCCACCCTGCAAACTTTTTAAAATCTGGTTCTTCACCTATAGAAAACGGATGAAACGAGTCTTTGCATAAGTTTAGTAAATCAATAAGTTTAGTCAAGAAAAAGAAACTGATAAAGATGACTTAAGTCCATTGTGTATTTTTGATGAATTAATTGGACATGACTCATCTAAACATACAACTGTATCGAGAGATATACAAGAAGTCGACATGTATTTGTCTAATAATATATTACCCACAATAAATTTCGAACGGAGATTGGAACTGTCCATTACCGTGGTGGAAAAACCATCGCCATGTATATCCTAACTTAGCCACTATATTCATAAAATATTGTAGAATTGTAACAAAATCTTTTCCTTGTGAACACATGTTTAAAATCTGGTTTAATTTTAAATAAAAGAAGAACACAGTTAACAAGAAAAGTAGAAAAACTTGTTTTTAAATGTCAATTTAGACGGTTCGCGATTTAATAATAACGTGTAATGTAAATTTAAGTACGATTTAATGTAAATGTAAGTACTATTTGTATTGTTTAATTTATTTTTCAAGTTATAATAAATATATCCTTCGTTAGGTTCTTTCACTTCAATACTTATACACATAAACGATAATAGCCACAATATGTTTGTGTACTCGCTAATTTGAATCAACTAGTTACAGTTTACGAAAAACGGTTCCGATACGAAAAACGGTTCCGATAAAAATTTAAAAAACGGGAGGACCCACCTCTAGTTTTTTAGGTATATTAGGATCGGAACCAGAGAATATGTAAAATATCTCTGATCGGAACTATTCGTCTCACTAATGGCGAATAGGTGTTAAAAATATTTGAGAAGGGGAGACCAAGGGGAAATATGATTGTTATCTTTGTCTATTCGCTGAAAATATGATTTTATATCTGCGTTAGATATCCTGTTAAATTTTACCATACCGACCATAAAATTTCCTACACTGTATATATAATATATATAATATATAATATATATATATATATATATATATATATATATATATATATATATATTCGGTTTTATAACGTCTTACGACGTTGTCCAACTCCCAAACGCCACTGTATTCTGTCTTGAGTTAGGTCTTCGTCCAGATTTCGAGCGCTAATTGCTTTCCTAACTCCCAGGTTCCAGCTCTGTGGTGGTCTTCCTCGTTTCCTCTTCTCTGGGGGTTGCCACATCATCCTTTTTTTAGGCAATCTTTCGTCCTCCATTCGGCTCACATGCCCATACCATAGGAGCTGTTTTCTCTCAATATCCTCAACTATAGTGCCCTCTATACCATTGCCTCATAGATATTCCATTTTAAAAATTATCATTTGAAAAACTCACATTATATTTCAGACAACCAGTATATTGATGTTTTTAAACAAGAACAAAATCTTTAGGAAAACCGACTATCTACAAAAATACGTTTTTGTTCTTTAATAATGGCAGTTTTTGTCTCTCGCAGGTCGTTGATGACATCAACACAAAAACAACTTCAACGTGGGAGGTTGACAAAAATAAAGGAAAATAAATGTAGTTTTTAGGTCAAAGGAAACGTATTTTGTTGTATCTCAACTTCTCGACTAATATTCTTTTACTTTGATCTTATTGAACGTGAAAGAACGAATTCTTTTATATTTGAAGTACAAATATACAGAATATTCGATGTTTGGGTCTCCATGCATCAATTTTTAATTTTAACGGTTTCGGCAAAAGTAAATATAATTATTATAAATTTGAACAGATAACACAGGCCTACTTTTCATGAAAAAGTGTTTTAACTTTAATAGGTGTCCTATAGTAAATGTAATGTGCTGATCACGAATCTGTACTTGAATTTTTTTTCAGCACGTCAAGTTTTCAAGAAAAATGTGTTTGAAATTTTCATAGAGATTGCCAAAAATAATGAGAAAATATTTATTGAAATTTAATTTAATACAAAATTACACTGCAAAATTGAGTTGTTAAAAAAGAGGATTCGGTATAACCTACGTTAGACAATATTTGGTTTTTTTGAAGAAACCCGTTCTCATTTTCCACGAAAACTGCATTTTGTGGTCTTCTTTTTATGGATTCTTGTGATCGAGTCTTCTTCCAGCAGTAATCAGCCATCATTCTTATATCTCATCTTCTTTGGTACCGTCTCTCCATCTCCTTTATATCTTATGGAACCTCTCTCCCTGCTCCTCGCTGACAGCTCCAAAATTTTCCGGAAAATAGTCAACGAGGGAATCCAGAAAATGAATTTTGATGCTCATATTGCATCCTAGTTTTTAATTATTTTCGACCATGTTGGCTAAAATTTCTTTATAATTTGGAGACTTGTTGTTTCCAAGGAAATCATCTATGAATTCTACGAAAGAACTTCGTTCTTCAGATTCATCCTGGGTCATTGTATTCTGGAACAATATGTCCGATTTTAAGGTTCTAATTTGAGGGCTTACAAAAATTCCTTCTTTGGCGTCAGAAAGTGCAGGAAATTTGTCGCACAAATATTTAAAGCAGTTCCCTTCTTTATCTAAAGCTTTGACAAACTACTTCATCAATCCTATCTTTATGTGAAGAGCAGGCAAAACAACTAATTTTGGGTCACCTAGTGTATCACGTTGCAAATTTTTTTGTCCCGGTACAAGTCTTTCTCTGAGTGGCCATTGTACAACAAGATACCTTTCAGACTTCTCTTAAAAGAATCAATAAATAACCGCCACGATGTCAAATAGTATGATCTACTTCAGGAATATTATGACAATACACCAGTGAGCCCTCTTGAGAAAAATATTCCGCGAAAACTTTGTTTGCGATTCCTATGCCATGAAAATGTGGTACCTGGAGCCAATAGATTTTTATCTTTTAGTCGTGATCCTAGGATTTGTGCAGCACCATTCGATAGGCCCAAGTGTCTCACTAACACTGTGTTTTTCGATACGTTGCGTTGATCAAACAATGTAATATTAAAGTATTTTCCACTCAAGAAGACGGCTTTGCAATTAAATGCTGGTAACTTTATTCCTACAGGACCAGATAAGCGGCGATATATTTTACATTACCTTTATGAATAACATTTTAATCGGCACTTCTCAATAAGTTATCGTTTATTGGTTTTAATATTTTATTGCAATAGTACGAGTACATAATATTTATTTAAACAGTGAATTTATTACATGTTGGTTTTTTTTTAATTTCTTCTGACGTATCGTATAATGTTGGTTTACCCAATAATCAAAGGTATGCCTATACAGGAACATATTATATGAAAAATAGGGAGTACCATGTGTCATAATAATTGTAATCTCCTTTATACACACTTTAACAATTTGTTTAGTAATGTATTTCTTAAATTCACACAATCATTGAAAATTAATTCATGCTATTTAAAAATATATTTTTGTTAACGACACTGTTTATCGTTAAAAATTAATTGATGGTCGAGTGTTGTATTGGTGTTATTTAATAATTTAGGAAAATACATGATCAGCAAAAATCTTATTTAAAACATACGAACGGTTTTTGCAATCACAATAAATGCAGTGTTTATGCTTGTTTAAAGTAAAATGAGTAATTTAAAAGAAAATAACATACAGTCGAAACGTAGAGTATTTTCTCTAGAAGAACGTCGTTTAATTCTGTAAGTCGAAAGTTATTTCAATTTGGAAAAAAAATAATATAGGTCCATTGACATATGTTATGGCAGTTCAGAAACGCACATGCGTTGCTTGCGGTATCTCAGAGAGCACATTCCGAAAGAATAATAACTATGAGTGAGGATGCAATAAATAAAGTAAGCAAAAGAAATCGTCGACATCCAAAAACTTTAGATTTGCGCCAGTCAATTAAAGTTACAATTAAAAATATTATATTTAATATGTATAAAGCCAAAGAACATGTAACAGTTAGTGCTGTGTTACAAAAAAAGACAAGAAACTGTGTGCTATTAGTTTAACAAGTTTGTGGAGAGTGCTGAAACATTTAGGTTTTCGATATAAAAAGACAAATAATAGAAAAGTATTGTGTAAACTCTCTAATATTGTTATTTAAAAACTGGCTCATTAAAAAAAATACATAAACAATAAAATGTCTGGTAGTTCAAGGCAAGTTGTATTTTTAGATGAAACTCGGATTTCCGCTAAAAAAATATGTCAAAATCACCCTGGCAAGATGGCACCACGAAATGTTATTCTTTTGGTTGATGCGGTAATGGTAAACGTAAAATACAGGGGATTACCATGGAAATATGGATGCAAATATTTTTGAAGAATGGTTTGTAGAAATTTTGATAAATTGGAGCAAAGTCGATTTACTTCAAAGGTGTGGAGAGCACAAAATTCTAAAGAAATTTGTTACTGATCAAATGGCTTTTAAATATGGCCATAAAGTTCTTCAACTTCCGCCTTACCATTGCCACTAAAATGCAATTGAGTTAGTTTGGGGTATAGCCAAAAATGTTTATGCAATAAAACCTAAACATGCAACCAAAACAACAGATGACGCTAGCGTTCTTAGTTTATGGAAATAATCGCTAGAACAAATAAAGGCGGAACATTGACAAAATTGTATTAGACACACGGAAGAAATAACCGTTCAGTATTTTTAAACCGAGCGAGTTATAGATGAGGCCCGGCCTGTAATTATTCGGATGGTTGACAATTCAGATAGTGACGACTCTGATAGTGAACTATCAGACAGTGAATAGGACAAATCGTTTGCTAAAAAGAAGTAACAAAAAAGTGTTTCAAGAATTCAATTCAGACTTTGTGGTGTGTTTTATTTAAACGATAAAGTACGTTCGGTCTAATTACTGGACTGCATACTCTCATTAGCTTTGGTATTAATTACTGAATTACACGTGTTTAAACCTTTTGTTTTGTGAAAACTCGTAAGTGATTTAGTGCCAATTTGGTTCAAGGTTATATTTAATTCAGTGTATGCAGAAAGTAAAGTCTTGGATGTATTTTATTCAAATTTGGACAGCAACTAAGCAATTTACCAGCAATTTGGCAAGTAATTGGCATAATTGCAACAGCATAATTTTCACTCTACGCAAAATACAGACTTATAGAGACCATTTGATGTCGACAAATAATTTCGACTATTCGAAATATTCCGTCCCACTTCTTTTAACACATATTATATTAATATTATTTGCCTTTGATACAGTAAAATCCAATATTATTTTTCTTCTTCTTCTTAGTCGTTAACCTGCTGCAGGTATCGTAATATCATGACGCTATTAGCTAAATATCCCAATGTTCCTCCACGTTTTTCTATCTTCTGACATTCTAGCACATTCTGACAATGGAGCGCCAATGGTAGCAACAATATGGTCCGTGTATCGTGTGGGAGATCTACCTCTATTTCTTTTGCCTTCTACTTTTCCCTGGATGGTAAGTTTTTCAAGACCATTTCTTCGAAGCACATGTCCAAAATAGCTTATTATTTGTTCTGATATTTGTGTTCTTAGTCTTTTCTTTATGTTTAGCTGGTCCAGTATGGATTCATTTGTTTTTCGAGCCACCCATGGTATTCTCAGCATTGGTCTCCAGCAGTACATCTCAAATATATCTATGTTCTTTTTGTCTTTCTCAGTAAGGATCCAGCATTCCGATGCATAAGTAAAAACTGGAAAAACTAGACTTCTTACTAGTCTCATTTTTGTATCGGTAGTTATTTCATGGCTTTTCCAAATTTTTGTTAATTTTGCCATAGCGCTTTTTGCGATTGCTGACCGCCGCTTTATTTCTTCAGTACAGCCTCCTTGGTTGATTATTAATGAGCCCAGATACACAAATTTATCTACAACAGCGATATTGTTTATCATGACCAGATGATTTTGATTGTTTGTTAGCTCTGTCAATTATCATGATTCTCGTTTTATCTCTGTTTATTTTAAGGCTCATTGTTAAGCTTACGTCTTTTATCTGTTGTAGCAGGTGAATCAATTCAGCTTCAGAACTAGCGAGGATAGTAGTATCATCTGCTTATCTCAAGTTGCAAATCTTCTTCCCGCCAATGGTGATGCCACCGTTCCATACCTCAGTAGCTTTCCGCATTATCCATTCACCCTAGATGTTAAATAGAATTGGGCTTAGTATGCAACCTTGTCTCACGCCCTTTGTGACCCTGAAACTATCTGTTAGTTCCCCATTATTCTAACTCTGGCATAATTGTTATTGTACAGGCTTTTAATTAGCAGTATCAAATGGTTGGGAACTCCCATTTCAGACAAAACCTGCCACATTTTACTCCAGTTGACCAAATCGAAAGCTTTACTATAATCTATGAAGCACAAATATGTTGTGATGTTGAATTCTCTGGATTTTTCTACAATCTGCCGTACGTTTAAAATTTGTTCTCTAGTACCAGGTCCGGGGAAGAAACCTGTTTGTTCCTCCGCAATGTTAGGTAGTAAAAAGGGCTTTATCCTCTCGAGAATTATGTGTAAGAGTATCTTACTGCAATGCGCAATTAGAGCAATTGCGCAAATCGACCAATATTATTACTTAATATAAAATACAGGAAATTAAATATTTTTACTTTTAATGCGATTGGAATTAAATATTAACGCCCCACTGTTTGAGGTCCACTGATCATATCTTAATTGCACATCGGCCATCACAGGGTAAAAGGACTTTATGTATTCAAGGAATGCTCATCTACTTGTTTTCAATTTGACTGTACTAAAACTACAAAATTTCAGATAAAGGACAGAAACATCATATATAACATATGTTATAAAATGTGCAGGCAATAATAGTAATAAGTGTACCTATAGAATCTTATATTGCTTTTTCTCTTATAAATTACTGTATATTGGATGTAAGATGATAGATGCTATCGATTTACAGGAGCCGATATCAACGAACTGAACTGCGTCCGCAAAAAAATCTCTATTGTGAAAGGAGGAGGCTTGGCGGAATTGGCCTATCCATGTCGTGTTATTTGTTTCGTGCTATCCGATATTATTGGGGACCCATTAGATTTTATAGCCAGCGGCCCAACAATGCCGAACACGGATCCGTCAGAGATGGCTGCCACCATTCTTAAGAAATACCGGCTAGATGGCGAAATTCCAACGTCGATAAAAAGTGTGATCGAAACAACCGAGAAAAGAGACGAGAAAAGATGTCCGGTAACAAATGGGGAATACGAGCACGTCAGGACGTACGTGATAGGTAAGTGGTGAAAGATTTCGCAGATTATCATCTTTAAATTGTATTAGAAAATTCTGATCCTTAGTATAAAGTTCAATGGACTGTATAATTTTATAATATTTTGTACAGGAATTGTTTTTCAAATAGGTACTACGCCTAATATTTGCTGGATTGTCCAATCATAATTTCCCTATATAAATCACTACTAGAATGATCTATCTTTATAAAAGGCTATAATGGGTCAGGTCACAGGTCACACCTGCTGTCCAGTAAGGTAACGACGCCACCTAAGAAGGAAATCTAATACTACCTATAGTTTATTTTTATAAACGAGAGAGTAATTAGCATAATTTTAACTGGTATCTCCGACCACTCCATGGGCGTGCTCAAGATTAATTGAAAAATTACTTTGAATAATTGTAAAAAATAAATGAATTATTTCAGTGTTATAAAGTGTTATGTGTATGTAAACCAAAGTGACCTCTTTTATCAAACACTATATTAGAACTGACTGGCCTACATTAAAAAGGGTTTCAAAAAATTCACATTTTTTTTAATTTTTAAAAATTACAAAAGAGAAAAAGAGTTTTTAAAACCGTCTAAGGTATGTTAAATAGATGAATAAAAATATTAATATAAAACTTACAGCTACTTGTTACAAATCCAAATCAGATTCAGAAGATGAACTTTCAGAACCAAGATTTATAATAACTGGCTCGATCATTTTATCAGTAATATTGTCCAGCTTCCACATTTTTTCCTCTTCTTTAATAGTGTGATTTACTGCCTTTTCCCAGTTTTCAGGTTTTACATTATTTACGGCCTCCAAAAACAACTGTTTAACATCATGAATTTTAAAAGTGGTATTTTTTCTTGAAACTTCACTCTTTATCTGTGCCCATACCAGTTCAATCGGGTTTAATTCACAATGATATGGTGGGGATCTAAGTACTGTCATTCCACGATTTTTGGCAATTTCATCAATTTCGTATTTTTTAAATTTTTCTTTATGAAGGGCACACAACGAATAAAGTTCCTTTCTTATAGATCCGGGATGGTACGTAATATTTTTTGGACTCAGCCAATTCAGCCAATTCAGCCAAGTCTTTTTTTAACCACTTGGTTGTAGGCTGTCCTTCTATAAGTCTGGAGTGATAACTTGCATTATCCATTACTATTACACAGTTCTTAGGAAGAAGATCTATCATTTGTTCGAACCATTCTTGAAAGACATCAGCGTTCATGTCTTCATGGTAGTCACCGGTACGAGTTGATTCAAAAGTTAATAAACCACCTTCAACAAAACCGTCTGAACTGCCAATGTGTACTATTATCAGCCTGCGTCCCTTTCCTGATGGTGGGTTTAAACCAGTAGATAAGTTATTTACAAAAGCGTGCCTTTGACTTGTAACAGTTTCATCCTGCCAAAATTTATTTGGTGTATGACCCTCGTTGATCCATGTTTCATCAAGATAAAATATTTTTCTTTTTTGGTTTCTCATTTCCTTTATGGTTCTTAGAAAATGTCTTCTCCATATGACAATATCGCTTCTTTCTAATAAAATAGACTTTCTGGGATTCTTTTTCCAGCGGAAGCTTATTTCTTTTAAAAGTTTCCATAAAGTACTTCGACTCATTTCTGGGTAATCCTTATCATCTCGAACTGAGATAAGAACTTTATCCAATGTTGGAAATTCTTGTCTAAAGAAGAATTCATGCACTTTCCGTCGAAGTCCTTCTTTAAAATGATATTCTATTTGAAATTTTGGTTTCCCTGGAGCATTACGTGGCATTTGAAAACTACCACATTTCTCTTCTTTAATAACTCTGTAAATCGTAGATTTCCCAACACCAAGTGTACTGCTAACTAACTCAACGGTCTCATCAACACTTTCACATAAACGTTTGTCTGTAAATGATTTAAAACAATTAAATATTAATGTTTTTTCATTAACTGTTAAAGGACCAATATTTCGGCGTTTACACGGCACTTCCAAATTTTCCATAACACTAGTATACACAATAAGCTGCAGCTTGCAACTGAAGTACCTACTTTTAGTGAACTGTTAAGAATTTTGAATACGCCACTTGGACCTTCCTACAAAATGGAAAAACCCACTATCACATTTTCTGTGGAATAAGTTTAGAAGGTAATTATCTAGTCAATTACTGTCGTAGATTCCTGGAATTTAAGAATTAAATGTTTGATTGTTGAAACCCTTACTTCGTGGAATGCACTCATTTCAGATAAAATAAAACGTTTTATTTTATCTAAAGAATTAAAATTTATTTTGCAAATAGGTAGGTACTTAGTATTAAACTTTTATTGGTTATATATAACCAATAAAATAAACATCTTACATTTCTCGCAAATTCATTAGTCCCTGTTAACCTAGATCACTCCTACAATGGCAACCCTATTTAGGGATTAGTAACCCTCACAAGTATTGTATTCTATTCTGCTCCAACCTTTATACCTGGTGATCATACTCAATTTAAAATTGTTTTCCTATATACTTCTGTAAACTTGTTGACAAATATCTGTTTTCCATTGAGTCACCCGTATCAACAGTTTAGGGATTTGCATACATAATTTATTGTTTTATTACTCTCTCATACTTAAAAATACACTATAATACATTTGACATTTCAATCATATTTTGTTCTGAAAACGATACGGTTAATTTATTGCTAATTCATTCTACAAATTGATGACTCAAATATTGTTAATCAGAACTTTTACTACTTCATAGTAATTAATTTTATCGAAAATTTCTAAAAATATAGATTACTGTAATTGTAAGGTAAGATGAATGACGTTTAATATATATTTATTATATGTTTCTGGGTAAGATAAACATACACTTACTATAAAAATAAAATGACGTTTAATAAACGTCAAAGCTCTACCAAAATAAAATAAAATTAAAACTAAATAAGATTCAGTAAAATTAAATAAAGATAAACATAATTAAATAAAGTGAAATCAAGTTAAATAGAATTATGTAGAATTAAATAACAAAGAAATAAAATTAGGTAAAATTAAATAAAATTAAGTAAAAATGCTGCTATACCGTTTCTGCTTCATTTCTCAGGAAAATCCCATGAGAAAATGCAAGGTTTATTCTGCTCATTTTTTGAGCGTTTTGTGATGGGGGTAGAATAGTTCGTCGGACTGTGACGTATGATATATCATTGGAAAGGAGAGAAGGTAGCGAATATGTCGAGACAGATAAAAACACACATTGCGGTATTGCCAAGTAGTCAATGAGCATAAATGTACCAACAATTGTAGAAGCGATTGTAACTAATTCCAAAGACTTTATAGGCGGCATAGTTCGAGCAGGATGAAATAGAGACGCTAAAAATTATATAAGCTTCGATGAAGTACTGACTGACCTGACTTGGGATCAACCTTTCTTTATACAGTTTCGGGTTTCTTTGTGTAGATTGCGGAATTTCAACTCAACTACTAATATATTAAATCTACAAGTACAACGTACTCCAAAACGTTTCACATCTTGTTGCTGGTGATTTTGTATCTTCATGCCAATTCCAACTCTGGATGGAGGAGTTTTTGACCAGCAAGTATGGGGAAAATTGATAGTGTGTGATAAGTTTGAGGTACAGATCTACCTAGGAAATACCTCCCAGCAATACCACCTCATGGTTGCCAATAAATAGAAAGAAAATTTGGATAAACGACTATAGAGGATTATAGAATCTAATACCATAGACAACACGTGCATCTCTACTTGGGGTACAAGACCAATATGATGTGAAACAAATAAGAAAATTAAGTGTGTCAAATAAGTCTCAAATAAGTGATTTTGACTTATAATAAGAAAAGCTGGAAAAAACTTTCGTAATTCAAAAATTTCCAGGTAGGACATAAAACAGAACAGAAAAATAGCTTCATCTTTCTCAGAGTCAGTATAACCAAGCAGAGCCTCAGTTGGACCATAAAACCATAAAGGACTTTAGCAGTGGCATAAAACAAGTGGAACCGATTTGGTGGTACTGGAAATCTCCCTATATTTTTACCTTGGATTATGAACCTGCGTAGATGTAGAAGACACATTTCCAACCAACCTTATGAATATTAGGTTAAAATTGGGCAATTTAGTCAGAACGCTGATGGGTCGATAGGTATCTCTGCGTTTGACAACACATATATCCATACGATATTAATCAAATAAATAACTGTACATAGCCTTAGTTTATTTACCGGGAAAACAAATGTATCATATGCTAAAAATTGAATTACAATAAATTATATTTTTAAAATATGTAAATAAAATTAGACCATCGCTTTTAGTTTCTCTAGAATATGGATATTGTACAATTACTAGCAAGATGGTCAGTCCAGCAACATCAGCCGACGCATTCATTTGTAAGAGAAATTTGTTATTTTGAAGCTGCGTAACCAAATATTCAATCTTCAATCTCCATAAGAAAGTTAAAGAATTAGCTGGGGTAGCAAAACAAAAAACCTCAAGCATACTATTGGATAAACATGGAGACATTTTAGTGAAAAAAGATGAAAAGAATATATATAGGAATTATTCCATGACCAGAGACAAGAAAATATTTATAAAGATAATCAGAATAAAGACGAAGTACCCGAAATAACAAAGTCTGAAGTTATGCATGCAGTAAAGTACATGAAAAATAATAAAGCTGCTGGTCCAGATGAAATACTGAGTGAATTGCTAAAACTGGTCAATGAAAAATATAGATCTTTTAGTCCAACTACTGAACACAATCTATTTCACAGAAATCATTCCACGTGAAAAGCTGACATCAACAGTTATTTATCTACCAAAGACAGTAAATGCCAAAGAATGTAGTGATTATCGAACGATCAGTCTAATGTTACATACCTTAAAAAACCTGCTAAAAATCATTCATAATAGAATACGCGCTAAGCTAGAGATGGATATTAGTGATTCCCAGTTTGGATTTCGGAATTGTGTAGTGGGCACAAGAGAGGCACTATTTTATTTTAACGTGCTGACCCAAAGATGTTTGGATGTTATACTCCATTCGCTTAGCTCGGGCATATTTTGACAGATTCTTTGTCGGAAACCTACAACACAACAATTCCTACTTCTCAGTATTAATAGCTCAAGTATACTACTATTGCAGACTTCTTTCTTTAAAAAAAGAAGAATTACTCTAAATAGTGGAAGTGTATACAAAACCCATAAAAATGTTCCTGTATATTTAAAATATAATATATTAGTTGTTACAATTTAACATATTGTAGTAAATATTTGTATTATTCGCGTTGTTTATTTTAAGTAATATAGTTTTATTGTTCTATTATTTTTGTTTAATTCTCTGTTAGCTATCCTTGTGCGATCGGTAGTCACCGGAGGGACCGCAGACGTTCGGATAAAATTAGCGTCTCTTAACAAAGACAATGACGTCGACTTTGCTAACTATCAAGACAATTACTCTACACACAAACACACACACACACACACACACACACACACACACACACACACACACACACACACACACACACACACTACACTAGGTACCTGACTGTAAAAATTCACTGTACCATGCCAATGACCATTAGTTGTCGACGCATTAAACTCAATAAAAAAAAATTCTTTGTTAGTTATATTTATTTAATTAGTTAGTTCTATTTTGAATTGTAATATTAGGGATAGTCAAAGTTCTCCATTTGTTGGGTAATCAAACTGTACAAATATTTATTCAAAACACCAACCATTTTTTTAATTATTTGCTCATTCGGCGAAGGTTGATTATTAAAATATATTTATGAAATTATGTAAATATGTTCTTAACAACAAAATTATTTCTGTTAACATCCAGTTCAGTTTGACATGGCGTCAAAAATTAAATTCGCTTAGAAATTTATAGCATGTATAAAGAAAGTTTCGAGAAAGAAACAACCTACGTTTCGCAGATGACAAAGCCCTTCTTGCAAATAGTCAAGCAGAGCTGATGGAACTTATACGACTGATCGAAAACGATAGTCAAATATTTGGTCTGCAATTAAACATATTAAAGACAAAGATCATGATAGTGGATAGACCACACAACAGTCATCCACACATAACCACAATTGACCGGTTCGAGGTTGTGAGCTCATACTTATATCTGGGATCATTAATCACAAACACAGGATCATTACAAGAAGACATTAAACGTAGATGTGATCTAACAAAAGTTACCACAGCAAAAATGACCAAAATATGGAAGGACTGTCAAATTTCAAGAGCGATAAAGATGAGGTTGATCAACTGCTTAATATTCAAAAATCTTGACCTACGGATGTGAATCTTGGACTCTGAGACAATCGGAGAGAAAAAAGATAGACGCCACTGAAATGTTCTGTTGGAGACGAATATTACGAATTCCTTGGACCGATCGTAGAACAAATAATTCAATTTTAAGAGAGCTAAAAGTTAGCCAACGACTCTCTAGTAAAGTCCATCTCCAACAATTAAAATATTTTGAGCATGTTATGAGAGCAAACACAGAAAACATGGAAAGACTCATAATACAAGGAAAGGTAGAAGGCCGAAGATCACGAGGAAGATTCCCAACAAGATGGATAGACCAAATTACGGGAATATGCCAAAGACCTTTGCATGAATTAAAAGAAATGACCAGAGACAGAGATCTCTGGAAACGGACAATACACGACATCACGTCGACCACTACACTTCCTCTGGGGGGTCAGGATTGAAGAGAGAGATAAAGAAAGTAAGTTTCTATTATATTTGAAAAAATATATTTTATAAAAAAGTTACGATAATTTAGTTTATATCGTTAACTTAAACTTTTTGTTAGTATTTAGCTGAAGTTTTTTGAGAATATTTTTAATAAACGTTTAATTGTTTAGAAGTGATGATAATAATGCTGAATAAGAAATATTTCAAATAATATTTAATCACAAAACTTACTTAATATTGTGTTATATAATCCTCATAATCGTTAGATAAAAAAGGTAAAATTCCGGTTCGTCCAAAATAGAATATTATGATATTTTTGAATTATATTATTGATGATATTAGATTATATTTTTATTGAATGATATTTTTGAATTATAATATGAATGTTATATTTCTTATCTAACGTACTTTATTATGAGGATTATATAACAAAATATTAAGTACGTCTTGTGATTATATGTCATTTGAAAAATTTCTTATTCAGCATTATTATCATCACTTTTAAAAAAATAATAAATTAACTGGAAACTATTAAACGTTTATTAAATATATTCTTAAGAAACTCCAGCTAAATGCTAACAAAAGGGTTAAGTTGGTTGCCTACATTTGGCGCAACGTAACGATATAAACTAAATTACCGTAACTTTTTTATAATATATATTTTTTATATATAATAGAACTTACTTTCTTTGTACATGCTATAAATTTCTAAATTATAATAGAAGTTTGCAAAAGGGGTCGACGAAATAATCTAATGAAATGCGCTATGAGCACGTGTGCTTGGTTGTATAATATTTTCCAGCCACTTCTAGTCTGTCAAAAAGTAACCAACTTCGTAAAAGCATAATTACTAAAATCAATTGACAGTTCGGACTGGGATTAGCGAACCGAGTATAATCGAGATCTTTATGTATGCTTTATAGACTACAACAAGGTATTGATGGTAAAAATGACCGACTTATAGAAGTACTCAAAAACAAGAATCTGGAAGTGAGGGATGTAACATTGATATCAAATTTATACTACAGCCAACGATAAAATGTGAAAATTGGAAAAGAAGTCAAAAGAAGTGGAAATTAGGAGAGGGGTCAGCCAAGGTTGCATACTGTCACCGTTATTGTTTTTGCTTATTCTGAAGAAATCATACAAGAAGCTTTGGTAAACGAGACAGTCGGCTTACAAGTGAGCGGAAGTTTAATTAACAACATTAGGTATGCCGACGATACAATCATAATAGCCGACAACTTTTAAGACTTAGAAAGAATAATGAACAAAATATTAAGATATAGTGGAGAATACGGACTCTCTCTTAACATCCAAAAAACCAAATTCATGAAAACTAGCAAGAACAACAATACAAATGAGATATTAACGGTAGGCGGCCAGCAGATTAAGAGAGTAAAAAGATATACTTACTTGGGAACGAAAATCACAGAAAATAATGATTATACTGCAGAAATAAGAGTCAGAATCGAAAAAGTACGTGCTGACTTCGTGAAAATGAAAAAGATTTTATGCAGCAAATATCTGACATTGGCCCTCAGAATAAGGCTAATTAAATTCTATGTACACAGTGTACTTTACTATGGAGCTGAATCATGGACATTAAACCGGAATACAATAAATCGACTTAACGCGTTTGAAATGTGGACATTTAGAAGATTGTTAAGGATTAAAAGGGTAGATAGAGTCACGAATACAGAAGTGTTAAGGAGAATAGACAGAGAGAGGGAAATGGAAAATACAATAAAAGAAAGGAAATTGCAATATCTCGGACATGTGATGAGAGGCGAAAGATATAACATTTTGAGACTCATAATTTAACGAAAAATAGAGGGTAGGAGAAGCGTAGGAAGAAGACGCGTTTCCTGGTTGAAGAACCTGAGAGAGTGGCTTGGTTGCACCTCAAGGCAATTATTCAGGGCAGCTGTATCAAAGGTCAGACGATGATGATTGACATCCTTCGTTGCGGAGATGACACTTAAAGAAGAAGAACCAATTATTGTTCTGTGTATTCTGCGAGATCTCTAATTTAGTGCGAAACTGAATCGTTTAAAAGTGACACTGTAGAAAGACGATTTGCAGATTTTTATTCAATCATAACCTTTTCGTGTACAGTCCATGTCCCATAAACCATAGTTTTTTTTATATCAAGCCTTTTATAAAGAGTGTCTCTCGAACAGTTTGTAATTCTACATGCTGTATGTATATTTCTCAATTATTAGATAAATAAATATTATAATTACTATTAGATAAAAAAACTTTATGAAAAGAGAGTGGCAAAGTGTGTTTGAAAGGAAAATCGAGATTTATCCGACATAAGCTGTCATGGAGGTGGCGAATGGAGAATAGGAGCACGTCAAGGCCTACGTGATAGGTACGAAGCCATCAGGAGGTTTGATACGGGTTAAAAGGGATTTAAATAA
Organism: Diabrotica balteata; assembly: GCA_918026665.1. NCBI lineage: Eukaryota > Metazoa > Arthropoda > Insecta > Coleoptera > Chrysomelidae > Diabrotica > Diabrotica balteata. Next base: position 21,001,110 of record OU898277.1, read on the forward strand.
ATGGGGTCTCTACGGATGATTTCGGGAACAGCAATAGGGAATTTCCAGTGTTCTCTGTAGATCGAATAAAAAATACTGGGTTCAAATGTCGTCAATAACTTATGGTTTTATATTAAAAGTTCAAATAAATACATTTTAAGTTTGAAAGGGCATTAATATATATTTATCTATATTAAGATCTCAGTATAATACATTACATTACAACAATTTTATAGTTAAGGATGCTAAAGTTGTAGCAAGAGTTTTCTAAACAAATAACTACTGCCCTAAAGAACAGAGTATTTTTACTATAAACGAGTTAATGACTTTTGTATGAACCTTTTTGTGCTGTATATTTCCATCGGTAATTCTGCCAAAATATTCTCAAGCTGAATGAAACAAATATATCAATCTGTTTCTCAAGAAGCCACTTTTTCGTTTGAAAGTAAGTAAATTATTAATTTTGATTTTAAATATTACCTTAATATTTACATATTAATTTACCAGTCGTAATCATAAACTAGAGGCCTAAGCAATATATCAACTCAACTAACAAAGGATATACAGATACAGAAAAAAAATCTAGTTAGTATTACAAATTTAACCGATTAAAAACCGAATGTTCCGGAACGAATTTAACACTGTTTAAAATAACATACACTTCATCTAATTTATATAACGATGCACGTCATCGGCGTCATAGCCTGTGACGTCACATGATACCAACACAAAATATTTAGTGTGTAGGTGTGTTCTTTTTTAGAATCACTTTACCGAGTACACTGACATTACAGCCACTAGACATATTTTATTATATACGCGTAGAAATCATATTTAAAAATTTCTATTAATGTTAACTTAAAGAAATACACAATATTATGTTTCATTTAATTTGTATAAATGCATTATAAAGCGTTTTTATCAAGAACATTTGTTCGGAACACACTGTAACTGTAATCGAACGAAGGTAAAATTTTGGCATAAATTGGTAACACTTATTTGACAGTTGCTGTGTTGACACTTTTTGTACTTCATTATTTTGAATTTTAAAGTGAATATCTCTTGTTTTATATTTTTAACTATTTAATAAAATCTGTTCTTTTTAGAACAAAATTAGTGTTTTATTTCAAAAATGTCACGTAAGAATTTAAATAGTCGTTGTAAAGAGATGGTAATACTTTTGCAATAATTATGTACTCTATTTGATTTAAAATGGAGTCCGGATTTTTTTATACTTTGGCAACTATGTCAACTTCGATCTCAGACGTAGATAATGACGTAAGTCGTTATCTAAATTAGATGAAGTATAGTTGCAAAAACATACTTATGGAACGAATTCATGTAGATTCCCCGCCTACTTATAGTGGTCATCATCATCATCAATTAGTCTATATTTGTCCACTGCTGAACGTAGGCCTCCCGTAAAATTTTCCACCTATTTCTGTCTTGAGCTTCTTGCATCCAGTTTGTGGTGATGCGTTTGATATCATCTGTCCATCTAGTCGGTGGTCGTCGTCTGCTTTGATATGCATCTTGCCTTGGTCGCCATTCCAGAATCTTTTTGGTCCATCTGTCATCCGTTAATCTGGCAACATGTCCGGCCCAAGTCCATTTAGCCATGGCTATTTTTTCAACTGCATCTGTGACTCCTGTTCTTCTTCTTATTTCTCGGTTTGGTACTTTATCTCTGATGGTAATACCTAATATTGATCTTTCCATAGCGCGTTGTGTAACTCTTATTTTATCTATTGTTCTTTTTGTCAGAGTCAGTGTTTCTGCACCATAAAAAACAGCCAAAATGGTCGCATCCTCTTGCATAAGGACAATAGCAGTAAGGCAAATAACATGGATTTGGTGGGCCATTCTGCGTACAGTCCTGATTTTTCACCGTTTGATTTCTTTGCCTTTCCGAGAATCAAAAACGAACTAAGTGGTAAACGTTTTAAAATGCCAGATGAGGCGGTCAAAGCATACAAAAATGTTCGACGCAATCAAAAATAAATGCTTCGACGATGGGTTTGTTCGAATCGAGAAGCGTAGGTACTTGGTAACTTTGAAACTTGACCTTTGTGAGTATTTTTCGTATGTGCTAGAAATAAATAAGTTAATAGAGAAATGTAACATTTATTCCAGTGTACTTTATATTGATTTTTTGTATATTTACTGTGAGTTGTTAGATATTTTAATCATATTTTTCGACTGGGCGGAGTAGTCTTGTTCTGAGTTAGTAAACTTTTCTGATACTTTTTGATTACCTTTTTTACTACCATTTATACAGATATCAGTTTAATTTTTTTCAACACCAGTTAAAAACTACCATTTTACCGATTTATTTGTTAAAATTGAATTTCAATTCGAGTTATATACATGACCAAAGGCTCATGAGGAGAAGTTTATATTTGCAAATATACTCACCGTATTTCGATTCGTTTTGATGCCTATACAACTTGACAGGAAAATAAAATACAGCAGAAACTGTATATGGTTTATAGAAGAGGAAAAGCGAATGGAACTTTACAAAACACCAGAACTTTTATACCTGGAAGCTAAAATGTAAAACTTCGGAAGTTGACCCTTGATCTCCATTTATTTCTTTTTTAAAAAGTGGATTTTAGATCCTGCGAGAATTGAGTGCTGTCTTGGATGTTGGGGGAAAATAGCAGAATAAAATTATTTATTATTTATATTTTCTTACCCTATGAATAGTAAAATAATTTAATTTGATTGATATATAAAAATTCTCTTTACATTTTATAGGTTCAGAAGAAGGTTCTAGAGGCCAGAAAATCTCTAGAATATTGGTAGCTTTTTTTACAAATGCAATGATGGAAGTTGTCTATAAACATACAAACCTCTATATACCTAAGCAAGCCCAACATTAGGCCAGAGGGAGAAGGGCTAGGCCCACAGATATAATCGAAGTAAAAGCTCCCTTTGGTTGATTATATCTAGCAGGCTAAAAGGTACTAGGCTAAATAGTAAAGATTTATAAGACAAAAGCAGTGTTGGAATTGGACAGTGTTGGTTCGTAATGTCTCAAAACAGATTTCTTTTTTGTGCTTTGATGTTTGAAATTTGACAACTTGAAAACGAGGGTAGAGAGACGGCAATTTGGCAAATTAGCGCCAATAAGAATGTTATTTGACATATTTGTTAGCAACTATACAGTAGGAGCTAATACAACAATTGACGAGAAAGTCGAGGCTTTTAGAGGAATATGTACTTTCATGTTCAGTCAACTAAAAAAATATGGATTAATAATATTTATATTGGTTGATTCGGCAATATCATATGTTTCAAATTTGGAGGTATATATTGAAAAATATTCACCAGGTCCATATGAACTACCTTCAATCCATTTAGTGTCGTCGTTTGACTGATAGAGCCAATATCAGGAACGAAGAGAAATCTAACATATTACAATTGGTTTACTAGTATAAGCTTAGTGAATACTTAATTTAAAAACCATTAAATTACATACAATGGTACCATACAATGAAAATACAAATAGATGCGAAAACCAAAGCTATACCAATCAACAGAGGAGTTCGCCAGGGAGATGTTATCCCATGAAAGCTATTCACACTTGGATTGGAAGACGTGTTTAAAGATATTAACTGAGCAGATAAAGGAATAAATGGTAAAGGAAGAAAACTGAGTCATTTGAGGTATGCTAATGACATTGTAATATTCGCTACAAGTTGTGAAGAAATACAGACCATGATAGAATAGTTACAGAAGCTATAAAATTTGGCGGAACTTCTCTTCTGAAAAAACTACGAGACCTCTTCAATATTTGTTTGTATAGTCAAAAAATTCCTATAGCTTGGAATAACTCCATTACAATTCTTCTGCATAAAAACGGTGACAACATGAACCTAGAGAATTACAGGCCAATTTCTCTACTCAACCATTTATACAAACTGTACACCAGAATAATAACCAATCGATTGGAAGCAAAATTTGAGCTATGTCAGCTAAAAGAACAGGCGGGTTTTCGCCCCAAGTACGGTACAAATGACCATGTACAATAAACATTTATAGACTTCCATAAAGCGTTTGATACTATCGAACTACCCGCACTTCTAAAGGCATTGGAAGAGTGTCGAATTGATCATAGGTACACCAATATTATAGAAAATATATACAGAAATGCTACAGCAACTATAACTCTGCACGGTCCTACCAATAAGATACATATCAGGAGAGATCTTCAACAGGGAGATACTAAAGGGTCTTCAACTAGGTCGCCCAAGTTGTTCATTACTGTACTTGAACATGCTTTGAAGTCACTGGAATAGGAAAGTAAAGGAATAAATATTAATGCTCAGATGCTTAGTCATCTACGAATCGCAGATGATATTGTTCTAATTTTAGATGACCTAAAGGCCGCTAGTGATATTATCTTGAATGAACTCAGTGATGCAAAGTAGGTCTAAATATTAACTACCAAAAGACAAAAATGATGACTAATTTAGTTCTAAGCCATCCTTTATGGGTAAACGACGTCGTAATTGAAATTGTTGATAGCTACATACACCTTGGACATACGGTCAAAATTAGCAAAGATAATCAAACCGCTCTGCTGCTAAGAAGAATACCACTGGGATGGCAGCATATGGAAGACTGCATGATATTTTTAAAGGTGATATGCCTATCAGCTTAAAAAGAAGAGCCTTTAATCAGTTTGTCCTGTCTGTCCTTACATATAGCGCAGAGACACTTACCCTAACAAGGAAATCTACACGAAAACTACAAGTGATGCAACGTAGGATGAAAAGATCATTGTTAGGCATAACGTTGCGAGATATGGTAAGAAACGAAGAAATCCGCAGAAAAAGTGGTGTAGAAGACATTATAAAACTAAATGAAAGTGGGCAGGGCATGTCGCTAGAATGAAGGATAATAGGTGGACCAAAAAAATCTTGGAGTGGAGACCGAGAGCGGATAGACGAAACCCGGGAAGACCACCCACAAGATGGACTGACGACATAAAGAGTATTTGTACCAACTGGATTGCAGCAGCGCAAGATAGATCTGAATGGAGTTTTTTCGAGGAGGCCTATGTTCTGCAGTGGACGACTATGGGCTGATAATGTTAACAGACCATGATGACGCAACTTTGTTTATACTTCGGAAAAATTAGGTCTTAAGATGAACTTGGAAAAAACAAAAATAATGACGTTGAACGGCATAAATTTAGAAACAGTAAGTGAATACATCTACCTAGAAGTTACACACTATAGTCTCTTACGTATCCAGCAAAATATCGAAATGTTGTTTTTGTGTCCAGCTTACATCAGTAACTCAGGTGAAAAATACAAACCAGATATCGTAACCTTTGATAATCATACGAAGGGAGGTGTATATACTCTGAATAAATTATACCCAGCCTATAAGGCAGCTAGAAACACAAAGAAATGGCTCATGGTTGTTTAAAGTGTGAACGTTAAACGACGAATCTTCCTTAGATCTTGCGCTATCACTAACCCCATTTGGACCGACGTTTTCTTTAACAAAAATCTGCTACAAAGACAACAGGTGGCAGAAACGCAAACGACTGCAGAAACACCAAAGAGAATAATTGTAGAAATTCCACCTGGAACTAAAAAATAATATTATTTTTGCAAGTTTGGTATCTACCATGCTTCACCAATGCAAAAAACCAATCAATATTTCTGTATCCCGGAGGTAAAGGACACTATGTCCATTTTCTTACTTTTGCAGGAGTGCAGTTTTAACATTTTTAAAATTTGTAATCAACAAATATTCAAATATTTCTTACATTTAACCAAGATTAATATATATTATTATTGTTGTGTGTATAATCGTTTTTCCTTCTATGAAATATAATTTTTTTTAAATAATGTGACATTGCATGTTAAGGTCTCTAAGAAATAAACAAGACAAATACTTTGAAGAGCCTATACTTTTATTAGAGAAAAATCTTATAATGTTATAATAATTGGGTAAAACTATAGACGACAAGTCTCAAAATTATTAAAGAGGCTCCATATCATCTTCATCTTCTTGGGGGTAATCGTTTTTGGTTACATACATTACTCTAGAAAAGTCTAGAGCAGGCCTATGTTCAACAATGGACAACTCAGGGTTGATTGATGATGAATAATGATGATTTCCTTAAGTTTACTAAAATATTATTTTTTGTTTTGTTTGGACATTTAATATGTCACTTTCGGAGTGCTTTATAAGTTTTTTCAACCTCGCCTGAAATCGCAACATTTCGTTTAATTGTTTTTTGTAACAATACGAAAAAGGTTCGTAAGGTACAAAAAATATGTATAAACAGAAGCTATAACAGAAGTTATAAGAAGCTAAAACTTACAAAAAGTCAAACAGCCTAAATTAAAAATATATGACACCAATAAAACATTCTCCTTTAGCTTAAATATTTCATACCTGAAGCAATCCAAAAGTGTCAATACTTGTCTAAAATATGAGATTCTTTGCATTTTTAAACGTGGATTTTGCACAAAGAATGGGAATAAGAAATGACCATAGCCGGATGGAGCCTGAATATTCGGGATATTTTATATCGTTGAAAAGGATTTATGAATCGTTTAGGCATCGATATTTACTCATAAAATACAAACTGTGTAACGGGGTAGCAAAAAATTTATTGGAAGGGATTTAATGCCAAAAATATAAGTGTCTTATTCGGGCTTAGTTTTTTATACCTATGCCACAAAATAAAGTCTCCTGAAAATTATACATTCCTTATAAAAAAGATGCAAAATAGAATATATGATATAAAAAAATATCAAAGATACGTAATAGAAAACGAACAGTTATTTTACAAGAAGTTAGTTTCCGTGATTTCATATAAATTATACATTGATACACACATCGGAAAAGTCTAAAGGTATTTTTTGAGAGAAACTTACTTACTTATTCTTTAATGGTTTTGGATAAATAATAATCGATTTTATTGATTAGTAATAAATATAACAAAATTTGTTAAAATGTCAAAAATAGCGAGAATGCCTTTAAGTTAAGACAGTTAAAAAAATCAGTCACTCTCAGAAATAAAACGGCGTGTATATGTTACTCATATGTGGAGTAATTCTTCGTTGGAGCAAGTCTCATAAATGCTCGATTAGATTTAGTTCGGGGCTAAGACAACACAATATTACCTTCGTTTGCAAGCCAGTCTGTCACTAGGCGTGCGACATTTGGACGAGCATTATGATGTATGAGGTGGAAGTTTTAATTAACAGCACCAGTAAACGGACGAGGGATAAGTTAAAGAATGCTGTCGAGGTACTGCTGAGCTGTAAGAAAGTGGCCTGGAAAACAAAGTTCGTCCTTCCACCAATGATTATTCCAACCCATACCATTACTGTATGTACCTCTATAAGTGTAAACATCGTGGACATATCTTAAGCGTTCTACATATCTAGATAGTCTCCGTGTCTCTTTTTGACGAGAATCTGGATTAAATCCAAATCTAGATATGTTGAGAATAAAACTATAGCCCAATCATTAGCATACCAGTTATGATATTTTTGACACCACTCTAATCTTGCAGCGTGATTGCCTCTGGTGATAGGTGGTTACCTCAATGGCCTTTGACTATGAAGATTGGCTACATCGAGACGATTTCTCACAGTATCACGGCCCATGGTTACTGTATCATCGCGTCCACTGGTATGAGAACATTACAAAACAGTTAAATCGCTTGTTCGATTCAAAAATTGTCCCAGATTTTACATTTCCAATCTTTTGTTAGACTTCCTTAGCCCGACTCACATTGTAGCACGTCTGCCCTGTTTGGAACTTAAATATCGACTCCCTATTTGCGTTAAATTTTACAAATTCCACACCATAAAATAACTCTCCCCCTTGTGTTTACAAAACCTAAACAAACAAATATACCTTGGACCCTAGTTCTAAGCGACAAAAACAACTTTTTAAATATTCCAGTTTAAATCGTTTTAACGACGAAAGACAAATAAAAACTCTTTTTTATATTAGGGGGACCTCATGAAATATAATCCTCTAGGCGACAAAAAACTTGTCGAAATAGATATAACATAGTACAAATTAACAAAATAGCACGTAGTTTTTAAACCGGAGTTTTACCTGACTTTGTAACAAAAGGTTATGGGATTTGAAAGTACACATAGACAAAAAATATATTCAGCGTTATTTACACATTAAGGATTTTCGTAAAAGACAAACACAGATTTTATGGCAATCTTTATGCGTACTGACAAGATAAACGAACAGGGACGTATTATAAAATTTAAAACGCTACAATTGTAGGCAAGAAGAGAGATACCTAACGCCAATAAGTGGTTAAAAGAAAGGAAAGGGGAGCATTCAATTAAAATGAAAAGCTACTGTCAGAGGAGTAAAACTAAGTCATGGAAAAGATAAAAAAATCTTCCTGGTACTTAGTATATCTATGAAAAACTTGAAAAATATCTATGAAAACATATACATGTAATAATAAAATTATTCATTTTTACACTTGCTTACTCAAAAGGATATACACTGCCAAGTATAAAATTAGGGCCACCCGTAATTTGACTTTATTCTACAAATTATTTTTTTAACTATTGTTGGTTGTATCATAGTATCATCATCAGTTGGCGCTACAGCCCTTAGTGAGCCTTGGCCTGCTTCAAAACATTCTTCCATCCTTCCCTATCGAGTGTCTGTCTTCTCCAGGCCCTCATCCAATCTCCCTCAGATCTTCCTGTACATCGTCCAGATATCTGAGTTTAGGTCGCCCCCTTCTTCTTCTTCCGACCGGCCTGTTTAGCATAGTTATTTTAGTAGGATCACTCTCATCCATCCGCATAACGTGGCCCACCCACCTTAGGCGGTTTATTTTGATAGTCTTCACAATACCTGCATCACCAAAAAGTCTATAGAGTTCAAAGGTATATCGCCTTCTCCACAGACCCTGTTTGTTTACTCCGCCATATATGGTCCTCAATACTTTTCTTTCAAAGACTCGTAGTAACTCTTCATCTCGAGTCGTCATTGCCTTTGTTTCCGATCCGTATATGAGCACTGGCCATATTATTGTTTTATAAAGTTTGCACCTTGTTGCTATTGACATACTTCTCGCTCTTAGTTGAGGGCCCAGGCCAAAATAATAGCGGTTAGCCACGCATATTCCTTTTTTTATTTCGTTGGATGTGTTATTTTTGTAGTCTACCAGTGATCCTAAGTAGCAGAATTCTTCTACCATTTCTATCGTTTCGTGTTGCACCTCTAAGTTATTTTGTTGAATCCTTGATATGGCCGGCATATATTTAGTTTTCTGGATGTTAATCAGAAGTCTGATGTTTTCTGCGGCATTTTTGACACGTGTGAAAGCCTCCACTGCTTCATTTTGGGTTCTTCCAATTATGACGATATCATCAGCGTATGCCATTATTTGTATACTACGGGTATATATCGTAAGTTTTAAGTTTATTCCCGAATCTCTCATAACTTTTTCTAACGCTAGGTTGAACAGCGTGCACGATAGCGTATCTCCCTGGCACAGTCCTCTGTTAATTGTAAATGGTTTTGAAACATCCCCTTGTACGCGCACTTTACATTCGACTTTCATCATTGTCATTTTAAATAATTCTACCAAACCTTTTGGTATTCCTAATTCGATCATCGCCGACTATAATTTTGACCTGTCAATAGTATCGTACGCTGCCTTAAAGTCTACGAAGATGTAATGGTAGTCTGTGTCGTACTCCGTCGTTTTTTCTAATATTTGTCTGATGGATGATATGTGATCAATGGTAGATTTGTTTTTCAAGAAGCCTCTTTGGTAGGATCCTTTTATATTGTCAGTAGACCGTGCCAGTCGTTCGTTAAGTATCAGGGACACAATTTTGTATGCTGTATTAAGAAGGGAAATCCCTCTAAAGTTGGAACATTCAAGAACATTTCCTTTTTTGTGTATGGGGCATATAATTCCAGTATTCCAATCTTCTGGTAACGCGCGTTCTTGTCGTACCTGTATAGTATACCAACTGATTTATTAAAGAAAGCAGCGTTTTTGTCCGCCAAAGTTTATTGAAATTAATAAACAATTTTTCTTTGATATATCTTTTAAATGTTGAAAAAGAGACAATTTTAATTTAATGTAGGTACTTTTTGAAATAGATAGTGGGAAAGTATTTCCACCTGACTTGTAGTGATAGTAGCTTTTAAAGGACGTATGCTTTGGTCTAGATTTTGGATCAAATTCTGCGAAATTCTGTTCCAATTATGCAGCAATATATCGCGAAGCTCTCTGAAATTTCTGGGGGACGGTACATGACTCTATCAAATTCTTTTCATCTCACCTCAAACATGTTCTATAGGATTAATATCTGGACTGCAAGCAGGCCAAACAAATCATGATTTGAACCTTGTTAAAATAATCGATAACTATCCGAGAAACGTGGGGACGTGCATTGTCATTCATAAATATTGCGTCATGTCCAAGAATAACCATAAACTTTAAAATATGGTCTTCTAGAATCTGTGTCAGGTACCTATGCGCAGTCAATATCCCATTTCCGATAAAGACTAACTCCGTACGAGCGTCAAACGATATTTCTCCTCATGCCATAACTGACCCTCCACCTCCACCAAATGAAAGTCTCTTGGCAACACATGCTTGAAGACATGTCCCGCCTGGATGTCGCCACACTCTTACACATTTATCTGAGCCCATAAGACAGAATCTCGATTCATCAAAAAACAATACACGACTTCAATCCTGTATTGTCCAAGCGAAGTGTTCTAGTGGAAAATTCAATCTGGCAATTCGTTGTTCACAAGAAAGAGGCGGTCTAGTTCCTCTAGTTCCAGAAGATAAACCAGCAACATGAAGTCTCCTTCTTACTGTCCATTTACTTACGTTTACGTTTCTCACTTCTTGCAGATGATTTCGAAAGGAAACTGCCGAAACCGTTCGTTTTCTTAAAGCACTACAAACGCTGTCATGTCTGCCTGTTGTAATTTTGCCTTGACCTGAACCAGTGGGTCTTCGAGTAAGCAGACGGGTCTCTTTGTATCGTCCCATATTAGTTGCCACAATTCTTGTCGTCCAACAGAACTTATGCTGATTGCAATACACTAACAGTGACAACACTACACAAACAATTTACAAAATTAACTGTAAAACTACAGAAACAAAACCTATGCTGATAATGATTTTTATGAATTAGGGTAAGAGGACCCTTTTTATCTCAAATGTTTATCGAAACAGAAACAAAAATAATTTTGTTAAGCAATCTATTATGTTAAACTCGAAAATACTTAAAAAAAAATAATGATTTCTAAAATACATAAATTCAAATTACGAGTTGAACCCAATTTTAGACTCGGCAGTGTATAATTATATATTTTTACTTAATGTATTTTATCTGTAACCCGACGATATAATAATCTTTTTAAGAAAAAAAAATCGAAGTTACGAATTTGCAGCACTAAATCTTAAGTAGTAAAATTATTTTTAATCAATCTCCATAATTTTCTAAGTATAAATAAGTTAAACCTCTTGAACACACGTTCAATTTTTATTGGTTTACCGTTTCATCAAATAATATTTCAGGTTTACTCACACAGCCAGAAAAAACAATACATTCAGCAGCTATTCGTTAGTGATATGACTAAGTAACAACAAGATCGTACCCAAAATTATTGGTTTACCAATAAAAATATGAGAACTTGAAACTAGTTTTACTGATAAGGTGACTGAAAAATCTGCCCCACATTTATTTGACTAATAGAAAGTTTTGGGTGTTGTGGTTGTGCACGAATCACATTGGCAGTTACTTATTTTGGAATAACTTTTTTTTAAATAGGAAATTAGAAATTTTTGTAAATTATTTAGAGGGCAAATGTCATATTAAAATAAAACTAAACATATTGTTTAAATAAAATTGCCATTTAAAACTAGATAGTAGAAATAACTGACTTACGCACAATATATTTATTTAGTAAGCGACGACAAGCTTCGACTACTATAGTCTTCTGATCATCATCAAGCCACCGGCAAAGAACAATCTTAGAATGTTGAAAAACTTACATATTGTAATTCTGCCAATTTGAACAAACCTTATATCAGGTATGGTACAAAAGGTGCCAATATTACTTATGTTAGTTAAAAAATAGAGGATTTTTTTTATTCATTTAATGATTGTTACGGTGAAATTAGTATAAACTAAACATATTATACAGGGTGATCCTTAAGTAATTGTACAAAAATAAACCGAAGATTCTACACTTTAAATATTACGATTTAAACCAAATTGCTTTAATAAAATGTTGATATTAAGAAGGATACAGAGGAGATCGTAGGCTTCCACGGCCAGAGTCAGAATTATAATTTATTCGTCTTCCGGGTTTGGACCGTGTCATTTGTGAGTGACCCAAAAGTGGGTTCATCTCGACGTTTCGCTACAATTGTATGTAGCTTCTTCAGGAGAACAAAGAAAAAGAAAAGGAAAACAAAAGACAGGAAGATGGGAAGTTAGCAACGGTAACTCAGTTACTCAACGCAACCAGAGGCGAATACTAACTACCAAGATGGGCATTTGGTCACAGTAACTCAACTACTCAACGCAGCCAGAGGTGAAAACCAAATGCCAGGACAGGGATTCACGTCCAACAGCTCAGAACACTAACGCGTCGAGAGGCGGGGAGTGAATCCGCTCTGGCTGCGTTGAGTAGTTGAGTTACTGTGACCAAATGCCCATCTTGGTAGTTAGTATTCGCCTCTGGTTGCGTTGAGTAACTGAGTTACCGTTGCTAACTACCCATCTTCCTGTCTTTTGTTTTCCTTTTCTTTTTCTTTGTTCTCCTGAAGAAGCTACATACAATTGTAGCGAAACGTCGAGATGAACCCACTTTTGGGTCACTCACAAATGACACGGTCCAAACCCGGAAAACGAATAAATTATAAAGGATACAGAGTGTTAAAGTGGAAATTTAAAATTTTAATTTTCGCTGTAACTTTTATGTTTGTGAACATTTATGTATGAAAATTCTTAATTGGGTCTTCTTCTTCTTAGAGTGCCATATCCCTACGGAACGTCGGCGACTACTATGCTTATAATATTGTTATACTGATCTCGGTCTTGCGCTAAGTGTAGCAATTGGTCCGCTGTCAAACCTGTCCACTGCCGCAAATTCCTCAACCAAGAGAGTTTCTTCCGTCCTATCCATTTTTTCCTTCGATTTTACCATTGAGAATTAGCCGAAGGAACTCGTATCTTGGTCCTCTGATTATATGTCCAAGATATTCTAGTTTACGCCTCTTAATAATATTTAATAGAGTTCGTTGATGTCCCATTATTCGAAGAACTTCTTCGTTTCTGGTTTTGCTAGTTCATGGAATTTTTAGTATCCTTCGATACAACCACATCTCAAACGCCTCGGTTTTATTCATGATATCGGCGTTTAAAGTCCAAGTTTCACATCCATACAAAAGTACAGACCACACGTAACATATTGTAAACTTTTCACGGATTTCCAAATTTAATGAGTTATTGGATAATAGAGGCTTGAATTTTTGAAATGAGTTTCTTGCCTGTTCAATTCTACATCGAATTTCGAAGGATGGATCTAGATTTTGGGTAATCCAACATCCAAGGTATTTGAATCTCTGAACTCTCTGCAGCGGTTGTTGGTTTAATATCAGTTGGGTTGCGACGATATACACTTTACTGGTCACCATATATTTAGTTTTATCGATATTTATCGACAGTCCCCAATTTGTGCATTCCATGTCAACTCTATTGATTAGCTCCTTCAGATCGTCGATGTTTTCAGCTAGAATCACAGTATCGTCGGCGTACCGTATATTGTTAATTATTTCTCCTCCTATGATAATTTCTTTTTGATCTTTTAAAGCTTCCCTAAATAGATTCTCAGAATACACGTTAAAGAGGGTGGGAGATAGTATACAGCCTTGTCTTACGCCTCGTTCAATACTGATTGGCTTTGATTCTCTGTTGTTGGTATTAATAATGGCTGTTTGGTTCCAGTAAAGTTTGGCAATAAGTTTGATGTCTTTCTCATCTAGTTGGATGCTCTGCAAGGCGGTAATTAGTCTGGTATGCTGAACGCGATCAAATGCGTTTTCAAAATCAATATAAAAGCACATATATACGGGTTTTCTTACCACCCAACATCGTTGAAGGAGTGTTTGCATAGAAAATAGTGCTTCTCTACTTCCAACGATCTCCGGAACCCGAACTGCTCTTGACTATTTATTTCTTCGCACTTGTTGTTAATTCGGTTTAGAAGAATATGCAACAGTATTTTAACGGCATGGCTCATTAAACTAATGAGTCTACAATCGCTACATTTCTTAACGTTTGGTTTCTTAGGTAGAGAAATAAAGATCGATTTTAACCAGTCCGATGGAATTTCACTGGTATCATATATTTGATTGAAAAGTACAGTGAGTCCTTTTATGTTGTCATTTGAGAGTAATTTTAGCCATTCGCTGTATATTTGATCTGGTCCACTGGCTTTGTTGTTTTTGGCTTTGTTAATTAGTTAATTGGGTAGTAGGCGAAAATGTGGTGACTCTCCCAAAACTTACATCGGTCAAACTGGTAGAAACTTTAATAAACGAATAGCAGAACATAAAAGAACTTTCAATACTACAAAAACAGATTCTACATACACACTTCACCTTCTGGATCATAATCATTCTTTTAATGAATTTAAAATTCTCCACATTCAAAATAAAGGCCTTAAGCTATATTTGTTAGAATCTATGGAAATCAACAAATTAAAAAACACAGATATAATTCTGAATGATCAACTTGCGACAAACAGTTTTCCCCTCGTCAACCTATTTCATTAGAGACTATAAAGTGTAAACGCATGACAAAAATAGAGCACTTAAAAAAGACAATCAACCGAAACACAAAATTTTCAGTGTTTTATTGTTACATAAACTTAAAAAGATTAAATACACATACTCAAAATTGGTTTGTATTTACTACGGTGATCATAGTTAAAATTGAAACTAATTGTAAGTCTTTTTTATTTTTTCTTTTCACATAATATGTTAATACAGTTATATCTATAACAAACTTTCGATTACGAATCTATAGACATACATTCTAACGTAATAAACTAACAAAGTGGAAAATCAAACTAACTTTTACATGTATAATAGTTCCCATATCGTACAAATTTATCGTTTTTGTTGAGCAAATTGACGTAAATTTCATTCATCCACTTTCAGGTAATAACAAAATAGCAGCTGAAGCCGCGAAACGTGAAGCAATAAACAAGGGCTTTCAATCAGCCATCATTTCGACACAAATCGAGGGAGATGTGGGGCAAATTAGCAAGATTTATGCCGAATTCGCACGCAACATCGCTTCCGTAATTAGCGATCTCGGTAACAAGGACAATCTCGAAGTTTTTCTACAAACTTTTTCAAAGGGTTTGCGTGCTGAACAGGGATTCATCCAGGAAGTTCTAGATATGGATTATACCAAAGGAGTTTGTTTTGTGTTTGCAGGTATGATTTATAGGCATTTCTAGTTTTAGGCAAGAAATTTATTTCGAAAGTTTGGAGTGTACATTAAGAAATATTTTGCAAGACGGAAGTTTATGATGATATTTGTTTATTTTCTTTATTTTTAATTTTATTTTAGAAACGTCGTAACAAAATGTAGGCTGCGCAGGAGGAACTTTTATTCATTAAAATGAATAAAATTGAATCTAAAAAATTATATATAATATGTACCTTTTTTTTCATTATAATACATTTAGATTTTACAGTTTTGAAGTATTTAAAAATATTATAAAACTGATTTTACAATACATTGCACATTAAAAAATATACAAGCTTATTTAATTGTATTTTACAACATAATTTAGTCATCATCATTAATATCCAGCATCAAAAGTCCCCTGCTAAACACAAACCTCTTCCTCGTGTTTCCAACCCTATCTATTTTGCGCCGATCTTATTCAGTTTGTATTTAGCCTTTTTTTGTCTTCCTTTAGTTTCAATTCCAATAACCTCATTATCTACTGTCATCTGTCATTATTTATATGTGTCCTTTCCATCTCTTCGTTTTTTATTTTGTTACGCAGAGTTATTCCTACACATGGATCGCTCCATTTTTCTCTGTGTGACTCTTAGTTTGGTAGCGGAGGCTTTTGTTATTGTAAGTGTTTCTGATCCGTATGTCAACATTTGGATCAAATACTTTTCTCTTCATACATGTGGGTAGCCCACTTTAAAAAGTTTTTCCCAGTTTTATATAAACTGCCCACTCAAGACCGATTCTCCTCTTCAGTTCATGAGTTTGATTATCCCTGCCAATCATAATTTTATATCGAAGATATTTATATCAATTTACGAGTTCTACTTCTTGCATACCAATACTGATGTGTTGGTTGGGTACCAAAGGGTACCCCTTGTCAACATAGGCACATTCCCTCACTAGCAGAATTCAATTTTCTGGACCGCAACTACCTCCCCTCAACCCCTACCGCCAAAAACGTAAATGTTTGGTTTTATTTTTTATTAGTTGAGATGAAATTAATTTAAAAATTTCAAAAAACTCACACGCATAGTTAAGACTTTTAAAAAACTTTTAGTTTAGGTTGAGTATAAATAACCTGAAAATGCATTTTTTTAAAGCGTATAACCATTTTTTTTAAGTGGCTGCAGGTCCAATTTTTTTATTATGTAGATTTGATCAAAAACCATATAAATTTTCATTAAAATATTGATACAATCCTTCAGTAACTATACTCCTATTACAGGTAAAATGTTTATATACAGCAAACGATGCACCATATAATTATATACCTAATTCTTTTTTTCTTTTTGATCCCTCTTACCTATAGCAATAAATATGTAATGATTGTGCAGATTGACTCCAATATAAATTTGTAACAGCGAATGCGTGTATAGAAGTATAACTTCTACCGGCAGTCCCACCCGTTTTTTTAATATCTTAAGGCCTCATTTATTTAAAAATAGATAGATTTCCGCGGTCAGATTAATAAAAATCACTAGGTTCTCGGGAAGAACCGCGTTGAGAATTTAATGCTCGACGTTTCGGCTCCCATTTTAGAGCCATTATCAAGGGGGATACGGTTCGGTTCGAGTTCGGGGTCTCAATCTGCCTACTCCCCTCACTCGACACGTACCAGTATCGTGTTCTGTATTATAAATACAAGAACTGTCTCTCGTCACTGAGGTCTCAATCTGCCTACTCCTCAGTGTCTAGTGACAACCGGTCTTACCCTGTGACGCTGCTTTTATACTCGCTGTACGCGCGGGAACGGTATGAGCTGACGTAGTCTGAACTGACGTGGCCGGAACGGTATGGGCGGGAGGTCGCTGAAGTAGAGGTCGCCATGTTGGCGGCAATCGTTTTGCGTCGTCGCGCGTATTTAAGCTGTTAGGCCGTTTTTCGATTTCGATGGCTTCACGAATGATTCTTGATTTTAAGGAGCTGATGGGAGCGATGGTTTTTGCTTTTTCGAAGTCTATTTTGTGGCCTGTTTGAATGTGATGTTGGGCTAGGGCCGAAGTAGTATCGGAATGTTTGACTGATATGAAATGTTCGTAAACACGGTTATGGATTCGTCGATTTGTCTGTCCGATGTATGTACGTGGGCAACTGGAACAAGGTATCTCGTAGACACCATGGTCTTCATTAGGGATTTGGTCTTTTACGGATCTGACGAGATTGGACAACTTGGAGTGAGTAGTGAAGATAGTTTTGATGTTTAGAGGAAGAAGAGTTCTACTGATTTTGTCAGTGACACCTTTAATAAAAGGTAGAAAGATTTTAGGTTGATCCGGCGGCAAGGTTTCTATTTTGGATGGAATGGGGTTTAGATGTTTTTGAATGCTCTTATTGATTTGGGTTTTGTGGTAGCCGTTTTGTAAGAGTGTTTGTCTTATTGAATTGATTTCGGTTGATTGATTTCGATGCATGCAATCCAGTTTTGCTGCATGATAATTCCCGTCCACATGTGGCTAATCAGACCAATAATCTCATCAAATCATTTAAATGGGAAACTCTAGATCATCCTCCACACAGGCCTGATCTGGCGATCAGCGACTACCATTTGTTCCTGCATTTGAAGAAACACCTGCGCGGTCAGCGTCTTCAAGACGATAACGAAGTCAAAACATTTGTGATGCAGTGGTTAACAAGTCAGACGGCAGAATTTTATCAGGAGGGTATTCAAAAACTGGTGCAACGTTGTGACAAGTGCCTCAATATTTACGGAAATTATGTAGTAAAGTAAATTAAGGTACAGGCTTTCATGTAAAAATAAAATTATTGCCATATCTTTGCACGTCTTTTTTTAATTCCAAAACGGTACTTACTTAAAAAACACGCCTCGTAAATATAAAATTATTTGACATGCCATTCCTTCGACGTGTAGTATGTACTAAGAAATGTACTGCACATGTCCGAGCTTTTTGGATAGATAGGAAGTTTAGTTTTACAAAACAGTGCCGCTTCAAATCAATCTAATATTTGGAATACTTCAAATTATTTGAGAAGGTAAAAGTTATTGGGTTGAGTTTTATAATGTTGCGTGCCGTTGCGTTATCAAATTATTGTATCCCTGAGCATGTATGTTTGAGGCATTTAGACGAGAGATCGTACTTTGCAGTCATAGCAATCAATTCAATTTTTTATAGCATGCATTTTAATAAGATGCATTTTCTACTAATAATATTATCCAATTATCGCAATTGCTTAAAACGTTATATTCACTCACATAAAATGGACAAAGTGCATCGTCAATTTATGTATTTATGTTTACCATGATTAAAAAATAATGTAGTAGGGGCAGGGTTGATCACTTTGTATGTATGTACAAGTTGCCAAAATAAAGTCTGGGCAACCACGAATTATTTTCTATTAGTTTTTATTAGTTTGAAAAGTACGAAATTTACCACAAACAGTTAGTTTTTGTTCTTCTTAACAATCCGTCAGGGCATGATTCATATGGTGAATTAAAATCTAGTAATCGATGGATAAAAACAATTACTCTGAGTATAATATTACCATTTTTAAACCCATTATACAGAATCCACTCTATCTTTCGCCATCATCATTAAAGTCAATATCATTTGGCCCAAGAACTTTCCCGTTTTGAATACTCATTCCATATCGTTCGTTCTGAATTTTGTAAATAATTTTATTTCCACGTTTTTTTTTTTGCTACTTTAAAATTTTTCTCTTTCGGAGACTGCAAATTACTTCTTTGAATTTATTCACTTCCAACTAAGTAACGCTCAAACGCCCGCTTATAGAAAGTGGCACATTATTAACATTTGTGCATGAAAAATCGCCATCAAAGTAAATTCAAATCGGCTTACTACTTCCAAAGTTAACTTCAAGAATTTTCCAATCTTCTTAGGATTTTATATTTGCGAATAGAGAGTTAAAAAGTTCGTCTCGTACCTGCAAGATCAAACAAATCCCACCCCAGTAATCCATATCGGAAACTTCGAGAAAGAAGTCCCGTTTAACACGCAAATTCTTGGAAAAACATTTGAGAAAAACTTTTAAATTGTTCTTTTTACTAGAATTAATAATTAAGCAAAGTTATATTGCATGCCGATTTACCCAAATCTTGACAGCTTTTATATTTCTTTATGGCCAGTGTTATTTCGGGAAAACTTGGAAATAAGTTAAGATAAATTGTGTATTTGTTTTATAAAACTTTTATTAAGTTTTATGACGCTCTTTATTTATTTTTTCTTGACCTTTGCAATAACTTAAAACATTAAAAAAAAGAATAATTACTGGAGAGAAGAAGTAATGGAGTATTTTAAACCCGTAATCAAAAAATAAACCTGAAATACAAATAGATAATAGAAAAGTATTAGAAAAGCTGAAGAACGAAAAGGTAACTATAGAATGTGCAATCATGCAGAAGGATGTAAATGGAAAGATACAGAATTAACGATATCTTAACATATTTTATAAATGTCCCACAAGTGAAATAATCCAAGTAGTGCTCCATCGTGAAAAACTATATAAAATTGCTTGAACTACAGTCGACCAAATCATATGTATATATACGTACTTATGTTTTGGTTATATCACCTGCGGTGACAATATCGAGCGGTAAATTGTCAAAATAAAGCCATAACAAAAGAGAGGGAGGCTTCACCAACCAGATGTATTAACACAATGAAAAAACATATCTCCACTTGACCTTTTTCGAAAACACCAACGATTCTTCTTTAAGTTCCATCTTCTATCGAAGGTTGGAAATCATCATGGCTATGCGGACTCTGTTGACTGCCGGTCTAAAAAGTTCTGCACTACTGCATTCAAACCATTCCCTTAAGTTCTTAAGCCAGGATATTCTTTTTGCCCTTAGAATATTTCTAAGAATTTTGCCCTGCATAATAAGTTGTAATAATGCGTATTTTTGCCCTCTCATCACATGTCCCAAGTACTAATTTCCTATCCTTTTACTTACGCCTCATTTCCTATCCTTTAAGTTACTTCCATGTTTGACATTCTTTGAATCCATGATATTCGTAGGATTCTTCTGTAACACTAAAATTCAAAGGCGGCCAACTTATTCAGTTACACTTGTTTTAGTGCCCAAGCTTCCAAACCATAAAGAAGAGTAGAGAACACGTAACATCGAAGCATTCTCGGGCGTAGTTCTAACCTTATATCCCGACAACAAAGAAACTTTTTAAGTTTAATAAATGATGTACGTGCTATTTCAATACGTGTCTTAATTTCTTTGGTTTGGTCTACATCTGATGTTATCCATGTTCCTAAGTATTTATAGTTATTAACACTCTCAATTGCAGTATCTTCAATAGTCAATTGGATATTTGCATGTGCAGATTTAGTCATGATCATGCATTTAGTTTTCTTTAAATTTATCTTCAGTCCGTACTCATGAGAGCGTTCATTAAGGCGTTGCATTACGTTCTGTAAATCATTGTTGTTATCCGTAATTATTACTGTATCGTCTACAAAACGTAAGTTATTCAAAACTTCTCCATTGATAGATATACCTTCTATTGAGTCTGAGAGCGCTTCTTGAAATACCGCTTCACTGTAGACATTGAAAAGTAGTGGGGACAGCACGCAATCCTGGCGGACTCCTCTCTGTATTTTGATATTTTCGGTGTACTGGCTGTCAACTCTTACCTTGGCAGTTTGATTCCAATATAAATTAGATATAATTTTCAGATCACTGCAATATTTTTGCTTTTTAATATATCTACAAGCTTTTTTTGTTGAACTTTATCAAATGCCTTTTCAAAGTCTACAAAACATAAGTACATATCCTGATTCATGTCCATGCATCTCTGAGCCAGCACATTCAAGTCGAACAAAGCATCTCTTGTACTCATACCATTTCTAAAGCCAAATTGTATGTCACTAATCTCATATTCAAGAGTTTTAACAATTCTGCTGTGAATTATTTTCAAAAATGTTTTAAGTGTGTGACTTATTAAAGCTAGTGTTCTGTAGTCTGAGCAAGTTGTTGAACTTGGTTTTTTGGGAATTGCTACAAAGGTTGATTGCAGCCATTGTCTGGGAATTGTGGCAGTCTGATATATTAGATTAAAGAGTTCAACCATTACATCAATAACATCTTCATCGATGAGTTTTAATAATTCGATAGGCACCTCATCTGCTCCAGTAGCTTTACCCTTGTGTTTTTGATGGCATAGATGACTTCTTCTCTTAATATTGGTGGTCCGGTATCCTCGGTGATTTCTAATGACAGTTCTTCTCTTTCATCATTAAATAGTTGTTGAATGTAATTGGTCCAGTAACATAATCTCTCCTTCATATCAGTAATAATATCCCCTTTATCATTTTTAAGGATATTTGTTTTTGTACGCTTTCTAGAACCTGTCATTTCTTTGATTTTTTTTGTGTAAATTAAAGCTATCGTACTTTTTATCCAGATCTACTATTTCCTTGCATCTGTCGGAGAGCCACCTCTCTTTTGCCTCTCAAATTTTCTTTCTGATGTTTCTCTGAATTTCTTTGTATTTATTCAGGTCTTTTGCTTTATGTTTTCTTCGTTCTTCCATGAGTTCAAGAATTTCTACTGTCATCCAATGTTTTGTTTTTTCTTTAAGTGGTTTGAGGGTTTCTTTTCCAACTGACACAAGGGCATGTTGAATTTTTTCCCATTTTTTGTCAATAGTTAGAGTTTCTGCATTATCTTCTTTGACTTTCCTTAAGCTCTCGTTTATTTTAATTTTGGCTTTCACATATATGTTGTCTTGTTTGAGACGTCTTGTATCTATGATTTTCTTGGTGCTAGTGCTGTTGATCTTCTTTAGTTTCACTCTCATCAACAAAACAACCGGGTTGTGGTCGGAGGATATGTCCGCTCCTGGATAAGTTTTATCAGATATATACAGATATCAGATATAAATTTTTACTTCTGTCAATTCATTATTGTCAGTGTCCGATTTACGTTTTGTTAAGTTTTTTATATATTTTACAATAACTTTTTGTTCTCAATCGTATGCATTTTAAAACCTTAATAAAAGGCAAGGGTTACCTGCCGAAACGTTGATTACAATGGACAATAAAATCTACTAGTTCCAAATTTAATATAACTTATTAAACCTAAACCCAAGAAATACTAATTTTTATAATTAGAATTTGTCTTACTCTCAAAATGAATTCAAGATATAATATGAAAATAATACAGGTTTATGCACCAACAACAGACCATGATGAAGAGAAGTGGATCTATTTTATGATGGTATCTAAACTGCTCTTAAAGAACATCAACTATATTTTACTTTTATATGTGGTGATTTTAACGCCAAAACAGGAATGAAATCCAACCCCACAGAAACACCACTAGGAAACTTTGGCTTGGATGGTAGAAATGAACATTGCGAAATACTGTTAAGGTTCATGCTGCAACATGAAATATTCCAAATGAACAGTTTTTTCAAAAAAAAAACCACACCTAAGATGGACATGGCAAAGACCTAATGGAAAAACTCAAAACGAAATAAATTTTATTATCACGGACAAAAAACACACCGTTAAAGGCATCACGGTTCTAAACAGATTTGTTAAGAGTAGCGATCATAGAATGGTGCGAGGTAAAATAGAAATAAGCTTAAAGAAGGAGGGGTATAAGATAATTAAAAAGAAGAACAAATCAAAACGACGGATGAAACCATTAGACCCTAGACTTTAAAACGTGGAAAACCTTGAATAGGATATGACCGGGGTGCTACAGTAAAATCAAACATGGCAAAATCGGGGAAAATAGACCAAGATGATGTGAACTGTGACTGTGGTGAAACACAGAATATGCAACATCTTCTTACATGCAGAAACTGTCCTCATCGATGTACCCTTGAAGATTTGTGGCTCGCCAACAAAGATGGAACCGACGTAGCCCGCTACTGGGCCGAAATTTTATGAATGACATGTCCGGACACGATAAAGTAAAGTAAAGCAAATTAGAGACAGGATATATCCAGAAGCTGCAAATAACTTAATCCAGAACTGGTATGGTAATCCAGTTAACCGTCTAATGTATGTTAAGTCAATGGGGACCCAGCCTGCACGATTTTACAAATGCAAAACATGTTATGTTATAATTAGTTTATTGTATTAATTAAACGTTTAGGAAAAATGTAAAACAAAAAAATAAATGGATGTAATTTATATACCTTATTATTATGGATTCAACATAGGCATTGAATTTTTTTGCACGTTGTTTCACAAACTAACAAAAAAATAATAATAGTAATATTAAAAAAATGCCAATCTGAGTAAATACTTCTTTTTCCAACTTACTTATGTCCGTCTTGTAAAAAAAGCAATTAAAAATTAAGAATTTTAGTTTTACTTTAAGTTTAAGTTTGAGTTTAGTAACTATTTATAACCATCCACTTTCCAATTCAATTATCTCAACCTATAAAACAGTTTTGACAAATTTCATTAAGAAGTCCTATTCTTATTCAATTTTCCATTTTTATATTGTGTTGAAATCTTTTCAGGAGCACATTATAATATCAAAATGAACTTTTCTTACGTATTTTATCAAAGATAAATTTAATATAATTACAAAAGTCGTGTACCCGATCTTCTTTGCCTTGTATTTCAAAGAAAGTTTTCTCAGAAAATATTTTAAAAATGTATTTTCTGTAGATATAATGCAAAGGATCGGCTCATTTCCTTGTGAATGCGTAAAGACGAAGATAAACCAAAAAATAAGAGAAACCAGTGTCTGGAAAGTCCAGATATGCTATCTGGAATGACCATTATATCCAGTAAACCCCTGGAATAACAGATTTTCCATTTGTAGTCGACTACCGGCGAAATGACATTGTCGTTACGGACAAGGACGGAAATTCAGAAGGGAATAATTAGCCGAGACTGAGACCAAAAATGTTTTAGAAGAAAACTGTCTGGTTTTTTAAGGAATTACATTATTCGTATAAAAATAGTAATAAAAGGATACTTTCTCCTTTTTTTAGTAATCATTTCGTATTATACTATGAGATTATTTAGATGGCAGAACATATTAAATTTATAATGATATAAAAAGCAATAAATATTAGACTTACTCGCAATCAGTTTATTGCACAGGGTTTCTCATTATATTTTAACCCCCCACTTATTTTCCTTAATTTCGGGAATACAAAAAAAGTTTTAAATAAAGGTTGTATTATTTTATCTGTACCGACCAACAGTGTAGCAACAGACCAAATTTTGTATACAGGGAGTGCCCAATAAACGGCTTCTTCAATATTTCAAATGGGACACCCTGTATTTTTTTATAGTTTTGAGTAGCCCTGCATTTCCTAATTACAAATGTACAATATAACATTAGTTTTGTTTTATAATGTTTTATAATGTTAGTAAGTGAGGAATTTTTAAAATGTCAACTATTTGTCAAACTATTATATATTAACAGTAAATACACTTAGTTTTAAGACTACTGCAATACACTAAAATACATAAGAAAACATTTTAATACAAAATTATATATTCTTTAAACTTACCATTTTTAGGAATTTAATAGTAAAAACTTCCCGCCATTATTTCTTGTTCAAAATAATCTATCTTATATGAAAGCTTATCAGCTTTCTACAGACTATTTATTTGTTTTGGTATATCACAATCACAATACACAACAATAATTAGTTTTTTTTAAAGCTAATAATCTAAATTTAATATATATATATATATATATATATATATATATATATATATAATTTATTAATTTATATGTTATTATGATCAAATTGTGTAAGAAGTCAAAACATAAACAAAATTCCCACTCTAAAAGAGCGGCAACACTTTATACACTTTTGCCACACGCTAACTGACGCTGAACTGTCAATAAAAAATGAAGTATTTCCTTATCCGTTGCGTACAATTGTCTAATATATTTAATTAAAATTATTATTTGTGGAATATTAGACTTAAAGAGTTATTTCCTAAAATTAATATTATTAACATTAAACTGGGAATAAGCCACAATTAAAGATAAAAATACGTTTATTGACGTTTCAATTTCCACTTTGGAAATCGTTCTCAAAATACAAACAGTAAATTAAACAAATTTTGTTTTGTGTTACATAGTGAAAAATTCTTCTAATAATTTAATTTTATCTGACTCATTTATATTGACAATTCAGACATACTTTATGCATTTTAAAGTAGACGACTTTAAAATGATATTGCCAATATTGTTGAGTTGCGCTCCTGGGACGACTTTACTTATAAGATAGTTCATTCGATTACATGAAATCAACTTTAACTTGAGAATATCCGTCAGAAAAAAATCATAGCATGTAATTCGTCTTTAGAAAGACAAACACATGACATGATGACAGTAAAATTCTCCTGTTAGTGATTCCACAGTAAATTATGAGGGAAAAACCAGGAAAAAAACCTCATAATACTATCCCGACATTGTAAGTATTTGTTCGTGAATTTAGTTTACCTTCAACAAACATCACAATTCTGATTTTATATGTTACGTTATTTAAAAAACATAAATGATGTATCCTCTATATGTTACTGACTTACTAATAATGGTATTTTCTTATTAATAACTTCCTCTTTCAATATTGGTAACCAGATCCTACTACATTCTGCCGAGGAATTTGCGACACAATTGGCCTCATTTAGCATAATTAGAGCCGCTTCTTTGATTTTTCTTTTTTTACCATCCGTTTCTTTTAGGACTACATTTGAATTATTCCATTGAACCCTATGTTCATTATCACATGCGTGTTTACAGATTTTAGATCTATCAAATTCCCTATTTTTAATATAAGATTGATGTTTTTTTTTCACTATGTAACAAAAAACAAAATTTGTTTAATTTACTGTTTGTATTTTGAGAACGATTTCCGAAGTGGAAATTGAAACGTCAATAAACGTATTTTTATCTTTAATTGTGGCTTATTCCCAGTTTAATAGTAATTAATTTACAATGCCACAAGAAAATAGCTTCAGAACAATATTAATATTATTAATAATAACAAATGTTTTTGGTTATTTAATTAATATAATTCTAAAATTTTCAATATAATGACGATTACATTTTTCTGATTATTACACCAAGGTGACGCCTATGAAAGATCGAGCAGTTTTGCATGGGTTTTGTATTAATAGCTGTGTTAGGAAAATTTGAAGGTTGATGTTCTGGAAATTTTAAATATAAGTGACGTCACTTTAAATCGTGACGTGCAAGTGTTTTACTTTGAAAAATGGTATAAGTAAATAATGTATGGGTGTCACAGGAGGTCATTTCGAGCACTTAATTGGTTAATTTGATAAAATTTTATGTTTTTTATTATTCCTGATGTTCAACCAATAAATTAGTTAAATCCAAAATTATCTTCAAAGGTATTCCATAAATTAATAAAAAATAGAGTATCCTTTAGAAAAAAAAAAAATTTTTTAAATGATATGCCACTCGACTACACTTGCTATTTAAAAAAACTGGGTGTTGATGAGGGCAGTACATTTGAGGGAATGAATTTTGCATGAAAATTTTTCCACTTCCCAATACTCTTGGTTTCTGACTTTCTGGAGAGCCAACTTTTCGTTGGAACACACTGTATATTAAAAATCTTATTTTAAAAGAAATAATGTTGTTTCAATTTTGTTTTAGGAGAACCGACAGTCGTAGTAAAGGGAACGGGAAAAGGAGGAAGAAACCAACAATTAGCCCTGGCCTTCTCGATGGAAGTTAATAAGCTGGATATAAAAGGGGCTGATATTTCATTTCTAAGTTGCGGAACAGATGGTATAGATGGTCCGACAGATGCCGCCGGAGCCATAGCAATTAGTGATTTTATGAAACACACGCAGAATATTAATCCGGAGTTATATTTGGAAAATAATGACGCTTACGGCTTTTACGAGACATATAATGGTGGTCACAACTTGGTAAAAATAGGCCATACCGGCACTAACGTTATGGACATTCATCTTATGATTATTAAGCCGAATATATAAGGATTCTAAAACCATAATGAAATATAATAGATTTTTAATAAAGATATATTTTGTGTTTTTTTATTACATAAACATACTCTGATATTTAAAAATTCATGTTACTTTTTAAATGAAAGACTTGATTAGTCATTTTAGTTACTTTCCACAATACATTATATTTTTCTTAATAAAATACTGTCTTCTTTCGAATGTTGTTTATCATCATAAATATTTGTATTCTGTTTACAGCTTCTCTAAAAAGTTGATTTGAATACTGTAACCAGTGAACACTTGAACCATTCTCTGAGATTACGGAGCCAAGACAAAAGGTACACTAAAATGGCCTTCTCAGTAACCACATTTAATTCCCTTAGATTTTTATTTTTCGGGGATGCTAAAAACCAATTTGTATATGCATAAATTAGAGCGAGCCACCAACTTGGAGTAACTGAGACAAAAGATAGTCGAACTTAGCCAAAACCGAAATACCGAATAAATAAATACCGAAATAAATACCGAATCAACAAAAATAGGTATTAGTCCAGACTGTGAGGTCGCTCCCGTTGAGAAAATGTTTCTGATTCGGTTTCTTCGCGGATTTTGGTTCAAAACTGTCCCCTTTAAACAAATCTGAAGGGTGCCGGACGAAATTTTTGGGCAGAAATTGTTTAAAACAATTTTTTTAAACAAAATCCAAAAATAATTTTTTTTTATTCTGTAAAACTTTTTTTAGGTTTTTTGGATCATTTTAAACAAAAAAGGTCTGTTGTCATTTTTCTCTAAAGTTGATAGTTTTCGAGTTATAAGCGATTTAAAGTCTGAAAATCGCGAAAATACGCATTTTTGAGGCTTGAAAACACATATGTAAATTATTAATTTTGAGGTTACCAAGTGTCTAAATTGAAGTTTAAACATTCAACTTCAAGATTGTGAAGAGTAATCGGGGCTTATTTTGATTTAGAGCGTTGTTTTTTAATTGTTAAGTATGTGCATACACTCGATTTTTCAGCCGCCGCGGCGCGGCGCGCTATCGTGCGTCTCTATCGTACTTATGCATAGTTTACATATACTTAGAAATAATTAATGTTTATTGAGTATATATTCATTTATATCAATTGAGTTATAATATAAATTTCGTAAAATATAAACTACATTTTATTTAAAGTCTAATAATAGTTACATAAAATAATTGTACAAAAGATTGTTAAATAACACACTAATATCACTCAGTAAAAGTATCTTTGTTTCCACAAAAATCTAAATCACATCCACATAATGGTACACAGTTGACATGATTTTTCTTGCAGTTGCAAGCATTAGTTTTGCAAGTTTTTTTGCATTTGCACGGTTTCGCCAGTGTTTCTGGTAATGGGTTTTGAGTTATGAATATTGGTAATAACCCACCACTATCAGGCATATAATATCCATTGTTGGAGAACTATATCTCCAAACCAATAATTCTATTTTGTATCAAATAATTCTATTTTCGCGTCGGTTACCTAAATAAATCCAGTGTACCTAGACCTTGTTTCTGAGAATTATAATCCCCGCCCACAGCGCCTACGTGACGATAGACCGGCTTTTCAAAATGCATAAACAAAAAATATTCCGGCGGGGCGAGGGAGGCGACCAGTCGACACCTACAGTGATTTAGCGACTTTCGTAGGGCTAACATCTATATTTCAAAAGTTCGGAGAGGATTCTCCACGTTGCAGTTTACGCAATTGACCAGGAAGCCGTAATATGTGAATAAGTGTTATGGTGTTTTCGCTTTCGTTCGCAAATTGTAATATTCAAATTAAGTTCCTACGAAAAGTTACACACTCAAATTTTATAAGTTTTACTTCTTGCCCTTTCTTTTTTCAATTACAGTTTCTTTCTAAACAAGTAATTGTTTTATTTCACTATATCAATTCAACAGGCCAGATAAAAGCAACTTTGAAAGTCCATTTTAGTTTCTCTACTGAGCTGTCGAAGGCTAGCGGACTAATTGGGCTTACAGCAAGAATAAAGCCGCTGAAAGAGACACTGTTGCATATAAGCCTCTCCATGGAAGGAATGTTGTAAACCGGCATCCTCCATCCATCTTGTGTAAAATCGAGAGTTTGATAGCGAGAATATATGGCATTTCGCCAAATATATGTTTGAGCGAAAGCTCTTAACAAGTGTTGGTAAAGTGCGTCAGATGTACAAGGTATATTGGATAGATTAATTCCTAAGCCACATAATCTGTTAAAAATTGTTTTTCTTGCATCGTTTACGGATCCTCCCATTTTGCCTATTAATTGCAAGTACAGTTTTTCTAGTGTTTTAAACTGTGTAATGTCAATCGCACTTATTCCAAACTCAGAAAGTGCTCCTAAATATAGTTTTTCTGAATCAATTAAATCCAAAGCCTCTTTTTTTCGTACCTACTTTGCTTGTTGTGTCGCAGCCTGTAATTGCATGTAATGCTGGTAAGATTTCGCACACTGCTGGTGAAAGAAACTCAGCTGCAATGCGACAAGCTAGAATTCTTGATTTCTGGTTATGTATATGGAAATATATACCTTTGCAACCTATTGATTTAAAAAAATGCCAGAAGTGCACTCCTAATACAAAAACGTCGGTATCCACGCTGTGAATTATTATCTCAAAATCCGTTGGAAACTTTTATATTGCGTTAACACAATAACAATAACACATTAATAATATAATACCCCTTTTAATGGACATTAAACAATAGTCACCTTAATGATCGTTTAAGTAATAGCAACACAAGTATGAGCGCGCGATTGTTAAACAGGTAAAAACTTGCATTTTTGCGATAGTATATTGTTTTTAAACACCGCGCAATTTAAAATTAAGTTTACTAATTTTAATATTTACTGCATTGTATTATTTAAATAATAATTTAAAAATATTACTCAATAAATAGTAATTATATTGTTCAAATTTGGAAGAAAAAAGACTATATACATTGCGATGATTGATTTATTTAATTAGCCCAATGACAATAATTAATACCTACATAAATAAATTATGGAAAAAACTATGTCAATAAACTTCAAGTATTTGTTCGGATTTTTTTGCGTAAGTATATGTAAACTATGCGTAAGTACGATAGAGGCGCACGACAGTGCGCCGTGCCGCGGCGGCTGAAAAATCGAGTGTACGCGCATACTTAACAATTAACAAACAACGGTCTAAATTAAAATAAGCTCCGATTACTCTTCACAATCTTAAATTTGAATGTTTAAACTTCAATTTAGACACTTGGTAACGTCAAAAATAATAATTTACATATGTGTTTTCAAGCCTCAAAAATGCGTATTTTCGCGTTTTTCAGACTTTAATTGCTTAAAACTCAAAAACTATCAACTTTAGAGAAAAATGACAAGAGACCTTTTTTGTTTAAAATGGCCCAAAAAACTAAAAAATGTTTTCCAGATTAAAAAAAATTACTTTTGGAATTTGTTTAAAAAAAAATTGTTTAAACAATTTCTGCCCAAAAATTTTGCCCGGCACCCTTCAGATTTGTTTAAAGATGACATTTTTGAACCGGAATCCGCGAATAAACCGAATCAGAAACATTTTCCCAACGCGAGCAGCCTCACAACCTGGACTATATACAAATGAATTATAATAAAACGAAAATTATGACCAACCAACCAGAAGAATTAATATTAATAGTAATAATAAAAGTAATAAATAATTACAATTGCACAAACAACTGTAGAACAAGTAAAAGAATATGTATATTTGGGACAACTAGTTAAATTAAATAAAGAAAATCAGACCAGAGAAATAAAGAGAAGGATACGATTGGATATTCTTCGAAAAACTTTCCTATATACTCAAATCTCTGCTACGGAGGTTGGCAATCATCACAGATATTTTAATTTTTGAGGCAGTAGCTCTAAATAGTTGTGTTGATCTGCTTCCAAACCATTCTCTCAGGTTTTTAAGCTACGAAATTCGTCCTCTTCCGATGCTTTTTCTGCTATCTATCTTTCCTTGCAGTATGAGTCGCAGGATGCCATACTTCTCACCCCGCATCACTTGTCCGAGATACTGTAGCTTTCTTTCCAGTACTTTCTTTCTTACCTATTCTTCTCAGTGCTTCATTGTTCGTAACTCTATCTACCCAGGAAACCCTCATAATTCTTCTATAGGTTCACATTTCAAAGGCGTTAAGTCGTCTCATTATGTCTAGATTTAACGTCCATAATTTCACTCCATACACTGTATGCGTAACATTTTGTTAGGCGTACTTTAAGAGCTAATGTTAAATCTTTGCCACATAACCTTTTTCATTTTCATAAAATTAGAACTTGCTTTTTCGATTCTGAGTTTGATTTCTGCAGTGTAATCATTATGGTTGTTTTTACCAATTTTTATACACTTTTGATATTGAGCGAGAGTCTGTACTCCCTACTACACATTACTATTTTACTTATGAGTCTTTCCAAGTCTTGTAAACTATCGGCTATTATTACTGTTTCATCTGCATATCTAATGTTGATAATTAAGACTTTATTTACTCTTTTGCCGACTGTTTTATCTTCCAGAGTTTCTCGAATTACCTCTTCAGAAGAAGCGTTAAATAATAGAGGTGATAGTATGCAGCCTTGCCTGACTCCTCTCTTTATTTCCATTTCTTCAGATGTCCTTTTTTCAATTCGTGCTATTGCTCGCCGATTGTAACAAAGGTTTGTTATTAGCCTTAAATCCCTTTCATCTAGGTTTTTATTGTTTAGAATTTCCATGAGTCGGTCATATTTTACTTTATCAAACGCTTTATTGTAGTATATAAAACAGACGTAAAGAGGACCATTAACATTCAAACATATCTGTCTGTTGAAGGAGAATAAGGCCTTTCTGGTACCCATACCATCGCGGAACCCATACTGTATGTCACTAATATTCAGTTCCAGTTTAGAGAGAATACTGGGATAGATAATTTTTAACAGAATTTTGTATGTGACATCAAGCTTATGGTTCGATAGTCACTGCACTCTTCGGCATTCACATTCTTTGACAAACACACAAATGCTGATGTCAACATTTCTCTAGGGATGATTCCCGTGGTATAGATAGCGTTGAACAGTTCTACTATTATGTCCAGGTTTTTCTCGTTAATCAACTTTAATTGCTTTCTTGGTAATTCATCTGGACCAGCAGATTTATTGGTTTTCATTGAGTTTAATGCCTAACTAACCTCTGATTTGGTTACATCTAGGCCTACGTCTCCCGTTTAGCTATCTACAGATGTACTAGCTTCTCTCTGGTCATAAAATAATTCCTCGATGTATACTTTTTCCAAAGTCAATTTTCCAAGTGGCGGCTTTTGAGCTTCTTTGATGCAAATGCCGACCATTGGCGTGGAAATTAAGAAAAGGGATCAGTTCATCAAACGCATATTTCAAGAAAAATCATAATTTTTATTAATTTTTACATAATTATATTCAGGAAAATTTTTTTTACAGAACAATTTTTTAAACAAATTCAAAATATCACCTTTTGTGCTCCAAAAAATATTTTTTAGGTTTTTGGGTGACTCTAAATAAGATCTATGTCATTTTTCTCAAAAGTTAATAGTTTTGGAGATATAGGCGATTTAAAATCCGAAAAATGCGATACCTAATATGCATTTTCGAGGCTTGAAAAATATGTAAATGAGTATTTTTGAGATTCAAGAGTATTTAAACTAAAGTCTCGACATTGATTTTGGTGAGAAATTGGGGTAATATTTTCCGTAGCAGAAAAAGGAGATCTTTTGAATTTGAATTGTTTCCGGCAAAAATGTCCGGCACCCTTCAACCTTCGATTTGTTTAAACGCGGTATTTTTGAATAGGAATCTTCAAAGGACAGAATCAGTTTTTTTTTTCAAATGTGAGCGGGCTCACAACATCTAATAAATAACAAATTAATTCTTTCAAATTAAAGCTTGTTAATTTTAGTGATTTATAAGAATATTGGACTTATTATTTAGTTTTTACATAAACCATAATATTTTTTTACAATTATCTGTAAATAATGGTTCATTCTGTCAGAAAATTTTAAAAGATTGTCTATCCAGCAAGGACAGAAAATCTCAAAATATTGTCTGTCCAGCAAGGACCACGAGGAGGTATGAGCCTTCCTTGCCAGGAAAGGAAAGGGTTAGGTATGTTAGTAAGAATATAAAGTTAGTTTTTTTTTCATTTTGTTTTTATTATTTTTTTTTTTTTTTGTTTTTATATTTTTTTTTTGTTTTTTGTTTTTTTTTGTTCTGACTCTATACAGTGTGTCGCATTTAAGATGAAGATACCCCTATATTTCGGCTATTAGAATAAATACCAATTTGAAATTTTGCACAGTCATACAGGTTGTCAATTCACATTTTTTAAGATAATCAACTGAAATTTAATTTTTAAACACGGCCTACTGTTAATGCACAAACAGGGTGAATCTTCAATATTTTGCTTCGAGTTAGAGATATCGGAAAAAGTTATTTGGAAAAGATGTTCCAAATATTATTATAACCCCACATAACAAAGTTTTATGTCAAAATTCGCACTTTTACTTTTTTCAATAATTGAAGAGCTTATTTCCAGTGTCTTAAATCCAAAATTTCGATTTTTTTAATTTTCTTTTTTTAAACTTTATAGATTTCTTCAAGTCTAAAATAAAGTTATATGTACCAAAACAACTTCTTATTTGCCATTTAAAAGTGCATATGAAAATTGTAAAATTGTATAATTTGTATGTTAAATTTGTATGAAAATCTGTAATTTCATGGATTTCATTATATGGATTTAAGACACTTTGGAAATAAGCTCTTCAATTGTAGTCAGGATTCTAAAACGGACAGTTGGCTGTCCCGAGATGCATCTTTAGACAGCCAATTGTAGATTTAGGATCGAGATTACAAATAATACTGAAAAACTAAAATTGCGAATTTTGTCATGAATTTTGGAATGTGCGGTTACAATAAGTGGAATAACTTTTCCAAATAAGTTTTTCCGATTTCTCTAACGCGAAGCAAAATATCGAAAATTTACCCTGTTTGTGGATTCGCAGTAAGCCGCGTTTAAAATTTAAATTTCAGATAACTAACTATCTTAAAAATATGTGCACTATCAACATGTATGACTGCAAAATTTCTAATCTGTATGTATTTTGATAGCTGATATATAGAGGTGTCTTCATCTTAAATGCGACACACTGTATAATAATGAATACTAGTGTTCAAGATGCATCGCGATAGCTGTAAAGAAATTAATTAGAAGGACTAAAAAGAATCGTCAGAGTCTTCTGAAGTCGAATCGTTCCCAGGTTGTATAACTATTGGTGCTATTGCCGGTAAAACAGGATATTCATTTTCTATTTTTACAACATGAGCTTCGCAACTTTTCCACACATCGCTATTAATGCCACTAATTACTTCTCGAATATTCTCAATGGCCACTGCGCTTAATGTTGGTGACTGATTATATTTTCGCAATCGTTTTTTTACGGTACCCCAAACCATTTCAATTGGATTAAAAATGCAATAGTATGGAGGTAATCGCAAAAGAGTATGGCCGTGCCTGCTGCAAATGGTGTCAATAACGTATTCGTTTTTGAAATTCCGACTTTTGATCATTCTAATTAATTCTTTTTTTACTGGAATCTTTTTAGGAACAGTGATATTTTTAAGTTCCATAAATTTTAAAATTTCGTCCTTTTTCGTGTTATTATTAGGTATTTTATTTAATATGCGGGAATGATACGACGCATTATCCATAACAATCACTGAATTCGGCGGAATATTGGGCAAGAGTTGTTCAACAAACCACTTTTCAAATAAATCGGCTGTCATATCTTCGTGATAATCGGCAGAAGACTTTGTTATATTTTTGGCCGACAATAGCAATGCATTAGATACAAAACCATCTTTGCTTCCGGCATGAAGAATAATAACACGTTTTCCTCGTGAACAGGGTGTATTTAATGCACACTTGTTTGTGTTGTCAACCCAGCCGTACTTGACAACATCATGCGTATCGAACCAGGTTTCATCTAAATAGATTATGTTTCTGTTTGAATTACGATACTGTTTTATTTTACTCAAATACTCTCGTCGAAGTTCAACAATACGCCGAGATTCCATTATTACCATTCGATTATCTAATTTCTTATATTTAAATCCACAACTTATCAAAATCTCGCGCAGTGTTTCCAAAGATGTATAATTATATTCAGGGAAATCTCTCAATTTTTCACGAATCAGTTCTAAAGTAGGCACTCTATTTTCTTTGTAAAAATTGTAAACTGTTCGCTGAATAACGTCTTTTGCAGCAGTGTCAATCCTACCCAATTTTTTATTTGGTCGCTTTCGTTTTAAGGAATGATCTGTAACAATGCCTAATTTAATAATTGTATATATCGTCTTATACCCGATTTTTGTTAATACATGAATTCTCGAAACAATTGCATTATCAGCCATCAAAATATTTTCTTTTTTCAAACACTCATACATATTTAAAACTATTCTTTGGGATTGTACGTGCAAATCTTTATTTTTTAATTCGGGGCTGTCATTAACATAATTGTCATTATCTATTGATAACACAGAAGTTGATGCATCTTGATCATTCGTATCAAATGGTCTCCAAAATGCCATCCTAGAAAAATATAATATTACTTACCTTATTATCCGCCTCTGATAGCTGCTTGCAAAATGAACTATTTAGGGTGTCATATAGCCAGACAAACAGGTGTTCCATCAAGATTTATTGCGATGCGCTTCGCTGTTGCCAAGTTTAAAATTATTGAATGTAACTTTAATACCATAATTAATATATCTGCAATTTTTCATGTTTCCAGGTAAGGTATAAAATCAATAAAATTTGGAAAAAAATAATACAATTCTTGAAACCGTTTTTCAGAACTTGGATTCTTAAAAGTTGTCTGATTTCTTAAAAGTCGATCATTATATCTATAAGAGTATTACCGCTAAATTCACCAACATGGCAACGTCGATATAGACCGAACATCGAAATCACCTCGAAATTCTGTCCAGACTACAATGTTGCCGATATTCGAAAATTACTTAGAGTATAAGTTATATATACAAAGTTCACAGTTGCTTTAATTCATTAGTGAAGAGTCCATGGAAATATTAGTACCTAGTTAATTAATTTATATAGATATATTTTTTGAGAATATGTTCATATTATTTTTTAAGAGTGTCGTTCGTTGACTAGCAATTGAATAATAACGAATAGAGAATAGAGAATATTTTTTAAATATAACCTTAGGAATTTTAGGAAATATGTCTGACAACCTTGATTTGAAAGGCGGTCTCTTTGAAATCAGAGTGAGGCATATTTATGTTGGAAAATTATTAGTGGATGTACTATACTCTTTCCATCGTTGTAATTTTTATTCTGTCTCCAATATAATATTTCCATTTTTGTCGAGCAATATACTTGAGGTTCTTCTATTTCCTACTCCGGTTAGTTCTTTGACTTTTTTATGTAGATTAAAGTTGTCATATCTGTTTTGCAGTTCTTCTATTTCTTTTCATTTTTCAGAGAAATAGGTTTATAGCGGATCGTATTGATGGTTTTGTTTTTTCTCCTTTCATTCATCAACTCTAGAATTTCCTCAGTCATCCACTCTTTTTTCTTACATGTGGTTATTGTAAGTACTTTCTTACTTATCTCCAACATAGAGGTTTTGAAGAGTTGCCACTGCTGCTCTGCGTTGCAATTATTTCTTGGGTTTCTATCTAGATTTGTGTTGATTTCGTGTTTCAGATTTCTTTATGTTCTGACTTTCATTTCTGTAAATTAAGTTTATTGTTATTGCGGCTTTTTTGCGTGTTTTTTTAGTTGAAGTTGAAACCTAGCAGTAAGAAGACTGTGATCAGAGGATACGTCTGCTCCTGGATATGCATTTACTGCCTGAATTGATATCGAGACTATCGATATCTTTGTTTTATTAGGATGTAGTCAACTTAATTTCGTAATAAATGAAATGAGGTTGAATGCTCGAATAAATGAACTTTGAAAATAAGGCTATTATCGAGCACAAGTTAATTAAATCTAGCCCAAGTACTTTCGCTTAAAATAGCATCTTCAGGGGCATTTCGTCAAAATAAGAACTATCCAGCAAGCGTGGAATGTGGAAACATTAAAAATAACATAAATTGTACAAAACACTACACTAAAACGAGGACAAACAGTTTAAAATTACTTCTACGCTACATTCTCTGTCAGTTTCTGGAGGGATAATTTTAAGGCTATTTTAAGCGAAAGTACTTGGGCTAGATTTAATTAACTTGTGCTCGATAATAGCCTTATTTTCAAAGTTAACTTAATTTCTGACGATTTTGTTGTCTTTGTTAGCTGACGATTTTTATGTATAAAGGGGTCGCTTAGGTAATTTAAAAAATGTATTTGCGGCTATAACATTATGCTCCTGGCAAAATCTTATTAGGCGATCTGCTCTGTCGTTTCGTTCGCCAAGCCCATATGGTCCTACATTAGGGTAGCATTTTCCTTCGCCAATTTTTGAATTGAAATCACCCATGATCACTGTTATATCTCTAGACGCTGTGAGATGTAATGTTTTTTGAAGTTCGCTATAAAAGTTTTCTATTTATTCGAATCGTAACGAAGTCTGTAGCTAATCTCGTTACTTTTTCACTGAGGATCATAGGAACTCCATATCTGTGTTGAGTGCTGCTTCCAGAGTAATAAATTCGTCCATTGTCTGTATTGAGTTGGCCAGGGCTGATCCATCTTATATCGCTTATTCCTAATATATCGATCTCCAGTCGCATCATCTCTTGCTGTATATTCCTCCAGGTTCATACCTGGGAAACTGAGGAATTTACCTGGGAAACTGAGGAATATTTGCCATTAATACCTGCAAAAAATAGGCGTTAATTTTTTTAAGAGATGTTTAATAAATTGATACTTTTTCACAAGAACAGAGTCAATAAAAAAAATCATGGATGTCTTGTTCCAAAGCCTGCTTAATGATGTGACAGGCATGATCTATTTCCTATTTAAAATTAAGGTTGTAGTACTGGAACGGAGGGGGTTGACAAATGACAGATGTCTATATCGTTAAATGATGGCTTCTTTGGAACAAAACCGACCTGATTAAGCATTTAAAGAAAACCCAATTAATATTCAAGGAGCTAGAGGTAAAGTTATGCCGAATCTGAAATATACGGATGGTATGGATAGGAATACTAGGAAAATTGTTACCACAACTAATAAGATATTATAAAGTCTTGAATATCTAGGCTTAACTTCAGGACTGTAAAACAAGTGATACTGATTATAACATCGATCTTTCAAAATTTTTAAACATTAACCAAATTTAACCAAAAAAAAAATTATTCAAAATTATTATTTTTTTCGGTATGCCGTGTATGCTCTGTCAGTTTTTTTAACCTTGTTTATAAATTAGAACCTAATTGTGCAACAGATTTGCCTTTTAAATAAAATTTAAATCCCTTAATAAGCACCATAAATGGAAATATTAAAATTTTCACAAACATAATTCGGAAAACCGATGCCGGAATTTACTGGTTATTAAATATTTTGCCCAAAACCACAAACTCATCGTGTTGTACCAAAATATAATTGGAAACATTAAAAATTAATTATAACTGAAATATATCAGCGGTTATTTTTCGATAATGCTTTATGTCAAAAATATCTCTACGGTAAATACAAAAAGCTGAATTAACAGGTACATAAATGTTATTTTAGTGAAAAATCTTATATTTAATTGTTAACTCCTCAGTTAGCGCGCCAGTTTTACAATATGCAAGGTCGCGCGCAAACTCTGAGTTCGCGCTTATTTATGGCCTTATTTTATTCAAATTAAAAATAATTACCTGAAAAAATATTGTGTTTCTTTTATTTAAAATTATAGAAAATGATTTAACACCAGAAACGAAAGAGGAAAGATATGTTTCATATAGAGAAATAAAAAAACTTTGAACACACTTAAATTTGAACAAAAAATTTCTAAAAGATAGTAATTTTTACAAAAAATGACTGAAAACAACTTATTTTCCAAATCAGTCATTGTATATAACATTGGCATGTTCCAAACACATAAATTTGTGGCATCTTTTACAAAAATATTTCGTAGGTGTATTTTTTTACGGTTGCAATATTTATACATGCTTTTTTGAGGAAAAGATATATTTGATTGTTGTTCTTCTTGTTGTTTCTTCGAAAAGCACAAACTTTCCTAATTCTTAAAATCAAAGTTGTTGGTAATGAGATGATTGAAGCCCTGGTGCACAAATGATCTTAAGGTGACGCAAAACCTAGATCTCGTAAAAATTTTTGTCTCACGATGATTCTGTTCACTATTATTTGCATAATAAAAAACTTGACTGTTGATTCCAGCAACAATCAGACAAGCATAAAAAAGGACCATTAGACATCTTGTAGTTCTTGGGCAATTATATTGAACTATTTTTATAAATCAAATTTATTAACTTTATTTATTATAAAAATGTTCTATAGTTTATTTTTATGAACGAGAGAGTAATTAGCATAATTTTAACTGGTACCTCCGACCACTACATGGGCGTGCTCAAGATTAATTGAAAAATTACTTTGAATAATTGTAAAAAATAAATGAATTATTTCAGTGTTATAAAGTGTTATGTGTATGTAAACAAAAGTAACCTCTTTTATCACACACTATATTAGAACTGACTGGCCTACATTAAAAAGAGTTTTAAAAATTCACATTTTTTTTAATTTTTAAAAATTACAAAAGAGAAAAAGAGTTTTTAAAACCGTCTAAGGTATGTTAAATAGATGAATAAAAATATTAATATAAAACTTACAGCTACTTGTTACAAATCCAAATCAGATTCAGAAGATGAACTTTCAGAACCAAGATTTATAATAACTGGCTCGATCATTTTATCAGTAATATTATATATAAATATAAAAATATTAATATAAAACTTACAGCTACTTGTTACAAATCCAAATCAGATTCAGAAGATGAACTTTCAGAACCAAGATTTATAATAACTGGCTCGATCATTTTATCAGTAATATTGTCCAGCTTCCACATTTTTTCCTCTTCTTTAATAGTGTGATTTACTGCCTTTTCCCAGTTTTCAGGTTTTACATTATTTACGGCCTCCAAAAACAACTGTTTAACATCATGAATTTTAAAAGTGGTATTTTTTCTTGAAACTTCACTCTTTATCTGTGCCCATACCAGTTTAATCGGGTTTAATTCACAATGATATGGTGGGGATCTAAGTACTGTCATTCCACGATTTTTTGCAATTTCATTAATTTCGTATTTTTTAAATTTTTCTTTATGAAGGGCACACAACGAATAAAGTTCCTTTCTTGCTGCCCACAACCAGTTGGTTGTGGGCAGTCCTTCTATAAGTCTGGAGTGATAACTTGCATTATCCATTACTATTACACCTATCACTGATTAATCTATCATTTGTTCGAACCATTCTTGAAAGACATCAGCGTTCATGTCTTCATGGTAGTCACCGGTACAAGTTGATTCAAAAGTTAATAAACCACCTTCAACAAAACCGTCTGAACTGCCCATGTGTACTATTATCAGCCTGCGTCCCTTTCCTGATGGTGGGTTTTAAACCAGTAGATGTTATTTACAAAAGCGTGCCTTTGACTTGTAACAGTTTCATCCTGCCAAAATTTATTTGGTGTATGACCCTCGTTGATCGATGTTTCATCAAGATAAAATATTTTTCTTTTTTGGTTTCTCATTTCCTTTATGATTCTTAGAAAATGTCTTCTCCATATGACAATATCGCTTCTTTCTAATAAAATAGACTTTCTGGGATTCTTTTTCCAGCGGAAGCCTATTTCTTTTAAAAGTTTCCATAACGTACTTTGACTCATTTCTGGGTAATCCTTATCATCTCGAACTGAGACAAGAACTTTATCCAATGTTGGAAATTCTTGTCTAAAGAAGAATTCATGCACTTTCCGTCGAAGTCCTTCTTTAAAATGATATTCTATTTGAAATTTTGGTTTCCCTGGAGCATTACGTGGGATTTGAAAACTACCACATTTGTCTTCTTTAATAACTCTTTAAATCGTAGATTTCCCAACACCAAGTGTACTGCTAACTAACTCAATGGTCTCATCAACACTTTCACATAAACGTTTGTCTGTAAATGATTTAAAACAATTAAATATTATTGTTTTTTCATTAACTGTTAAAGGACCAATTTTTCGGCGTTTACACGGCACTTCCAAATTTTCCATAACACTAGTATACACAATAAACTGCACCTTGCAACTGAAGTACCTACTTTTAGTGAACTGTTAAGAATTTTGAATACGCCACTTGGACCTTCCTACAAAATGGAAAAACCCACTATCACATTTTCTGTGGAATAAGTTTAGAAGGTAATTATCTAGTCAATTACTGTCGTAGATTCCTGGAATTAAAGAATTAAATGTTTGATTGTTGAAACCCTTACTTCGTGGAATGCACTCATTTCAGATAAAATAAAACGTTTTATTTTATCTAAAGAATTAAACTTTATTTTGCAAATAGGTAGGTA
Organism: Diabrotica balteata; assembly: GCA_918026665.1. Classification (NCBI taxonomy): domain Eukaryota; kingdom Metazoa; phylum Arthropoda; class Insecta; order Coleoptera; family Chrysomelidae; genus Diabrotica; species Diabrotica balteata. The sequence continues at coordinate 21,043,129 of OU898277.1, forward strand.
CTTATTAAACTTTAATTGGTTATATATAACCAATAAAATAAACATCTTACATTTCTTGCAAATTCATTAGTACCTGTTAACCTCCATCACTCCGACACTGGCAACCTTATTTAGGGATTAGTAACCCTCACAACTATTGTATTCTATTCTGCTCCAACCTTTATACCTGGTGGTCATACTCAATTTAAAATTGTTTTCCTATATACTTCTGTAAACTTGTTGACAAATATCTGTTTTTCATTGAGTCACCCGTATTAACAGTTTAGGGATTTGCATACATAATTTATTGTTTTATTACTCTCTCATACATAAAAATACACTATAACACTTAGTTTATTAGAGGCTTTATTTATTTAATTTATATATAATCTTACACTAATTTATTTTTCACTAACACTATTCTAATTTATATTTACTACATTTATTTCCCGCGTTACTATTTAAACTCAATTATTCTTTTTAGACTAACTGTTTACAATACAAATCCCTCTATATGTATTTAATAACCATCTTTCTTCTTAACCAGGACTACTGGGGAGATCCATGGGCTCGTAGAAGGTTCTATCACCCCGTCTTTCTTCATTTTCTGAACCATCGTTTCAGCTTCCCCTCTTTTCGCCTGTGGTAATCGTCGAGCTGTTTGACGAATTGGCTTAGCAATACCAGTATCAATTACAACTACAACTTAGGGCATGAGTCATATGTATCGTAACAATATGCACATAACTTGTCGACAACATCGAAGCCGTCTTTGGTCTGATTATATGTTGTCAATATGTCAGTTTTGTGGAAATCTCCAGTTTTAGCATCTATTGTGTCATCAAAATGTATACTTAAAACCAGAAGCACATTTCGCTTCTTCTTTATACAAAAAGAAACACGGGTACAATTTTTTTAAAAGCAAAAATACTTGACCTTTCAGGGCGATTTCCTTGTACAAATAAAGGAAGCAATTTTCTTTTATTCTTACGTAAAGTTCCTACAAACTTTTATGTCTATGATTTTCCAATAGCTTTTTTACTAAGGGAATACTCATAAAGGAATACTCATAAAGGAAATAAAAAAAGGAGATAGAACGGACCTAGAAAATTATAGACCTGCTTCAACAGCCTGTTGAACCACATATACAAGCTCTTCACTAGGGTAGTGACATCAAGATTGGAGAAAAAATTAGATTTCTACCAACCGAGAGAGCAGGCAGGATTCCGCTCAAATTATGGTACCAATGATCACCTCCACACAGTAAAGACACTTATTGAAAAATCTATAGAATATAACAAACCTCTTGTTCTCACTTTCATAGATTTTCATAAAGCGTTCGACACGATCGAATTAGACAGCCTTATAGAAGCAATGAATGACAGCAGGATTGACCATAGGTATAGTGAGCTTATTTATAATATTTACAAAAATGCCACTATGACTGTTAAAATAGACAATAAAACCCGACCAATAAAAATAAATCGTGGAATAAAGCAAGGAGATACATTGTCGGCATTAGAATATGCCTTTAAGATGATCAATTGGGACCACAGAGGAGTAACGATAGACGGCGAAAAGCTTAACCATCTCCGTTTCGGAGATGACATTGTCCTTATCACAGATAATTTAGGAGAAGCTACAGATATGTTAAACGAATTGGATTTTGCATAATCGAAGGTGGGTCTGAGAATGAACTTAACCAAAACTAAGTTTATGACAAATTTGGTCCCCAATAACCATTTGACTATTCAAGACAAAGTGGTAGAACTGGTGGAGAAATATACGTATTTGGGTCATGAAATAAGAATCAGCAGGGATAACCAAATATGTGAGATCCAAAGACCAATTACTTTAACATGGGCAGCCTTTGGAAAACTGCGAGACACACTTAGGGCCAACATACCAATCAGCCTCAAAAGAAAAGTGTTTTGACCAATGCGTATTACCGGTCATGACCTATGGGGCGGAAACTATGACTTTAACCAAGACCACGGCTTCGAAACTGAGAGTGGCACAGAGACGAATGGAACGGTCTATGCTGGGAGTGACGTTGAGGGACCGAATAAGAAACGAAGATCTGCGAAGAAGGACGAGTATTACGGATGTTGTGGAACGCATAGCGGAACTAAAATGGAACTGGGAAGGCCATGTAGCGAGAATGCACGATTCACGATGGACGAGCAAAATTACAAATTGGAGGCCAAGAGCAGACAAACGCAGTAGAGGAAGACCACCTACACGTTGGGCCGACGACATCAGGCGTATCACTAAAAATTGGCAACAAAGAGCACAAAATCGTGAGGAATGGAGGAGTTTAAGGGAGGCCTATGTCCAGCAGTGGACGTGATAAATAGAGGCTGGATGATGATGATGATGACTCATGAACGAATTATCTAACGTAATATATATTCAACGTTTACAACGGCTTTTGAATGTCATAAACAGAGAGGGAGATAGCTTGGGACTGTTACACGTGCACCAAATGTCGACATTAATATTCGTATCTATAACAAACATATAGAACCAGTACAAAGATTCCAGTATCTTGGTTGCTGGATAACAAACGATTTTGACCACGAGGTCGAAATACGTGGTCGTATAGATTATGCTAGGTCCGCATTTCAACGAATGAAAAAATTCCTAATAAACTCTACGATATCGTTGGATATCCAATACCAATTTGGAAAAACGTTTATTTATTCCATATTGCTGTATGGAGTGGAAACATGAACTCTCGGAATTACAAGTATGAGGCGTATAGAAAGCTTTAAGATGTAAGTGTTTCGAAGAGTGTTGAAGATCTCTTGGACAGAGCACGTGACCAACAACGAAGTGCTAAGAAGAATGGGTACTGAGAGAAAACTCCTAAATATTGTAAAAAACAAAGAAACGAGTTATCTAGGACATATTTACAGAGGAGAAAAATACAACTACCTACGACTTATAATGGAAGAAAAAGTGGAAGGAAGAAGAGGTCCAGGAAGAAGAAAATTCTCCTGGTTGAAGAATGTGAGAGACTGGACACACATTCGATACTAAGAACAGCTCAAGATAGAGAGCAATTTGCTGTAGTTATAGCCAACCTTCAGTAATGGAGAAGGAACCTTAAGAAGAAGAAAAATATTGGTTGATCGAGTCGATCAACAATAGAAGAAGCTGAAGTATTTACAAAAAACAGCCCTTCTGGCTGAAGCCCAACGTAAACTTCTAAATTCGCAGTATAGAACATATTGGCATCGCTCAAAGCAAAAATTTTATTGCCATCTTTGTTTGTTCTGCTGGGTATATATTGTCAAAAAAAACATCGCGCTCCAAAAGCTTCACAAGCTATACCCAGCTTTGGAATTGTCAACGAACGAATCAAATAACTGTCGAATTGCTGCTAGTTTATCTAACATTTTTCTCTGCTCACGGTAATTTTTTTATCAAACCTGACACATCTGAGAAGAAACTTAATCCGTTTTAGTGGCATCGTGAGCCGAGATATCCCAATTCCTTTACCGCAGCTTTCCGAAAAGTCTTCCAAATTGACAAAATGTGTTTGCGATCTATAAGAGGCTAATAAGAGCTTGAATTTCATCTATACTAGTAGGTCTAACGTCTCTACCACGAACAAATTGACTGGCCAAAGATTGCATAGACATATTTCTGCTTGCCACTAGAATATTCATAATTATCATCTATAAAAAACACTCCAAATATCGATAGTTAAGTTTTTAGTACCTCTTTTTGGTCCAGACATGCGCGTGTGTACTAATTATTGGTATCAAATAGGGGTTCTAATTAATTTTTTGTTAACAGGTTCTATTTTCTGTTTTACATTGTGCCATTGTACTTAGTAAACCCTTTTTTGTACCAATTTTGATATATGCATCAGCTGACATTTTACTGTCCTTCCACGTAGAAATTGGTTCAAGAGCGTTGTATATTTTGATGATTGATTTGCCCTGGAACTGAAAATGACCTTCATGCCTTCCACCCAACAGAAGACAGACAGAACTGATGATGTGCGAAAAGTAATGTCATGTACATCGAATGAGCAATAATGTGTGGGCCGTGGTCTATCTCATCGATAATAGAACGATTCTCTGGTACTCAAATGACGAATTGACAAAATTTGAAAATTACGTAACTCTGAAGTCAAGGTAGCGTTAGTCGAGGTATTACTGTATTCAAAATTGTTGATTTTTTTAAAGAGTAATGTAAAAAAAGCTTCCTCATAATTCTACACTTACCCCTAGAATAAATGAGTTTAAATCATTTTAACTATTGACTTCCTGCTTATAAGGTTGATGGGTTTTAACTTATTATTTTTTTTATTTATACTTACTATTGTTTGGGGAGGGGTGGTCATGACCCCCGTGCCCCTCCCCTTCTATCTGCCACTGTCACCAGACTTTATTGTTTCTACTCACAATAGATCTTTTGTACATATTTATTAAGAGAAAGATTGGAGTAAGCCCTTAGTATGTATACAACCAAATAATCAGAAAACCTTAACCTGACCGTTATGCTCGACTTTCCCCTACTTTTCGTGTGCTACATTTTTAATATTATAACAAATATGTATTTCTGACAATATTTTACAATAATATAAGAAAGCTTTTATTGTTATTAGATTTACGTTAACAGGTTATTATTCCAAATATATATCTATAAAAACTTAAAACAACCACATATTCAATAAGACGTTTTCTACTGCAGCCAATAAATCTACAGAAGACAGCTCAACCAAATGGAAATGAAGAGAGAGTTCCAATCAATAGAAGAAGTAGAAGAAAAAATAGAAGAAATCACAAGAAGAATTCAACGTGCCATGGAAGCCAACATCCCAAAATCCATGACGAACAACAGAGGCCTGGTCATCCCAGCAGAACTTCAGAACATCATCAAGGACAGAAACAAGGCCAGAAGAGCATTCCAAAGGACCAGAAGACAGGAATTCAAGAAATACGGAGACATCCTATCTGAAGAAATAAGAGTAAGACTGAGAAGTCTTACTGAAAATCAATGGCACAACAACATCAGAAGAACTGAAGAAAACCATGGAAATGTTTGGAAAATGTTGAAGGCAAGCAGAAGAGAGAAACAAAAGATGCCACAAATCATAGACAACGAGGGAACATACTACGAAATCCAAGGAAAAGTAGATGCAATATCAAGGAAGATGGCAGCCACACACAGACAAAACCAGGATATGTCGGATGCAAGAACAAGGAGGCAAGTCGAAGAAGAATACAACAGGATCAGAAGAAGAAACGAGTTCCAAATAGACGAGGAAGACCATACCAGCCCAAGCGAAGTTGCAAAAATCATCAGGAAGCTGAAAGGAAGCAGAGCACCAGGAAAAGAAGGAATCCACAACATCACCCTCAAGGAACTCCCGAAGAAGATCATAGTACAACTGTACTATATCTTCAAATACTGCCTAGAAAAAGGACATTTCCCGAACAACTGGAGACACGCCAAGATCATACCTCTACTGAAGCCAAGGAAAGATGGAAGAAGACCAGAAAGCTACAGACCCATATCACTCCTGGAATCGATGGGAAAAATTCTGGAAAAAAATCATCTACAACAGACTGATGAAACACACAGAAAAAAGAGGAATTATCCAAGAAGACCAGTACGGATTCAGAAAATTAAGAAACTGCGAACTCCGACTAGCAAGAATAATCAGCGAAGCGAAGATAAAATTCAACAGGAAACAGAAGACAGGATTAGCCATACTGGACATAGAAAAAGCATACGACACGGTTTGGAAGAATGCATTAATCTACAAGATGGACAAGGCTAGACTTCCGCACTATTTAATTAATATTTGTGATATTTATTTATCTAATAGAACTTTTCAAGTTTCAGCTGACCAAAAGATGTCAACGATCCAACAAATCCAGGAAAAAATGCCTCAGGGCAGCATTTTATCACCTATATTATATATAATTTTTGTTGCAGATCTTCCAACAGATCCTAGGACTTCCACAGCCCTGTATGCAGATGACACAGCAGTGTATGCATCCGGAAAAGACGAAAGAAGAATCATAGATGACATGGAGTACCACTTAGAAAAAATCACGGACTTCACGGAAAAATGGAAAATCAAAATCAACGCAGAAAAGACGCAGTTCATCATATTCACACAGGAAAAACGACCACCACAGAACGAGATCACAGTAGGAGGCAACAGAATTCAGGAATCAGAGACGGTCAAATACTTAGGTGTCCATCTCGACAGAAGACTCAACTTCCGGGTGCATACACAAAAAACAAAGGTAAAAGCAAATGCTGCTAAAAAACTAATACTTCCTTTCATTTTTAGGTCCAGTCCACTGTCAAAGGCGAAGAAGATACAGCTCTACCAAGCATATGTTAGGTCGGTGATTCTGTATGCTGTACCAGTCTGGAGCTCCATTGCGGAATCCAACTGGAGAAAGTTAGAAGCAACTGAGACCTCATGCTACCGAATCATCGACGGAACATCATGGGAGGATAGAGTTACCAACGCCACCATCAGGAATAGATTAGGATACACGCCACTGAGGGAGGTGGCCGAGAATAGAACCAGGTGGTTCTTCAACCAGGCCACAAGAAGACTACGAAAGACCAGGGATATCCTCGAGAAGAACAGGATCCAAAGGATACACCGAGCCACACATCGACTGATCGACCACATGATCAGCGACTAGAAGCCAGGCATGCAGGGAAGTAGGTACGTTTGCCGATACAGCACCTACAGAAGCAGACGAGGACACCACCCAGAAAAATCCAGGAACCGAGAGGAAGAAGATTCAAATGATGGCGGTGCAAGAGCAGAACGCAGAAGAAAGAAGGCTAAGATATCAATTTTAACATGTATTTTACAGTATGGCAATAAATGTTTTTATTCTTATTTTTATTTTTTATTTTTTATTATTATATGTATACAACCAAATAATCAGAAAACCTTAACCTGACCGTTATGCTCGACTTTCCCCTACTTTTCGTATGCTACATTTTTAATATTTTAACAAATATGTATTTCTGACAATATTTTACAATAATATAAGAAAGCTTTTATTATTATTAAATTTACGTTAACAGGTTATTATTCCAAATATATATCTATAAAAACTTAAAACAACCACATATTCAATAAGACGTTTTCTATGTAACTTCACTTCTACTGCAGTCAATAAATCTTTTAATGCCTCATAAACCACCAAAATCATGAAATTCCTGGAAATAGAAATTTGCAGGCAGAGCGTAGAAAGCCGAACTAGAGAACATTAACATTTTGGACCAAACCACATTGCCGTTATTTGGACAGGTAAAATCTATTAAATATGAATGGACTGAGTTGCAGAATTTGATTTACTTAGACATTGCTACATATGCGAGACGACTAGCCCTGAATTTTTAAGCAGAGTGAGGTCTGTATACTTTTACATTTTTTTTTTGTAATAAAAGATTCATAAACATTAATGTTTATTTTCTAAAACACTTTGAATGATAGAGTATCTAGAACACTAAACCAAAATAAAAATATTTTTTTAGGAATACTCTATAATTAGGAATATTATTTTTCTAGTTTGGATTTTCAGCTCAAAAATCGCAATCTTTTTAGGAAAGACATCTCTTGTAAACCATTTGTAGTATAAAAGACGTATATTAAAAATATTAAGATAAATATAGTAATATAAAATATTAGATTAACATTAGAAGTTTTATACGAAAATATTCTAGCGCAATATATAATTGTTTTAAATAGAAAACTAGGGCATACGTATTGGATAACGTGCGTGTATTATTTCAAAATACTTTCGCTACACTTCAAGTTTAACCTTGTAGATTCAGCAGTTTTATAAACCTATTTGGCCCAGTAACGAGTCAGTATGTAATATAATTCGAATGTTATAAAATAGTAAACAGAAAGCAATCCTAATAGTCGTAATTAGTTTGTAGTGTCCTTCTTCATGTACCATGTCCTTTCAGAACATTGGTTACCAACATAGCTATCTTAATTTTATTTATGGCCACTCTAAATAGCATGCGGTTCTTCAACCATGAGGTCCATGATGTTATTCTTTATCCTGGACTGCGTTTGCCTGCTATTTTTCCGTGTACGATATTTTGTAGCAACCTATATTTGCGACCTCTCATTACATGTTCGAAATACTCCAGCTTTCTCTGCTTGATGCTTTTTATGATCTCAGTAGTCTTGCTGAGACGTTCTAGTATTGTGGAGTTTCGAATCTTCTCCACTCAGGAAAATTCTTCTATATCACCAAATTTCGAAAGGCTCAAGGTGATATAGATCAACTTTATTCACAGTCCAGGACTCGACACCATAAAGTAAGACCGAGAACACGTAGCAGCGAAGTAGGCAGATCCTCAATGCCAATTTTAGGTCTCTGTTATATAACACCTTGGACATCCTTCTAAAAGCAGCTTTAGCCTGCTCTATCCTAGATCTAATTTCACCGTGACTGTCTGCGTTGCAATTTAATTACTGTCCAAGGTAAACGATTTTATCAACTTGCTGAAGTTTGGTATTATTTACATATATAGACGATTTTATATGCTGCTGTTTACTTATTACGAGTATTTTGGTTTTTCGTATGTTCAGATCCAGACCTGCCTCCCTACAACTCTTAACAACACTATCAAGTAGTGTTTGCAGATCTTCTTGACTAGAAGCTAGGAGTACTGTATCGTCCGCATATCGCAAATTATTCATGACTTCACCGTTCACAAGTATCCCCTCTTCTGTTTCAAAAAGTGCTTTCTGAAAATTCTTTCGGAGTAAACGTTAAAAAGCAGGGGTGACAAGAGGCATCCCTGCCGTACTCCTCTTTTAATATTGAGAGCCTATAATTCCACATTATTTATTAAAACTAATGTTGTTTGATTCCAATATATATTTGCAAGTATTCGAACATCTCTGTCGTCCAAGCCAATGTCTTTTAGATCTTCGATCAATATAAAATGCTTAACACTAGCAAATGCCTTTTGGAAGTCAATAAAACAACAGTATATGTCGTTACTGTAAACAATAGTATAAACCCGTTACGGAAACTAATCTGAGTATCATCCAGGTATTCCTCGCATTTATTGTAGAGACGACCATGTATTACCTTCAGAAAAATTTTCAATAAGTGGTTTAACAAACTGATGGTTCTATAATCATCGCAGGTTTTTGCTGTTGTCTTCTTAGGTAGAGTTATAAACAGAGAATTAGACCAACCATTAGGTAGTTGTCCGCTGGTATAAATGGTATTGAAAAACAAAGTTATAGCCTCTAAAACATTGCTATCATTTATAAGCTTGTATATTTCAGTTGGAATTTCATCAGAACCAGTCACTTTGCCATCTTTTGATGATTGTATGACTTTTATAACCCGAGAGCGTATTATTAGGGTTCCGTCGCAGTTAGTAATATCGGGAGGTGAACTACTCCTATCGTCTTCGAATAGGTTCGTGACGTAATTTTCCCATTCTTTAAGTTTGTCCTCTACTTTAAATATTACTTTACCATGTTCATCCTGTTTCAATGCAGTTTGTTTCTTTTTGAAGATACCAGCCGCTTCTTTCACTTTTTTATACATGTTAAACCTGTTGTATCTGTTTTCAAGTTCTTCAATGTCATGACACTGTTTGGCTAGATGTTGACTATTTGCCTCTCGTATTTTACGTCAAATTTCTTTTTGTATGCTGTTGTAAAGTTTATCGTTGTAAAGCCTGCTTTTTAGCTTTGACCTGCCTTGTAAATTTCTAATACAGATTTCTTTTACTGTTGTTACGATTTTATTTAAACCCTCATCGACGTTTTCACCAATATTTTCCCAAATTAAATATTCGTTCAGTTGTCTTTAAACTGATTCATTAACTTCCTAGTCTTGTAATTAGGCTGTATTAATATTTTTGCGAGACTTCTTTTTAATCACCTTTTTTAATTTTAATTGAGTTACAGCTACTACGGGATTGTGATTAGATCCAATGTCAGCACTTGGATAAGTTTTAACTGTTTTTGTTTCTAAATCGATTTTTTATTGGAATGAAGTCGATTTGGTTCCTAATAATTTTGTCCTCTGATTCTGCATTTGACGTCCAGGTATAAAGTTTTCTCGGTGGGAGTTTAGAGTAAGTATTTGATATAATGAAATCGTGTTCTTGACAAAACTGGAAGTCGATCTCCACGTTCGTTTCTGTTTCCCAAGCCATCATCCCTCACAATGTTCAAACAGCGTCCTTTGCCGACTTTAGCGTTAAAATCTCCGAGGACTATGGTATTTTCTGCTGCTTTGACAAGATCTAGAGCATTAGTAAGATCTTTGTAAAATACTTCTAATTTATATTCATCACTGGATGATATTGGGACATAGACCTCAATTACATTGGTAATGAACGGCTTTAAAACTAAATTTCACTAGCATTACTCTGTCAGATATGGGGACATAAGTTAATACTGATTAAGCTTGTGTTTTGCTACTATCATTGCAACTCCATTATAGTGATTGGCATCGGTATTTCCGGCATGGTACACTTGATAATTATCTACGTCACATACTCCTGATCCCGACCACCGCATTTCACTTATTCCGAGGATGCTGATTTGCATTCTTTTCATTTCTTTTATGGTAGGTATTATATATTTTACTTGACTCAAACATGCTTCTGACGTTCCATGTGGCTATTTTGCAAGGATTTCGCATATTAACGGTATGAGAGCCCCTGCAGTCCTCTTTTATCGGATCTTGGGTTCCGAGATCCATGAGCAGTGTTTTGACTTAAATTATTTACAGCAATGATAGTTGAAACTAGGAGTGCCAAATGGCCTTTAATGCAGTACTTCTCCTTTGCTTTCTGCATCCTTATGCCGTTGACTAATTTATAGTTTTATAGTTCTTCCGCCTTCGGAAATCCATTTCTTAATTCCAGGACACAAAAAAAATTAAATTACAGGATAACTAGATAGAAATGTAAGTTATCCAACAGTTTTTTTTTCGAAAATCCTATACGCGAACAATATATTTCAATTACCCATTCTAAATCAGATCTGAATTTGTTTGAAAAGTTAAGGAATATGCTGATCGATTTTCAGAATAAATTCTGTCCGAAAATAATAATGATTATTAGAATTTTTAAAGAGTCTAAATTCATCAAATCCACAACTATAGATCAGGATATGTAAATTATGACTATCCCAAACCAATTAAAATCTAATCTAATAATATTCCAATAACACCCCCGAACGCCGCCTTTGGAATCAATATAGACAGAAATCCACATGTTGGAGATCTTGCGCAGACTACACCCGCTACGAGCGAACGCGTGTTGAGTTGCCTATCCGCCGTAGAGCTTGACGCATTGTCTGTGGCTCTCGTTTCGCCGAAATGACGGTTCGAGTTTGATAAATGTCAAAACAATTGAGAAAAACAACGAAAATGTGCCGGAAAATAGTCTTTTTAACATTTGCGAACTTTTTCGTGCTGTGGGTAGGTGTAATGGTGGATTTTACCGACACTCAGCTGGTAATCAATGTCAGGAATCAGGTGAGTGAGTGAAAACATGTGTCCTAACCTAATTTTTTTGTGGGATTCGGTTTGTTTTTGTTGTTGTATTTGTTATTATTTAGCACTTACGTAACAACTATCATCTATCAGTGTCAATAGTGTATACATACATCTAAATAACTTTTTATTTTTAAAACAAAATATAAACATTTATCTATACTTTATCGTTTCTCTACAGCACTTGTTTGTTTTATTAGTTATTCAAATAATATTTAGAAACTACTTAAGTCAATTCTACATAAAGGCATTTGAGCTTTGAATACAGATCTTGACTAGAAGTTTAAATTTGATATTTATTTCGCTTTTGTTACTCGTGGATGAAATCGTTTTTATCTTATCCCATTTTTAATATTTAATAGAATTTACTTATACAATAACATCTATTATTGTTAATTGTACAATTACAAAGCAAATGAATCAAAATATTTTCATTTAATTTCTCTTTACTCAAAGTGATCACATGCGAAATATTTTTTATGATGTCTGTAGGTATCGTTCACGATCATTTGTGACTTCTATTTTTTGTCTCCTCTTCTTGTTCCTTGTGGTCTCCAAATACCTAATTGATATATTTTTATTTCAATATATATTGATAACTTTCGTCGTTGTCTGCACGAAATTGTATCATCGTTTTTTTCAGCGTAGCATTGATTGTTTAATCTCATAACATTCAACATTCCGATTTAATTTTTTTGGTAATATCCATTACCTACCCTGTTGCTATATTCCACTAATCTATTTCATATTATTCTTAATGTTCGTTTGATTTTCGTTGGTTCGTTAACCTTTTAATCTCGGAATACACATTTTCGCATTTTACCAGATTAAATAATATGTGTCGTGTAATGTATGCCAACTTGTTACAGAATTTTACCAAAACAATCTGACATACGCTATTTAAAGATTATCCGCGCGTCAAAAATTTTTTTTATTTAATACATTTATTTAAACTTCGTACACCGAGGTTCTTGTCATCGATACACCACTTGCGATGAATTCGTTTTTAGTTATCATATATTTACTGTAAGCTGGTTTATCAATTTCTCATAGTAAATAGTTTTTTCCGCAAATCGCCAGGAAATTTTGACATTCCTGTCAAAATTTCTTGAAGAAAAAGTCAGGACTTCCTTAATGTAAGGAAATGTCATTTCCTTACTGTAAGGAAATGATATTTCCGTACAGTTGTTAGTGTTCTACATAAATGATAGAAAACACATTGCTTATAAGGAATTAATTTATATTTTGAAAACATCAAGTCATTGCTGAATACATTTTTAAGATCAATTTGTTATATTTACAGTAATTTGACAGTTAGTACAATTATTGAACATTGGCGGAACACTCTTAGAACTATGAGAAACATTTTGGACAACATGCAGGGTGGAAGTGTCATTTTGTTGAATATTTTGTACTGTGAAAATTTTATTTGCCACCTCAACCTTATTGTTAAGCGATTCTTCGATATATCCTTCAGCAACGTTTGATGACTTCCATCCGCCATGCCTCTTTAAACTAGTTATGTCGGCACCAGAGTCAACCAATATTGTTGCAGAAGACCGACGAAAGCAGTGACCAGTATATTCTGTCGGATTTACCAAGTTCAAATAAGTATCAATTATTTTGGGCATTTTTCTAAATTGATGAATTCCTACCACTTGTCTACAACCCTTTCCGCTTTGATATTTAAAGAAAAATCGGTCACTGTTCATATATTCTGGTCTTAACGAAACATACTTTGGTTGAAAATGATCTTGGTTTGTTGGTTTTCGAATCAGGTATGCTGATTAAAAGCTTAGATTCTAAGTCTTCTATATCGTGTACAGTCATTCGGACTAACTCATCCATTCTACAGGCCCCAGAAATACCAAATATTACAGCTACCTAAAAAATAAATAAAGCTATAATCTAAATAGAAATTGTAAAACCTTGTAAATTACCTTAATCATTAAATTTTCTTTATCTGGAGCTTCCTGGATAAATTTTTCAATTTCTTCCTTCGTTAAAATCTTAGATTTCTTTGCCCTATAACCTTGAGCTTGCCGTTTCAATAAAGAACGAAGTTTTGAGTATGTAGATATATCTACATTGTGTTTAAGTGCAAGGGTTGACTTCAGCATTGAATAATTGGCCCATAATGTTGAAGATTTCATCTTTAAACAAAGTTCTAGGAAGTATGCCATTACAACATTTTCTGAGAAAGAACTCGTATTTTTACTCATGCGATAATCCATAAGACGTCTGTATGCATTTTCGTACTTTTCTCTTGATTTCTTTGGCAATAATTCTAATGAAGCAGTATTCACTGCCTCAACCAGCTCTGGAGGAGTCCCAGGAATGGAAATTTCATCATCACTTATCATTTTACTTTCGAGAACACCAGCAATTAAATTTATAAGCGTCAAGTTTGACAATTCAACCTCAATACGTTTCCATAGTAACCCAAGTAATTTTATTAGGAATTTCAAAGCACCATTTATTTGGGAATTAAATTATCGCGTTTTTTTTTAATCAATCAATATCTGTCGAATTTTAAACGATTTGCGGAAAAATAGTATGTGTACCTCGTAGGAAAAGCCACATTCCTGGACTCTGTGTTGCTAAGTCTCGGCTTGCGCCTCGACTTAGCAATCTTCACAGTCGTCCAGGAATATGAAGCTTTTCCTACCCGGTAAACAATGTACTATTATTTTTATTCGTGTTCTATGGTATTATGCTAGAATATTCTGGAAGCTATCAAGGTAGTTGAGATCATCTCTACTATGGTTGTGGCCTCAGAAGTTAGTTTTTGTAAGCATTTTTGAAGCAAAGCTTCTATACCTACTGGCGTTGCATTACTTTTTTCTGTACCTTTAGTAAAATGTTGAGGCGTGCTCATCGAGCAAAAAGACAAAAGAGGGAATCTTATCCTTATGAAAAGGATACCAAAAAAGTGGCCTCTGAAGGCGGACATATCCGGAAATGCGAATGCGCCAAATTTAAATTTTCCGACACTTATTAACAGTAGCTATATAATAATAGTAGTAGCTAATATTTTTCAGAATGTGTCTTAGACGAGAAGTTTTTAATTAATTATTAAAGGTAATAGTCTAAAATGCGACACAATTGTTAAAAAACTTCAATATAAATAGAAATAAACAAGATTTCATGTGACATTTGGGACAAACAATAACATAACCCAACTAAATTTGATGTCAAACAAGGAGAGAGACTCTCTTTTCTTGTTTAATGTGGCCTCTAAAGATCGCACTTCCTGTCTAACAATATTTTGCCCCCACTACCTTTACATTCCCTCTTTTGTTTTTTTGCTCGATGGGCGAGCTTCACGGAACTAGTGCCACAAGATGAAGTCGTCACGGAACTAGCTCGACAAGATGGCGTCGTCACGGAACTAGCGCCAAAATATGGCTTCGTCACAAAACTAGCGCCGAAGTGAAAATCGAAACGTCAAAAATAACATTATTTTTAAATTTATATTGCGGCTTATTCCCAACGAAAATAGTAATTGAAACGACTCTCGTTTTAAAAAAGTTATTATAGTTTTAGGTTTTGTATGTTTGAAATAAATAGAAATAGAGCGACGACATGCTTGCGTTTTTTGCTGAATTTAATTAGATTTAACTCTATTTTTATAAAGTTCTTTTACAATACATAATAAAAGAAGATGATAGTGGCATTTTTATCCTGGAATTGGGTTACGCACAAGATCTACAATATACTTTTATGGATGTACGTATCTAATATACACGTGCATAATGATGGATCATCATATGTATATTCCTTCATAGAATCTACATAAATGTAAAACTGGAGCAAGTAGTGTTGCTTCATTCATCTTTGACTGTATTCACAATAAATTAGCAGATTATCCTAATATTAAGCATATTGTTTTTCTATCAGATGCAGCTGGAGGCCAAAATAAAAATCAGACTTGTTACGGTTTTGCTCTTGGATATCAAAACCATATAGAGTCGAAGTGACACATATGTAACCTGTTCGTGGATACTCCTTTAGTCGGTGCGACAGAAATTTTGGGGTTTTAAGACAGGCCTTGTCGAGTAACACAAAGTCTACATAAAAAAAATCGTACAGTGCAGACAAACTCCTCCTCCTTTCTGCCTCAAACATGACTCTATAATACTTATATGACTGGGATACAGCACTTCTCCCTTATTTTTTGAAGAAGCTTAATAAAGATTGTGAGTTTAAAATACAACAGTATCGCGTACTGAAGTATAAACCTTGTGGGACACTGGCTGCTTGACTAAACCTACCACTTTGAAATGTATACCTTTTACATGCAAATGTATATGCAAAAACATTGCCACTTAACCTTTTTAAAAGTTTGACCGTTATCAACTTTGAACAACACTGCATTTTTATCTATAATCATAATGGAATATTTCCTATTATAATACAACACTTATCAAAATTCTCAAGAAGGAATTAATTCTTACTGATCAAAATGCCTTATAATCCTGCACCATTGTTCTTATCCTTGTTCTTACACATTGACACATTATCAACTGACCTATTCAGGGTAGCTTCTTTGAATTAAATGTAAAAAAGTAAATGTTAACAAAAAA
This sequence comes from Diabrotica balteata, assembly GCA_918026665.1. Classification (NCBI taxonomy): domain Eukaryota; kingdom Metazoa; phylum Arthropoda; class Insecta; order Coleoptera; family Chrysomelidae; genus Diabrotica; species Diabrotica balteata. The sequence goes on from OU898277.1 coordinate 21,059,246, forward strand.
CGATTTCTTTATTCAGGTTTTGTAGCAATTATTATAAACATTCTGGTCGTCAAAGTTAAACCTTTATCTTCAGGGTTAATACGTCTCAAACATTTGCTGTTTTGCACCTCATTTAAATAACATTCTGTGTATTCTTCCATATCTTCTTTGGAAACAGTAGCCATAGCTGGATTTACAGAAATGCACAGATCTGCAAATTACAATAAATTGTCAAAAAAAAAAGGCAAAAAAGTATTTTTGAAGTGTGTATATTTTTAATAATTCATAGCATTTTCGGCTTTACAAAGCCATTACCGGAGCTATGGTCAATTTATAAATACCACTACAATAGAGAGATCTCATTTCCTTATATGTTGAAATATTGATTTTTTATTTAATTACTTAGTTGTTAAAATTCTTAAAAAAACATAAAAAACCGACAGTGGACTTCACAGACACATTAAAAAATTGAAAAATGTTTTGTCATGGTACGGGTGTAAGAATCCGACCATTGTTTGCTGTGAGGAAGTAGACAGAATAGCTATTCTGACCATGAATGACCTAATGACCAGCTAACTTGTCTAAATGCCCTAATTGAAAAAAACTATAGAGTACAACCGGCCACTTGTTCAAGTATTTGTTGACTATAAAAAAGCCTTTGACACTATCGAGATGGTAGCTATCTTAAGAGCTTTGAGAGATTGTAGAATCGACTACCGATATACCAGCATTATTCAACATATATATGCAAATGCCACAACAGCAATAAACCTCCACACCTCTACTCAAAAAATAAAACTAAAAAGGCGAGTTAGACAAGGAGACAACATGTCACCAAAACTATTCAATGCCGTAATGCAGCATGCATTCCAGATGTTAGAATGGGAAAACAGAGGTTTGAGTGTCGATGGTGAAAGGCTGAACCACGACTTAAAGGAGGCCAACGAAATGCTACAAGATTTACAACGAGTCTCCCAAAAAGTAGGGCTGGAAATAAACTTTGCGAAAACTAAAATGATGACCAACTTAGTACCTAGTGGACCATTGAAACTAGAAAATTGGCATATTGAAACGGTTGACAAATACATGTATCTGGGCCACGAAATACAAATAAGTAGAGACAACCAAACATGCGAATTACCTAGAAGAATAGCTTTAGGATGGGCAGCCTATGGCAAACTAAAAGACGTGTTTAAGGAAAACATCCCAATAAAGCTAAAGAGAAAAGCATTTAACCAGTGCGTACTTCCGGTGCTCACTTATGGAACTGAAACACTGACATTGACTAAAGCATCAATAAAAAAGTTACAAGTAGCACAACGAAAAATGGAAAGATCTATGCTTGGCGTAACTTTGAGAGACCGAATACGAAATGATGAGATACGGCGAAGAACTGGAGTGGAAGACGTCCTAAAACGGATTACGAAGTTGAAATGGAAATGGTCAGGACACGTCGCAAGACAGAGAGACAACAGATGGACAAAGAAGATTTTAGAATTGCGGCCAAGGGCAGATAAGCGAAATCGTGGAAGACCACCTACCAGATGGACGGACGACATTAAAAGAATAGTGACAAACTGGATCGCAGCTGCACAGGACAGAGAAGAGTGGAGACATCTTGAGGAGGTCTATGTTCGACAGTGGACAAATATGGCTGTGTGATGATGATGATGTATTAGAAAATAAAAGCTGAAACTATTATAGTGGTTAATAAACATTGTCGTACATTTTATATGCTGATGCTAACAGAGTATTGCCTATAATAGTTCTGATACTTCAGTTGATCACCCTTTTTAAGCAATGGACATAGTATTTCCTTTAGCCACTCTTCTGGTACCAATTCATTCTGCCATATAAGCACTATTAGTTTATGGATTCACACTTCTCTTGTGAAGTGAAGACCCACACTTTGTAGTTGACATTGTAGATTTTGTTGATTGTCTGTGTTGTAATCTCCTTCAATATCGTTTATATTTAGATGTTCTCTGAAATGTTGTGCTCATCTGTTAAGAACTGAGTTTTTTACAAATTAAAAAAAATAAAATCATAATTTTTTTTTGAAATTTCTAGCGGGAGAACGAAGAAGAAAAAAATTTTACTTGCCACTCAGATGGATTAAACAAGAATTGATGGTCTTCTTCTTAGAGTGCCATATCCCTACGGAACGTCGGCGACTACCATGCTTATAATATTGTTATACTGATCTCGGTCTTGTGCTACGTGTAGCAATTGGTCCGCTGTCAAACCTGTCCACTGCCGTAAATTCCTCAACCAAGAGAGTTTCTTCCGTCCTATCCATTTCTTTCCTTCGATTTTACCGTTGAGAATTAGCCGAAGGATCTCATATCTTGGTCCTCTGATTATATGTCCAAGATATTCTAGATTACGCCTCTTAATAATATTTAATATGATGTCCCATTCTTCGAAGAACTTCTTCGTTTCTGATTCTGCTAGTCCATGGAATTTTTAGTATCCTTCGATACAACTACATTTCAAACGCCTCGATTTTATTCATGATATCGGCGTTTAAAGTCCAAGTTTCACATCCATACAAAAGTACAGACCACACGTAACATCTTGTAAACTTTTCACGGATTTATAAATTTAATGAGTTATTGGGTAATAGAGGCTTGAATTTTTGAAATGAGTTTCTTGCCTGTTCAATTCTACATCGAATTTTGAAGGATGGATCTAGATTTTGGGTAATCCAACATCCAAGGTTTTTGAATCTCTGAACTCTCTGCAGCGGTTGTTGGTTTAATATCAGTTGGGTTGCGCCGATATCCACTTTACTGGTCACCATGTATTTAGTTTTATCGATATTTATCGACAGTCCCCAATTTGTGCATTCCATGTCAACTCTATTGATTAGCTCCTGCAGATCGTCGATGTTTTCAGCTAGAATCACAGTATCGTCGGCGTACCGTATATTGTTTATTATTTCTCCTCCTATGATAATTCCTTTTTGATCTTTTAAAGCTTCCCTAAATAGATTCTCAGAATAGACGTTAAAGAGGGTGGGAGATAGTATACAGCCTTGTCTTACGCCTCGTTCAATACTGATTGGCTTTGATTCTCTGTTGTTGGTATTTATAATGGCCGTTTAGTTCCAGTAAAGTTTGGCAATAAGTTTGATGTCTTTCTCATCTAGTTGGATGCTCTGCAAGGCGGTAATTAGTTTGGTATGCTGAACGCAATCAAATGCCTTTTCAAAATCAATGAAGCACATATATACGGGTTTTCTTACCTCCCAACATCGTTGAAGGAGTGTTTGCATAGAAAATAGTGCTTCTCTAGTTCCAAGGCATCCGGAGCCCGAACTGCTCTTGACTAATTATTTCTTCGCACTTGTTGTTAATTCGGTTTAGAAGAATATGCAACAGTATTTTAACGGCATGGCTCATTAAACTAATGAGTCTATAATCGCTACATTTCTTAACGTTTGGTTTCTTAGGTAGAGGAATAAAGATCGATTTTAACCAGTCCGATGGAATTTCACTGGTATCATATATTTGATTGAAAAGTACAGTGAGTTCTGTATTGATGTTCTGTGAATTGATGGTGAACACGGGAATAATCATATTTCTCACCCATTACATCAGCCTCAGCAGTAAAAATTTTCCGGGGATAAGACTGTTTCAGCTAGCCTAATTCGTTTCAAAATTACTATGGTCGAAATAGAGAAAACAATTGGAGAGGAAGACAGTATTTTCGTAGAAGCATCTACCAATGTAAACAACAATCATTATTGTGCTTATTTGTCAGTACTTATAGCAACTTATCAGATTTACAGACAAACTATTTAAAAAGGAGTAGAAGGTTGCTTTTATTCGATACAATTTAGACAGTACAAACAAACACTCAATGTATGTCTTTTCGTTTGGAATTCAAATGTTTCTCTTTCGGATATTTATAAGGCGTAAATTAAAACCTTATACAGTATGATAAAAAAAACTGCTACGATCCAATCTAAACTCCTTTCATCTCTGCACTTTTTATCGGTCTCTTTATTAAACGCCCGTCAAAACGAGGTCTAACACGCTGAGCATTATTGAAAAGGCCCATGACCCAAGCTATTTACCGAGTATTCCGATATATACGATAGGATAACTTTTTAATAAACTAATCGATCGATATGAAACAGTAAATTAGAAGCATTAAATAACTTGATAAAGTCGAATTGCGAAACTCCTCACTGTAGTTTTCTTGGTACACAAATAGCTATAAATACCATCTTCTTCGATCCCTATGGACTTGTTGTCGAAACTTTATTTCACCGGAATAAAACTTTTCGTTCAATTACTATCAACTTTAATAAAAGCAACTTAAGTTTTAAGATATATACTTTCGGCCGATCGTTTTTACTACAACTTGAAATAGAAACTTGTGAGTTCGTTGTAAGCTCAAAACCCTCTATTTTTTATACTCAATTTTAAAACTCTCCAAACTTGAAAATGTTGAAACAACTACATAAATTGAATCTAGTCGCAGTCACAAAAGAATTGCATTTATAAAATACCTTGTTAATGCGATCAGTTTTATTTAGGTGAATCATCAAGGCCATTAAATATTAGAATAAGTGAACATCAATCTTATATTAAAAATAGAGAATTTGATAGATCTCAAATCTGTAAACACGCATGGGATAATGAACATAGGGTTCAATGGAATAATTCAAATGTAGTCCTAAAAGAAACGGATGGTAAAAAAGAAAAATTAAAGAAGCGGCTCTAATTATGCTAAATGAGGCCAATTGTGTCGCAAATTCCTCGGCAGAATGTAGTAGGATCTGGTTACCAATATTGAAAGAGGAAGTTATTAATAAGAAAATACCAGTATTAGTAAGTCAGTAACATATAGAGGATACATCGTTTATGTTTTTTAAATAACGTAACATATAAAATCAGAATTTTGATGGTTGTTGAAGGTAAACTAAATTCACGAACAAATACTTACAATGTCGGGATAGTATTATGAGGTTTTTTTCCTGGTTTTTCCCTCATAATTTACTATGGAATCACTAACAGGAGAATTTTACTGTCATCATGTCAAGTGTTTGTCTTTTTAAAGACGAATTACAAGCTATGATTTTTTTCTGACGGATATTCTCAAGTTAAAGTTGATTTCATGTAATCGAATGAACTATCTTATAAGTAAAGTCGTTCCAGGAGCGCAACTCAACAATATTGGCAATATCATTTTAAAGTCGTCTACTTTAAAATGCATAATGTGTGTCTGAATTGGCAATTCAAATGAGTCAGATAAAATTAAATTATTAGAAGAATTTTTCACTATGTAACAAAAAACAAAATTTGTTTAATTTATTGTTTGAGAACGATTTCCGAAGTGGAAATTGAAACGTCAATAAACGTATTTTTATCTTTAATTATGGCTTATTCCCAGTTTAATAGTAATTAACACCCACTCAAAGTTCTGTTTCAAAAATCTACTTCAGGAACGTCCTTGATGGTATAAAGAGTGACAATGTCTTTAAGGTTCCGTGGAGCATGGAGTCCAATATATACATTGTCGTTCACTCAATTCTCTTGAGTGTCAAATAACCGAGAAGTCTATGTAATAACGGAATTAATCAATGTCCTGACATTATGTCGAAATGTGGTTACACAGCCAAATAAAGAGATCAATCAACAGCTGAATCAGCAGATTGTCGCAACTACACAATGAAGAAAATATTTTCATTTTATAAGCGTCAATAAAAAACTCAAAATTCCGTCTGGATGAACAAGCATGAACTGAAATACAAAGCAAATGTTTAACTTGCATGGTATGGAACAGGAATGATAACACAGCCCAAAAAAATTTAAACATTTGGTGCTTAAAAAAAAATGGAATTTTAAATATATTTGATGCTCTGATTTCAACTGTGACTTCTTTTTCATAGTATTTTATTTTGAATCGGTGGTATAATTTTAACTTCGCGCGAAAAGGTATATACACAAAGGCACCTGGAAATCACCAGACGGACTTAGAGTTAATATGCTAGATCATTCTATTGTAGACTGAACACACCAATTCAATATAATAAACTTTCGCACCAGAATAGGAGCAAATACGGGTTCTGAGCACTACTGTATCGAAAGTAGGGTAAGGGCCAGAATTTTAAAAGTTTATAAAAGGAAATAGGGCCTAAACATGAACGATACACTATAGAAGGACATAAAAATACAAACAAAAATATAGATTATAAACAAAATATAAACATCAAACTAGAAAACAGACCAAAACATGAAGACATAAATGATGAGTGGGAAGCATACAGAAACATCATGAAAGAAGCAGCTGAAGAAATACTAGGCATGAAAGGTAAACAAAGAAGAAAAAGAACGAATGACTGTTTTGACGAATAACACTAAATTATAATCGAGAGAAAAAACGAAGTATATTTAATGATGCAATAGGGGTACAGAACCTGACAAGCAGAGGAGTAGTATAAATAACTACGTAAGGACGAAAAGAAATCCACCGCAGAAAGAAGAGAGAGACTATGAACAAAGAACTTCAAGAACTAAAAGTTCTGGGTAAGCCAAAAGAGATGAGAAAATTTTACCAGAAACTAAACGAAAACAAAAAGGAATTCAAACAAAAGAAGTAAAGAGATAAAGAGGGTAATATATTGATAGAACAGTAAGAAAAACTAAGAAGATGAAACTCCTAAATGAGATCGACAATGTTTTAGATTATATTGATAAATTAGATGTTTGTTTGTAATATTCCATTTATCGGTTTTTAAAAAAATATGCTTTTATTTATGTGTTCTTAATATGCCATATGGTAAATAAAAAATAAATTCTCCGCCTTTGATACGCTTCTTGGTAAAACTTATAATGACAACTAAATTATAAAATAACTTATTCTCATTTCATTATTTCTTTGCTGGAGTAGGTATAGTACTTATAGTTTATTTTTATGAACGAGCGAGTAATTAGCATAATTTTAACTGGTACCTTCGACCACTCCATGGGCGTGCTCAAGATTAATTGAAAAATTACTTTGAATAATTGTAAAAAATAAATGAATTATTTCAGTGTTATAAAGTTTTATGTGTATGTAAACAAAAGTGACCTCTTTTATCACACACTATATTAGAACTGACTGGCCTACATTAAAAAGGGTTTTAAAAAATTCACATTTTTTTTAATTTTTAAAAATTACAAAAGAGAAAAAGAGTTTTTAAAACCGTCTAAGGTATGTTAAATAGATGAATAAAAATATTAATATAAAACTTACAGCTACTTGTTACAAATCCAAATCAGATTCAAAAGATGAACTTTCAGAACCAAGATTTATAATAACTGGCTCCATCATTTTATCGGTAATATTGTCCAGCTTCCACATTTTTTCCCCTTCTTTAATAGCGTGATTTACTGCCTTTTCCCAGTTTTCAGGTTTTACATTATTTACGGCCTCCAAAAACAACTGTTTAACATCATGAATTTTAAAAGTGGTATTTTTTCTTGAAACTTCACTCTTTACAAAAGCGTGCCTTTGACTTGTAACAGTTTCATCCTGCCAAAATTTATTTGGTGTATGACCCTCGTTGATCCATGTTTCATCAAGATAAAATATTTTTCTTTTTTGGTTTCTCATTTCCTTTATGGTTCTTAGAAAATGTCTTCTCCATATGACAATATCGCTTCTTTCTAATAAAATAGACTTTCTGGAATTCTTTTTCCAGTGGAAGCATATTTCTTTTAAAAGTTTCCATAACGTACTTGGACTCATTTCTGGGTAATCCTTATTATCTCGAACTGAGACAAGAACTTTATCCAATGTTGGAAATTCTTGTCTAAAGAAGAATTCATGCACTTTCCGTCGAAGTCCTTCTTTAAAATGATATTCTATTTGAAATTTTGGTTTCCCTGGAGCATTACGTGGCATTTGAAAACTACTACATTTCTCTTCTTTAATAACTCTGTAAATCGTAGATTTCCCAACACCAAGTGTACTGCTAACTAACTCAACGGTCTCATCAACACTTTCACATAAAGGTTTGTCTGTAAATGATTTAAAACAATTAAATATTAATGTTTTTTCATTAACTGTTAAAGGACCAATTTTTCGTCGTTTACACGGCACTTCCAAATTTTCCATAATACTAGTATACACAATAAACTGCACCTTGCAACTGAAGTACCTACTTTTAGTGAACTGTTAAGAATTTTGGACCTTGGACCTTCCTACAAAATGGAAAAACCCACTATCACATTTTCTGTGGAATAAGTTTAGAAGGTAATTATCTAGTCAATTACTGTCGTAGATTCCTGGAATTAAAGAATTAAATGTTTGATTGTTGAAACCCTTACTTCGTGGAATGCACTCATTTCAGATAAAATAAAATGTTTTATTTTATCTAAAGAATTAAACTTTATTTTGCAAATAGGTAGGTACTTAATAAACTTTTATTGGTTATATATAACCAATAAACTAAACATCTTACATTTCTTGCAAATTCATTAGTACCTGTTAACCTCCATCACTCCGACACTGGCAACCTTATTTAGGGATTAGTAACCCTTACAACTATTGTATTCTATTCTGCTCCAACCTTTATACCTGGTGGTCATACTCAATTTAAAATTGTTTTCCTATATACTTCTGTAAACTTGTTGACAAATATCTGTTTTTCATTGAGTCACCCGTATCAACAGTTTAGGGATTTGCATACATAATTTATTGTTTTATTACTCTCTCATACATAAAAATACACTATAGATGTATTGTAAATGTATGTATATATTTTAAGAATGAAAAAGGTACATATTATGGAGGATAACCGCAAAGAAGTTGTACTTTATGGTTGCCTTTTTTTCATCTTTTTCGCGAATACTCTTTTTACCTTAGTTTTATACTATTCACCCGCATAAAAAATAATAAAAACTTACTTTTCCATACGGATTCATTTTCATCAAACATATGACTTTCCGTTACAACATCAAATATGTAATCTTTGAATCCAGCTTCTGCTAAATCTTTTTCATATTCACTTTTCGGATCAGCTTTGTAGTAATAAGCCGATGTGTGATCTCCGTACTTTTTCCATTTAAGGTGCTCGGCCAATTTGGCGAAAGCCTCATCCACGGGCTTATGGTCGAAACATGATACGAATACTTGACCTCCCGGTTTCAGCATCTTATAGATGTTCTTAAACGCTTGGCTAAAAAAAAATATTTTAAAAGTTTACACATGTACACAGTTTATTTTAATCGTTTTATTATTGCTGAACTTGTTATTTGAATTGTTGTTTGGTGAATCGATAAATTTGTTGTTTCTTGAAGAAATATTGTATAGTTTCCTTTTTACTGGAAAATTACTTAATGAGGATCTAATCATCTATAAAATTATTACCACGGAAACATATTTACAGTATTGTAAAATGCTGAAATTGAATATTTATTATATTACCCGGATATAATCAGTTAATAGTTATTTATTGTACAAGACGATAAAATTGAACTTTATCTTCGAGAGCGTTTTTTTAGCGTCGAGACGTCAGTCGACACGCTAATTATGCTCGAGAAGATAATGCGATTTTATCGTCGTGTGCAATACAACATTTTTTTTCTATAGCAAGACTTCAAGTTTAGGTGAAAAATAGAATTTAAGAGAAAATTGTAATTTTTAGCACAAAAATCGCAATTGTGTTGCTCCGTTGCTAGGGATATGAATTACTTTGTCAACACATGTCAAACAAATGTTACAGAAAATCAATCCAGTACCTCGAATCAAGTGTTTAAGCAAACGAGTACAAGTTGTGATGCTTCAAAAATAGATATTTCTAATGATGTTAATTGGAAAATTTCAGTTGTTTTTAATCCTTAATGTGCTTGAATTTGTAAATTTTATTGAATAAAAAAAAGTTAAAATATTTTATCTACTCTTGCTGTTATAGTGTCACTTTATCTACCCTTGCGGTTAAAGTGATACTTTATTTACTCAAAACAGTTGTTACAGCAACACTTTAACATTAGCTATGCAAAAAACTCTCTTAAACCATGTTAATGCATGTTTCAATAATGAGTTTTTTATGTTAACTAATTTTATCAATTAACCATTTTCAGTTGTCTATTAATTTGCCCTTGTTTCCCGTTAGATCAGTTTTCTTCATCTTTTTTAATAAACGATATATTTTTAAGTAAAAACATCTGGCAAGGCCCTAGAACTATAATAATGTGGAGAGTGGGCGTGCGCATTCTTCTTTGGAGAACAATTTTTGAATTTGGAATTCTAAAACCGCACTGTACATTTATACTTTGAGATACCGGACTGACATATCCGCCAAATGAAAAACGTATTCCTAATCAAACGCAGAGAGAAGATAAAACCTAGCCTCAAAAAAACTTAAAGATCCAGTAGTACAGGAAGAGATAGAGTGAAGAGATAAAGCGGCCGGTGAGGACAAAATACTGGCGGAACTGCTAAAAGAAGGAGGAGACACGATAAAAAAAATGCTAAACATACTGTTCAACAAATGTCTGTTTGAAGGTAAAATACCTAAACAATGGAGAAATGCCAACACAATCTTAATACATAAGAAAGGAGACCGAACAGACCTAAACAACTACCGTCCTATTTCCCTTTTGTCACAACTATATAAAACCTTCACAAGAATAATAAACAATCGACTAACCTATAAACTTGATAACTACCAACCAGTGGAACAGGCCGGATTCAGGAAAGGATACAGCACAATCGACCATCTACATGCGCTTAAAATCTTAATTGAGAAAACCAATGAATACAACCTTCCGCTGTACTTAGCATTCGTAGATTATGAAAAGGCTTTCGACAGCATTGAACACTAGGCGGTTGAAGAAGCTCTGGTCAATAGTAGAATAGATTCAAGATACCGACAATTGATACATGATATTTACCAAAACGCAACCATGACCGTAATTCTGGACGACAAATTAATAACGGATAATATAAAAGTTAAACGAGGAGTCTGACAAGGCGATATAATTTCACCTAAATTGTTTACCTTGACCCTCGAAGACATAATAAGATCAACAGATTGGGAAAACAGAGGAATATGTATTAACGGAAAATACCTAAAACACCTTAGATATGCGGATGATATACTCCTGATCTCCTCGGAACGACAAGAACTGGAATTAATGCTGAATGAATTTCATGAAAAATCACTGCAAAAAGGCCTAAAAATTAACTTCAACAAAACAAAAGTAATGACAAACACGGAAGACCAAGACGCAATAAAAATAAAAACAGAAAAAATAGAACAGGTAAATGAGTATATCTATCTAGGACAAGCAATCAGAGCTAACAGAGAAAATCAAACAGCCGAAATATCGAGACGAGTAAGAATGGGATGGGCAGCGTTCGGCAAACTTTCTTACGTTCTAAAAAATCAAACAATCCCTCTATACTTACGAAGCAAGGTATATAACTCCTGTATAATACCGGTGCTCACCTACCGAGCACAGACATGGACATTTACACAGGCCAATTTGGATAGGATAAGGAAGGCATAAAGAGCGATGGAGAGACAAATGTTGGGTGTATCACTTAGAGATAGAAAACGTAACCAGTGGATCAGAACCAGAACAAAGACAGTAGACGAGATAGAACAAGCAGCAAAACTGAAATGGAAATAGGCTGGACACAATGAACATCTCCAAGACGGACGATGGCACAATTTCATTGGAAAGTGGCGTCCATACAATGCAAAGAGATCAAGAGGCAGACCACAGATGAGGTGGAAAGATGATATCAGGAAACAAGGAGGAAAAAAGATAGTAGTTATTTGCTTTATATAGTTATAGCCAACCTTCAGTAATGGAGAGGGCACCTTAGGATTTCTAATTTGGCATTCTGTGGAATGCATAAGCACTAAAATTCAAATTTTACCGGTAACATAGGATTATAATAACAGTATTCAAGAAAAACTTACAATATAAATATAGATCAAATACAAATTATATAGAACAAAAAGAATCTTTCAAGATACTTACTTAGGATCATGTACGTTATGCATCGCAAAAATTCCAAATATGTGATCGAACCTGTTTTCAAACTCAGACGGCAAGTGCTTATTAGCGATATCTTCAACGACAAATTGTACCCTTGGAATATTAATCTTGGATTGAACAAAATCTATCATTTGCTTAGAAATATCCAACACCACAAACTCCTTGTAGTCTCCCGGCAAAATCGGCTGCAGACAGTTCGCCGAACACTTTCCGTCTCCAATACTAAACTCCAATATGCACTCACCAACTTTCCATTTTATTAAATCTTTATATTTTGCAAGATGTTTTAGCGTGCTAACGGTCGTCATATCGTTGCTTTCATTATATTGTTCGGGTAAAACCATCGCCATGTTTAAAATGTGTTTTAAACTTTCTGTTAAACTGTTTTATATTATCGTTACCTGTTTACTAAACACACGAATAGTACTTGTTGGAATTTTTTTGTGGTTTTCACTTTTATATATAAAACATATTTCATTCAGAAGTCGTTACGATAAATAAATGATTTCCATACAATTAAAATACCATTTTCGGTATTAATACAGTGAACAAAAAAATGATCCAATAATTTAGTTTGAATATTGGTTTTATTAGTGGGTTTTTTAATAAACTACAGGTTTAGAACTAAATAAATAGTTATCTAGATAGTAACGTACATATTTAGATAACATCGCCAAGAAAAAGAAATAAACAAAGTCAGCTCATTCTAGGAATTTTCTTTTCGTTTTTTTTCTTAAATGAAACGAACTATTTTTCCGACAAAAAATTGCAGTTACTTAAAATTAAAGTGTGTTTTGTAGGACTACCTGGATTTACATCATATTTATCTTCAATTTAAACTTTACATGTGTTAGCTTACCTATTATAAAAAGCTTTATTATATTATCAACGGTATTTGACTCAAAAATTTGAAAAAAAAGTATAAATCCTTCTCATAATATTTTTATTTAAATTTTTACTACTATTTTTTTCTTTAAGGAGTTAAATAGGTCTTGTATTTTTACAAAATCTGTTAGCTTTTATTACCGTTAGCAGTGTACCATTTTGTATATTCCTTGGTATATATTGAAATCCCTTCGTATATGTATTAAAATACTGAAGAATATTTTCCATCTATCTCTGTTCATATCGTACAAGTTAAAATACCTAAAAATTGTTTTCAATCCTACTTTCGTCGCCGAGGTCGATTATAAACCATTTTACAGTTTGTTTATATTTCACGGATGCGTTATTCCTCGGTATTTCTTTTGATCAAAGCCGCTTTAAGATATTTTTGGAAAAAATAAACAAAATATTCCCGTTTATATGCTTTGTTTATACTAAGTTGGGAAGCGAATGATTTTTAAGAATTACATCACTCTTGCTGAGGCGGTTGTCAAAAGCAGTTGACTTCAGTGTTAGTCCACATTTTACGTCAAATTTGTAATGTTTTCTCGTCTTTCGTCCTATTTCATGGAAAATATGTAGTGAGCAGTAAATAGTTACAGTTTAGTTACAGTAAGTGAGATTTTGAAAGATATCCACATGTTCCATTTTCCAAAATTTCTAAAATTTCCAAATTTGTATTTCCTAAGAAACCGTTTCAAAATAGTTCCCTAGTATGGAGATGAATTTTCACGTGTGGCAGAAAGTGTAAGCACAGTTCTACCCCAGAAATTCCAGTGAAGTCTAGTTTCCACATCCAGAAATTTTAGTGCAATATAGGTAACTTTTGTGTTTAAATTTTAAAGGAAAAATAAGAATAAACATATTTATTCATAATTACTTTCATTAGAGTTTGTAAAGATAATCTTTTATTTGTAATAATTTATTTCTGCTACAAATTATAGCCCAGTAACAATAGTAAGTTTTGTAGTATCTCCAATTCCTAGAGTTTGTAAACCGCTAGGACATAGTAAGTGTTTATCTTTGTTACTTTTGTGACTATTAATGTAGTATTTTTGTATTGTCTATTTTTGTAACGGTTTGTGTTTAATTTTTAATGTTTAATTTTTTTCCTAAACCATTTTCTTTATTTCTCTTAACTAACTCTCTTACCCCTTTTTTGACTGTCATTTAAAAAAATATATTTTTCATTTCTAATAATTATTTCAAAAGTTACAACTAGGTAGCAGCAGAGGATGCTAAAAATCCCCGGAAAACATCAGGCTACCACAAAGAGCAACACATGCGTGTTACTGCATACAAGGTTAGAACTCTTCAATCGGACCAGAAGATGATGAAATTGAAGGAAGCGCTGAAAACAATAACATGGGACATTATCGGCCTCAGAAAAATAAGACGAAGATAAGTAGTCGAAATTAAACTTAAATCAGGACTTTTCAACAATATCGACAATCCATTGTACCGGGTGGTCCAATAAGCCAATCTCTCGGCTATATATCAGAAACTATTCATGTTATAACTTTAGGAGAAAAAATTCCTTAGTAAAAGTGGACAAGAGAAATCGCTGGAAATAACTTTCAAGATTCTGGATTAACCGCTAGGGGGCGTAACTTGCGAAGAAAATTTTGAAAACCAGTTTTTTGGGAAATATGTCCAATTATACCAAGTGTTAAATAAGTAAACCAAAAAAAGGCATAAATTCTGCACAAAGTTGTTCAAGTACTTTTTTTTTATTTTTTCAAATAAAGGGTGGGGGAGAGTGGGAAAGTATTTGTGGATAAATACTTATAACTTTGGTTTGGATCAACCGATTTTAATAAAGTTAGTGTTATTAGAAAGAGTATGGATGAATTAATTTACATCTACTATAAAATAATTGCATTCAGTTTTAATTGTCGTAGGTAGAGGGTACTTTCGAATAGACAAAATTAAAATTTGTTTTTCTTCAAAATTTTTAATAGAAACACCTATTTATTGTAAATTATAATGGAACTGGATTAAATTCGTAAGAAAATGGCGAAAACCGCATGTTAATAGCTTTTATCGAACTCGAGATATGAATAAAAACGCATTAACATAAGTAAGTATAGTATTGACACACCCTGTATTATAAAATAAATTAAAAAATAAGTCAGTAGGTACTTTCAAAATTTTTTATAGCAGAAAACTCTTAATGTTGATACCTATTTTGACCATTGTTATTGCATATGATTAAAAATTGTTTTTTCGAAACTAAGTAGGCTACGACAATGAATTTGACAGGGAATTTGTTTATTTATTGACAGCAGTCAAAATATTGTTAAGAAGTGTTATATGTATTATCATTCGAATTGAAAATTGCATTTTTTTCAATAGATATTAATATTGGTAATATTAGTAATTAATTATCAGTACTAATAATTCGTGATGAGTATATCAAATTGTATGATATGATTGGAGTTTATTTCAAATTCACCAAAATGGCGCTATTGCCTCACGTATATATTCTGTAAGATATCCTGGCAGGAGATATTGTGGCAAAGAAGTAGAGATTTCGGACTACTTATATGTGGATTCTGTTAAATTAAAGCAAGAACATTGATTGAATTATCTTCGGTTATAACTCTACTACGTCGTTTAAAACAAGGACGAGAAAAACTACCAGTTTTTTTACTTAATCTTTTTGCCTTTCTTTCAAATACTTCTTTGGCATAATGTCTCCTGTCACGATATCTTACAAAATATATACGTGAGGCAATAGCGGCATTTTGGTGACATTCGAAATAAACTCCAATCATATCATACAATTTGATATACTCATCACGAATTATTTGTACTGATAATTAATTAATAATATTACCAATATTATTATCTATTGAAAAAAGTGCAATCTTTAATTCGAATTATAATATAGCACTTCTTAACAATGTTTTGACTGCTGTCAATAAATAAACAATATGAACTCCTCGTCAAATTCATTGTCGTATAATACCTAGTTTCGAAAAAGCTATTTTTTACAAAATAGGTATCAACATTAAGATTCTTCTGCTATAAAAAAATTTGAAAATACCTACTGACTTATTTTTTAATGTAATTTATAATACAGGGTGTGTCAATACTACACTTACTTATGTTTATGAGTTTTTATTCATATCTCGAGTTCAACAAAAGCTATTG
Organism: Diabrotica balteata; assembly: GCA_918026665.1. NCBI lineage: Eukaryota > Metazoa > Arthropoda > Insecta > Coleoptera > Chrysomelidae > Diabrotica > Diabrotica balteata. Next base: position 21,075,274 of record OU898277.1, read on the forward strand.
ACATGCGGTTTGCTCCATTTTGTTACGAATTTATCCCAGTTCCATTATAATTTACAATAAATAGGTGTTTCCATTAAAAATTTTGAAGAAATACAAATTTAATTTTTTTTTATTTGAAAGTCCCCTCTACCTACGACTATGAAAACTAAATGCAAGTATTTTATAGTAGATGTGAATTAATTCATCCACACTCTTTCTAATGACACTAACTTCATTAAAATCGGTTGGACCAAACCACAGTTATAGGTATTTATCCACAAATACTTTCCCACTCTCCCCCACCCTTTATTTAAAAAAATTAAAAAAAAAGTACTTAAACAAGTTTGTGCAGAATTTATGCCCATTTCTAGTTTACTTATTTAACACTTGGTATAATTGGACATATTTCCCAAAAAACTGGTTTTCAAAATTTTCTTCGCAGGTTACGCCCCTAGCGGTTAATCCAGAATCTTGAAAGTTATTTCCAGCGATTTCTCTTGGCCACTTTTACTAAGAAATTTTTTTTCTAAAGTTATAACATGAATATTTTCTGGTATATAGCCGAGAGATCGGCTTATTGGACCACCCGGTACATAGAAAGCACACACAAAATATAGTTAACCTTAAGGAAATGCAGACATGTGCTCCAACGACTACCCACTCAGATGAAGAAATTGAAGAGTTTTATGACTTGAAAATATCCATACATGCTACACCATCATATTACACAATCATTATGGGCAACTTTAATGCGAAAATGATCTTTGAGCAAGATGATGCAGAAGTGCAATAGGTAAGTATGGATATGGCAAGAAAAAGAGCTAGGGCAAAGACTACTAATCTTTTTACAACAGGAAAATTTATCCATGATGAACACTTTTTTGATAAACGCCTTAACGTAAATGGACATGGATAAGCCCAGATGGTAGTGTGAAAAATAAGATATATTTTTTTATCATCATCTTCATTTTCTTACGGTGCGTATCCGTTCCGCATGTTGGCGTTCAGCATGGCTACCCTAACTTTGCTTACAACTATTCGGAATAGTCCAGTTGTAGATGTATCGAACCACGTTCTCAGGCTTTGAAGGTAATATATTCTTCTTCTCTCTGGTCCTCCCTTTCCAAATACCTTGCCCTGAAGAATGAGCTGCAACAAGTCATAGCTCTGTTCATTTCTCATAACATGGTCAACATATTCCAATTCGGCCTCTTTAATTGTGTTAATAATCTCGAATTCTTTGCCCATTCTTCGTAGCACCTCAACATTAGTAACGCGATTTATCCATGAAATTTTTAAGATCCATCTGTAATACCACATCTCGAAGGCCTCGAGCTAGTTTAGAGAAGCTTCATAAATGTCCAGCCGTGTACTCCATATAATAACTTAGCAAATATGTAGCTTCTGATGATAAGGATTTTGGTATAAAGTGGTAAATCGTGTCTTCTAAAACGAGACTTCATCTTTACAAACGCTGATCTTGTTTTTCCTATGCGGTGTTTTAGTTCAGTTAAGTGGTTCCATTGACTGATTATGTTAGTGTCAAGATATTTGTAGCTGTTTACCCTGTCAATTGGCTGTTGGTTTACGAAAAGATGTGTATTTAATATTTCGCGCTTACTGCCTACGAATTAGTTTTTTTTCGTATTGACATCAAGTCCACTTTTTCAAAATCTTCTCATTAGGAACAAAAAAGAAACTATCTGAATCCAACTCCGAATTCGATTAATCCAGTTAATCGAACAGAAAATAAGTAATGATAAAATAAGAAATAAAGGAAGACATTAAACTGCTCAACAAATTTTCGATAGAAAGCTACCACATATTAATCCAAGTCAAGATACGAATAATTATCAAAATAGAAAATAACCAACATGATCTTAAAAACACGAAAGAAGAAATGGATTCGCCTACAACACTATCACCTGTATGAAGATACACTTTCCAGGCATATACAAGACTTAAAAAATAAAATATTGAATAAGCAAATAATGACAGATCAAAGACACTAAAGGAAACGGAAAAATAGCGCTGCTACAAATCAACAAAGAAGCTAAATAAATATATCCACCGATCAATCCGAACAGAAATAAGAAGAAAATGACGAAAACTTGTCTCGTGAGTCCACAGACCATGTGTGGTATGTGCTTTCCTCATTTTATCCGTTTTTTCCCAGTATCAAATAAGAAATGACATAGACAACTCATCAATTACGATAAATTTAGGTCTTTTTTATGTTCTAAGACAACAAAACACGTGAAATTAGCTACTTGATTGACAAATGACATTTATGACGTCATTATATATACATAAGGACGCTAAGGATGCTAAGACAGCATCAAGTTGTAATTATTGCTTCTGCAGAAAACACCATTCTTATTAGATTTTTATGTTTTAGGTCTACTTATTAGTATGTTAAAAATTTTCAAAATCACCTTTGTTTAATTATTTTATTATACAGAAATCATATTTAGTTATACTTATCATTATTTGATCAACCTAGTATATGAAAAAGGTTAAACTCCATTAATAAATTTAATTTTGTCATGTTAGTGACCTACGTTCATAAATTTTGTTTGAGACATAATATGTGAATATTAAAGTATTGGGCGCAAACAAGGAGACATTAACATTACATTAACAAAGAGTTGTTGTTTTTGGACATTGCAACAATTTTTTGTACAAATTTAGCGAAATATTTGAATTAGTATAAATTATCATTAAATTAGTTTTAGTGCATTATATTTATGAGTTGGATATTAAGTTTGTTTCTGTATGTTGATTTATTCGTGTTTGTTTCGCATTATATATCCTTGAATGATCTTTGATATGCATAGGCAGATGAGATGTTTTCGAAAATAATAAAATATTTTTTTGGGATTAAACACTTAGTCATTTAGCCACTCGCTAAGATAAATCGTAAAACACGAAATTTATAGGGGAAAGGAAAAAAACTGGGCCACTCGCTTCTCGTCCAGGTGCACGTCAGGACATTTCTTATAATAAACAAATTACAATCTGGTCACGGAAAAGAGAGGTATTAATCAATAGGTTAAAACAAAGATAAAGTAGTCAATTTTTTATTTCATATTTAATAATTTTTACCTGACATATCTTTAACTCTTAGGGAATCAAGGTGGGCAAGTGAAGGATGGAGGCAGAAACTGCCTGCTAAACCAGAAGTTGTCAAAGTCTTCAAAAAGACCTTGCACAGCTTACTAGAAAAAGAAGGAATTATGCTGGCCAATGCTAAATTGATGTATTAGATGCAAGCAAATAATTTCTCAATGCATTTCAGATGACCATTTACCAGATAGTCTAAATTTTTATAAAAACTACATAATTCAGAAAAAACAATTTTAACAAACTAAAATATTTATTCCTGTTTGTTCATTATAGCAACAAATAATTTCATATTGAAATAGAGTAATTGTTTTCCATCTTTTTCCATAATCTTAATATCTTTCGCGCCTTCCTTATGGTAATCCTCTAAGTATTCATCCCTCAGTTCTTCAGGTATTCTGTACTGCACTTGATTGAGTGAGGTAAGTGCACCTAGAAATGAATAAATAATATTTATAGTATTGTAGTGTCTGATATAGTGAGTGAGTTGTATACTAGTCACATAAATCGGAGCAGATTTTTTAAAGAGATTTGTACAAACTGACAAATGAATTAAAAACAAATTAAATGAAATAAGTTAGTACCTTTTTAATTATCTTTAAAAACAACATAAAATAACAAGGAAAAGTATACAAATTACTTCTTGATTTAAGTTATCTCCACCAGCCAGTATAACGACATTTATTCCTCTGGTCACACTGTTTATTAAGTTTAAAACTTCGTTCGGTGGAATTGGTTCTCATTCCTCTAAAGGAGCCACTTTGAATTAATCTAAGGTAAGAGGAGCAGGTACCTGGCTTCGAATACTTCTAACAACACTGTCCCAAACATGCTCGATGAGATTTCAATCGAGACTATGCGCTGGCCATGCCATATGGGTAATATTAACTTCATTTAAATATTCTATGCCAATGCAGGGCGCATAAGGGCTTGCATTGTAACGCATCAATGTGAAGTTTTCTTCAATAAATGGTGCATAGGGAATAATTTTGCAGCATCAGACATCCGCTAGGGACAACGTACAATTCTGTAGATATTATTTGAACATATACCGGCCCACAGTATAACGGAACACCCTTAAAACTTACTCTCTACTTATTTAAAGGTTTTCAGAGCAGCTGTCTCAAAAGTCCTAATAGTTATGATGATTGCTGACCTCCGTCACGGAGATGACACTTAAAGAAGAAGATAAGGTATGATAAACCAGCGTCATATTGTGGGAAAACTGTGAGTGATACGTAAAATTTAATTCCAGATTCTTTTTTAGCGCTAAAAACACAGGATGTATATAAGTTTGTAAGAAAAGTTTTAGAATTTTTTTTGTTAACCTGTGTAATTTTGTGTTTCGGATTTGACTAAAAATATTTACAAGTTGAAAATACAATACAGTAATAAAAAATATTCTTAATGCAATGTAAACTATTGCTAAACTGTTTTTATTAGATTGCAGTCCTCGATTTTAATTCATGTTAAAACAAAAATATGTAATTTAATAATTAGTTTATATTGCAGTACAATAACCATTTAACCATCTTATTTAATTTGTTTATTCCTACTGCAGATATGTCTCATTATATGCATAAGCTCTTTTAATCCAGAAAATGAGAGTATTGCTGTTTAATATATTTTTTAATTATTTAGAATTACCACGTCAACCTTAATATTGATTGCCCTAATCTTTTGATTTTTTTTTTTCGGTTCTTCTTCAAATTTGGCTAACAATGAACATTTACTTTAAACTTTTAAATTAAAATTTTTTAGATATTGTTAGAAAATCTCAACGTTATTGAAGATATTATTTTACTCTTACTATAGTGTTATAAGGGGGCTGTGCAATTTCAATTGTTTTTATTATGACATTTCTGTTTATTGATGTCAAAAGTGTTTATTATCATCGTGTTTGTACCTAACGAATTTAATTGTTTTTGATAAATTATAATTTAGTATTTTTTTTAATTTACTATTCTCCTATGATGCATTGTTTGTTATTAGAAAGAAAGGGAATAAGAGAGCATTGTGTGAGAATGTGCTGGATAGTCACCGGATATTGAAGATACGGATAATCGGTGATACTTTTGATCCATCCATCCATCCTAAGGGTCTGCAGCCCCATTCGAGCCCTGACCTCACTTATCACACCTCTCCCTCTGTTACGGTCTGTGGCCATTCTCTTCCACGATCGACTGCCAAGATGATCTCTGGTGTCCTCATCGACATCATCCTCCTATCGCTTTCTTAGACTATTAATATGTCGTTTCATGTCATTTTAATATGTAGTCTTTCATTTTATCCTTGCCAATTTGCTATTTTCTATTTAATATTGTAATTATTTTCAATCTTCAAATGGCAAGGAAATATTTTAGAGCATATCTAGTTGCTAACACAATATTTATTATTCTAGTTATCTTAGTTATCTTTTTTCTTGCCCCCCTTGCTCGGGAGGGATCACCCCTAAATCCATTGGGAATATCCATATCTCTAGAGTTTAATACCAATATGAACAATTGGAACTAGCAACCAACAAATACATTCTGCATTCCTGTTTAACTACATGAAGACAATATCAGAAGCCATTAGAATCATTTTACCTTTTGTAAAGCTATAGCCAGGATTAGCTTTGTTTGATGTTTATTTGTCCCAGTCAAACTAATTTTTCAGATTAACTTCTAAGACAAGATGTTCTTACATCTGAGAGACTGAGCTAAAAGGCCTTAAAATTGACTCCCAAGGAAAGTTGGGAGCTTTATTGTTCTACATGGAATCCTAACTTACAGGTACTCCTAGGTATATTGTTACAATATAACTTAGTTAAATCAAGATCACACCAGACAAAAAGTCACTGAAGAGATTAATAGTAAATTAACTGCATTACCTAACGTTGACGAAAATACAGAAATACTTTTAAATGAAATCAAGGACGTCATCATTAACAATTGTACCCAGTACCTCAAAGGGGAAAACAAAATCAGAAAAAAGTTGTGAATGGATGAAGGAGAAGGAGATCAAAGCTTCTAGAGAGAAGTAGATAAAAAGATAATGTAAAGAATCAACATACGCAGGACGGTGAAAGAAAAGTGGAACACACAAAAGAATACTTCCGATAATTGAAGTTAACGAACAAAAAGAAATAATTTTACGTAAGGAAAATTAAAAAAAAAACACCTAGACGAAATTCTTTAACTTGGTAAGGGTAAGAGTCAACCACAATCGACAGGATGTATGCGATCCTGTGACATAACATAACAAAAAGCAAAGTGCACAAAGTAATGTTAGCCCCTGGTCAAAGTGTTTGTTTGTAGACGAAAAAATTATGAACGAAGTAGTGAAGTGTACAAATAAAGAAGCCGAAAAAGTCCTGGGAATAGATAACTGAAAATATTGCGACTACTCAGAGCTATATGCCTTTATTGGACTACTACTAACTGTTAGGGTACCTGAGTGCCAACATCGATAATGTAGATATACTTTGGTTTCTATGGACCTATTATATTTAAAGCTACAATGGGGTTAAAACAATTCAAAAATTTGCTAAGATGTGTTCGATTTGGCGATAAGGACTCGAGGTCTGAACGAAGAAGGAATTACAAATTACCAACAATACGCGATGTGTGGAATCAAGGCAACCAAAACTTTCAGAAATACTATTTACCAGGAAAAAACATAACGGTAGATAAACAACTTGTTCCGTATCGAGGTAGGTGTCCTTTCAAGCAGTGTATGCCTTCAAAGCCAGATAAGTATGGCATGAAAATATGGTGGGCGGGAGTATAATTTCAGTGTATGAGGACTGTATTACATAGAGCTGGTTCAAATAAATTAGGATATGTAGTAGAGGGTGATATAATCAATAGCAAATTAAGTTTATACAAATTCTGACCAATATATCTGCTCCACACATCCGCGGTATTGTCATGCTTTCACTCGCGGTTGTTCTTCATACGGAGAATCTATCCGAGTACCGGTTTTTGAACACGTGTTTCGCGGTACTAACACTGAGATCACGAGATAGAACACATTTGCGTCTGTATGCAATTTAAAATAGTATTTGCGGTATTTTTCGCGTAATTAAAAGCGGAAGAAAGATAATTAATTAGCGGCAGTCAACAGTAGAGAGAGAACACCCCTGTCACCAACGACAGTCAACAGGGAAGAGAGAGCGTCTCCCCAGCGATTTTAGCTGGGGTAGCCTCTTTTATTACTTAAACCAATTTATATTTGAAATGGAACGAAAACAAAAATGAAAAGCAAAGATTGTTTCTTACAACGACAGCAGAACAACTAATGTTGCCTCAAATTTTAAGAAGATAATCAAGAAGACTACAATGGGGAACAAAACAGTGTATAGAAAAATGATTACAGAAAGTTGAACCACACAATAGAAAGCAAAAAACTAGAAAATCCTCTAGATATTACCCGTTATCTTTTTTTAGAAGGGTTTTCACACAATAATGAAAGACAACACCGTAATCTTTTTCCAGGGTATGCGTAAACATCAACCCCTCTTTTCAAATAAAATGGCCTGGTAGATTTGTAAAAGTTTTTATTTATTTATTAATTACAACAAGTCTTTAATTGGCTCCAAATGTTTATTACTTATGAATAGATATTTTTTCTACAAATGTTTTCTTGAATTTCAATAATTTGTGTAAATCCTTCAGGTAGATCGCACCCTTGACGTAGACCGCATACTATAGGAGCACCTTTTTATAATGTAGACAATTTAAATTTAACTTTAATAAAAAATCAAAAAAAGATATTAGAAATATATGGGTAAATATGAATAGTACATTGGTGGTTCTCTAGAAAGAACAGTGGTGGGCCTAACGGAAGTACAATGTATTGCACGGATCAGGATTAAACCAAAACTGAACCCAATAAACTAATTTCTTCTAGAAATACTGAACTCACATCTTCAGTACCTACCTGTAACATGAAACGAAGTTAATTCTTCCATAGAGTTTTTTTTCACTATTTTATTTTATTACGACTTTGCTTCAAAATGATTTTTGTTTTATACTTATAAGCAAGTCAATTAATGTTACTGAAGTTATCATACAACTAATTCTGAAAAAATCAGAATGCCACCTCTCACATACATCTCAAAACAGTTCCGCCCTGGTCTATCTAACCGATTCAATTTTATTATATAATTTCTCGTTCCATTTTTGTTGACACCTTCTACACTTCACCATATTGTGTAAATTTTTATAAAAAAATACATAAATTAGAAAATCCAGAGAATATTTAACTAATACATTTATTTATGTTTGTTCATTATAGCAACAAATAATTTCAGATTAAAATATAGTACTTGTTTTCCATCCTTTTCCATAATCTTAAGATCTTTTCCGGCTTCCTTATGGTAATCTTCCAAGTATTCATCTTTTAATTCATCAGGTATCCTTGGCAGCACGTGATTAACTGAGGTAAGTGCACCTAGAAAACAATAAATGGTATATGTACTATTCTAATTTTTGCTATGCACAGTGAGTGGTATACTCGTCACTTAAATCAAAGCAGATTCCAGTCAGCAATATTTCAAAAATCGGTAAATAAAATCCAGAAAATTTTATCTCATATAGTATTAACCCATTCCCGAACAAACCAAGAAAAATCTTAAATTTTTACTTTTCTATGTCAGTGAGAGCTATTGGCAATAAACGTATAAAAAAAATTGGAATACATATTTTTAAAAATGTTTGACTTACAGCATGATGCGTATATGCACCATTGTCCAAATCTAAGAACATAATTTGTACAAACCAAAAAAATTAATTTAATTTATGTTATGCAATTTTTCAAATCAACCTGCATACACTTGTATATTGCACTTTATACAAAGGTAAATAGTATGATTTTTACATTCTTTGCATTTTTTTCGAGCCTTATCAGCATGTTTTGTTGTTGAATGTCACATTTTATAAAATCTTTCTTCTGATGGAACGAGTTCTCTGGGTAGCCTCCCAATGCTGGTACTTTTTGTAGGATCGTCTTCGCATTTCATCAGACAGACTGCCAAATAAGATTTTAACTCTAATTGAGACATATTTGAACTATTTGCTATTCTATATAATTTCCATGATTTAGTTATGAGCCTATTCATGAAAACGTTTTGATTGAGATTTGCATTATTTGATAGATATATATATTTTTTTTACATATTCTGTAAAAACATAAGAAAGTGAAGTGCTTACGGAAGCGCTTAATTTTCATCAGTGGTCTTCGCTTTTTTCGTCACACTTTACTCATTTTCATTTGCAGATCGTTTAAAAAACTGTCCAAGGAGGTTTGCGGAGGAATATTGCGGAAATGTGTTAGACAAGTTTCGTTGAACAATACCGATTCACGATCAACAGTTAATCTCTCTTTCATAGGTTTGTGACCTGGCAAAGTCTTCTCCTCTGCCGTTATGTAAGTCCTATTTGACATTTTTTTTTCAGAAAAGCCCTGTCTCTTTACAGTTGAAGACTTGCTGGGGATGTATCCTTTAGCTATGATCAGTTCGAAAAACGTTTTGATGTAAACCTCAGCTACTTTCACATCAGAAGTTGCTGCCTCAGCATGCCTGACGATGGAGTGAATGCCGGTCCTTTTTCTAAAGTTGTCAAACTAGCCTCGACTAGCTTTAAACGAATCTTCAGATTTTTCAATTGTGGAAGTGTGTGGGATGGTTGTAAAAATAAATGTAATACTGTAATGTACAAAAAGCACAAAACGCGAACCCAACTGATCAACAATACCTTGAAAATGAGGGAAACAAGCAAAGCAGACTCAAATCTTGCTCTCTGTACCACTGTATAGTAACGAATCGTCTTAGAAAAAACTAACGATTTCTACCAGCTAATAGAGCAAGCGAGATTTTATACCGGATTTGGTATAAATGATCACCTACAGAGCATTAAAACGGTAATAGAAAAGACTATCGAATATAATCGACCACTCGTTCTGGCTTTTGTAGATTTCCATAAAGCCTTTGACACAGCCGAATTTGACAAAATCCTGGAAAGACTATAAGCATGTCGCATTAACCACCGATATACAAGGTTAATTTCCAATACATACAAGAACGCAACTATGTCGGTGAAACTACATAAAAAACGGATCATATTCCAATCGGCAGAAGAGTAAAAAGGGATATCGCATAAACTGTTTACCGCAGTACTAAAATATGCTTGTAAAAAACTTAACTGGGAAGAAAAAGAAAAGAAACATTGACGGTAGAAGATTAACAAATTTGAAATTCGAAGACGACATACTTTTGCTCTCGCACAACCTCAAGGAGATATGTACAATGCTACATGAACTTCAGTTAGTGTGTGCCAGTGTGGGTCTTAAAATAAACATGTCCAAAATAAAATTCATGACAAACCTAGTACCTAGCGGAAATATCAATATTGAAGACAACCAAGTAGAGTTGGTGGATGACCTAAGGTGTCGAAACTTTGACATTGACAGCCATAACTTTTAAAACGCTGCAAATAGCTCAGAAGAAAATGGAAAGGTCAATGCTGAGTATATCGCTTCGTGACCGACTTAGAAATGAAGAATTAAGACGAAGAACAGGAGTTACCGATGTAATTTCCCGAATTGCCATACTGAAATGGAACTGAGCCGGACACGTTGCCCGAATGAGTGATGAAAGGTGGACGACAAGATTGCTTGAGTGGAGGCCAAGGTTAGACAGATCTCAAGAAAATGTCAAGAAATTGAATGAAAAGTGCTCAAGATAGAGCACAATTGGCAAAAGTGAGGAAGGCCTATGTCCAGCAGTGGACGCAAAGGGCTGGGTGATGATGATGATCAACAATTATTTAGTTACCAAGGTATTGTAACACATTTACGACGGCATCTCGGATTTTAGAAAGGATCGTCGTTCTTTCCAATTCAAAGCTTTTTCAGGTGTCAACACCGCAATAAAAGTGAATAGAAATGATTCAAATTTTACACACCCATAGAAGGCTGTGTACTAGGATGTTAAATGTATACTTACTTCTTCTTTCTTCATCGTTATCATACCAGATCGGGTAGTCCTTTTGGACATAAAATGAATAGGATTCAAACCCAGCAGCATCAATATCTTTTTTATATGATTCTTCAATATTGTCGCTATAATAATGAGCAGACAGCTGGTGCCCGTACCTTGACCATTTCGGATATTTTAGCAAACGGTGAAAAGCGTTATCCAGCGGTCCGCGCTCCAAGAATGATATAAATGCTTGACCGCCTGGCTTAAGCATTTCCTTGACGTTGGCGAAACTCTGCCTAAATTAAAAAATATAAATTAGATTCATGTATTGTCGTAGATTGTAAAATTATTTTACTTTAACATTTGATAGATAGTTAATTTTGTAAGCTTTAGTTTGTTTTTAAGTACTGAGTCTTTTATCCCTTTCGCTACTGGTGTACACAATCGTGTACATGGATTTCAAACCTTAAGAAATAAGAGAACTTATATATGTATTCCGCAAAAACCATTTGTACATGATCAGGTATATATATATATATATATATATATATATATATATATATATATATATATATATATATAAATATAATTTAGCTCTCCAGGCCTAGAAGGCCCATGGCTTGGATTACTATTCTTTTCCATTATTTTCTGTTTGTTGCTTTATTTTTCCAGTTTGGTATTTTAAGTTTTTCTATGTCTTTTTCAACATCCTTCTTCCACCTGGTTTTCGGTCTGCATTTCTTCCTTTTCCCTCCTATTCCTCCCATTAGCATTCTTTTTGGCAGTCTCGTGTTTCCCATCCTTTGGATGTGTCCCAACCATCTCAGTCTTTATGACTTTATGATCCCTACGATATTTGGTTCTCCATACATCTCCTCTAATTCCATATTTGGTCTTTTTATCCATATACCATTCCATATTTTACCTCCAAATATTTTCCTGAGGACTTTTCTTTCCCAGACTTGCAGCAGGACTTGCTCGGATTTTTTCATTGTCCATGTTTCACTGGCATATAATACAATAGGTCTTATTACTGTCTTATATATTCTTATCTTAGCCCTTCTAGATATGTTTTTGCTTCTTAATAAATTGTTTAGTGCAAAAATACAACGGTTACCGGCCATAATTCTCGCTTGGATTTCTTCCTTCATATTTGGTCTTCTCGTGAATGTCGCTCCTAAATACTGGAATATTTCTACTTCTTCGAATTTATATGTTTTTTCATCTGTTATTACTGTCAGATATTGTTCTTGTAGGTAATCTCTTTCTGTCCATTCCATATATTTGGGGTCTTTTCTTCATTTATGTACATCCTTTTCTTTCTCGCTTTTATTTCTAATCTTTTTGTTATTTCTTTTAATTCTTGCGTACTTCTGGCTATCAGTACAATGTCGTCAGCGAATGCTAAGCATTGATGTTTTCTTTGATATATAAGTCCCGACCTGTTGATTCCAGCTTCTCTGATGGTAACTTCGAGGACGATACTGAACAACAGCGATGACAGTGGGTCTCCTTGTCGCACCCCCTCACTGACCTCAAACTTATCTGTTTCTTCGCCATTTATTTTAACCCTATTCTCTGTTCTTCGTAGTGTCACTTTTACCATTCTTATCAGTTTTTCACTAATTCTCATTTCACGTAGTGCTTTTTATATTTCTTTGCGTTTTATCCTATCGAACGCTTGTTTAAAGTCGATGAATAGGGCCATTGTAGGTTTCCCATATTCGTAGCTTTCTGCTTGTATTTCGCGCAGTAGGAAAATTTGATCCACTGTGCTGCGCCCTCTTCTGAATCCACATTGATATTCCCATATGTCATTATCTATATTTTGAGATAGCTTACCTTTTATATATATATATATATATATATATATATATATATATATATATATATATATATATATTGCAAGTATTTTATATGCAACATTTAGTAGAGCTATTCCCCTGTAATTGTGGCATAAACTTTTGTCGCCTTTTTTGTGAAAAGGGCGCAGTGTCGCTTCGGTCCATTCCTTCGGTAATTTTTCTTGTTCCCATATGTCTTTTAGCAACTTTTCCAAATGCTTAATTAGTACTGGTCCTCCATATTTAAACATTTCAGCTGTTACTTCATCTCTTCCTGGGCTCTTATTATTCTTTAGATTCTCTATTATTTTTTTTATTTCTTTTTCGTTAGGCGGTCTTTCTTCTATTCGTTCTTGATCGACATTTTCCTTCACTTCTTCTTCCCCTTCATATTCTGTTGTTGGAATTTCATTTAAAAGTTCTTCAAAGTATTCTTTCCATCTGCTCAATATTTCTTCGTCACTTACTAAATTTCTTCTACTTTTGTTTTTGTAGTGTACAGATTTTCCTTGGTACCCCTTTTTCTAATTTTTTGTATTTTCTCTCAATCTCTGTTGTTTTTTCTTGCATAATCAGGTACACTTCTTTAATATAATTTGAAGCCACTGGCTACATCTATGAAAAATAGGTTTAAATAATCATTACCAACCAACATGGCGACCAACAAAAGTTGTGGATCAAGTGAGTACCTTTCATTTATATATTTTTTATTTTTATACAGTTACGTTGTTTCTGTTTTATTATACTGCATGGTTTTATGAATGTTTACGGAATATTTCTTGATATAATCTCATCATTATGTGGTAAAGTTTTTGAAAAAACTGTATAAAACATTATGTACAGGATCGTGTACAATTGTACTAGAAGGTAAATTTCAGTTAGTTGTTTGTGTACACAATCGTGCACAGCTGTATTCAGAGGCTATTTTGGATTTGAATCAAATGTGTGTTGATTACAGGCAAAAGTTACAACAAAATTTTTCTTTGCAGGCTTAAGAAACTCAAAAACATAGATTTTTTTGCGAGACGTGAGAGTTGACAAATATGTGAAAATTTTGATGCAGAAATTAGACAACGGGGTTTTTTCGGATCTCTCCGATTTGTCCGAAGGTGAAGCTGGTGATGAAGATCTATTTGAAGAAGCAGAAAATGTGGAAAGCCGCATTGAAGACATAGTTGCTGCAATGGATCCACAAGATGACAATAATGAAGATGAGCTTCGAGGAGATGATCTTCGAGAAGATGAAATATTCGATAACGTAGGTGTAATAGGAGAAGATACTATCAATTGAAATGATGAAAATACTTTTGCGTATTTAACGACTAAAAACCAAATTCAATGGACAGAAAGACAAACTGCCCCACTAGCAATGCAAAATTGGACCAAACCTCAAGATGAACATAGCGATACAGAAGAAAATGTTGCAGAGAAAACAAATCTGTATGCCCAGCAATGTAACGATTTTAATTTTGCACACACGAATTCAAAAGATATTGAGATCCTTATAGGTTTACATATCATAATGGGATGTTTGAAACTGCCTAGAATACATTTATATTGGAATAATGCTATAGGTATGAGCACTTTTATAAACACTATGTCCAGAAACACATTCTATAAACTCAGAACATATTTACACATAGTAAATAACTTAGAAAAAGATCCAGATAATACAGATGTTGTTAAAGTTCGACCAATTTTTGATGCCGTTTTGAAAAGATGCCGAGAATTAGAACATGAGCAGAAGTTATGTGTCGACGAACAGATATGTCCCTTAATATATCTAAAACAGAATAAAATTTATTGTGCCGGAACTGCCAGACTGAATAAATTTGGAAAACCACCTTTAATCAGTGAAAAAGAATTGTCCAAGAAACCCAGGGGTTACATAGAACAGCTCTGTAGTAAAGACGGTGACGTTATTTTAGTCAAATGGTTTGATAACAGAATAGTCAATATGGCATCTAACTTTGTTGGTATTGGAGATAAAGATATCGTTAAAAGATGGGACAAAATAAAAAACAAACATTTGTAGATGTTGAAAGACCAGAGGTAATCAAACGTTATAATTCTTCTATGGGCGGTGTAGATAAAATGGATTTTTTATTAGGCTTATATCGCATATTTATCAGATAAAAAAATGGACCCTTCGTCTTTTCTTCCACGCAATAGATATGGCAATAGAATACATAAATTAAATCTAAAGTTAATTACATTAAAATAAACAAATTAAATTAAAATAAATTGCCATAAAAAGGAAAAAGACGAACCGAGAAAGAAATGGATTCAGAGACTATTTTAAAGATAAATCATCATTATTGGTGCTATAGCCCAATAAAAGAGCCTCGACCTTCCCAAGTCTATTACGCCAGTCAGTTCTATCCATTGCCAACTGTTGCCAGTTTGCTGCGCCTATTTTTCTACCATCCTCATCTACACCATCCCTCTATCTGAGTTTTGGCCTACCCCTACTTCTACTTCCCACAGGTTGTGACATAAGGATTCTTCTAGGAGGGTTGTTTAGTCTTAGGTCTTAGTCTTCCTATTTTTATAAGAGATACTACGTCTTTACCACCAAATATAGATTTATATCTGTGATATACCTTATATAATATTCTTCTTCTTATAATATTCTTCTCAGGATCCTTCGTTCAAATATAAGCAGGAGGTTTTCATCTGCCTTGGAAATGGTCCATATCTCCGATCAATATGTCAACACTAGCTGTATAAGGGTTTTGTATATGGTTATTTTTGTTTTTTTGGCTTAAGTTTCTGCTTCTCATATGTCTACTCAATCCAAAGTAGCATTCGTTTGCTAGGATTATTCTTTGCTTAATTTCTTCCGTCATGACGTTCTCCTTGGTGATCAGGTAGCCTAAGTATGTGAATTTGTCCACCACTTCAAAAGTAGAGTTATCAACAGTGAAGTGGTGGTTGATGTTTCTAGCTCTATTGTTGGGTATTGATGCCATTATCTTAGTTTTCTCCTCATTTACATACAGACCCATATTTTTTTAAGCATTTGACAAGGTGATATACATTTTTTCTAGTTTGCGTGTTGTGCAGGCAACTAGGTCAACATCATCTGCATATGCCAAAATTTGGGATGATTTATTAAAAATGTTTCCTCTGTTGTCTATTTGGCCATCCCTGACCGCTTTTTCCTTAGCTATGTTGAAAAGGAGACACACCAGCGCATCTCCCTATCTCAGCCCAACATCCGTTTCAAATGCCTGTGATTGTTCGCCCTGTATTTCGAGTTTGCAAACAACTTTACGCATTGTAGCCTTAACCAATCTTATCAGTATTGTAAAGATAAATAAGGCAGCAAATTCAGGAAGACATAAAAATAATGTTACAAAAACTAACTAAAATGTACACAAGATACACATGGGTGAATAAAAAAATAATATAATTTAGCCAAATGTGACACCTAATTAGTGTTGCCCAAAATCGGTCTTGGTCTTGCAGTCGTGGTCTTGTTCTTGCGTTTTTGCAAGACCGAGACCAAGACCAAGACTGTTTAATTTTTGCAGGACCAAGACCAAGACTAACCTTGCAAGACTTGAGAAAGAACAAGACTAAGCCTGCAAGACTCTTGCGTCTTGCAGTTAAGACTGAGTGTGGTTTTAAAGAGTGCAATAGTTCGGGTTTATGCTTAGAGACTCTATGAGATGCAAACAAATATGTAATAAAAATTTGAAAAACTGGACTTATACGCATTACGAACAATACCATAATCATACATACCGAATCAAAATATTCATTAAAAAAAACACGCAAAGACATGAGACGCAAAGAACTATTACCAAAAATTTGAAAAATTTGACTTGTGCATTACGAAAAATACCATAAACATACATAGCAAATCAAAATATTCATTACAAGAACACTTAAAAATTTGACACGTACTCAGAGGCCATAATTACAATCTAAAAATAAAATATTTTGTACATTCTTTCCCAGCACACTACTTCTTCACTCTGAAATTAATTGTCCAGATTTTGAGAATAACCCCTTCTAATAATAAAATATTACCTTTGCTTTGCGACGCCGACAGTAATATCGTATCGAAACTTTTTAAGAATGTATCACCTTAGCTGATAAAAAATATAATTAGGTTAGCATGTTTTTTTCCTTATAATTTAGTAACGAGGAATTTAAATAACACAAATCTTATCGGCTAAGACTAAACATCCTTTTTGCTGAGTATGCGATGATACCATTCAAAATTTGCTGAAAGAATGCGGCTAATATTCAAAAGTAACGAGATAAACAAACAAAGAGATAATGTCGATTACAGTGTAAACAAAATACCGATATATTAAAAGTAACGAAATAATGATAATAATTCTCGATTTTTTATTCGGTACAAGATAAGTACAAGATCTATTAAATACCTTAGCATTATACAGTAACACTGACAATGAAACGGACAATTGAACGATTTTAACATCACAGATAGTGAATGGCAAACGCTTGAAAAAGTACATAGGTTTCTAATAAACTTTAAACTTTTATCAACAAAACTTGATGGAGAAAAATATGTTACCTTACCACTAGTGATTGTATCATTCAATCTCTTGCTCGATAAAATTGAATCCATCGTAAAACAATTAGATGAGAAACCTAATCGATTTGAAGTGGATAATAGGCTCATTATTGGTTTTCAAGCAGCACGAGACAAAATGCTTAAACATTATAAGAAGAGCAACTGGATTTATTGTATCTCTTTAATTTTAGGCCAAGGCATAAGGCTCAGACTTTTGACATGACGTTATGGGGGAAGCAAATTAAAACAGAAAGCCTGCGAAAATTTAATAAACTTTACAAAGAATATAAAATTCTACACCCAGTAAATAAATCTCTAAAATCACCAAGAAATGAAAAGAAAGTATCTGAATATGATAAAGATAAAGAGTTAATAGACTTTGAGAAACTGTATGAATGCTCCTCGACTTCATCTGAGAGCTGCTAACTGGGAAGACATTTTAGAGTGGTGAAGGAAGCATAAGACAGAATATCCGACTTTATCGAATATGGCCCGTGATTTTCTTTTAATACCAGCAACTTCAGTACCTGCTGAGAGATTATTTTCTAAAGCATCGTTAGTAATTAGAAAACATAGAAATAGGTTAAGTGATGAGTCAGCAAGATGGTTACTTTGTATTAATTCTTGGTCAAAGGAATAAATTTAAAGTATTAGTAATGTGAAAGTCTATTGTGCACTGTATTGTATTTTATTTTTTATTTAAATAAATGGCAAATTATATAACTATTTTATTCCATTTCATATAAGGTGAGGGTCCATCAATCCCTTTCTAGACAAATAATTTTCTTTAAAATACAGTCAAGTTTATGTCATTAATTTGGTTGTTTTGTTTTTTAACCATGTTTTGTGCATATGTAATCTTGTTAAAAGCAAACGCTTATTAAGAAACAGATTGACTCCCGTGGGACATGGTAGATAGCTCAGCTGGTTAGAGCATAGGCACGGATCGCTTAGACCGTGGGTTCAAACCCCACCCAGTGTCAGTTGTTTAGGCATTCCAAGACTTGGAACCATTTAGGCAAGACCAAGACCAAGACTGTCTAAGTCTCGTCTTGTTCTTGCATTTGGGCAACACTACACCTAATAGAGTAAAATAAACGGAGACAGAAAAAAGGAAGCGGTAGACGAAAATAGCAGTGCTCAAAAATTGTTAAAAAGTGATATACCTATTATTTAAATATTCTTTTTAAATTTGAACATACAAAAAAAGCAAAAGGTCTTACCTGGGATTTGGCACCATGTGCAACACAAATATACCAAAAATGTGGTCAAACTTGTTTTTCATTTCTTCTTGAAGCCTTACGGTAGCAATATCATGTTGTATAATCCTACTTCTGGGTATATTTAAAGTTTTTTTCATATGTTCTACCATGTTAGGTGATATATCCGTTATAACATATTCTTTGTAATCTTTTGGTAAGATTGGTAGCAGTGAGTTAACTGAAGTATTTCCATCTGCCGCTCCAAACTCGAGAATCGTTTCATTCTTTTTCCATTTCAGTAGATGTCCGTATTTCTGTAATTTTTGTTTCGTTAGGATTTGAGTAGCAATATTTCCCTTTGCCCATAACTCGGGAATCATTTTAAAGGAGAGCTATGTCTAATCAACCGATGAGTAAAATTGTGAACTGTTCACTGGTCGAAACTAGCTAGATTTGTTGCTTTTAAATAAAAATCTAAATATTTGTTAATTTCATTGCAGGTTAATTAATATTAAGATTTTTATATACATTATAATTTATTATTAACATATACTTAAATGTTATTTACATTAGGCGGCAAGATACAAATAACCGTGCTCTACAATTTTTTTAACGTCTCTCTCACTTGGATTGAAAAAAAAAATCGAATGTGATAGGGAAATTATTTTTTCTTCAAACGTAAAATAATGATGACATTACTTATCTAACTTGATCCTGTCAAAGTTTGATGTCTCCGCCGCGCCGGCAGCAGCTTTTTTTCCCATTTCTTTACGGCGGAGGGAAAAATGTTGTCATGGCAACAATATGAAACATGTCACAAAGCAACAATACAAATGTCATTAACAACAAATAAACATCATTTTTATTTATAGTAATATTAAAAGTACAATTAGTTAATGAGGCATTTTCAAAATTGAAACCGTGTAAAAATGTTCCCGACTCTTGATATGCATTGTTAATTGTTGATGATACTGATGGTCGAGAACAACTTTCAGCAATCATTCCCGATGTTGGCGAATCATGAGGGTTTAAAATCTTTTGAGCATTATCGTTCTTATTTCTTATTGAATCCTCTATATATCCTTCGGCAACCGTGCTTGATTTCCAGCCCCCATGTCGTTTGAGGCATTCTAGATTTCCGCCTCCATCAATTAAAAGTGTTGCTAAAGTTCGTCGTAAAGAGTGACCCGTGTATGCGCTTGCATCGTTTAAATTTAAATAACTAGCTACTGCGTTGATCGAATGTATTCCTCCCATGACGCTTCGGTAACACTTTCCATTTTGGTACTTGATAAAAAATCGGTTTTCTGTGAAATTTTCAGGCCGCAGTGATGCATACTTTTTATACAGTTTAATGTAGTTTTGACCAATTATCGTAGAAGATCTAATTTGTCGTGTTTTACTGTCTGAAATTTTGATAATTATTACATTTTCTTTATCCTTAATGTCCACAGTCTTCATTTTTACCATTTCGTCGCATCGACATGCGCCAGTAACCCCAATTAACAAAACAATCTGATATATTTTTATAATTTAGTAGAGTATACTACATGCTTTGCAATATAATTTTTTTTACCTTTAATCCTAAATACAACTTATCTGGCGCTTCAAACAAAAATTTATCAAACTCGTCTTTAGTGAAAACTTTAGACTTCTTTGCAGTATATCCTTTGCTTGTTTTTTTCAGAAAGGCACGTAACTTTAAAAATTTGCTTATATCATCGACATTTTTTCTAATAACTAACTCAAATTTTATCATAGTGTATCGTGATCACATTGTAGAAGATTTCTATTTATTTTCATTTTCCATTATATTAAAATATGCCAGTAAAACGTCTTCGGTAACTTGCCGTACTCCTCTTGTATCGCACCACTCTTGGAAGTGCTTGTACGCTAACCGATACTTCATTCCGGACTTTGAGGGCCCCAAACGTGCTACTGCATCATTAGCCGCGGACTCAATTTCGTTTAGGTTTTCCATTTTCGCACTAAATTTGCGCTTGCCGTTGCAACAACAATAAGCTGT
Organism: Diabrotica balteata; assembly: GCA_918026665.1. Lineage (NCBI taxonomy): Eukaryota > Metazoa > Arthropoda > Insecta > Coleoptera > Chrysomelidae > Diabrotica > Diabrotica balteata. The sequence continues at coordinate 21,095,966 of OU898277.1, forward strand.
CTTTATTGCAAACAACTCTTAAACAACTGTAACCAGGGAGACGCAAATCCCACCGACGACTTAATTATTTTAATTTCTAACATCTAGACGACTTTGATAGTTGTCACAGTTAATTTCGAGTAAATATAGCGTATGAATTATACTATTTATGGTTGAAAATTGCTATGTTTGAAGAAAAAATAGTATACTTTATTTGGCAAAGAAGCGACTTTTCTTGACTTGCCCTCTATTATGCGCCTCACTTCGTTCGGCGCGTAATATCGGGCGCGTCAAGAAAAGTCATGCTTCTCCGCCTCATAAAGTAATATACTATTATTAGCTGTAGTTTTTTAATTAACCTTAACGTTACAATGCATACTGTATGATAAATGACTTAAAACATTAAACAGATTATAAATATACATCTGTTTTAACCGAAAATGATTATATGGTTTGTAATAGATCTGAGAATTGTAAATCGCATGTCGGAAGTATGCCAGGTAAAAGAAAATTTCCCACAGAGGAAAAGGATTGGTGAACTTTGTGTGCAGGAAACTCGTTAGAAAAATATTAAGTCGAGAGATCTTGGAGATGGATGCAAATTAATATATAGTATTTCTAAAAGTTACGGCAGAAATGGAGTAGGTATTATTTTGAACTACGGGTGGAAGGAATATCTTGTAAGGATCACCAGAAGAAGTGAGATTGAATAATAAGTGTCTAACTAAATACAGTCAATACCATCATGAATATCATATGCGAACATCGGAGTGCGAAGAACAGGAAAAGGAAGAATGCCCTTTATTGTGAAATGCTCGAGATTCCTGTGGACGAAAAGTATTTTATTGAAGATTATTGGAATGGACATATTGGTAAAAAGAGAGCAGGAATAGAAAGAGTTCGCGATGGTTTAAGGATGAGAATAATAAATAATAAAGTAAATAGTGTTATTGACTTTGCAGTGGCATGGGATTTGGCTGCTATTAATGCGTTCTCTAGCAAAACTGAACACCAGTATGTTACCTATAGTAGTGGGAGAAGGAAAACTCAGATATATTTTGTTTTTGTGCTGTGTAGAAGAAGTCAGCTAAAAGAGGTTACCAACTATAAAGTTATAAGGGGTGAGTGTGTAGCTAGTTAATACCGACCGGTGATAGTAGATACGGAGGTAAAGGTGAGGCGAAAAGGAAAGCAAATACGACACGAGAAAGAATTCTTTCTCGTGGTAGAAGTTAAAGGATACGGATTTGGCAAGATTCTTTAAGAGCAGTATTCTGTAGGTTCTCTGGAAGATTACTGAGGAAAAAAAAACGATAACTGACTGGTGGGAAGCCAACAGTAAAGTAAAGGTGCGAAAGGAAGCCTCCTAGCCTAGGCTAGGGTAAGGGTCTAGAAACATAAAACTTGCTGGTGGAACGATGAGGTGCAACGGAAGGTTAAAGAAAAGAAAGAGGCTAGAAGGAGGTATGGCAGAGAGGATGATATAAAAGAGAGGAAGATAAGGATACATACTGTTGTCTAGGTGGAGTCAGACTTCTAACATCGTCAACTCGCCCCGTACGCTCTGCTAAGGGGCTTTACGTGTAGCTATTCAAGTGACCCTTGCAAATATCCAAGCTCAGATATAATGTTTACTGTGCATTTCTACAAGTCTCGATAAATACTGGTAGAAATTCCTTACATGAATAATAAATAAAACAACTTTTGATGCAGAACAAAATAGCTATAGACTCTCTAGTTGAAGACCAGGATATGTAGTTGAAGGATATGTATGACGGGGCATACACCAAAGTAAGGACTTGTGTCGGATTGATCGACAGTTTTTTTAGTAACAGTTGGTTTGCATCAAGATTCTTCACTGAGCCACTACCTGTTTAATCGTGTTATGGATATACTGACAGAGAAAGTAAGGGAGGGGGCTCCATTGTCAATGCTCTTTGCTGATGATATCTTGTTAGTAGAGGAACAGCAAAGATATGTTGGTGGGTTGGAGAAGGGCTATTATGAGAAAAAAGCTTAGCAGGCCGAACACATAGTATATGTGATTAGGAGATAGAGGAATGGTTGGGGAATTGCTCGGAGGAAAACTAGAAAGAGTAGGAGAATTTAAATTCCTTGGCTCCTACATAACGGAAAATGGCACACCAGATCGATAAATTTCCTACAGGATAGAGGCTGGCTGATTTAACTGGAAGCGAATAAGCGGGGTACTTTGTGATCGAAAAATCTTGCTCTGAAAGTAACGATACACAAGAGTGTGGTGATACCTGCTTTATTGTACGGTGATAAAGTGTGGCATGTAAAGAAGATTCAGGAAAAGAAGATGGACGTAGCTGGAATGAAAATGTTACAGTGGATTTTGGGTTAGACCAAAAAGGACAGGGCCAGGAACGACTTGATTAGAAAAAGAGCCGGGGTAACTCCAGTGTCAAAAATATTTAAGAACAAATACTACAATGGTTTGGTCAAGTTAGACGTAGAGATGAAAACTTTGTGGGACAAAGGATAGAGCTTATAGAAATCGATGGACGGAGAGGTAGAGGAAATCCGAGAAGAAGATGGAAGGACTGTATGTCGAAGGACTTGAGAGAGAGAAAGGTTTGGGTGAAGAAGACCCGAGGAACAGAAATGAGTGGCGATCAAGCGTAAGGAACAGCGATCCTTGAAAGGAAAAAACTGGAGAAGAGGAACAGGAAGTAATAGATCTAGGACACAGTGTAAACAAGTTGACTTCCTTGGAGCGATTTGTGTAGAAGGCTTATTCTTTTCAGTTAACCTCAACTATCCACTATAATTCAGAGAAATAAGGTGAAATAGTACCCTGTTGGGTAATAAGCTAAGTACTTAAGCGTTACTATTGCAAGAGAAATCTGCTGTTATGTAATACATTCTTGAAAACGGCTAGTATCAACATTGACAGACTGCCGCCTGAGGGATACTTGAGACAGTAGGTATCTGAAAAGACGTGGATTATATCCAGCATAAATCTATTTCCGCTCTTTATGCGTAATTCGAAGGAGTTTCTACGTCGTTTCATAACCGTCGATGAACCATGGATCCACTTGTAGGTACACACCAGAGACCAAGGAACACTCGGAAAAGTGACGGCACCTGGAGAACGTGCTCTGAAGACGGCGAAGACTGTCCTATTGGTTGGAAAGGTAATGGAACTCGTTTTCAGGAGATTCCCAAGATATGATATACATTAACTAACTGGAGAAGGGCAAAACGGTCACAAGGATCTACTATTCTATACTCTCTCTATCTTTCCAATTGCATATTGACTTAGACTATCATTCCTTTCAAAGCAGTAGTTACATATTAACTGCCAGTATACCTCCCAGTATACTAGTCCAATTCGTTCTTTAATTTTGATTTCACCTTTCACACTTCACCACACTGTGTAAATTGTTATGAAAAAGTACATAATAAAAAAACAGATTTAATAAAATAAAGTATTTATTCCTGTTTGTTCATTATAGCAACAAATAATTTCATATTTAAATATGGTACTTGTTCTCCATCTTTTACCATAATCTTAATATCTTTATCGATTTCTTTATGGTAATCCTCCAAGTATTCATCCCTCAGTTCTTCGGGTATTCTCGGCAGCACATCATTGACTGAGGTAAATGCACCTAGAAAGTAATAAATTGTAATATTGCCATGATTGATATGATTAGCGAGTGGTATACTGGTCACTCATCGGTCGGAATTGGACTATATTCCGATCAACAATCTTTCAAACATCGGTAAATAAAATCCAGAAAATTTTATCTTATAAAGTAATAAACAACAGATGTAAATGACAAAATTCTGAATATTGTCGTATTAGTAAAACTTCTAATGGGGTAATAAATCTCCTAATTAGGTAGTACTGGAGAAAATGGAGGAATATATTACTAAATATAACTTAAATCATAATTACCGATTAACAAAAAATAATAATGGATGTTACGTTAAAAAAACTACTTTAACCGTAATTTTTACAATAACAATCAAAGCTCTTCTAAAACTCTTCTTCAAAGAAGTATTCTTTTAGGTAAATTGCTTCTTCCTTTCAGAGGTTTAAATGGGAATCCACCAACCAATAAATATTCTTTATGACCGCCATTCTTTCGAGCCACCAGACACTACTACCAAAGAATATAGACGCTATAAGCGTCTATATTCTTTGCTACTACACTGACCACTAACCAATGTTTGGGTGGAGGTTGACGTGAGCGTTGGCATGGGGATTGCCGGGGTGGTTGCCGCGGGGGTTGTCGCGAACATTTCAGACAGTAGGATTTAGATCGACGGAGAGCGGACAATATTTTCTTTATGATATCTTCAAGTCGTAGGTAACCGTATGCCGCCATCTCTTTTATAGAAGCGGATGAGGGCTAGGGTTCTGGAGTTTTCAAAATCAATTTTGTGACCTGTATGAAGATGGTGTTGACCTAGAGCTGAAATGGAGTCGAAATTGAGAATAGAAATAAAATCTTTAGGATTTAGGATGGAAGAAAACAGACTTCTAATAAAACTGGAAGACTGAGAAAGCAATAAGCTGATGATTTGGATGAGGATGCAAGAAATCTCCTTGGCAGTCGATTGTGGAGAAGAATGGCTACAGACTGTAACGAATGGAGAGGTTTGCTAATGTAGGCCAGGACTCAAATTAAGCTGTAGAACCGTAGGATGGATGTATATATAATAACGGATTGATTACGGCTGTCGCCGCTTCTCCGCCCCCAATTTCCATCTTTTTCTGTCGTACGCAGTTGCCTCTTCTAAGTCTCCTGCCGCCATTGCTTCATCAATATCGTTGCGCCAACTTCTCCGTGGTCGTCCTCTCTTTCTTCTTTCAGGAGGGATCCATTCCAGTACTCTTTTAGGCCATCTGTACTCTGGCATTCTTTTAACATGTTCGAACCAGATTAATTGTTTTCTTTCTATGTCATCATTGATAATTCGCTCCATTTTCATTTCATTTCTTATTTGTTCGTTCCTAACTCTTTCTAGTTTCGATCTACCGCAGCTTCGTCTCAAATAATCCATTTCTGTCGTCATAAGTTTGTTTTTATTAGCTTTGGTGACGTCCCATACTTCCGAACCGTAAAGTGTAATATTACTACCGTAAATTTGTTTTTTGGTTTCTCGTCGAATTGTTTTTTGCCAGAGAAGAGAGTTTAAGGCACGGGTCGCTGCTCTACCCTTGTTTATTCTTTCCCTGATTTCATCTGCGCTATTTCCCTTCTTATTGAAAATGACCCCCAAATATTTGCAGGATTGTACGCCTTTGATTTTGTCGTCTTCCAAGACTAGGTCACATATTTCATCTGTTCCAACTGATAGATATTCACATTTTGTCATATTCATGTTTAGACCTGCCACCTCACATTCTTTTTGCAGTTTTCTTACCATATAGCTAAGGTCGTAGCTATCTTCGGCAATTACTACCTGGTCATCCGTAAAGAAAAGTGTATACAGCGTGTTTTTCTTCCCATGTTTCTACATTTTTTTACCCATTTCACTAAGGATCTGTCCAAATAAATTTTAAATAAGGTGGGTGACAGACAGCACCCTTGTCTTAGTCCCTTTGTTGTTTGAAAAGGAGAGGTGATTTCTTGTCCCATTTTAATTCTTGCAAAGTTTTGTTCGTAGTATTTTTGAGTGGCGTTAATAAGAATTGGGTTTATTTTCAAGTTATCCATTTCTATCCATAGTTGGGAGATCGGTACACTATCATATGCTTTTTCCAGGTCTATTAAAGCTATATGGGTTTCTCTATTTCTCTGCACTCGTTTTTTCCATTGCAATTTTTAATGTGAAAATATTATCCATAGTTAATATCATTTTCTATCAGGTTTCTCAGTACTTTTGAGTATAATCGGCCTATAGTAGCAATCACTGCGATCCCTCTATAGTTTTTAGGAGCCGTTTTTGTGCCTTTCTTGTGTATTGGAGAGATATACGATTGTCTCCATTCTTCTGGAACTTCTTCTCCGTTTAAGCATCTTTCAAATAATTTTCGGATCATTTCAAGCAGTTTTGATGATCCATATCTAATCAACTCTGGATGTATTCCGCCTGGGCCTGGAGATTTTCTTAATTTCATTCCCTTAACTGCTTCCTTCACTTGTTCTATTGATAGTTCTATTCTTCCTTCTACTTGCACTTGTTCATTTGTCTGTTTAAACCTTTCTCTTCTCTCTGTTAATAAGTTCTCAAAATGCTCTATCCATGTGTTCTCTGGTATTCTATTTATTATGACTTGGTTTTTTGTCGTTGTTCTCATCGTTTTTATAGTTCTCCAGGCTTCAGAGCTCTTTGTCCCTCCTATATGGTTGTCTAAGTTTTGGATATTAGCGTAGGATGGATGTAATGGTAATATTTGAAACTAGAAAATTTCAGATAATTTTGAAATTCTTCGTCACTGGTTTATGTTATTACGTTGGGGATTTGACAAAAATTTTTTACAATATAAAAATACAATACAGTAATAAAATGTATATAAAACAATATTAACTTTTATGAGATTTTTTTTATTAGATTCGAGTCCTCGATTTGATTCATCTTAAAATAAGTAGTATAATATTTAGTTTATATTGTAGTATAATAAACATCTTATATAATGTATTTATTCTTATTGCAGGTATGCTCCATTATATCCATAAGCTCTTTTAAGCCAGAAACTGTGAGTATTGCTATTAAAAACATTTTTTTATTATTTAGAATTGAAGCATCATGCATACATACCTATTTCTCTAACTTGTGTAATGTGTAAAGTCCTCGTGAAAATCATATGTAACAGATTAATGTGGTTTTTAGAAAATAAAACATTACTTGCCCTGCAACAAAGCCGATTCCGGACAAATCTTTCAACACTGGATAATATTTGAGATTCCTGAAGTAGTAGCATGTGGACAAAAATGTATCGCAGTATTTTTTGACATACCTACAGCATACGATACAGTTTTTCGACATGGTATTATTCAAACACAGTAGATGGGGCATAAAAGGTAATATAGCATAATTCATAAAAAACTCCTCAGCTCATTAAAGTTTTAATGTACGAGTTAACGGTACTTTATCCAATACAAAAGGGTCCAATAATAATTTAATTTTATTTGACTCAGTCATATCGACCATTTAGAAATTCAGAAATATTATATATATACAAGTTATGCGCTCCAGAAGAAGATGAAGCTATTTTCACTTGATCCTTTTTGTTTGGGAGATCATCCCATTCTGGGTATGGTCTCACAGTTTCTGGTGTGACTTCGCTCTTTCCCCTACTCTTTTTCAGTCTTCGATTATTCTATTTCGACTTCGACTATTCTATTGCTTTGATTATTCTTTGTATATTTCTAATTTCCATACTCCTTAAATCTTCCGCTTATTATCTCCATCTCAGTTTAGGTCTGCCTTTGGTTCTTTTACCTGGTGGTATCCATTCCGTAATAATTCTTAACGGATTGCTCTTCTCTGTTCTCATTATGTCTCCATTCTATATAATTCTTTGTGCTTTCATTGTTCTAACTATGTTCTCTTAGCCCATTCATTCTTGTATTTCGTGATTCATCCAATGTCTTGCATTCTGTTCGTTTTCCCTCTGTAGTCCCAGTATTTTTCTGATAGTCTTCCTCTCAAAAGCTTTCAATTTCTTCTCTTGCTGTTAATCTAAATGTTTCTGCAGCATATACTACTATTGGACTTATGGCCGTTTTGTAGATTTTCATTTTTGAATTTCGCTTTATAAAGCGCTGTATTTCCCGCTTGCATTCTTCTTTTCATACGTATACTTTGATTTCTTCTGTTGACTATCTATCTAATCAGCCTTAAACGCCCACTCTTGGGCATGGGCCTCCCCTGTTAATCTTCATTGGTCTCTATTTTGGACAATCTGCATCCAGTCCTTTCCTGCCGTTCTCTTAAGATCGTCAGTCCATCTCATATGTGGTCTTCCTCTTTTTCTTTTCTTTTCCCATGGTCTCCCGTGTAGAATTCGCTTATTCCATCTTTCATCTTTTTGCCGGAGAGTGTGACCGGCGAAGTTCCATTTAAGTTTTGCAACCTGTCTTGATACATCGTTCACCTTTGTTTTTTCTCTGATTTGATAGTCTTGGTTTTATTATAGTTCATCTCTAGACCTACCTCTGTCGCTTTTCTATCTAATTCCTCAACCATCTTCTGTAACTCTTCCTTCTTATCTGTTATCAGGACTATATCGTCTGCATATCTCAAGTGGTTCAAGAGTTCTCCATTTATTCTTATTCCGTATATATCCCATTCTAATTTTTTAAATATGTCTTCCATAGCCTGATTGAACAATTTTGGCGATATTGTGTCTCCCTGCCTGAATTTTATTGTGGTACTCGCATTTTTGTATATGTTTGTTATTAGGTCCGTGTACCTGTAATCAATTCTGCCGTTCTGTAGTGAGTTTTTGATGGCCCAATGTTCTATGCTGTCAAACGCCTTTCGGAAGTCTATGAATGCCATGTATAATGGGATTTGATACTCGTTCGACTTTTCAATCAGTATTTTTACTGTTAGCAGAGGTCGCTAGTACTAAAACCCTTTCTGAATCCCGCTTGTTCTCTTGCTTGGTATTCGTCAAGCTTAGTTGTTAGTCTATTTGTTATGATCTTCGTTAGTAGTTTAAACACAACACTTAGTAATGTTATAAGTCTATACTTTTCTAAGTTCTTTCGGTCACCTTTTTTGAACATTAATAGTGTCTCCGCATCGTTCCAGCTATCGGGTATTTCTTTTGTGGTCAATATTTTGTTCATGGGGATATGTAGGACTTCTCTAGTTGTTTTCCCTCCTCTCTTCAGCATATCTGCAGATATTCCATCTTTTCCAGGTGACTTATGGTTTTTTAGTTCTTGAATTGCTTTCTTGATTTCTGTTTTACTTATTTTTGGTTGTAGGTCAGAATTTATATTTTTTATTTTTGTGTTTAATTGTTTAAGAATTTCTTGCTGTGGTTTATGTCTTGTTCTGTATAGGTGCGTATATTATTCTTGTGTCAACTTTATTATTTGTTTTATATCATTAATGGTTGTTCCTTCGCTGTTTGTCATTTCATTTATATGAGGTTTACTGAGTCGTTGTTTTAAGCATTTCATATTTTTGTTCTGCTGGATTACTCTTTCAATCTTTACTTCCTGCGTTTTTCTCTTGGTTTCTTTTATGTTTTTTTTAATTGTTTTATTGATTTCAGTATATTCTACTGTGTTTCTTTTGCCCTGTTCAAGTAGGCTTCTTCTTGTCTTCATCAGGTTTTCTACTTCTTCTGAGATATAATTGTCCTTTTTTGTCGTCGATTTTGCAATTCTTCCCCGGCCTGTAGCAACGTAGTTGTTAGTATTTCATTTATTTCGTTTGTTTCTTTATTTATTAAGTCAGTTGTATTTGGTATGCATTTTTTTATTTCTTCTTGTACTTTTCTTCGTTTTGGCTAAGTTTCTCCATATCTAGTTTTTGTATGTTTTTGATTTTCTTTCTGCTTTCAAATTGGCTGTTAATTTGTATCCTAGCCTTCACCATTCGGTGATCGCTGCCTGTTGTGAAACGGTTTATCACTGTGACATCCTTGACTATGTGCGTCTGTTGACTAGCACTCCCAAATTATTTGAATGTGTCAACCTCTTCGAAACTGTCTGCATCTATTATCAGTTCTATCAGTTGTGTCTTCTTTTTTTGCTTGTGTTTATGTATTTTGTTTTATTTTCATTTATTTCCAGTCCTCTCAGTTTGGTTTCGTTTTCTATTTCTTGGAAGGTTTTCTTTAGTGCCTTTTTATCTGTTGCTACTATGGTTATATCGTCCGCATATCCTATTATTTGTACTGCATTCTTGTTTATAGTTAATGCGTTTGACAGCTTTTTTATTATCTTGTTTAGTGATAGAATAAATAGTACCGTTAAAAGCACATCTCCTTGTCTGTTTAGTTTCTAAAACGCCTGTTTAAAGTCTAGGAAAAGTATATGTGTTTCTCCGTCGTACTCGTATGTTTTCTCTATCACTTGTTTTAGCGTTTGTATAGCGTCTATCGTAGATCTTACTTTTCTAAAACCATACTGGTAATCTATTATGCTTTGTTCTGTGTATATTGTTAGTCTGTCTCTAATTATAAAGTTTGTTTCACGAAAAATGGTTGAGTGCTTAATGGTCACCTGAGTTGATCTTATTGTGTATACAAGAGTCTCTCAATAAACTACCGTAAGTACACATTATCGCACTTCAGAAAGTTTGTTATTTAATATATGTCATGTAGCTGTGTAATACACGATTATAAAAATTAGTTAAATTAGTTCATATGGTATTTCCAGGTTGTTCAAGTGAATATACTTGATAATTGGACAATTTTTAACATGAAGAAAGTAGTTTTTTTGTTCTACGTGAATAATTGTAGTATATGGATCTAAATTCAGAAAGGTACTTTCCTTCACACTTTTTACAGGCTTCGGACTGTCAGCAAAAAACTTGAGTGTTTGAAAGTTTTTGCTCTTCCTAATCGGATATCGTTAAAAATGTACAGTAATAATAGTTCTATTTACAGTATACACATACAAAGGAATAGACTCGAAGCATTTGAGATGTGGTGTTATAGACGCATGTTGAGGATTTCCTGGATAGACAGAGTTACCAAAGAAGAAGTACTACATAGAATGGGTAAAGAGCGCCAACTAGTCGTAACCATAAAACGTTGTAAACTGGAATACCTGGGCCATACAATGAGTAATGAACAACGATATTATCTACTTCGCACTATACTCCAAGGTAAAGTGCTTGGGAAAAGATGTCCAGGAAGGAGAAGAATATCCTGGCTGCATAACCTACGAAAATGGTTTAACTTAACCACTACCGGACTTTTGAGGGCAGCAGTCAACAAAGTCAGAATAGCCATGTTAGTGTCCAACATTTAACATATTAAGTTGAAATCGATACCAAAATTAATTTTACTTAGACAAAAACCTACGAAAAAAATTCGTATGGTGGCCCCGTCTACCGATTTTTTTTTGAACCTATTCTCTATCCTTCCATTGTTGGATATAGGTCTCCCCCAGATCTCTCCATCTTTCCCTATCTTGAGCTGTTCTCTGCCATGTGGGACCTCCTTGTTTCCTGATGTCATCTTTCCACCTCATCTGTGGTCTGCCTCTTGATCTCTTTGCATTGTATGGACGACACTTTCCGATGGCATTGTTCTATCGTCCGTCTTGGAGACGTTCATTGTGTGCAGCCCATTTCCATATCAGTTTTGCTGCTTGTTCTATCTTACCAGAACAGAACAAAGACAGTAGACGCGATAGAACAAGTCTACCGATATTCTTCACTAATACATGATTCCTCAATTCTTCTTTAATTAAAATAACAACAAAATTATTCAAAGTTGACGTAACCATACAAAGCGTCGTGGACTAGCGTGTTAAATGTATACTTACTCTTTTTATCCTCTTCGTTTTGATACCAAACCGGGTAGTCCTTTTCGACATGAAACGAATAGGACTCGAACCCTGCAGCATCAATATCTTTTTTATACGATTCTTCAATATTGTCACTATAATAATGGGCAGACAGCATATGTCCGTATCTTGACCATTTCGGATATTTCAGCAAACGGTGGTAAGCGTTATCCGGCGGTGATTGTTCCAAGAACGATACAAATGCTTGACCGCCTGGCTTAAGCATTTCCTTGATATTAATGAAACTTTGCCTAAAATAAAAATATAATTTAGATTCATATGTACAATAGAAGTACGTCGTAGTATGTCAATTTTTTTTACTGCAACCTTCTATAAATCTAGTATCTAAAAAAAAAAAAAAATTATAGGTATAATAATTGAATTATATGCTAAACTTTGGTTTGTTTTTATACGTTATTTTTTAAGATCAATGTATATATACCATCAATAATATTATCCTTTGGCCGAGAGAAACAATGATATCTGAACAATATGCTTAATACAAAGACAATCATATGATTGGCAGCATGTACAACATCATCATCATCATTAATGGTGCTACAGCCCTATGAAAGAGCCTCGACCTTCTCAAGTCTATTACCATTCCTAGTCTATTACCATAGTCCTATCCATTGCCAACCGTTGCCAGTTTGCTGCGCCTATCTTTCTACCATCCACATCTACACCATCCTTCCATCTGAGTTTTGGCCTACCCCCTTTTCTACTTCCCACGGGTTGTGACATAAGGATTCTTCTAGGAGAGTTGTTCTGCTGTGATCTTGCTAGATGTCCTGCCCATCTTAGTCTTCCTATTCTTATAAGAGATACTGCGTCTTTACCACCAAATATTTATTTATATGTGTGGTATACCTAGTAGTTCTATCTCCTCCTCCAAACACCATTTTCACAGATGCAACCAAATATTATTCTCAGGATCCTTCGTTCAAATATAAGCAGAAGGTCTTCGTCTGCCTTGGAGATGGTCCATGTCTCCGATCCATATGTCAACACTGGCCGTATAAGGGTTTTGTAATATAGTTATTTTTGTTTTTTTTTGCTTAAGTTTCTACTTCTCATATGTTTACTCAGTCCAAAATAGCATCTGTTTGCCATTATTATCCTTCGCTTCATTTCTTACGTTATGGCGTTCTCTTTGGTGATCAGGGAGCCTAAGTATGTGAATTCGTCCACCACTTCAAAGGTAGTGTTATTAACCGTGAATTGGGGACCGATGTTTCTGACTCTATTGTTGGGTGTTGATGCCATCATCTTAGTTTTCTCCTCATTTACTTGCAGGCCCATAGATTTTGAGGCATTTGAGAAGGTGGTGTACATTTCTTCTAGCTTGCGTGTTGTGTGACAAACTAGGTCGACATCATCTGCATATGCCAACATTTAAGATGATTTATTAAAAATATTTCGTCTGTTGTCTATTCGGGCATCTCTGATCGCCTTTTCCAGTGCTATGTTGAAAAGGAGACACGCCAGCGCGTATCCCTGTCGCAGCCCAACATGCGTTCCAAACGCCTGTGATTGTTCGCCCTGTATTTCGACTTTGCAAACCACATTACGCATTGTAGCCTTAACCAATCTTATCACTTTATCGGGGATGTGGAGTTCATTCATGGCTTCATACAATTTATTTTTTAGAACACTATAATAGGCAGATTTACAAGCAATACAACAATAGCAAGTCTACAACATGGTGGGGTTTAAATTTAGTTTATCCAAAAAAATAAATTAATATTTGTTTTAAAAATTTCCATAAATTTACTTGCTTATCCTGGATCTTACGAAAAATAAAAGCTGAATATTAACAGGTTGACTGCGTTCCCAAAATATGTAAACCACGGAAGTGCACTACCGGTCGCACGGGACACGTAGCATGGCGCGAATTTGATGCGTTACCTACCATCGGGGACCGGTAATAATATAATTAGTTTTTATATTTTTATAATATAAATTATACAAGTTTTAAGATCATTTATTAAAATTAAAAACAATAAGACACTTATCATTGTCATCTTTTTTTTTATAAGCTTTCCTGTTAACAATGTTTTAAAGTGTCAAGATAGATAAACAACTAATCTTGTTATAAACGATTTACGGTACCATTTAAAACTTTTTCCTAAAACGGAATTATCAAGAAGAACTTATCTGATCACTAAAGTCTACTCCTTTTTCTGCTTGGTTGTCATAAATAATTGCCTTTGGTTTCAATACAAGCTCACGTTGCCAGTTTCGCTTTCTTGTTCGTTATAAAGTACCTACTTGTATGAGTTGATTTAGTTCTTAACATCATAACTGGGCATTTTATAATACGTAAGCAGTTGTTCTGAGTACTCCAAATTTCTCCCTTTTTCATTCTTTTAAGTAATGTTTTGGGAATACTTCTTCTGTTGGACCTCGGGGTTCCACAGTAAATTATTTGTTTACTGGGTTGGAGTCATTAAAAGGAGCTATTTGTTGACTATTTTTTACTCGAGCTTTCAATTGTGATTACAATTATTATCAAGAGCGTCTAAAAAATACAAAATATCTTACAAAGTTGAACTAGAAATTAAAAATTTTTTGTTAAATCACCAAATAAAATTAGTTTTTTATATAAAACTGCTGCTAACATATTATTACAAAAAATATTATTAAAAAAATGTCTTATTCTAATAAATGTTTCTCTGAAATAAATTTTGATAAAGTTTCTTAACAATAACAATTGAATTTGTAAACAAAAATTGAATAGCAACAAATCAGCCTCAATGTCATAAATACCAACTTAAAAATTTTTATTTTTGACATATTGTCAAAAATAAAATTTTGTTTAAAAAATTCTTTTTTGTTTAGTAACAAAAAAGAAGAAGATTTATTTACCATTGATAGATGCCTGAAAAAATGTAACACATGCATGGAAAATTCAAAATGTGATATTTTACTGATTGCATATATAAATTACATAGAAATAATATAATTATAAATTTTGCTTAAATTTTCAATTTCTGACCTTTTGTTTAAATTATTATCACTTTTGCTAATACAAACCATTTCCAAAAAAGTTCTTTTAAATTTATTACTTTCACTACATAAAATTTTAATATTATCAAAATCCATAATATGGTCTTTGTCTATTACATGCTCTGCCAAAGCACAAGATGGTTTCTTAATTCTGCAATCACTTTTGTGAGAAATAATGCGATTTGAGAGATTTCTTCCAGTCTCAACAACATACTCAGCTTCACACTGAGTACAACCAATGCTGCATACTACATTTGTTTGATATAATTTGTCTATAGAATATTTAGTTTTGGAATATAAAGATGAAATGGTTTTGATGTTCTTTGTTGCTATTTTTATATTGCCGCATATATAAACTTTGTGAGGCGAGAACTGGTGATGAGCAGTTTGGTTTCTGAAACGGTATGGGTAATCGAGAAGCTCTTTTTTGCATGCGATTACTCTTACAAAAGAGCACTGAGTTTAAGAAAAATATTTACGTATGTTTTATAGATTTCGAAAAAGCCTTTGATAGAGTACCACATACATTATTATTTCAATGCTTGGACTCAGTAGGTCTGGACACATATGACATTAGATTGCTCAAAAATCTTTACTACAATCAGACCGCTTGTGTTAAAGTGGACCAAGAGGTTTCAGCTAAAGTTTCTATTAAGCGTGGTGTCAGACTGGGATGTGTTATGTCACCGATGTTGTTTAATGCCTACACTGAACCAGTTTTTGAAATAGCGTTAAATAATCGTCGCGAAGGTGTAAGATCGGTGGTGAAATTATTAATAACATCAGATACACCGATGACACCGCAATAATAGCAGAGAGTCTAAAAGATCTTCAAACCCTGTTGAATCCTGTAAACAACGAAAGCACTGACAGGGGCTTAACAATCAGCGCAAAAAAAAACAAAATGGTCGGAAAAATTAATATCGAAGACTCAGTATTAAGATAAGATAACAAAATCCTTGAAAGGGTGGAACACTTTAGGATTTTAACGGAAAAACTTTATTAACTGGCGTTATCTATTATGCAGTAGAAGTCTGTCGTTGACCACACGTCTAAGAGTATTGAAGTGCTACGTCTGGTCCACTTTGTTCTATGGATGTGAAAGCTGGACAACAAAAATAAAAAATCTTAACAAATTAGAAGCGTTCGAGTTATGGTGTTACTGTCGCATGCTCAGAATCCCTTGGACAGCACAAATATCTAAGAACGTGTGCTAGAGACCGTGCACAAAGAGAAATCATTGATCAACATCATCAAAATGAGAAAGATCCAATACTTCGGTCATATAATGAGAGGACCTAAATATCGCTTACACAGGTTAATTATTTAGGGCAAAATCCAAGGAAAACGTTGTGTCGGAAGAAAAAAACTGTCCTGGCTGCGTAACATTAGACAATGGACAGGTCGAACGGTCGAGGAACTGTTTCATCTAGCTGCCGACCGAGAATCATTTCATGAGCTTGTCAATATGACGATAGCGAGCGCTTGAATACAAGCACGGCGCACAAAGAAGAAGAACATCATAAATCATTTGCTCACTTTGAGAAGTATTTGCATTAATAGTCATATTTTTATCACGATAAACGATTATGATAAAATGCGTTAGGCTTTCACAGCCATCGTCTAACTTGTTAAACTGTTTGTTCGGGTTGTTAGGCCGTTGACTTCTGAGATTATTTCTCGACGTTTCGCCAACACTAGGGGTTGGCATCTCTGACATCTCCAGAAGATTCCAATTGACTCCAATTTAGCATTGCTTATAGAGGGTGCTAGTAACACTTAGTTGTGCTAGTAAGTTGATCTGGTTAAAAAACTTAAAACAGTAGAGTGGAAAAACAGTAATGAAACTCTTCAGAACTGTTGCAGACAAAGTAAAATAAATAAGCCGTGTTGATCGCCAAAGGATGAGGTACACGAAGAAGATGAACAAGAATAATTTTGAAAAAGCAAGAAAAGGAAAAGTTTTTACCTTGGATTCGGCACCATGTGCATCACATATATACCAAAAATGTGGTCAAACTTGTTTTTGAGTTCGTCTTGAAGCCTTACGGTAGCAATATCATGTTGTATGATCTTACTTCTGGGTATACTTAGATTTTTCTTCATATGTTCTACCATATCAGGCGATATATCAGTTAAAACATATTCTTTGTAATCCTTTGGTAATGCTGGTAGTACTGAATTGGCAGAAGTGTTTCCATCTGCTGCACCAAACTCGAGAATGGTTTCATTTTTTTTCCATTTTAGAAGATGTCTGTATTTCTCCAACTTTTGTTTTGTTAGTATTTGAGTAATGGAATTCCCCTTTATCCATAAATCGGGAATCATTTTTGAATTAGATGTATATTTAATCTACTGATGCGTTTTCCGTTAATGAACTGTGGCCTCGACTACTAAATCTTTTGTTTTTTAATAAACATCCTATTTGCTTAAATTATTTAAGGTAGATTATTATTAAAATTTATATAAACAAACCTTCTAAGTTGTTATTAACTTATATACTTATACTACTAATATAATAATTAAATTTTATATACATCATGTGGCGAAACGCCAATTACACTGCTCTACAATTTTTTTTGTGCTCTTTTTTCACGTTATGAGCAAAATTTCAAATAATTTTGGATTGAGAAAAACGAATTGATTAGAAAAATTATTTTTTCTTCAAACGTCAAATAATGATGACATTACAAAGTTTGATGTCTCTGCCGGCAGCAGTTTTTTTCCCATTTCTTTACGGCGGAGGGAAAAATGTTGTCATGGCAACAATATGAAACATGTCACAAAGCAACAATACAAATGCCATTAACAACAATTAAACATCATTTTTATTTATAGTAATATTAAAAGTACAATTAGTTAATGAGGCATTTTCAAAATTGAAACCGTGCAAAAATGTTCCCGACTCTTGATACGCATTGGTAATTGTTGATGATACTGATGTGATGGTCGAGAACAACTTTTAGCAATCATTCCCGATGTTAGCGAATCATGAGGGTTTAAAATTTTTTAAGCATTACCGTTCTTATTTTTGATTGAATCCTCTATATATCCTTCGGCAACCGTGCTTGATTTCCTGCCCACATGTCGTTTGAGGCATTCAATATTTCCGCCTCCATCAATTAAAACTGTTGCTGAAGTTCGTCGTAAAGAGAGACCCGTGTATGCGCTTGCATCGTTTAAATTTAAATAACTAGCTACTTTTTGGGCTACTGCGTTGATCGAATGTATTCCCATGACGCTTCGGTAACACTTTTCATTTTGGTACTTGATAAAAAATCGGTTTTCTGTGAAATTTTCAGGCCGCAGTGATGCATACTTTTTATACAGTTTAATGTAGTTTTGACCAATTATTGTAAAAGATCTAATTTGTCGTGTTTTACTGTCTAGGATTTTGATAATTATTACATTTTCTTTATCCTCAATGTCTACAGTCTTCATTTTTACCATTTCGTCGCATCGACAGGCGCCGGTAACCCCAATTAACAAAACAATCTAAAATATTTTTATAATTTAGTAGAGTATACTACATGCTTTGCAATATAATTTTTTTTACCTTTAATCCTAAATACAACTTATCTGGCGCTTTAAACAAAAATTTATCAAACTCGTCTTTAGTGAAAACTTTAGACTGCTTTGCAGTATATTCTTCGCTTGTTTTTTTCAGAAAGGCACGTAACTTTAAAAATTTGCTTGTATCCACATTTTTTCTAATAACTAACTCGGATTTTATCATAGAGTATCGTGACCACATTGTAGAAGATTTCCATTTATTTTCATTTTCCATTATATTAAAATATGCCAGTAAAATGTCTTCGGTAACTTGCCGTACTCCTCTTGTATCGCACCACTATTGGAAGTGCTTGTACGCTAACCGACACTTTATTCCGGACTTGGAGGGCCCCATACGTGCTACTCTATCATTAGCCGCGGACTCAATTTCGCTTAGGTTTTCCATTTTCGCACTAAATTTGCGCTTGCGGTTGCAACAACAATAAGCAGTCTTTAATAATTGCAAATAACTGTCAAACAACTGTAACCAGGGAGAAGCAAATCCCACCCATCGAGCAAAAAGACAAAAGAGGGAATGTAAAGGTAGTGGGGGCAAAAATATTGTTAGACAGGAATTGCCATGTTGAGAGGCCAAATTAAACAAGGAAGGAGAGTCTTTCCTTGTTTAATAAATCAAATTTAATTGGGTTATGTTATTATTTGTTCCAACTGTCACATGGAATCTTATTTATATTGAAGTTTTTTAACAATTGTTTCACATTTTAGACTGTTATCGTTAATATTTAATTAAAACTTTCTCGTCTAAGACACATTCTGAAAACTATTTTATAGCTACTGTTAATAAGTGTCAGAAAATTTAAATTTGGCGCATTCGCATTTCCGGATATGCCCGCCATCAGAGGCCACTTTTTTGGTCTCCTTTTCATAACGATTAGATTCCCTCTTTGTTTTTTTTGCTCGATGATCCCACCGATGACTTAATTATTTTAATTTCTAACATCTAGACAACTTTGATAGTTGTCACAGTTAATTTCTAGTAAAAATAGCGTATGAATTATACTATTTATGGTTGAAAATTGCTACGTTTGAAGAAAAAATAGTATACTTTATTCGGCAAAGAAGCGACTTTTCTTGACTTGCCCTCTATTACGCGCCTCACTTCGTTCGTCGCGTAATATCGGGCGCGTCAAGAAAAGTCATGCTTCTCCGCCTCATAAAGTAATATTCTATTATTATCTCCAGTTTTTATTATAAATAATAAGTATGACCAGACAAATATATAAATTTCATTTTATTAACTTTAATGAGGGTTAGGTTTCAAAATTTTCTAAATTAATGAGAGAATGTTGTAGAGGTTTTAGAATCAGATTAGTAAAACTATGTCTAACCAACATCAAAGCAAAAGTAAGAATTCAAAATCAACTGTCCGATGAATTTAATATTAACGAAGGTCTAACATAAGGAGATCTATCTGCTACACTTTTTATTCGCTGGAGGAACAATCTATCAGGAAAACTGAAATATATAGAGAAGGTACAATATTTACAAAGATCAACTAGTGTCGTAGCTTATGCAGATGATATAGACGTAATTAGATGCGCATTAAAAGGCCTTCAAAAAATTTCTATATATTTTAAAGAAGCGACACATACTATGGGTCTATAGTAGAAGCCACAGTTAGATTGCAGTGCATATAAGATAGGCAATGTATTTCTTACGGGAGAACGGCCGACCACGTTGCCGGTTTGCTCCGAGCGGCGCATCAGGACCGGATTTAAAATCATAGCACTGGAATATACGCACACACAACAATTGTCTACGGTTGTATAAAAGACTATCATTATTCAAATCATGAATGTGTTGCTTGTGTGAGTCCATATCAAATAGGTAAAGAAATAATAATAAGACTTACTCACAATCAATTTAATTTAACAATCTGACGACCGGTTTCGCTTTCTACAATTTGCAAAGCATCTTCAGGTCTAGATACAAAGTTAAACTAATGCTGCAATAAAATAAACCCAATTAGGGTGGTGTCTCATAAAGATAAAATAAACAAATAAGTTAGTTCATACAAATTATAGTAATTATGCCAATATTACATGTCTGTGGTTTTCAAAATGAATAAATTTGAATATATAAAAGGTATTAACAGACAAGGTAAGACCCACAATTGGTATAAAGTAGCAATATTATATTGTAATAAATTAATAAATGAGCAAATAAATAAAACAAAACAAACATTACTTACATGCCGGTACTCTATTAATTGATGGATGGTAGGTCATGGTTGCAAAAATCATGTATTGTTGATTGGAGAACTTTAATGTGCTATTGCAGTTGTTTTGACAATAAACGGGAAGTTCTTGAGGAGAACAGATTTGATCCAATGAATTAGAGATAGGTATATTGTGGTTGTTTGTCAGATGAAAGTGATGTTCTTTACTATTGTATTATTTAAATTATTTACACTTATATCAGAGATATATTTTTTGGAATGTGTGTTATTTATTGAGTATTTATGTAATGAAGGAGACAGTTTTATGACAATGAATAAGAGTAGCTGTACCGATTGTGTGGTTGTGCAATTATTTTGACTTGTAATTATCAAGTCTATTGGCAAAATTAATAAATTATTGTAAAGTCAACTATGTAAAAGGTATATAAAAAGTATATAAAATTATTATAAATTAAGACGATCAGGGACAAATTAAACACACATTAACAGGAACAGAAACACTAAATGACGGGACAAACATTGAATTTAAAACTTAAACTTGGGGGATGGAAGAAACTGTAAGCACTACATCTCACTGTTGGAAGAAATGAGTTTTTTTCATATTTAATCTATTAGATTTAAGAGGTAAATTTGACATATGTAGGTTGAAGTGTGACAGTTCTTCTTCTATTACTAAATACTGTAAGTTTAGTTATTCAGTATTATGGAGTATGTTGATATTAATGAATGTATCAAAATTTGTTTTAATTTAGAAATCAAAAGTAAATTGATGTGTTTAATATTGGCATACTTTAACAATTTTAATTAATAAGTTTCAAATTCAAAAATTTTTTAAAGTAACAATGTGAATAATTGAAATACATCATCTGTTATAACTAACCAATTTTAGTCTAAATATTTCAGAACAAATTAAAATGATTATTTAGTAAATACAAACAAGTGTACTTGTAATTGAAAGGTATAACAAATTTACAAATTGCCTGAAAATTTTTTTATTTGAAATAATTGTCGGTCTGAGCTATCTATTATGGTGTATAAACATTTCTTAAAATATTTAATTTAAATTATAATAATTAATAATTAAATAAAGTAGTAATTGGGTGAATATTGATGATTATTCAAATTTTGAATTCGAGTAATTGACTGACTTAAGTCTTGAATAATTAGTTGGCAATACTAATTTATGACAATTGGAACCGGAAATTGATTCCATCCCCGGGCAGCAGGTACACATTTAAACCGGTGTAAAATATACTTTTATTTCAATTCTTTGTATCATATGAACAGACATTCCTCAAACCGACAAGAACACTGGTGAGTTTTTACAGTAGTTTTAGTAAGAATTTTTAAAATTTTATTAAAAATTAATATCTGTTTTTGAAAGGTAATATTTCTATTTAAATTTTAAATCTATACAGGATTATGAATAGTATAGATATATGTAATCCGAACTGCTAGTCTGAACAATTTTCCAGTCATGTTGGAAATCCATAAACCACGTGTTGAGTTTGAAATGAAATATGTTGTAAATTAAGTATTTGTCGAAACCAGATGGAATGCAATAATAATTATTATGGGTTAAATAAGTTGAGGTACCATACCAGTTCATTACTGATGTTTAATTTAGTTTTAGGAAAATTTATTTTTATTGGTGATATGTTGAAGAAAAGAAAAGAGGAGAAATTCTGTGAACAAGAAATTCGATCCATCATGGTGTGCTGGATTTTAATTTTATGTTGAAGATTTAAAACAATCTGAGAAGTATATCAAAACTGTATATCAGATGTATTTGATTAAATGGGTTCTGGGACAAATTGTTGTTTCTATGGTATTGAAGTTACTACAAAGTATTGTGTGATGTTAATGGAAAATATATGGAAGATTAATATGATAAGTTGATGTTTGTGGTAACAATTCTCTAAGTATATGGATCTACTGTAGAAACGAGAAATGGAGTAGTTTCTGGTAATATTATTTATATCGAAAAAATTATTTTATTATAATACTGAGTATACTGGTGTGTATTCTAATTCTAATTGTGCATTAAGTGTAACTGTTGTTTGATTTTTTAATGATTTTAATATTTCTAAATGTTCTAGGTTATTTAGTAAGGAGCCTTTATTACAAGTATGAAGGATTGTGAAATCTGTTTGAGGATCAAAGATGTGGTTTGTTCGACGGATATGTTGGGAGAAATGTGATTGACCTGATGTTGGACGTTCTATATATCTAAGATGTTCCCCTAGTCTGGTATTGAAGGATCTAAAGGTTCTACCGATGTAACATGCATTGCAGGTATGGCAGCTCAACTTATACACTCCGCTATACTCAAGTGAGTTACGTTTGTCCTTGTTATTTAAGAAAGTCAATCCTAAATTTGAGGCAGTTTTAAATGAGATATTTATGTGGTCATCGAATACTTTTGCAATCTTATAGGAAAGTTCACCTATGTATGTTAAAGATCGGTAAGATTTTTGTTCCCCTATTTCATTAAACTGTTGTGTGTATACTTGATGTTCTAGCATTCTATTTGTCTTTTTATGCAAAATTTTATTCACTAGATTAGTGGAATAACCATTGTTCAAAGCTATTTGTTTTATAATTTGTAACTCTTTGTTAAATGAAGTCAAAGTTAATGGTAAAGAAATTAACCGATTAATGTAACTGTAAAAAGCTGCACAAAAAACACAAAATGGCAGCTTTTTACAGTTACATCAGTAGATCTACAGTAGATCCATATACTTAGAGAATTGTTACCACAAACATCAACTTATCATATTAATCTTCCATATATTTTCCATTAACATCACACAATACTTTGTAGTAACTTCAATACCATAGAAACAACAATTTGTCCCAGAACCCATTTAATCAAATACATCTGATATACAGTTTTGATATACTTCTCAGATTGTTTTAAATCTTCAACATAAAATTAAAATCCAGCACACCATGATGGATCGAATTTCTTGTTCACAGAATTTCTCCTCTTTTCTTTTCTTCAACATATCACCAATAAAAATAAATTTTCCTAAAACTAAATTAAACATCAGTAATGAACTGGTATGGTACCTCAACTTATTTAACCCATAATAATTATTATTGCATTCCATCTGGTTTAGACAAATACTTAATTTACAACATATTTCATTTCAAACTCAACACGTGGTTTATGGATTTCCAACATGACTGGAAAATTGTTCAGACTAGCAGTTCGGATTACATATATCTATACTATTCATAATCCTGTATAGATTTAAAATTTAAATAGAAATATTACCTTTCAAAAACAGATATTAATTTTTAATAAAATTTTAAAATTCTTACTAAAACTACTGTAAAAACTCACCAGTGTTCTTGTCGGTTTGAGGAAGGTCTGTTCATATGATACAAAGAATTGAAATAAAAGTATATTTTACACCGCTTTAAATGTGTACCTGCTGCCCGGGGATGGAATCAATTTCCGGTTCCAATTTTCATAAATTAGTATTGCCAACTAATTATTCAAGACTTAAGTCAGTCAATTACTCGAATTCAAAATTTGAATAATCATCAATATTCATCCAATTACTACTTTATTTAATTATTAATTATTATAATTTAAATTAAATATTTTAAGAAACGTTTATACACCATAATAGATAGCTCAGACCGAGCTATCTATTATGGTGTATATAATTTTCAGGAGACAGAAAAATTTTCAGGCAATTTGTAAATTTGTTATACCTTTCAATTACAAGTACACTTGTTTGTATTTACTAAATTAATCATTTTAATTTGTTCTGAAATATTTAGACTAAAATTGGTTAGTTATAACATATGATGTATTTCAATTATTCACATTGTTACTTTAAAAAAATTTTTGAATTTGAAACTTATTAATTAAAATTGTTAAAGTATGTCAATATTAAACACATCAATTTACTTTTGATTGCAAAATTAAAACAAATTTTGATACATTCATTAATATCAACATACTCCATAATACTGAATAACTAAACTTACAGTATTTAGTAATAGAAGAAGAACTGTCACACTTCAACCTACATATGTCAAATTTACCTCTTAAATCTAATAGATTAAATATGAAAAAAACTCATTTCTTCCAACAGTGAGATGTAGTGCTTACAGTTTCTTCCATCCCCCAAGTTTAAGTTTTAAATTCAATGTTTGTCCCGTCATTTAGTGTTTCTGTTCCTGTTAATGTGTGTTTAATTTGTCCCTGATCGTCTTAATTTATAATAATTTTATATACTTTTTATATACCTTTTACATAGTTGACTTTACAATAATTTATTAATTTTGCCAAAAGACTTGATAATTACAAGTCAAAATAATTGCACAACCACACAATCGGTACAGCTACTCTTATTCATTGTCATAAAACTGTCTCCTTCATTACATAAATACTCAATAAATAACACACATTCCAAAAAATATATCTCTGATATAAGTGTAAATAATTTAAATAATACAATAGTAAAGAACATCACTTTCATCTTACAAACAACCACAATATACCTATCTCTAATTCATTGGATCAAATCTGTTCTCCTCAAGAACTTCCCGTTTATTGTCAAAACAACTGCAATAGCACATTAAAGTTCTCCAATCAACAATACATGATTTTTGCTACCATGACCTACCATCCATCAATTAATAGAGTACCGGCATGTAAGTAATGTTTGTTTTGTTTTATTTATTTGCTCATTTATTAATTTATTACAGTATAATATTGCTACTTTATACCAATTGTGGGTCTTACCTTGTCTGTTAATACCTTTTATATATTCAAATTTATTCATTTTGAAAACCACAGACATGTAATATTGGCATAATTACTATAATTTGTATGAACTAACTTATTTGTTTATTTTATCTTTATGAGACACCACTCTAATTGGGTTTATTTTATTGCAGCATTAGTTTAACTTTGTATCTAGACCTGAAGATGCTTTGCAAATTGTAGAAAGCGAAACCGGTCGTCAGATTGTTAAATTAAATTGATTGTGAGTAAGTCTTATTAGAAAGATGGAAACAATACATACAGGAATTATTTAAAGATGAGAGACAACCAGAAAACATAGAACTATACAACAGTAGAGAAACGGGGCCCAGTATAACAAAAGAAGAAGTCATGCATGCAGTAAAATTGGCAAAAGATAATAAAGCTACAGGTCCTGATGAGATACCAGCGGAAATTATAAAATTAATCGCAGAAGATCAAATAGATATACTAAAAGACTTGTACAACACCATATATGATACAGGCGTCATTCCAAAAGAATGGCTTAAGTCGACGTTCGTGACTCTACCGAAAAAAGCTAACGCTAGAGAATGCTGTGACCATCGAACCATCAGCTTAATGAGCCACACTCTAAAGATATTCTTGAAAATTATACATCAAAGAATTTTCAGAAAACTGGAGCAAGATATTAGTAACACGCAGTTTGGCTTCAGAAACGCAATGGGTACAAGAGAGGCCTTGTTTGCCCTGAATGTATTGGCCCAAAGATGTATGGATGTTAACCAACCTCTTTATGTCTGTTTCCTTGATTACAATAAGGCATTTGACAAAGTCAGACATAATCGCCTCCTACAGCTACTTCAAGATAAAAATCTGGATATGAAAGATATTAGAATAATATCAAACCTTTACTTTAATCAAGTTGCATCTGTAAAGGTTGGCAACGAACTATCAGAAGAAATAGAAATACAACGAGGGGTAAGGCAGGGATGCATATTGTCTCCGCTGCTTTTTAACCTCTATTCAGAAGAGGTAGTTCAGAAGGCACTAAAGGAAACATCAAGTGGAATTAAAGTCAACGGAGAACTTATAAATAACATCAGATACGCCGATGATACTTTAGTAATCGCAGAGTCAGTTGAAGAATTGCAGGTTCTGATAAATAAGATTGTAGACAGTAGCGAAGAGGCTGGACTTACTTTAAATATCAAAAAGACGAAATTCATGACCATCGCAAAGACACAACAACAGGACACGTTATGGATTAGGGACGAACTCGTTCAAAAGGTGAACAGATATACATACTTGGGAACAATCATAACCGAAAACAACGATTACACACAGGAAATCAAATCACGTATAGGAAAAGCCCGATCAACATTCAATACTATGAGAAAAGTACTTTGCAGCAATGATCTGAGTCTGCAACTTAAAGTACGAATGCTTAGATGTTATGTATTTTCTGTGTTATTATATGGAATGGAGGCTTGGACGCTTAAAAAAGATATAAGTAACAGAATAGAAGCGTTTGAGATGTGGGCTTATAGAAGAATTTTAAAAATAAGTTGGATCGATAAGGTTACGAACAACGACGTTTTAAAAAGAATGAACAAGGAAAAGGAGATATTAAATACAATTAAAATAAGAAAATTGCAGTATCTGGGTCATGTCATGAGAGGTGAGAGATATGAGTTGCTGCAGATCATTATACAGGGAAAGATACTGGGCAGAAGAAGCATAGGCCGACGACGTGTATCCTGGCTAAACAATTTGAGGCAGTGGTACAATTGTAACTCTGTTGAGCTGTTTAGAGCAGCAGTGTCAAAGGTGAAGATAGCCGTGATGATAGCCAACCTTCTTAAAGGAGACGGCACTTAAAGAAGAAGAAGAAGTCTTATTATTATTTCTTTAACTATCATTATTGTTTCAACTAAAGCATGATACAATCATCGATGTATAAATAAGAGAGTAACATTGTCGAAATAAACAATAACATGACGAAAAATTCTAGAAAAAAAGTAAAAACATTCTTTGGGAAATAAAGATCATTATAAAGTCATTAGGAGAAGAGATTCAGTTTTAATCCCCATTGTACACGCAAAGCAAACATGCCTCTTTGTCGATTTGGGTATTGACCATTAGACCAAAAACTTGTTGGGAAAAAGTATGAAAGCTCAGTTCTATTTCATGAAGTCGTTGTCATTATCTATCGTGAATTTCAAACAGGGTATGAAAAACAGTTTCCACGTAATACCCCTTTCAGACGAGAATACTGTATCCGAGATACGCGTATCCGACACGCAGATATTACATAGACTAAAATGGAGCTTTTCACACGGGACTCGCGACGGATACAGTATGCGATATACCGAATTCAGTATCTCGGACCTTCCTGTCACAGGCGACTGAATGCGTATGCCAGATACAGAAGAAACATTACGTTAAATGAACGCTTTCACACACGAATACTTTTGCACTACAAGAAAAAAGGTGTTTTTTTAAATATAGTTGAATAATGGAGCGTACTTTATTTGATAATGACAAATTCATTTGTTTTGTACAACCAAATCACTGTCGCCATCGCCAGATTACTGCAATAGAAATAAAAAGCAGCAGTGCTGGGTCCAGACGTTTAAGCAAATGTGCGACAATTTTGAGGCCATGACTGCAGTACAACAAAATGAATACGGTAAGAAATTAACATGTTTTTATTATAAATACATAGGTATTTTGATTCATACGTATACAGTTTAGTTTTAAAAGTTTACTAATTGGAGTTTTGATTATTTAACGTTATAAAACTACATTATTGTGCAAGGAATATCATAATCCATATGCGTATACACATAACCCTGCACAACATTTGCTGTATCATTAGTCTTCTCCTAATACCACTTTTGCACACAATTTCCCTATTTACCAATCACCTTCACCTTTCTAGTTATGCTACATCTATTCAATCAAACTCTGCTCATTCTTCAGCTCCCACTTCACTTAATTCACAATTTTCATCCAGTCAGAAAATAGACATAGTTCCTATCCTCTCATCCCACTCCATTGAATCTTGTGCCACCTCGACTGACGAATCCATCATCGATCTTCTTAATGATTACCAGAATTAACCAAAAACTGTAGGGCTACTAAATAACGTATTTTTTTTGTAACTGAACTGAATAAACTAAATAAAGTCTTAAAAATAGATGATGTACTTATTACTCACCTTAAAGTCATAAAAAGTCGTTCTTTTCATGAAATCCTTTTACGCATAGTTGTGTCTTTCTAACTTAATTGAATTTCCAACATTTCATGAAGTTCTTCAAACGACTTCACAGACATTCGAAAATAATTAAAACACTTCGATGGATCTTGCAATAAACGAATTATACGTTCCCTTGGTTTCTATTAATTCTACAATAGGATGAACACACAAATTACGTCGTCTTTTCAGTTTCTTTTTCTTTTTATTTAATATGTACCACTGCATAACACACTCTTCTACATCCATAATCCAAAACTATAACCGCACTGCACTGCTACTGCTTTCATACTAACTAGCATGCCTGTGAATACGATACAGCAGCCATCGCAAATTCTGTATCTCGCATACAGTATCCTCGTCTGAAAGCGCTCTAAGTGAGAATAATTACGATGAGGGAGTGAAATCTCGAATAAGGAAAATTGTCCATGATATTTTTTTGCAAAACATACCACCAACCGTCGACAGCATAATGGAGTGTAGGATGATGAGGATCTACCAGCTTTTTCAAAAACCACATTTCGTTGGCTACTGAATGACATGGGTTTTAAATATGGTAAAGGAGGTCAAGATTCGATAATGATGGAAAATAAAGATATCATGTCTTGGAGATACAAGTACCTCAGACAAATAAAAACATTGAGGAAAAAGGATAATGTACACCTTTTTTATACCCATGAGTCTTGGACTAACGTCAGTGCTTCAGTTAAAAAGGAATGGAGGGACATAACCACCAAGAATCTGCGAGGTGCCTTTATAAAAGGGCTCTGAACTGGACTGAAATCGTTAGCCCATAGAGGTCATCGGTTTGTTCTTCTTCATGCTGGGAGCGAAACTGGTTTTGTGGCGTGGGCCGAATTAACTTTCTTGGCCAAGAAGGCTCACGACGAAATGGACGGGGATCTATATGAAGAATGTTTTGAGAAGACGTTAATTCCAAACTTGCCGAAAGACAAAGAAAACGTTGTCGTTTTGGAGAACGCTGATCAAAAAGAACATTTCTATCGAGGAAGATTAAAAAGTGAATTATTGGATACATAATAATATAAATTATAGGTACAGTGTGTAAAAGCCAAATGGAATAAATTCATTATTTAGGTTACTGTACATATCTATAAAAAATCCTGAAACACGTCAAATTTAAATTATAACTTGACATTAATTAACGTGAAAATGCAACCCTACCTTCAACTCCCTTAGAATGACAGTTACAACCCCCAATTTTTAAAATAGGAAGTATAGGCTTGTGATATTCTCTTCTGTAAGGTCTTTTCATTCTCCATTCAAAAATGTTGTCGCTTTCAAGTTTATTAAGATTAATTAAAATAAAATAAATTAAAATCATGTGGTTACCGAAATTCGCTACAATACAATCAAAAACTAAAATGTAATGCAAGACGTAATAAAATGTAGAACACGAAAAAGAACTATGAATGTTAATGAAGTAGATGTTCAAAATGTTCACCGCGAACGTCTTGGCAACATCCTAATCTCAAATAAAACTGTCTTCTAACATTATTTAACATAACAGGCGTGGTCGACCTAATCGCAAGCGTTATTCGTTCTTTTAAGTCATTTAAATCAGAAGGCTTAGTTTTGTACACATGGCTCTTCACATATCCCCATAAAAAGAAATCTAATAATGTAAGATCAGGTGATCGCGCTGGCCATTCAATCGATCCTCGCCTCCCTATCCACCGATTGGGAAATATTGTATCGAGGTACTGCCGGACATTAAGTTGGTAATGTGGTGGTGCTCCATTCTGCTGAAGGTTTCCTGGATCAGGATATAAATTTGCCAACGTTGGAATGATATAATTTTAAAGTAGTGCCAAATAATTGTTGCCATTCAAGTTGCCCTCAATGAAAAAGGGACCAATGATATTGTTTCCTACAATTTCTGCCCAAACATTAACCTTTTGAGGGCATTGAGTGTGTTCTTCTCTCATTCAGTGAGGATTTTCCGTGGTCCAGTAGCGGCAATTTTGCCGATTAGCATGACCGTTAAGTGAAAAAGTACACTCATTAGAAAACATAACGTCTTCTAATTGGATAATATTGTTATCCAACATGTCCATCATTTGCTCACAAAAAAAGTTCTCCTATCAAAATCGTTTTCCATGAGCTCCTGAGTAGAGGTATCATCTTATAGGGACGTAATTTATTTTCTTTTAATATGTTTACTATCGATGTATCGCTAGCATTGAATGTAGTGGATGCCTGTCTACTCGATGTATGTTGATTTTTCTGAAACTCAAGCAACACATCTAATTTGAGTTCATCACTCAGTGCATTGGCAGCTGTTTTTTTATCTGCCTTACATGACCAAACTCGCGAAACTGCTTCTCTGTTTTACTTATTGTTCCTTGCCCTAAAATAACGTTACCACGGATATTCTTTAAAGTTTTTTAATGGTTATCATCTAAAAACCACATTGCTATGGTTTTTGTGCACTTTCTCATTATCAAGACCTAAACGGGAAATAAGTTTTGAGTATATTTTAGCGAATTTCGGTAACTACATGATTTTAATTTATTTTATCTTAATTAATCTAAATAAACTTGAAAGCGACAACATTTTTGAACGGAGAATGAAAAGACCTTTCAAACGATATATCACAAGCCTATACTTCCTATTTTAAAAATTGTGGTTTGTACCTGTGATTCTAAGGGGGTTGAAGGTAGGGGTTGCATTTTCACGTTAAAGAATGTCAAGTTGTAATTTAAATTTGACGTGTTTCGGGGTTTTTTATAAATATGTACAGTAACCTAAATAATAAATGTATTCCATTTGGCTTTTACACACTGTATGAAATACTTCTTATAATATAATAAGTCTAATATTGCACAAAATAATAATTTTATATAAATGTATTAGACAATTGTACGCAACTAATACAGGAATACTTCAAATTTCAATGACAGTTCAGCGTGTGGCAAAATTGTTTAAAGTGTTGCCGCTTTTTTAGAGTAAGAATTTTGTTTATGTTTTGATTTACATATTAAAAATAAATTAAATACATATTAAAATAAAAATATAAAATATTAAAAAAAAAGAAAATAGCTTTAAAAACTAATTATTATTGTGTATTGTGATTGTGCTATGCCAAAACAACTAAATAGTCTGTAGAAAGCTAATAAGCTTTCATATAAGATAGATTATTTAGAACAAGAAATAATAGCGGGACGTTTTTACTATTAATGCTCTAAAAGAGGTAAGTTTAAAATTTAGAATATATAACTTTGTATTAAAACGTTTTCTTATGTATTTTAGTGTGTTGCAGTAGTCTTAAAACTAAGTGTTGTATTTACTGTTAATATGACAGTTTGACAAATAGGTAATTGATATTTTCAAAATGTCTCACTTACTAAATATTCTGATGTTTTTGGCAACGCTGTGGGATTCTGATGTCGTAAATCTTGAAGGACAGGCAATCATTTTTATATGAAAAATTCTATAAAAATATGTGACAAGGATGCTGCTGCATTTACCTATTATCTACTTACTATTTAATACATTCTGACCACTAATAAGTAAGAATTGTATGATCTATGGCAATTTATATAACACCTTGTACGTTGTACCACACTATTCAAATATTTATAAAAAACTAAATAATTCAGAATAAAAAAACACAGTTTTAATAAAATAAAATATTTATTCCTGTTTGTTCATGATAGCAACCAACAATTTCATATCTACATATGGTATTTGTTCTCCATCTTTTTCCATTAATTTAATATGACCATCCCGTTCGATTTCCTTATGGTAATCCTTTAAGTATTCATCCTTCAGTTCTTCAGGTATCCTTGGTAGCACATTATTGACTGAGGTAAGTACAACTAGAAAATAATATTTTTTTGTAATAGTGTAATATTTGCTATGCTCAGTTAATTGTGAGTGGTTCACTGAGCACTTAAATCGAACAAGATTTCGGTCAGAAAATTTTCAAACATCGATAAATTTAGGTATAAAGTTTGATAAAAGATTGTCGTAGAGAAAACATATTCAAGAAACTAAAGCTAATCGTTTAAACAGAATGAACCTAACTAACTTTCTTGCTTAGAACCACTGCGAGGCTGAAGAGGAAGTAACACTTGGAATCTATCAATCTTTTATCGGATCTAAACTAAATTATGGTAGAAACTTTATATATCAGCCTGCAACTATCTCCTTAACTCTCTTCGTGACATCCTTTTGGATTTATCGTGATGACTATCAGACAGTCTATATATAAGTATATGAAACTCGTCTGATCATATGGTAACAAAAACTTGTTCTGAACGACTTCTCTAAAGGTTTCGCAAACCCTGCTGCAAATCTTGTGATCAGACATAAACAATTGCTGCCTGCAGATAAACGATAGGTATCTCCAATTGACTGTGTATTATAAAAGATAAATGTAAATCTAGGACTAGAGGTGCCTCAGTCTCCATCATAAGTATTATCTCCATCTAAGTTATACATAGTATTACTACAGCCAAAAGATTCAAAAACTTTGATGATGTTAAAAATGATAACAGCAATCCAGGTGTTGGGATTTAAAAATTTTTTTAATTATTTAATTTTGGATATAAAAGATGTAAAATTACCGATGTTGTTAAAGGTCATGTTTACGAGAATGACGTATGCATTAGGCAGCCTATGTTACTCTTTATCGTATGGAGTGTGGTCTAAAAAGTGTAATTTGTGACAGATTAGCTTAGATATATGAAATTGTCCTTTTATGTTGCTCACATCTAGGACAAGGTAAAATTGAATAGTATATATTTGTAGCTAATATAAGACCTCGTATTTAAATGAAATTATTTAAGACTGCTCGTATGGTAAAAAAGGTTAATATAAGTGAGTCTAATAAATTGAATAAGGGTAAGAAATCTTCCGGCTGAAGAAATTAAAGTATGGACCTATGAAATTAAATTTAAAATTAAAAAGGCTGAGCTCCTCAGAGACTTGATAAGAATAAAAGTAAAGGAAATGACTAAAGAAGAATGGGGAGGAGGTTAAAGGAAAATAATGAGTTAATCAACAAATTAGAGATAATAGAGGTCCTTCATGCTTAAAGCATCTAGCACCCTGAACAAAATCTAGTTTGGTTGTATTAAATTTGGTTTATAAAAATCCTGAAATTTGATGTGTGAGTGTGCTGTACTAAGTTGTTGACTAAGAGAGAGAAGCAATGGTCGATTAAGGATTTTGGTAAAGGGGCAAATAGTGAATTCTGATAAATTGTTAAATTGTTAAACATAATCCAACAATTTTTTGTGATACGTGGTATACAGCCAGCTGCAGGAATTATTTTCCTTGTGGATTTAATTTACTTTGTTTAAAATCGAGCCATATCTTTACCCTAATATAATAAATATTGACTAAATAAGGAACATTTTTGCGAAAAAGAACTGCCATTCCGCTGATTTCACAACATACTGCGTCACCATTTTTTATTTAAATATGAATATATACAGTTTATTGTTGATAACCAACCACTCTGCGACAAATTGATTCGTCTAATCTATCAAAATTCCTAAAGTAAACATGATTCGATGGTAATATATTTTTTGCGTTGTATGTAGAGATCTCTGTAAATACCAAATGTAAAAGTAGACGAACAGGAACTCATAAAAAATTCAGTGTCGTTTAGCGCACAATAGAAAGGGTTACGTTAAAAATCGATGTAGGGTTAAGTCTCAAAGAACGGATATATTAAGAGTGCTAGGTTAAATAATAAACTTTATTGTGATATTTATACATAAGAAAATGTAACGTACAGTATATAAATGAATGGACACAAAATAAAAACAAAGAATGGAATAGCCATATACGCAGAATGGGGTAGACCCTTGTCGGAAATAGCAAAATATAGGTCACCAATCAGTAGAAATATTAGACGACCGCGCACAAGATGGAGTGACAACCTTTCATAGAGGTTTTAATCTGCCAATGATCAAGCAGAATTGCTTGTAAAGAGGAAGAAGAAGAGCTTTTGTTGAGTTTAATGTTGCGCTTAATTTATTGTACCACCTGACGATGGAGTCAATGTGTGTTTGGTTCTTGTTTAACCCAGAGCGCTCTTCTGTTACGGTTGGGAGGTCATGTAGAGAGTATGGCATTGTCGTGAGTATTTAGAAGGATCTTGTAGGATCTATAGTTGGGGATAGGAAGGTCGGTATTGTGATCTTTATACAGTGCGTTAAGTTTTTGATTAGGTATTGCACACTATACGGAGTATAGTGTGCATAGTATAGTAACTCACAACAACGTTTAGGATGTACTACTCTGTCGTCCGATCTCATGTTTCATTACGTATAGAAGATTTTAATAGTAGGAAATTCGATAAAAATGCACTGACCTAATCGGTGCATTGTTATCGATTTTTATTAATGTGAAAATTTTTTTGTGGTTGAATTAAAAATAAAAGCGTATTTCTTTAAAAAGATAAAATAAAAAATATACTCTTATTGAAAATTAAAATATTATTCCTAATAAAATAAAAAATAATTCTTTATGACCTACAGAAATGGTTTAAATAGATGACCTTCTACGGCTGAACAGTACCCCAATCTGTCATAAAACTTCTCCGAACAGATGAAAGAGTTTCTGCTGTAACAGAATTGGAGACTCCTCTTATTCGATTTTTTAATTCATTCAAATTTTGGGCTCTAGCCTCAGGATGATCGTAGATAATGCTTTTTAAATGTCCCCAAAAAAAGAAGTTCATGGGTGTAAGATCTGAAGATCGCGCAGGCCACCTAATATCGCCTGTTCCACTGATAACTCGATTCGGGAAAGTATTGTTTAAATACTCCCTAATAATTCGAGCGTTGTGAACTGAACAGCCGCAGCCGTCTTGATGAAACCAAACATTCTCCAGATTTACACCAGGAAGATTGAGAATAGCGGGAAGAACATGATTCTGTAACAAATCGAGGTATCCTCTACTATTCAAGTTGCCCTCAATAAAAAATGGATCTATTTATTATGTGGTCTCCTAAAATGCCAGTCCAGACGTTAACTTTTTGAGGACGTTGAGTTCGGTAAACAACACTTCTATGCTGGTTTTCCCGCGCCCAATACCTCGTAATGGAAGGATCGTGTCTCCCTACTAACGAAACAGAAGATTCATCAGTGAATAAAAGGTTTTTAATAAAATTTGGTTCACTATTAGCCTTCGTTATTAGAGTTTCACAAAACTCCATTCTTCGAAAGTAATCGTCTGGATAAAGCCGCTGCGTTTTCGAATATTTAAAATTCTTGTAACCGTGCTTTTTCCATACTTTCGTTACAGTAACATTGCTAACATCTAACTCTCTAGCAACGCTTCTACTTGAACGTGTTGAATCTACCTCGATTGTTGCACAAATTTGTGTATCCCGGTATTCTCTTTCCTCAACTTTTTCTGGTAACACTTCTCGAGCGTGACATTTTCTGCAATTTTTGAGGCAATAACAACTCTCAAATTTTTTAACAATATTATAAATTGACTGTACACAAGGAATTGGTCTTCCCTCAAAAAACACAGAAAATAAATCTACACACTGTTGCGCCACTATAAAACCACTATTGCCACTATAAAACCATTTGATTATTTGAACTTTTTCCGCGGCCATACAAACAGACATGTTTACAAAAATAAATTAAAACTCTACGCTGTTATACCTTTAAACAACCACGGTATAATGACAATATGACAAATTTGCCGACGGGCGACGAGCAAAGACGAGTCAACCAAGCAGATATGTAGTGGCAAGTCGACGACGCGCAGTGTTGCCATTTATAGAGTGTGTACCTAATCCAAAACTTAACGCACTGTATAGTATATTGAGCTAGGATTGAGCTTTGTGGAACTTCTGCTTGAGAAGTGAAGTGTGTAGAAAATTTGTATGACTTTTACAATTACAGTTCGAGCAGAGAGGCATGAGCGAGTATTCTCAGAAAAGGAATTGGCATCCAGGCTTGGTCGAGTTTTTCGAGCAGTCCTGCCTGCCAGACATGATCGAATGCTTTCTGTATATTTAAAAATATGTCTATAGCTTGGCTGTGGTGTGTTATTAATTTCCTTACAGGTAAAGGTTGCTGCTTCTATTAATTCGTTGCTCGTGAAGTATCCAATCCTAAATCCAAATTGGAAGTGTGGGGTAGCCATTAGAACGCCATTTCCATGAGCTACCTGGCTTTTAGGTCTATAATACGATACCTATGTATCTAAAAAAGTTATGTGTGAATTTTATTCTGGTGTCTGGCCAAGGATAGAATCTATATGACATAGGTATGTATCTTTATATCAAACGGCTTTTCCTACCAACACCTGAGCAGTTAACTGCACCAATTATATAACATAGTTCTTTTTATTCTTCATGTTCCTCGTCCTTTAAGGACTTTGGCGATCATTATGTCCTATTTTACTCTATATTTAGCAGTTCTTACAACTTATTGTTTAAGTATAAATCTGACTTCTGACCTTATTATTTCTATCTATGAATGAGATTTCTATCTTTGCGGATATGTAGGATGTTAATTAGAAGGACCGTTGTGACTTATATGATGATCTTCATGTAATTAGAAAAGTCTTTAGGAACGATCTAGCATTCCATGGCTTGCTGGTGATCAGCTGGAAATTCTGGCCTTTTTGAGCATCTCAGTAACATTGCTGGATAGTCATCTTGGCAGTTATAACACTTTACATTTTTAATTTTAGGACACTCGGTTGATGTACTAACGTGTTAAATATATACTCACTTCGTCTATTCTCTTCATTTTCAAACCATACAGGATAGTCCTTTTCGACATGGAAGGAATATGATTCGAACTCTGCAGCCTCAATATCTTTTTTATAGGCTTCTTCTATATTGTCGCTGTAGTAATGAGGAGACAGCATGTGTCCGTATCTTGACCATTTGGGATACTTCAGTAAATGGTGGAAAGCATGATCCATGGGTGTGCGTTCCAATATTGATACAAATGCTTGACCGCCTGGCTTAAGCATTTCCTTGATGTTAATGAAACCTTGCCTAAAATAAAAATATAAATTAGTAACGCTTATATATTAGAAATTTGTCAAATCATCATCATAATCTTTAGCTGTTTTGCGGCCACTGCTGAATATAGGCCTCCCGTAAACAATTCCAGTCCATCTGATCTTGAACACCCTGAATTCAGTTGTAGTAGATGCGCTTGATGTCGTCTGATCACCTTGGTGGAGGACATTTTTGATTACGATAAGCATCATGTCTAGGTCTCTATTCTAAAATTGCCTTCGTTCATCTTCCCTCTCTGACTTTGGCAACATGTCCTACCTAGTTTCATTTCAGCGTTGTAATTATTACTGCGTCCGTAATACCAGTATTTCTCTCTCCACCATCACACCAACTCGTGAACCAGGGCTCTGAAAGTCTGAAAGATTTGAATTTGAATTTGTAAATCCACACGTGGAAGTCTTATAGACACCTTATTGTTAGCACCAAATACAAAAGGCACTGAAGATGATCTGTATAGATTGAAAACGTTCTGCCAGAATTTTAAATGTTGACGACATTTTTAAAAAGTTTTTAAATACTTGTATGTTTTTATACCAAAATACACAATTGTGAAGTGTTTTAACTTCTGTGTTTTTTAAACGATGGTGTACAGCCAATTACGGGGCTTTTCCCATTAATCATGAAAGAGTTGTCCCGGAAGAGCTTGGATGACATAGAAGACTGAAATGCCAAGTTACCATTGATATTAAGGAATTATTCTCTAGGGGGTGTATAGAAAGCTGACGGAAGAGAACAACGTTTGACTATTTTGCTGTGTATTGCAAAATATGTGTAGAAAAGTGCTTTTTTTCCTGGATAGTTCCACGTCACATTCTAAAGTTCTATTAGAAAATGTTAAAATAGTTTCCCTGCCACCCTACACCACTTGACATTGCATGCCCTTAGTTCAAGGAATAATTCAGAATTTTAAATTGATTTACCGAAACCAATCAGAAATGAATTTTCATTAATATACATACATATATATATATATATATATATATATATATATATATATATATATATATTAAAAGGCCAAATATATGGCCTAGGAGACAAACTCGTTAAACTTCCCGTGCTCGAATCGGTATCACTAAAGTGTTATGATCATTTCGGCCTATCCCAGCCATGCATCGTCAGACACTTGGGCTGATACAAATTCAAACTCGGAAAGTAAAACGAATGTCTCCCAGAACTTCACTAAAGCTTAGTTAGCTTACAAAGGCGCCCCCTGCTTTGGTGGCCGTGAACGAAACGATATGATAATATCGTTTTCTGTATCCTTTGTGCTATGCGAAATGTGTAAAGATTAAATCTTTTAGCGAAAGCCGCCATCGCTTTCTTATATTAAAAGGCCAAATATATGGCCTAGGAGACAAATTCGTTAAGCTTCCCGTGCCCGAATCGGTATCACTAAACTGTCCTCGTTTCCTTCTATTACTTGGATTGTATTCCATAGCTCTTTTTGGCCATCTGTTGTCGTCCATCCTCTGTACGTGTCCATACCATATTAACTGTCTAGTTTCTATTCTTTCAGAAGTTGTATGTACTCTATCTGTTTTTCTTCTAATTTCAGAATTAGGTATACGTTCTACTCTTGATATATGGCAAGCTCTTCTCAGGTAGTCCATTTCAACCGTGTCAACTTTTTTTCTTTCCTTTTACTGTCATTTGCCAACATTCTGCTCCATATGTAAGAATGGGCTCTACAATTACTTTGTAGATAGTCATTTTAATTCTCATAGTAGCTTTGTTGGACCAAAGTATCGAATTCAGAATTTTCATTAAAAGACATAAATTTATCCAATGCATTTGTCTGGATTACAGCTGCATGGAAAAAGTATCTCCTACTGCAGTTAAGAAATGTTTTCTTAAGCCGTTTTGTCTGTTGTTATTCAAAAAGATCCTCATTTTGATGAAGAGGACCATATACTCCTTGCCCACCTCTTTCCTACAGTTCGTAACGAAGTTTTAGATTTGTATGAATTTGCCTCCATTGACAATGATAAACCTACAGAAAGTCCCCTACAAAACTTCAGTATTATGGACATCGTTGAAGAACTGGTCGATAATGACGAAAAAACAATTCAGACAGTAAAACGAAAAACTCCAAAATCCAATTTATCTAATATGAGGAAAGTGTGTACAAACTGAGGGATGTAGAAAATTATTTATTGTGCAAAAATGATGATGAAATTGTTATGGATATGTCTTAGTTACCAGTTATTAACAGAGTTGCCATCTAGAGCCCTTATACAGACATCGTCTCAGAGTTAGCAACCCCCAAAATTGTTGTGCAACGTTGGTGTGCAGAGAACCTGTTAAAAACTTTAACATCACACCAAATTATTAACAAAAATGTAATAAACAACAAATTTTGTATCATTTTAAGGGCTTTTACCCAAATATTTAGTGGCTTGACTCATGGAAACCTGCTAAATGTACTGATGATGGACTTTTTAGTCCGAAAACGTTCTGTCTTTAAGTAAATCTTAAAAAAAAAGCTAGTTTTATGTCTTGTATTGGTATATTGTACTTTTAGTACTTTTCCGTTTATATATAGAATTAAATTTGTTTTAATTAATAAAATAAATAAACTTCCAAATATCTTTTTTGTATTTGTAGACTGCAAAACCTGACAATATTGGCCATTTTTATATAACGGCCAACAGTTCTTTAACTTTAGTGGCCCTTATTGATAGGTTTTACTGTATATCTTTAAATTTTGAACATGCAAAAGCAGTAAAAGATCTTACCTGGGATTTGGCACCATGTGCATCACAAATATCCCAAAAATATGATCAAACTTGTTTTTGAATTCCTCTTGAAGTCTTATTGTAGCAATATCGTGTTGTATGATCCTACTTCTGGGTATATTTAGATTTTTCTTCATATGTGCTACCATATCAGGTGATATATCAGTGAGAACATACTCTTTGTAATCCTTTGGTAACTCTGGTAGCACTGAATTAACTGAAGTATTTCCATCTGCCGCACCAAATTCGAGAATCCTTTCATTCTTTTTCCATTTTAGTAGATGTCCGTATTTCTCAAACTTTCGTTTTGTTAATATTTGAGTAACACAATTTCCCTTTATCCATAAATCTGGAATCATTTTTGTGGGAGAGAAATGTCTAATTAACCGATGTCGAAGGCTGTGAACTATTGGTACACTAGGGAACACAACTAAATTGCTATCTTCTAAATAGATAAGATCTAAAAAGATACGTTTATTGTAATGAAGGTCGTTTATATTCAAAATATATGTTTAACTTATTTATTAACGTATATTTAAATGATATTTTTATCCGACAGCTAAACACAAATTACACTGCTCTACAAAAAAATTATTT
Organism: Diabrotica balteata; assembly: GCA_918026665.1. Classification (NCBI taxonomy): domain Eukaryota; kingdom Metazoa; phylum Arthropoda; class Insecta; order Coleoptera; family Chrysomelidae; genus Diabrotica; species Diabrotica balteata. The sequence continues at coordinate 21,136,538 of OU898277.1, forward strand.
AAGTTTCTCTTACGTCATGACTCAAATCTTACTAATTTTGGGCTCTGTTTATCAGTAAATATGTCGTGGTTTATTTAAACATAAAAACAACAAGAGACAAAACGAAATATTTTTATATGCTAAACTAATATATACTAATATATAGATCAGGCTTTGAAAAGATGGTATAGAAAATGCGGAACAATGGGCATACCAGTACAAGAGAATATATTACATTCACTACTTTTCGCAGATGATGAAGTCATTTTTGCACAAGACAGGGAGGATATGGAATACATGATAAGGAAATTAAAGGAAGAATATGAACTTTGGGGACTCAAGATAAATATGTGCAAGACCGAATACTTATGTATTGGACCCTAGGTTGCAGATTTGAACTTAAGTTTAGAAGAAGAGACTATTAAGAGTTGTAAGACTTTTAAGTATTTAGGGTCAATAATTAGCCGAGATGGTACTTGTATGAAAAATATAGAAATGAAAATAGCACGGGGAAAATAAGCCACAAGAGCACTCCATGGAGTGATATGGAACAACACTCTAACCAAAGAAAACAAAAAGAGGATCTTTCAAAGCATAGTGATGAATATTACCCTATATGGAGCGGAAGTATGGCCAATGACAACAACAATACGAAATAAAATAAGAACAGTTGAACTGGACTTTATGAGAAGATGTCTACAAATCACAAGAGCGGATAGAATAAGAACTGAGGAAATATGGAAAGTAGAAAGTGGAAAGTATAATAACAGAATGGTAAGTAGAATGCTCAATTACAAAAAAGTTGATAAACAGAGCCCTGCAGTGGTACGGGCATGGACAAAGAATGCCAGAGCATAAGTGGCCGAAAAGAATAATAAATTGGAACCAGCCGGGAAGAAGACAGAGAGGAAGACCTGCTACAAGGTGGAAAACATACGTCGGAAATGCTATGATAGATTGAGACCTCAGAGAAGGTGACTGGGAGAATAGAGTGCCGTGGAGGACGAAAACGGCGAACCTATAATGGGAAAAGCCGCAGAAAAAGAAGAAGAAGACTAATATGTGTAGGTTGTGGATCGCCTCCGTCCCATCAGTGTTCACACCACAAGTTCCACTTCCATCGCCAGAAGAGAAAATTGAGTCCGCTAGAACCCCACCGGATCTCTGGATGTTAACTGGGAACCAACTGTCCGTGGTTCCATCAGAGTGTAGATCTGATAACAGCTCCACTGGCCCTAGGGTATTGACTGAAATCCAACGGCTTCTGCTAGAGTGTTGATCTAGTATCTTCGGTACCTGGTCTAGGACTATTGATCTGAGGCAGACCTATTCTTTTCCGTGGGTAAGTGTTGACTAGTCACCTTATGCTCCCCGCCGAGTGTTGATCGGTCCGTTCTATCTCTGTTCCTTTGTCCCATTCTTCCTTTCTCCTCTGCCATAACACACGGTGTGTCCTAACACACCGTAATTGTCGTTTTAACTGTATGATATTAATTAATGGTATTTCATTTTTCGCAGGTAGTTAACAGTGGGTTGCTGAGCCATGATATCGCCGTAGGATTGGCGCTTGATTACTATTATCTTGCTATATGAATATAATGTTATTGTGTTATTTATTTGTTCCAAATATATTTTTATTTTAATTAAACCTGAGTTTTACTGAATCTGCTGTCTAAAAGAGCTACCCGTCAGAAATTGGCGCCCAAGCAAAAGTAAAGCGCCACAAATTGGCGCCCAAGCAAAAATAGAAATGATGCTTTGTCCTGAAACGACAGATATGTACTCAGTAGCAGGTGACACATTACGTACATCGTGGATATTCCGCCTGGACATCGGAAACTGAATCCAAAAAAAAATATAAATTAAACGAGACCCGAATAAAAACCGCATATTAACAGATCAGTTAATAATTACGACAACCGTTTGCCGAATAGCACAAAAACCCTGGTATGGTGACTAATATAAACCGAATGAGATCAGAATAGACGCCATACCTTCTGGGAACGGCAGGTCAAATAAGAATTGCGACAACCGTTTGCCGAATAGCGCAAAATACTAGTCTGGCTATGTTAAAATGGCACGCTATTTTAGAAACTATAAGTAAATGCCTTCAGTCTAAGAAGATGCAGGCAGCAGCAATATGTGACTATCCACTATAGAAAAGCCTTGGCCCAATGCCGCCATTGATTTGGTGGTACCACGTCGATGATCTGTAGATGGAAGCATGTTTTTGACAGTCATCCAAGAACATGTTAAAAAGTAGGCTATCGCCTACCCAACAAAGACCATACGCTGATGACATGATGCCGTTTTAGTCACCACGCTACAAAAAAAAATGTATGGTCCATTTTTTTCACATATAAAAACCGTATAAAATAGTACGGAATGTTCATACATTTCAAATCTGTTCGCAATTCCGATTCAATTTAAACTCTAGGTCAATACCATCTTCATAGGTCACAAAATTGATTTTGAAAACTCCAGAACCTTAGCCTTCATCCCCCACAGCTTTTATAAACCAAGAATTATCCGAGAAGCCATAGAAATTGAAATAAGGCCAAATTGTCTCAATAAAAGAGATGACGGCGTACGGGTAGGGTACCTTCGACATGGACTCTCATAACGATATAATCGTCCGCTCTACCCGCGAATCAAAATTCTCCTGTCAGAACTGTTCGCGCTAATCCCCACATTCACAACCACGTCAACCTCCTGTATTTCCAGCACCAGTAATGCATTGATTAGTGATCAGTGTAGTAGTGCCTGGGGGCTCGGGAAACTGAGACCTCGGAAGCTCTGAAGAATACACCAAAGAGGATGTCGAAAGCTCGGCGCAATGATAATTGACGTGGTTCAACCCTGAAGACTGTTGAGTTTAGTATTAATTGCTATAATAGTATTAATTTTATCTCTAGGTTGAATTGTACTAACCGGGAAAACCATTCGGAACATATAGTTCGGAAGAGTTTTAACTTAACCAGGGAATATTTTGGAGGTTACTAGGATTGTAGAGAATTACGTATTCGCTTTGTTTGATCTCCGTATTTTAGCTTGTTTTTAGTGAGTTGGAGGTCATCCCTACATATAAATTATTAAAACAGTATCAGCAAGCCTGTCTTTTTTCCAAAGACCGTGGTACCTTTTCTTCATTAATGAACTTTCCTGATTACAACTAAGAAAAAAGATAAATATTTCATATGAGTTTTTGGACATTATCCAGTCATATTTTCGTTTAATTAGTATAGTTGCCATCACTTCCTCTCGCTCTATTATGTCTTATTCTGGTGCTCTATTTTAATACCAAAAATAATGGTAAGAGCTTATCTTAAGTCATTTAGAAGATGTGCCAAAAACTAAATGTTAAGCTAAGAATCAACATTTAAACTTACCTTTTAATCAAGAGTTAATTGAACAATTTCATGGTGGTTATTTGTTTTAGCAAGCACAAATTTATAGGCATTAACTGGAAGTCACAATTATAGTGTTGGGCAGTGTTATCTAAACAAAATACGTATTTAACTAATTTAAATATAAAACTCTGCATTTAATCGTACCAGTGTCAACTAATTAATTACTAATAACAAGTTTTTATATCTAATCGGTATTAATGTCATAATGTCAAGTAAATAATAATTCTGTGTCATTTAAAAAATGCTAATAAAAATATGTATACATGATAATACAGAGATGCCACCTGCTTTAGGAGACCTTCACGAGACATTCGTTGGACTTTCCGAGTTTGAATTTGAAGGGCACAGGGGAAAAACCCAGTCAGTAAAAAAAAAGAATTTTCGAGAAAACAACCATTTTATTGTTTTTTCAACTATGGAGACTAAAAAAATAAACAATAAACTTATAGAAAACGTGTTAATGAATTTATTGACAAATTTGTTAAAATTTTTGCAATAAAAACCAGAGTAAAACCAAACAAACTATTAAAAAACGGCCTGAAGTCAATTCCCTCCATCATCAATTGGGGGGTCGTCAGCGTATTCATCATCATTTTCTTCCTGTTGAACAGCGTCAGCAGTTAAATTTTGATTCGTTAAATGAAATATTCGTTAAATGAATAAAAGCTTTTAACACCTTGATAAAGGTGTTAAAAGCTTTTAACACCTTTATCAACGTCTGTTTTGCTTTGCAATTTTTAGAAAGCACAGATTAAAGCGGAAATCTGAATTGTGTTTCGAAACTATTTTACGGTTTTATTGTCAGATGTCGCTATTGCGTCCGTGTCGAAGCCATTTTAGTGTTGCTTCTTAAAAGACAGAAAATATTGATCTTTCACGTTGAGAACACCTTTGAATAACTGTTCTGGTGAGACCTATTAGGTCGAAATACGTATCTACAAATACAAAGGCGCTGTTTGCGTGAAATCAAATATTTGCTGTCTTTTTCACTTAATAAATGTAGTTTGTAAATGGTTTTGATAAAAAATAAATACTCATGTAGAAAATCAATATTTTGAATTTTTCATTGACTTTATTTATTATTGTAATTTAATCTCGATTAGTCTTTTTCCAGCACACCAACAATTAAATTTCCTTTGACATATGGTACTTGTTGTCCATCCCTTTCCATGAATAATATATGACCAGTACTTTCGACTTCTCTATGGTAATCTCTTAAGTATTCATCCCTCTGTTCTTCAGGTATCCTTGGAAGCACGCTATTAAGTGCAGTAAATATTGCTAAAAAAACATTTTTTATTAATAAAATTCTCATATAAAATTTGTGTGAAGGTTCAGTAAGTGTGTAAAATATGTACTCTACAATATTTTGTTGGAAGCTTGATTTTATTGAAGGATATGAATTTTAGAAATCAACCGAGATTTGAGCTGTGTCTTAACAAGCGCATGTGAAGGTAATAAATAGATTCAATAACGTTTAAAAAACTGTTATAAATTTTCGTCTAGCAACAGGTGATTCTAAAGGTTTGATTTGATGCAGACACTTCATGTATTTATAATTTTTAGTGCATCATTACATTTGAAATATTTTTGGAACATATTATATCAACAAATGCACAAGACTAACATATTGTAAAAAAGGCATTAACAATTGTACAACTTAAAATAGAAAAAAACTGCGAGCATTTAAAGTCTGTCGTGGCCTTTGTTCTAAATATTTTATACCTCTTTTCAGCGCCTGATTGGGAATCAGCTTCCGATTTTATTCGTGATTTATTATTACGTTTTTTTCTTCCATTACAGGTAAGATTAAAAGCTAAATGTATGCCAAGGTACTTGGAAGACTTTTATCTCTGCTTACTTTGTTTTTTATGTTGTCTGGTGGATATAAACTATTTGTATAATCGACGTGGTACGTGTTATCTCGTTGCCTGTCTTAGTCCTATATGTGTTTTAATCCTATATGTCCTATAAAAATTTCTAATAATCACCCCATATTTTTACTTCGCATATACCTTTATACATTGTAATCCTGACTAGTTTGATTAATTTGTCGCAGATAATAAATTCCTCCCAAAGAACAAGGATAAATCAAATAAACAAGGAAGAGAAAAGAAAAACAAAAAACTGGTTTGGTGGATCGACCACTTCAAGTGTAGTAACCCAGAAGATATAATCTTAAATTATACCAACTCTTTAATGAACCCGACGTCCTAACGTTCATTCAAACATAGGGGTTTTAGATGGGCCGGACACATAATACTAATGCCAAAAAAAACATGATTGTTAAAAGTCCAAGCACAGGAACACATGTAGAAAGAAGAAGTACCGGTCGACTGCGAATTAGGTGGTTAGATGGAGTTTGGATTGGGACCATTCCCGAGAAATCCAATGTAGGGTAGAGAAAGCAAGATCTGCACTTCAAAAAACGGCTAAGCTATTCAAATGCCATGAGTTATCAGTACCAGAGAGAGTGGTCTCTCTTATCTTACGAAATAAATAATATCAGCTGTTCATCAGTTAAAATAGCCTTATTTTTCATTAAAAATAATACCAGAATACCAGAATATACCAACACAGCTAATAGAATTGATAAAAGAAACACTAAAAGTAGAAAGTAAAATCCGGATACAAAACGAATTAACGGAAACAATAGATGTGAAGAAGGGACTACGCCAAGGAGACGCTCTATCATGCATATTATTCAACATCATACTTGAAAAAATAATAAGAGACACAACAGTTAATACCCGAGGAACAATAATTAATAAAAGCGTGCAAGTACTAGCATTCGCAGATGATGTTGATATAATCGCAAGATCAAGAAGAGAAATGATAGAGGCATTCACTCAAATAGAACGAGCTGCAAAAAATAGTGGTCTTAAAATCAATCAGACAAAAACAAAATATATGCCTGCAAATAAAAACGCACAAATAAGGCAGCTGCCAAATTTAACAATAGGAGAATACAACATTGAGGCGGTAAAAAACTTTACATACTTAGGATCCCTAGTTACGTCTGATAACAACGTTGCAGAGGAAGTGAAGAGGAGAATATTTATTGCCAATAAATGTTACCATGGCTTAATTAGGCAACTAAGATCAGATAACGTCTCCAGAAAAACAAAATGCCAAATATACAAAACCTTAATAAGACCGGTACTCACATACGGTTCAGAAACCTGGACACTCTCTAAAAGGGAGGAAACGTTATTAGCCACCTTTGAAAGAAAAATCTTGCGACACATATATAAGGGCACAAAAGAAAACGGGATTTGGCGGAGAAGGTATAACTTTGAACTATACAACATATACCAGGATCCGGATATCATAAACATTCATTAAAATAGGAAGGCTACGTTGGATTGGACATGTGGAAAGAATGGAAGAAGGCGAAATACCAAACAAAATATTCAAACAAGTGCCAGTAGGAAAAAGAACAAGAGGAAGACCGAAGCTGAGATACGTAGAACAAATAGAAAATGATATAACAACATTAAAAATTAAAAACTGGAAAAAAAAAGCACGAAACAGGTCAGAATGGAGAAGAATCCTTGAACAGGCCAAGACCCAAAAAGGGTTGTCGAGCCAGTGATGATGATGAATCATCCCATATTTCCAAGTTTTATTAAAACATAAATTAAAAAAAATATATATCAAATATTTCCGCCATACAAATCCATCCGTCCAACTAATCATTCAATTACCCCCGTAGAAGTTTATAATTGTCTCAAACCTTGGAATTTGTTGAACATTTGGCTCTTAAAAATTTTCGGTATCGCGTCACGTCGTTTGCATAGATTGCAATAACTCAGTATAATATACTACATATTGAGTTGTAAGTTATGAACTATTAACATGTGTATTTCTTATAAATTCTATGCCATCTACTGTATTTTAGAGAACTGCTGAAGCTTTAGAAATATAAAGCGAAACGTCTTCGACAAACTTATGAAGTAGTTGACTTCTTTTTTTATTTGCCAATTAAATGACCGATTAAACCTCTAAATTCACTAGTTGGATACTTGGTTTATAAATATAATATACTTTGTATATATATATATATATATATATATATATTATATATATATATATATATATATATATATATGAAATTATTTTAAAACAAGAAAAACTTAAACACATGATTCATCATTATTATTAATTGGAAAACATTCAAGAGAGAAAGAGCATAACATAATTGGTAAGATCAACTCGCCAATTTATGTAATGGAGTAATATATATTTAAATTTGTCAAGACTGGGGGCAGTTTAGATATAGAAAAGTTGTTTAAATATAAAAAGTTAGTCTGTAAATCTTAAGCAGGAGTTACATTATTGTGTTTACTTTATCAACAGTTCTGTAATCCTCCTACATGGCGCACCATTTGGCTGGTTTACCTGTTTAACTATTTTGTCATGTTGTCTTGTCTGTACTTAAAATTAGAATAAAAGAATTCAAACTTGATACCCTCTTAGAAGACGCGGTGTAATAAAGTTGTGAATATATATATATATATATATTTACTTCTTCTATTCTCCTCGCTTTCGAACCAGACCTGGTAATCCTTTTCGACATCTAAAGTATAGGATTTAAACCCTGCAGCCTCAATATCTCTTCTATACTATTCTTCTACATTGACACTGTAGTAATGAGGGGTTAACATATGCCCGTACCTCGACCATTTTGGATACTTGAGCAGGTTGTGGAAAGCATGATCCATCGGCAATCGTTCCGCGAATGATATAAAAACTTGACCGCCTGGCTTGAGCATTTTGTTGATGTTAATGAAAGCTTGTCTAAAAGAAAAATATATTAGCACAAAAACAATCTGCCCTGATATTTTGTGTTTGTGAAAATGCTAAAACACGTGGATTTAAATAGATACTATACCATCTGTAGCATATCATTAGATAGAAACTTCGATGGCATCCATGATTTTTCTTTCGAGCAATCGATAAAAGGCATGAATTTAAAAGAAGTTAAACGCACCCATTAATTAACTTAGTAAGTAGCGGAAATTTCTAGGAATAGTAAAGCCTCACCAAACAAAGCAGTGGCGTTCAAAAAAAAAATGATTTAAATCGAATTGGTAAAGATAGGTACACACAATTTATTAAACAACGATATTAGATTATATTTTTGGCAATATTGTAGGACATTTTAATGTATATTATTATTATATTATATCACATACATATATTGTCTGTATGTAAAACCACAGATACGTGTTACAGATTATAGTATTAATAAATAATAATTACAAAGATTGTTTTAACTTTTTTTAACATTTATTATTTGTGAGTATATAGTGTGATTATAATTGAGTAATAATTTTGCAATTATTGATGAAATTGATTAATGAAAGAACGATTTCAAATAATTTAATTTGTTTAATATTGAAACGCCACTGCATGGGTCTGATCATAGATATTCAATGGTCTGCGCGATTTTCGAACTATTTGAATATGGGCTATGCCTCTGTTTTCTTTATGGGCTAGCGGCCCATATTTAGAACAATGTAAAACACTTCAATTGTTTCAGGATGTCAAAACTACAGCTAAAAGAAGATAAAAAATGGGATGAGAGAGATATGGAACGTGCAATTATAGCTGTCAGGCAGCACAAAATGGTTACGCTGAAAGCTGCAAAAATATTTAATGACCCACGTTCTACGTTGCAACTTGTTACAGGAAAACTTGAAGTAAAGCCAATTGAAGCTTCCCAAATGAACAAATTTATATACAAAGCAACATTTTCACAAGATGGTTTCAACATTTCGTTGACACAGTGAAACCTACAGAAAAATCACCAGTCCTGCTTATTATGGATGGTCATTACAGCCATACACGTAATATAGAAGTCATAGATTTAGCTAGAGATAATCATGTCACTATAATTGTCTTGCCTTCCCAGTGCATCCACAAACTCCAGCCATTGGACAAAACTTACATGGGTGTTTTTAAAGCTTACTACAGCCAAGAGATCAGGGCCTGGTTGCGCCACAATAATCGTACACTAAGTGAATTTTATGTGTCAGAGCTGTTTGGGAGAGCTTATTTGAAATGCCAAACTGGGGAGATTGCCGTGTATGGATTTAGAGCTACAGGAATTTATCCCTTGAAAAAAAAAAACATATTGACATATTTCGATTTCATGACAGCTGAAATTGAAGCAGAAAATACTTCGACAGCCGCACCTGATGATGCGAGTGATGAAGATGATAAGGTGATCGTCGTTTCAACTGCTGCTGTCAATTCAAATGAACGTACAAATTCTGATGATAACTCTATCAATTCTGAGAGTACACTAGATTGTGGTTCCAGTCACAATAATTTATCAGCTATCATCATTTCTCCCACTCTTCCATATGAGCCTAATAAACAGCTTGAAACTATTCGTAAAACTAATACATAGCTTAATGCTATTTCTTTAACTAGTTCATAGCTTTTCGCTATTCCCACAACAACCTTTTACAGAAAGTCTGCCACGCCTTCCAGGAGACCTTGTGCAGAGCTTGGTGTAAAAAGAACATTATTTGAGAATAAGCCCACTCCATCAATTCCACTATTGAAGCAAAAAATCCTCCAATCGTGGGCGTAAGCCAAGTAAGTGTTAAGTGATAACCTCTTCACTTTACAAAAATAAATTTATCCAATCTCTAAACAAAGATAAAGGGGAGCTAGACGAAGTAGGTTACCAAAGTCACAAAAAATCAAAAAAAATAAATCGGGTTCTAGTATCGAGGATGAGGAGGAATATTTGCCTGCAGATTATGGGAGCGATTATAATGAGTTTTCTTTTACACAGCATCCACAGGACGCAGCTGACGTAACGTGTATGTTTTGTGAAGCACTTTTTTCAGAGGATTATCTTGATAAGATATGGGTCAAGTGCTTCATGTGCCATTCGTGGACACATAACGAGTACGCTGAGGCCGAGAAAGAAGAATATGTGTGTGACTTTTGCAAATATCTTATCCCCTAGTAAAATAAAGACAATTAAACACATATGTCATAAATATCAGAGATTTCTTAAAATTTTATTAAAACAGATAAATGCAAGTTTATTTATTTCCACACAGTATTCTTTATAGAAATGCTATAGTATAAAAGTATCACGTTAACTTTTTTATTATAGTGGAAAGTTCTGCCAGTGGACTTCAAAAAGTCCAATAGATCACAAAATAAGTCCTTTTGAGATACTGACTGGGATAATTTAGATATTTTTTCTGAACTGTAGATTAAATAATTTACTAATTTCACAAATTTTAAAAATTGTGAAACTATGGCTGAAAATCCGCAAAAATGTATTGAAATGTGTATCTGAATCTAAGGAATAATATGAGGTTATGATTTAATACCAAACTTCGACGTAAGCGACTCTTACGGTTATTTTTTTGACTGACTTATGGCATGTGATCTATTATTCAGATCCATTGCTTGCCGATATCGGTGTTAATGACGCCAATTGGATTTGACTGTCTGGCTCATCCACCGCATAATTTGCTTTCTGATTTTGGTTCTCGAAGTGCCGAAAAATTATTTAAATTTGAGTTGTAACGAAAATAGCAGTTTTCAAAAATAAAAAAATTATATATTTACAGTTTTAAAAACAGACGAAAAATAAATCATCTTACCTGGGATTTGGCACCATGTGCATCACGTGTATACCAAAAATGTGATCAAACTTGTTTGTGAATTCGTTTTGAAGCCGTTCGGTAGCAATATCATGTTGTATGATTTTACTTCTAGGTATATTTAGATTATTTTTCATATGGTTTACCATATCAGGTGAAATATCACTTAGAATATACTCTTTGTAATCTTTTGGTAACGCTGGTAGCACTGATTTGACTGAAGTATTTCCATGTGCCGCACCAAACTCGAGAATCGTTTCATTGTTTTTCCATTTTAGTAGATGTCTGTATTTGTTCAATGTTTCTTTTGATAACATTTGAGTAACACAATTACCTTTTATCCATAATTCAGTAATCATTTTTGAAAAAATGTCAAAAACGCGAATGTGCCAAACAAGCTTCGTGATAAACTAAATTAAATATCAGTCGACATCTAATTATTTATAAATTTTTCAAGTTATTTTTAACTAATATTTATTTTTTTTCTTCTTTTTTTACTTTCAATGATACAGATACAGAAACAATGCAAGGTTGTGGGCGGAAAAATAATTTTTTATGAAGTACACGGGAATAAATTACTTGTTTATAAATTAAGTCGTTGATTGTCTTTGAAAAAAGTCCTCGTGATCAAAACTAGAACACATAAATAGAAACATTAATAAAAACATCCGTGGGGAAACAAATGACATATATGAAATAATATAATGACTTACAACTGTAGAGAAAAGGGTGCAAATATGCTAGCCCCCATTGTGTATTTCTTTATGAAAAAAAAAATAAAAATTCTATTTCAATTCCAAAGGTACGTAAGGATACCTATATTTAGTTACTTATAACCTGCCCAAAGTCCAAATTGATTAAAAAATATATAACTGTTTTAAATGTACAAATAATGAAAAATTGTACCTTTGAGTCGTGTGAATCTTCTTCTTTGAGTGTCATAGCAGAATTATCCGACGTTGGCGATCACCATTGCGAAGGCTTCTCGATCTTCTGCAATATGGAATAATTGTCCTGCATTTGGTATCGGAGTCCATTCACGAATGTTTTTTAACCAGAAACTTGTTTTCTTCCTACACCTCTACGGCCCTCGATTTTGCCTTTAAGGATCAGTTGTAATATTTTATATGGACTTTCCCTTACTATATGTCCCAGATAAAACATTTTTCGAGGTTTAACAGTATTTAGCAGTTCTCTATCTTTGTTTACGCTCCTTAGTATTTCTTCATTAGTTTTCCTTGCTGTCCAAGGTATCTTCAGCATTCGTCTATGAACCCATATTTCCAATGCTTCAATTTGGTTTATGATCGATACTTTTAGCGTCCACACTTCTACACTATACAAAAGTTACGGACTAACATGGCACTTAACCATTCTTTGCCTTAGTTCTAAACTGAGATGGTTATTGCAAATACATGACTTCCTTTTCATAAAAGTAGTTTTAGTCATTGCTATTCTACGTTTTATTTCTATGTCTGGATCTAGTTGGTCCGTTATCACAGTTCTCAAATATGTCATTTTGTGAACTTTCTCAACTTGGACTCTGTTTAATTGAAGCTTTGCATCGGGATGTGGGTCACGACTAAACACTAAAAATTTGGTTTTGTTTGAGTTTATTTTAATACCCATTTCCTCTCCTACCTCGTGAATACGATCAAGCAGAATTTGAAGACCTTCAATATTATCTGATAAAATTACTGTTTCGTCTGCATATCTAATCACATTAAGTAGTTCCCCGTTGATTTATGTTCCATGTGGTTGTCTCTCAAGTGTCTTTTTAAATAACTGGTCTGAGTAAACATTAAACAATGTTGTCGACAAAATGCAACCTTGTCTGACTACTCCTTGTATCGAGACTTCATCGGTGTAGTTATCTCTAATTTTTACGATAGTAGTTTGATTCCAGTACAAATTTTTAATGACATGACTATCCTTGTCATTTATTTCTATATTTGTCAGTATTTGCATTCATTTTAGATGCTGTACTTTATCGAATGCCTTTTGGAAGTACACCAAACATGCAAGTACATCTTTTCTTTGATCACGGCATTTTTATAATAGGATGTTAAGCGCAAAAAGTGCCTTCCTGGTGCCCATAGTATTTCTAAAACCAAAGTGATTATCTTCAAGATCTTCTTCGCATTTGCGTCTAATTCTGTTGTGAAGTATTCTGAGGAGGATTTTAAGAGTGTGGCTCATTAGGCTAATTAATCGATATTTTGAGCATTTTCTCGCATTGTGTTTTTTTGGTATTGCGACAAAGATGGATTTGAGCCAATCTACGGGAATCACTCCGGAGTTATATATTGAATTAAAAAGTCTTACTACTACTTTTATGTTATCATTTTCTATTAGTTTTAGGAACTCAGTTGGTGTGAACTAGTTTTAGCATTATTTATAGCGTGTTTTACCTCGCATTTCATAATATCTGGGCCGTCAGTACAGTTTTGGTAGAATTCCATAACATTCCTGCTGAAATACTTAAAGCTGATCCGCATCTAACTGTTGAACTTTTGCTCCGCATAATCCGAGAGGTGTAGGTGTTGATTTTGAAGGTGCCTTTGATAGCTTGTCTCGCGCTGCGGTATGGAAAATTTTAGAGCTAAGAAACATCCCGCAAAAAATAATTTCTATTATAAAGTCACTATATACTGATTCGAAATGCAGCGTGACACACAATGGGATCAACAGTGACTAATTCGACGTTTTCTTTTTAACATAGCTATAGACTATGTTCTCTCCAAACTAGACTTCGACACAAGAGGGATACAATGGACGTTAACCACACGCCTAAGCGATCTAGAATACGCGGACGATATCTGCCTATTAGGTCAGAGGTTCCAAGATCTGGATTACCAATTGGAAACACTTAAAGCTAATAAAATAGGTTTGAAAATTAATATTAGTAAAACCAAGTCCATGAGAATAAATGCAAGGAACAACACGCTATTTACTATCGACAATATGCAGATTGAAAATGTGGAAAACTTTACGTATCTTGGAAGTGTCATAACAAAAAACGAAGGTACAGAAGACGATATTCGTATGAGAATACGAAAAGCCCAACAAGCTTTCAGAACGCTCAACTCTGTTTGGATATCTGGCGAGTATACTACAAGGACAAAGATCCGAATATTCCGATCAAATGTCACGTTTGATCTACTCTACGATGTGAAATCTGGAAAGTGACAAACACCCTCACAGACAAAGTGCAAGTCTTTGTTAACAAATGTCTACGGAGAATTTTTCATATATTCTGGCCTAACACCATCAGAAACGAAGATCTGCTACATCTGACCGAACAAAAGAGGGTACAAAATGAAATTAAGTCCAGAAAGTGTGATTGGATCGTTGAGACACTCCGAAAAAATAGTTCCGGTTAAGTTAAAAAGTTGTTGGCTTTAGGCCCTAAATTCGCTTTGCTTCCTAACAAAAAAGATTTCAAAGTTTCCTCTTTGTTGGCAGACATCGAGAACATTTTAAGACCAATTGAGAATGTCGATAAGGACATTCTAAGGTCCAAATGCACTAATATAATCACGAACTTTCTCAACAAAGATGAAAAAGACCACTTTTTAAATAAATACTATATTAAATGCAAAACTTTTTTGAAACATCACCCTGAGATCAAGATTGTTCAGAGCGACAAAAGCAATGTCACTGTAGCAATGTACACTAGGGACTATATACAAAAATGTGAAGACTTATTAACAGACACTAAATATTATAAAAAGTTAAACAACAATCCTGTGTGTACTCTGCAACAAAAGGCTAATAAACTAGTTTCTGATTTGGTAAAGGAGAATCAAATAGATCAATCAGTTGGGAAAACTTTGAAAATTTATAATTCAATTGCTCCTAGATTTTATGCACTCCCAAAAATTCATAAACCTACTTTGTCTATGAGACCAATAGTTTCCTCAATAGGTACAGCTAATGGCCCCATAGCAAGTTTTTTAACCAATATGCTCACAGAAACCTACAGTAACAATGATTTCTGCATTCAGGACTCTTTCAGTTTCAGTTCTTTTATTAATAACTTAAAATTACCTATCAATTATAAGCTCGTTAGTTTTGATGTAGTGTCTTTGTTTACTAATTTACCTTTACAAACAATTTTGGTTAGTGTTGAGAAACACTGGGACGACATATCAATGCACACAACTCTTAACTTATCTAATATCAAAAAACTCATTTCTTTTGTTTTTGACTCTAATGTTTTTATTTTTAATGACTGTTACTACAAACAAGTCTTTGGTACTCCAATGGGGTCCACCATTTCACCAATTCTTTGTAATTATGTCTTAGACGACTTGATTAAAGATTGTTTGCAACAAATCAATTTTGAAATACCTTTTATAAAGAGATGCGTGGATGACTTAATCTTGGCACTACCAGCAGACTCTATACAATTTACGTTAAATGTTTTCAACCAACAAAACCCACACTTGCAATTCACATGCGAGGAAGAGCGGGAGGGATCTTTGCCCTTCCTTGACATGCGTTTGCATAGATGTGAGGATAATGTTGTGAAAACACAATGGTATAGAAAACCTATATGTAGCAATAGATTCATAAGCTACCATTCCATCATCCCTGAATGAAAACCAACCTAGTCCTAGCAATGAAAGAACGTGTCAAAAGGTTATCACATCCAGATTATCTCCAACATGATCTTAACCTCTTACGGAATATTTTTGTTGAAAATTCATATCCTCTAAGACTGATTAATAAATTAATTTTTAATGTTCCATTTGTTAACAGAAATAACATTCTCACTAATTCTCAATCAGTGCCCTCAGCACAAAACAATTCTTCTCAAACAAGTGTGTATTTTTATGCCCTTCCGTATATTCCAAAACTAACCGTAGAACTTACTAAAATTTTCAAAGAATTTAAGAACATCAAAATAGCTAACAAGAACATCAAAACCATACGTCAGCTATATAGCAAAATAAAACAACCCCTAACTACTTTAGAGTCAAGAGATGTTGTTTATTGCATTCAATGTACTGAATGTCCATCCACGTACATTGGTGAAACTGGAAGAAATCTGTCTAGTCGTATCATTTCTCATAAGAGTGACTGTAGACTAAATAAACCCACTTGTGCTTTGGCAGAACACACTATCGATCTAGACCATAAGATAGATTTCAACAATGTAAAAATATTAGCCAGAGAGAAAAATAAATTTAAGAGAACATTCTTAGAAATGGTACATATCAGCAGGAGTGATAACAACAATCTGAATAAAAGATCTGAGATCCAGAATCTTAGCAAAATTTACAATTTTATTTTGACTTTTGACTAGGGTTTTCTGCATCTCAGAGTGTTTCATGTCTTGTTTCTTAAATTCCATTATTAATTGCTATAATTATCATGATTAACTTCAGTTATTATTCAGATGTTCATTTTGTTTTGGTTGTTTGTTTTTTCTAAACCTACTTACTAAATACTATTTTCTTTTTATTGTTTGACATAATAAACTTTTTTTAAATTTCCCTCTCAATTCAAAGTTGGTAACATGGTTGGTAGTACTTAAAATCACAAACGGCATTTTGTTAGACATCAGTTTGAAAGTTTGTTTTTTGTAGTTACATCGAACTATTTAAACAACAATAGTTCCTCCTACTACCTCTTTCTGTTCGTGAGATGTGACTGAATTCAAACCTGCGAAGACGACTGTTTTTTGTCAAACATGTCGTCTTATTTTTTACTTTTTAAGCTTTGTAACATGTTCTTTAATTTTTAAGTTATTTTAAAGTTTTTAAGTTTTAATGCCTTCAGTAATTCAGATCACATTATGTTATTTAACGTTGTGTTTTATATGCTATGAATCTTACTTTCTGGTAAGTTTTTATAACTTTTATATTACATCAGCCTAATTTTATAACACAGTAATTTTCATTGTAGACCTTGATAAAGGTGGCAAATAACCACCGAAAGCTCGGATTTCAGAATAAATAGTACGCCTTAGCAAAGCTCTATTTTTTATTGACTACCACACCCAAAAAGAAAAAATTATTTACATATATATATATATATATATATATATATATATATATATATATAAAGCAGGATGCTTCATATTCACGGAACTACAACAGGTCAGGCTGACTGAAATAATAAAGGATAGAGCCAGGACAAAATTCGCAGAACTTGAAAACTACCCTAGTCTCATACTGCGAGAGATCATGAGATACGTTGCTTTCCACCAATGGAAACACAAAAGGGATAATCAACAAATATCGGAATAAATAAAAAAAAACCAAATAAAAGTGAAGTCAAATAAAATAGAAAGTAGAAAGCGAAAATAAAATAAATACAGGAGAGAAAATCAACCAAAAAAATAAACAAAATCACTAGAGAAAGAATAAAAATTCCAGAGAGAAAAATAAACAAACCAACAGAGGATAGTTCTAGCTCAGATTAGTTGACAAACACTGCAAAACACCGCACTGTGTGGTCCGCAAGGGGTAAGAACCAAAGGAACAACAACAGGACCTTTTATATAGACATCCTACAAAAAAAAAAAAAAAAAAAAAAAAAAAACATAAAAGACGGCCTAAGCCAACAAAAAAATTAACAAAACATTAACACAAAAAAACAAAAAAACCGGGCACGTAGGGCCCAAACACTTGAGCACCAAGTCTCCGAACCGGCAATATTCCGGAGCGGAGGCTTGTAGCTCAAGCAAGCAATTATAGATTCGCGGACAAGTCACTGAAGGATTACAGGAAAAAAGTCACTCTGTCCTAAATTTAAATCGGTTACGGAACCATGGTAAAGTTCTGTTTCCCAGGACTAACACATGGAGAGCATTTGGCTGATAGTTGTGCACCTATCGTGAATCAGAGTGTTATAGGGGGAAAGGGGTGATCTGGAGCATCTGAGCAGGGTGAAGTGACCCTGTTTTACTCTAGTGAATACACTTCGCTCCAATGAATTGTTACACCTGAACGTAATTCCTAGGGCTTGAACATGTCTTACAGGCTGGGTTTAATTAAATTGCTTGCTTACTTGAAACAGTGCTATAGATGTAATCGGCGTCGGAACGTATCTATTTTTAAAACAAAACGATTTTTAACGCTGTAGTCGTCATTACGGGTGATTTTTAGGGCTTGAAGAGTTTGAACTAGAAGAAATATGATTTCATAAGCGGGGAGTAAATTCATAGTTATATAAGTGATAAATAAAAACATTTTAAACTCTAAATAAGAAGTATTTTTTGCATAAAGGAATGCTTTCTAGGGGTTAAAAACTTAAAACCAATGAAATATAAATTCCCAAGCGATGAACGAATTTGCTATTGATTTGAATTCAGAGTTAAGCATTTTACATCGTAAAAAATATTTTTTAACGTTATTTACGTCATAAGCTACGCTAGAAATGGTAGAATAAGTCAAATAGATTATAAAAATGTGCATTGTGTTTTTATTTATTGTAAAAATACAGCAAAAAGAAAAATCTCACCTGGGATTTGGCACCATGTGCATCACCAATATACCAAAAATATGGTCAAACTTATTTTTGAATTCGTCTTGAAGTCTCTCGGTAGCAATATCGTGTTGCACAATTTTACTTCTGGGTATATTTAATTTTTTTTTCATTTGTTCCACCATACTAGGTAATGCATAAGTAAGAACATATTCTTTGTAATCCTTTGGTAAGGCTGGTAGTAGTGAGTTGACTGAAGTTTTTCCATCTGCCGCACCAAACTCGAGAATCGTTTCATTATTTTTCCATTTTAATAGATGTTTATATTTCTCCAATGTATGCTGTGATATTCTTTGAGTAACACAATTCCCCCTTGTTCATAACTCGGTAATCATTTTTTAAGATAACTGGACTGCTGTCTGGCGGAAGACAATTAAATGTTTAGCTTCCAAGCAAGAGTGCTAATATTTGTTTATTGAAATGTAGGTTCATTATTATCAAAATTTATGCAAGCCTTATAATTTTTGGTTTAAATATATTACTTTTTTATTTAAATTCTTTTCAAATCGCCTATTCTCTGAACAAAATCCTTGATAAACTAATTTGAATATAAAGGTGTACATTTAATTACTTAAATATAATAAATCTTGCAAGTTAATTGTAAGAATTTTTACAGATAATGAGCAAACTGAAAAAAAAAGTTGAGTAAGCGTATATATGCCATATGAAGACACCTATGACAACTATATACCTTGATGTTGTTAGGGGAGCAGCGGTTCTTGCCTAACGTAACATAAAACATAACTTTCTTGGTCCGTCTAGGGTTATGAAAGTTGCTGTTATATATCGCGTGGAATGTTGGACTGAAAATGGCACCGTAAAGCCGGGATCGAACAGAAAACGTTGAGTGGCCGGTTATTGTCCATACGCTCTCTAATTTCAGTATTTCGTACTCTATCTCTTCTAGTGAGTTGGCAACATCTTCTCCAATAATTCATTTCCATTGCTTTTATTTTAGATGCGTATTTTTATTTATAACCCAAAGCTCTGAATCATATATAGCACTGCTTTCTATGATACTTTTGTATATCCCAATTTTTGTCTTTCGGGTGATGTGGTTATTCCAAAGTATACTATTCAGTTGACGTATTGCTGAATTTCCTTGATCAATTCTAGTAGCTATTTCTTTTGTATTTCGACCATTGTTTGTAATGTTTTCACCGAGATATTTATAGCTATCAGTATTTTGAATTTGTTTGCTTCCTAGTTCTAAGTGCTTTCCTTCACCTCCCACTACTAACTCTGTTTTTGATGGATTAATTGATAAGCCCCACTTAGTATATTCTTCATCTATTTTTCGTAACATGTAGCGAATATCATCTTGATCTTCTGCAAGTATTACTTGGTCATCAGCAAAATGCAAGCTGTACAGTGTATGGTCTCCAATTTTAACACCCATAGGTTCACATTTTCAATTCCAAATATTCAAAACCCCCTCCAAATAAATCTTAAAGAGTGTAGGTGCAATGCAGCAGCCTTGGCGAAGTCTTTGGTCAATTTTATCTTTTTTGTCACTTTTTGTCCAATCTTTATTACACTCGTCATATCATCGTACAACTCTCTTACAGCATTAATGTAAATCGGTGGAATATTCTTGCAGATAAAAGCAAACTGTTTCGGACATTAAAAAAAGCAAGATCAAAATAAATCAATTTACATTAATATGTGACGAAGGAGAGAACAGCAATCTCAGAAAATGAATTAAATTGACTCTTAAAACTTTACTAGAAGAAACAATCTTAAAATGGTACGGCCAGCAACGTTTCAGTGGGGTGCCAGTCCGGGAAATCTGCTGCAATTAAATTAAAAAATCATATGGATATACCATTCAGAGCAAGTGATGGATGGCACGCAATTATAATAAAATAATTTACGATGAAGCTTCAAATGCACCAAAAGAAGAAATAGAACCTTTTAGACAAAAATTAGTGGAACATATCAGTAACGAAATGATATTATCATCTCAGATTTATAATGCTGACGAAACTGGTTTGTTAAGGCGTACTTTACCTGAAAGCACACAAGTCCCCAAATATGAAAAATACAATTCTAGAAAAAAAATCAGCAAAGACAGGGTATCGGCAGTGCTTTGTGCTAACGCCGATGGATCGCATAGATTGACTATTGTAATGGTTGGCAAATCTCGTAAACTGGGAGCTTTAAAATATATAATGCATCATCCGCCCGTTTCATATTGTAGCTCCAAGAAGGCATGGTTCACCTCGTTCTTTGACAAAAAAAAACAACATCGCTTATTCAACATATGGATCAGGATATACTTTTGGCAACCAAACGAATATATCGCAGATATTTTTAGACGAAGTAATGGTTGTATTGCTCGATGGAGATAATGCAGAAGATACAAGAGGGCAGCGCACCTTGCAAAACTTAAGGTCTTACAATTTAAAATCAACAATTTTTAGTTTTGTTGCAGCATGGGAGGAAGTGAGACAGCAAACATTAAAAAATGGTTGGAAGAATTTGTTTGATGACCAAGATGCAGACACAGATTTAGAAGGTATGGAAGTTACTGATTTCTGTAGGACAATACATAATAATACCGGAGAACATGCAGCTGAGGAAGATGTTTTACAATGGCTAGAAGTAGATGAAGGTGACTCTGGGTATAAAATCATGATTGAAAGTGAAATAGAAGATGAAGGTGACCCTGGGTATAACATCATGATTGAAAGTGAAATAGAAGATGAAGGTATAAACATAAAAAATGATGATGAAAGTAAAGTTAGCGAAAAAGACCAACACTGCCAAAAATGAAGTTATCAAAGTAAGATCGCATTTCGACGATCTAGTAACATTTATTGATTAGTCATCAAATAACGAAGTTCAACTGTAATTTACTCATTTTCGTAATTTTAGAGAGTTGATCATAAAACAACAGCAAACATCGAAAGTGCAAACGAAACTTGATTCGTTTTTCAAAACGGAATTACCGACAGCAAGCGCGTCAAAATCAACAGCAACGCCACTTCACGATGAACGTCCGAAGACAATTAAATATAATTTTGTTTGTATTTTGTATTTTTTTCTTCTTCTTCTTTGAGTGCCTCTCCTATCGGAGATTGGATATCATTATGGCGACTCTAATTTTATTAACTGCTGTTTTGAATAATTCGTTAGTGGTACAGCCAAACCACTCTCTTAAATTTCTCATCCAGGACATTCTTCTACGGCCTGGATTTCTGCGTCCTTGGATCCTTGCATTATATTTTGTAGGAACGTGTACTTTTGTCCTCTCATCAGGTGGCCTAAATATTCAAGTTTTCTCTTTTTTATATTCATAATAACTTCTGGATCGTTATTTCTTCTGCGTATTACCTCTTCATTTGTAATTTTATCCACCCAACTTATTTTTAGTATACAGCGGTAGCACTACATCTCAAAGCTTTCAAGATTTTTAATATTCCTTTGTTTAAGAGTCCATGCCTCAACACCGTAAAGCAAAGTTCTGAATACATGGCATTTTAACATTCTAGTTCGTAGATGAATACTAATATCACGATTACAAAATAATTTTTTCATTTTTATAAAGGTAAACCTGGCAATTTCAATACGTCTTTTTATCTCGTGATTTTGGTCACCTGTTTCATTAATGAGGGTTCTCAAATATTTGTATTCGGTTACTTTTTCAAGTTGGGTACCGTTTATTGTGATACTGGTGTCATGAATTGGATTCTTACTGAAGGTCATATATTTGGTTTTTTTGACGTTCATCCTTATGCCGTAGTTATTATATATCTCATTAATACTTTCAACTAGATGTTGTTGATCTTTCACTGTTCTTGCCATTATCACAGTATCGTCAGCATATCGAATGTTATTGATAACTTCTCCATTGACTATTATCCCTTCGTTTGCATGTGAGAGAGCTTCTTGACATATTTGTTCGCTGTAGATATTAAACAACAATACGTACAATACGTACTCCTCTACGTATTTCTATTTCGTCCGATGTTTGGTCTTCTACCTTTATATTAGCTCGCTGATTCCAGTACAGATTTAATATTATTTGCATGTCTCTGGTGTCGATGTTCTTACCTTCCAGGATTTCTTTGAGTTGATTGTGGCGTACTTTGTCAAAGGCCTTTTCAAAGTCTATAAAGCAGGCGCAGGCATGCACCTCTTGGTTAATATCTAGACATCTCTGTGTTAGGACATTTAAGGCAAAGAGAGCTTCTCTTGTACCTAATCCTTTTCTGAATCCCATCTGTGTATCGTTAATATCGATATCTAACTTTTGATAGATTCGGTTGTGGATGACTCTAAGAAATATTTTAAGCAGGTGACTTATCAAGGAGATTGTTCGATGATCTGAACATTGCATTGCCTTCGTTTTCTTCGGTAGGGTGACAAACGTAGACAGCAACCATTCTTGAGGTATTATACCAGTACTGTATATTGTATTGAATAGATCTAATATTATGGTTACGGATTTATCATTCAAAAGCTTCAACAGTTCTGTAGGAATTTCATAAGGTCCATTTGCTTTTCCATCTTTAGCGTTTCTTATTGCGTATTCTACTTCTTCTTTCAATATGTCTGGCCCAGTTGCATTGATTAGCTGAGTTAAGTTGTTTCTATCGTCTTCAAATAATTCATTCAGGTATTCTGTCCATCTTTTTATTCTATTCTCTAGATCTACAATAAGATTTTCATCTTTGTCTTTAAGTTTACTTATTTGGCATTTCTTTATGCTTCCTGTTATCTCTTTTACTTTTTTGTGTATATTGAACGCATCGTACTTTTTCTCATAGGTTTCCATTTCTTCACACTGTTCTTCAATCCACTTCTCTTTAGCTTCTTTTATTCTCTTTTTTATGTGTTTATTTATTTTTTTGTATTTGTCTGGGTAATACTTCATCTTTCTACTTTGTTCCATCAAGTCTAGTATATCTTGTGTCATCCACCCCTTATTTGTTGTTGTCTTTGTAAGATGTTTCTTTGCTGCTGTTTGTATAGCTGTATTTATGTACTTTGTATTTTTATATATATATATATATATATATATATATATTATATATATATATATATATATATATCTAAATACAGTCTACATACATATTTAAAAAAAAGTTTTGTGATTTATTTTAATCATTAGTCTTCGTAAGTGGGTATATTTATTTAAAAAACCCTTAAAATGGCTACATCAAAAAAACAAACGTTTTCGGACTAAACAGTCCATCATCAGGTTTAAAATCGCTAGGTTAAAATGCCTTAGCCACCAAAATACATGGGTAAAAACCCTTTAAATTACATATAGTTATAAAAGATTATACATCTTGATGTTAAAAAACTGTGATGTTCAGTATTAAATTAGATATGACTTCAGGTAACATACATTGCAAAAATTGAGTTCCAGAGCCGGGGAGAAAACCTCTACGCACGGAGAACAGCTGGAAACTGATTTTCCTTTTAATCAATCTCAACCAAAGATGACAAATCTATGATAAATATCCAAGGGACAGAGATAGAACACGTAGGAATAGACATATCTGGGTCAAAATGTCAAGGTAAGCAAAGAAACTCAGACTACCGAAATAAACAGACGTGTAAAAATGGAATAGGCACCATTCGGAAGACTCTCATACCTACTTAAAAATAAAAATATACCTCAAAAACTGCGAACCAAAGTGTTTAATTCCTGTATTCTACCTGTGCTTACATATAGAGCTCAAACCTGGACATTCACTAAAATAAACATGAAGAAGATCAGAAAAACTGGATGCGCTGGAGCGACGGTATTAAAAGAACTGCAGGACCAATATAGAAACGTCTTACATACAAGCAACAGAGATAAGTAGCGAGAATTGGGAGAAGCCTTTATTTGGCAATTCCAATAGAGATAGCTTTAAGATAATATCCATCCATCCTATGGGTCTTTAGCTAATTCGAGTTTTTAAACCTTTAATTGTGGCTTATTCCCATTCAGAACAATAATAATATAATAACATAAGATAATATAGTATAATATATATATATATATATATATATATATATATATATATATATATATATATATATATATATAGTATAATGTACTATAATTAAATATTTATTCGTCTTTGTCCATTACGGCAACAAGTAATTTCATTTTCATGTATGTCACTTCTATGCTATCTTTTTCCATGCTCATTATACGACCATCACTTTCGATTTCTTTATGATAGTCCCTTTATATATTCATCTCTCAGCTCTTCAGGTATCCTTGGAAGTACTTTGTTGACTGCGGCAAATGCAGCTGAAAAATAAAAATATATGAACACACGACCGTTGAACAGGATGAGGCAGCATGTCACACATTACGAGCGTCAATGGATTTACTAAGAAGATATTCCCTGGCCACCTCGTAGTCCAAGTCTCTACCTATGCGACAATTTTGTTTACGGGTATCTAAAGTCAAAAGTGCTACAAAGTAACCCCCAAGAAGAACTATCGAGACTTTGAAAGAACGGATACCCGAAGAAGTGGAAGCAATTCCTCAAGAAATATTAGTCAATGACCTAAACAGCTTTGTATCACGGAAGCAAGAATTTGTCCTACAAAATGGAGGCCACCTTTCCAATATCATCTTCAAAAACTGAATATTTCTTCACTTACACATTAATTTCCATC
The DNA here is from genome assembly GCA_918026665.1 of Diabrotica balteata. Taxonomy (NCBI): domain Eukaryota; kingdom Metazoa; phylum Arthropoda; class Insecta; order Coleoptera; family Chrysomelidae; genus Diabrotica; species Diabrotica balteata. The sequence goes on from OU898277.1 coordinate 21,161,694, forward strand.
TTTAAAGTTTTTAAAAAGATCTTTTTTCAGTTTTTTTTTTGTTCGTTTGAAATCTTACCGTTTCATTAAATCACCTCGTTTAAGTTCGCATTTCTTATTTGAAATATTTGCAATTAAGGACTTGTAAAGTTTCGGTTAAAATATTTTGAAATAAGCAATATCATGTCGAATAATTTTACTTCTAGGTATCTTTAGATTCTTCTTCATGTGCTCTACCATATTAGGTGATATATCCGTTAGAACATATTCTTTATAATCCTTTGGCAATACTGGTAGCACTGAGTTGACTGAAGTATTTCCATATGCCGCACCAAACTCTAGAATCGTTTCATTATTTTTCCACTTCAACAGATGTTTGTATCTCTCCAATTTTTGTTTTGATAATATTTGAGTAACACAGTTCGCCTTTATCCACAACTCAGGAATCATTTTTTAACATAAATGAGAACAAAAACAATCACGACGGAATTCACCCAAATTTCCGACTTTATTGCAAAAGTTTTAATGTGTTTTTTATCTTAATTTAAACTAAATATTTAGTTTAAATATTTGGTCTAATATTTTTATCTCTACTTAATGACTACTCTCTTACGGGTTATGTAAATATATAAGCATCGCTATAACTCATTATCATTTATTATTGTTATTGTCACATTTTTCTTCCTTTTCTTTATGTAAAAACTGCAATGTGTAAAGTTCTCACGAATATATATATATATATTATATATATATATATATATATATATATATATATATATATATATATATATATGTATGTATATATATTATCATTCACGCAGATTCTAAAAAAATATATTATTGAAATTAAACAAAATTAAATAATGACTGCAATTAACGATTTTTAATTTATTTAAATGAAAACAGTTGTCCTGGAATGAAAACAACTTTCGGTTACTACCGAATTCCATGTCGTTGTCAATCTTGAAGTCTTGTACCAAATAAAGCACATGTTCTAATAATAACTGTGTCACATCCACCATGAATTAAATTTCCGCAATATTTATTGTTTGATTCTAAACGAAATTTTGAAAGGTGATATCGGAAAAGGATTAAGAGGTTAAATTGGAAGGAAGCTCTTCCGATTTAAATTTTGAAGTGTTGATCCTTGGTAATACTAAAATAAATTTGTCATTTAGTACTTTGCAAAAACTTAATATCGAATAATGCTACCAATAGATTTGAATATGCACGCATGTATGTTTCTTTAGATTTAGAATTAAAAAGGGTATAAAAACTTGTTCAAACAAAACGGCACAATGTAAGTACGAGGACAGATTAATAATAAACTAGCCTTTCATAGATGGCGCTACTTGATACCGAATTGGTTTCGGTATTGACATTTGCCATTCTTGACATGACGTCTGTCAAAATTTTAAGTTTTAAAAACAATTAGTTTGGTTTTTACAGTTGTCAAAAGCAAACAAATTTTGTGTTTTCGGAAAAATGGAAAAAGCCGAGTATCGTTCGATGATTAAGTTCCTTCACAAAAAGGGTTAAAACGAATGTGCAAATCAAAGCCGACCTGGACGAAGTTTATGGTGAGGTTGTACCTTCGTTAACAACAGTAAAATTTTGGAAAGCTGAGTTTTTTCGTGGTTGTACGAGTGTTTTCGATATTGAGCGTCCCGGGAGGTCAAATGAAGTCACCACGCCAGAAATAATCAATAAAGTCCATGACATGATTATGGCAGATCGTAGAATTAAGCTCCGTGAGTTAATAAAAGTCCTAAACAATTCCTACGAAAGGTCATTCACCATTCACCACCTTTTTAATTCACCAGTTAAGAATTTCTCATGGTACATTTTAATTTCTTTGAATTTTTTTAAGCCTACATATTTCAGAAAACATAGAATTACTATCATTTCAACATTTATTCGTGTTTGGTCATTACAACACCAATTAATTTATTATTTACATATGGTATTTTTTGCCCATTTCTTTCCATAAACAATATTTGACCATTACTTTCTATCTCTTTGTGGTAATCCCTTAAGTATTCATCCCTAAGTTCTTCGGGTATCCTTGGCAGTACGTTATTCACTGAGGTAAATACACCTAGAAGGCAATAAACATTATTTATTAAATAAAAGAAACCTGGAAACAATTTTTGATGAAATTGACAGTGTTTTGCCGACGTGTGGTATCAGAAAAGATAATATAAGATAGAAAAGGTGTAATATTACAAGAATATACCACACCTAATAAAATAAGCAAAGCATTTACAGTATTTCAAAATTTTTGTAGTTCTGGGGAATCTTTCTACGGAACTTGGCATCATCATGAAGGACATTCAAGTAACCCACTTGTTAAAAGTTGACAATTTGGTTCAATTAAGTTAGTAAAAAATAAAAATTTTTTCGTCATAATTGTATAGACTGGTTTGGCAGTTGAAATGTGTGGTATGCTTGTATGTGATGTCTTTATGGGATTTGTCGATTGTGCTTAAAATAATAACGAAATGATCTTACTTTGCTGAAACCTAAAGAACCTATATAGAACGTACTGAACCTATAGAAAACGCCTCATAGTATTTTAAATATATACTTACTTCTTCTGCTCTCCTCGCTGTCAAACCAGATCTTGTAATCCTTTTCGACATGGAAAATGTATGATTTGAACCCTGCAGAATCAATATCTTGTTTATAGGATTCTTCTGCGTTATCACTGTAGTAATGTGACGATAGCATATGTCCATATCTTGACCACTTTGGATACTTAAGCAGGTTGTGGAAAGCAGGATCCATCGGTGTGCGTTCTGGGAATGATACAAGTGCTTGACCTCCTGGCTTGAGCATTCTGTTAATGTTAATGAAACCTTGTCTGAAATAAAAATATAAACTAGATACGAATGTGTATTTAGGTACAGCAATAGAGGATAACGAAGAGATCATATTCGTTGCACAACTGCACAAGCACAACAAAGCTTATAAAATAATTTCCTCATCACATTCGTTTTTTTTTTTGTTAATCCAAAGTAAGTAAGACTAGGCTAATGAAGTGAAGGGATCATTGTAATACAACGAAAATTGTGATATAAACAAAAAAAATTATAGTACAACATGAGCACACCGAATTTCCTGTGCTTCTCTATATTTTCTGGAAGGTATATTGTTGCTTAAGTGACAAATATCTTTAATCATTCTATATATGAATAAAAACGGTAAAATAAGAAAGCTGGATTATTAACATTTGTGTTTCATTGTAACGAAAATGGCACTACCAGGAGAAATATGATATCTTTTATTGTAAAAATTTAGTAGAAAAAACCTAACCTTGGATTCGGCACCATGTGCATCACAAATAAACCAAAAATGTGATCAAACTTGTTTTTTAATTCATCTTGAAGGTTAACGGTAGCAATATCATGTTGAATGATCTTACTTCTGGGTATGTTTAGATTTTTCTTCATATATTCTACCATATTAGATGATACGTCAGTGAGAACATACTCTTTGTAATCCTTTGGTAAAGCTGGTAGCACTGACATGACTGAAGTTTTTCCATCTGCCGCACCAAACTCAAAGATACTTTCACTATTTTTCCATTTTAGTAGATGTTTATATTTCTCGAATGTATGCTGTGCTATTCTTTGACTAAAACAATTTCCCTTTGCCCATAACTCGGGAATCATTTTTTTTTAGATAACTGAACTGTTGTCTCGTCGAAGACTATTAAATTTTTAGCTTAAATAATACTACGTATATTTGTTTATTGTAATTCAGCTCGTTTTTATCAAAATTTATACAAACATTAGTGACAAAACATGAATTCTCTGACCGAAATCATTGATAAACTATTTTGAATGTAAATTATTATAATATATAAGTAATTACTCTTAAATCGACTCCTCCTACGTAGAATATCGGTCAGTGCATTCGGTCAACTTTATATTACGGCTGTAATAAGGTTCTCTCATTGTTTAATAATGTTTGTTCAGTGAGGAAATAACCAATATATTTGAAACTTTGCATATTAATTACGAAATAGGTGGGTAATAATCCTGTGTAGTACAATTAATATTATTTCTTGTTTTCGAGAAAAATCTCTTACGTTATTTTACGTTTCCCAACATAAAAAATAAATTATATTATGTAATACATACTATGAATTACGTTGGATACTATACAAAACTATTTGTCGCATGTCATAGATACTATATTCTTCTTTGTTAAAAATGGTAAATAATTGTTGTAAGTAGTAGATAATATATTCTACTCCGCTAAAATTTTAAATAATAATGTATAATCCGTTCACAAATTGTTGAGAGCACGAAATGTGCCTCAAAGTCATAAAAGGATCGTAAAATTTGTATCATCATAGGCGTTCCTGAGGTGTTTATTCATTAAAATTAATGCGTTTTACATTTATTTTTCTTTCCAAAATGTTTATCAATATTAATAATGTTTTAATACTAATATATTTAGCAAAAAATAATTAAAACTTTTACTGATAATGTTGGTTAACAATTAACAATTTTGTAAATAAGAATACCTTATCTCTTTGGATATTTCAATACTAATCTTCGCGTTTAATCACTTTACTAGAAAACCTGGAATTCATATCCGACTGTACTATTCGTCGCAAGATAATTAGGATGGAATTCCCCAGATTTTTAATAATATAATGGATATAAAGATGCCGGCTTTGGCCACGTGCCCCGTCTGTTTAGTTTATATTTGAAACTTAACTTGAAAGGGTGAAGTTATTACGAACGAAAACAATTTTTTTGTTTAGTACATTTTTAATCGCATGTAATTTACGGCTCGTCGGTGTTTCTGCGTCTACGGCAGTAATTAGCGTCTCGAATATTTCTTTTGTGAATTATATGCAGTGCCTAAGTGATTTTTTATTCCATATACCTACGAACATATACGTACCTTTCGCTCGTGCTCGTTTTGATAGATTGTTTGTGATGGCTTCATCATCAACATCATCAAGTTTTACACCGGTACTGTTGCATACAGTCAGTAAGTCTGTCTATTCACCAAGAAAGAAGATTATTGTCCTAAATTTTCACGATGCTCTGGTTTCTTAGAATCCCACAAACACTGTTCGCAACATAGTCGAAAGTTGTGCCAACATGACTGTCGTATTGAAATTGATGAATTTGCCAAAAATGGTATTCGAAGGAAAATTCATGGATTTTTTTCAAAAAAGGAATACCAAACCTAAGCAAAATTTTACAAGAAGTCAGAGACGACCCGGATGTACTTCATATCCGACGAACTAAATTGTGGCAAGTTTTAAAAGAATTAAATTTCCGGCGAAATTATCTAAGATCGATACGAAAATTCCGGGCTGAAGGAAGGCCAATCTTCTACCAGGATGAAACGTGGGTAAACTCAGGTCATACTCTAAAAAAATTTTGGTCAGATAAAAATATATATTAAGCTCCAGGCAAGCCTTTATGGAAGGTTGGTCTACTGTTATCTCCCCACCTTCTGGTAAAGGCAGCAGATTAATAATTTCTCACATTGGCAGTGAAAAAGGATTTGTTAAGCATGGTTTGTTGGAATTTCAGTCCAAAAGCACAAAAGACTATCACGATGAGATGAAAGCTGATGTTTTCGAAGAGTATTTTGAGCAGATGATTGAACACATACCACCAAATTCAATTATAGTATTAGATAATGCACCTTATCATTCACGACTAGTAGAAAGACTTCCAAGGACTGCGTGGAAGAAACAGGATATTCTTGACTGGCTGCGGAATAAGTATCTGCCTTACGAAGATGGAATGGTAAAAGCAGAACTTTTAAAAATTGCCCGGCAACACAAATCTAAGTTCAAGAAATACGTAGTTGACAAAATGGCGGAAAGGCGAAACATCACAGACCTTAGACTTCCACCCTACTGCTGCAAAATAAATCCAATTGAACTCATTTGGGCACAAATGAAAAATTATGTGGCTAGAAAAATACGTCATATAAAATACAAGATGTACGTGAATTGTTATACGAGTCTTTACAACATATTACAGAACAAAACTGGAAAGATGCAGTAAGACATGTAATAGAAGAAGAACAACAAATGTGGGATCTTGATAACATAATTGATGCAACCGTAGAGACACAACCGCTAAACATGTGGATGCGAAATGTGGCCCCTAAAAGACAGAACAGAGAAAATGCTTAGAGCAACAGAAATGGACTTCTGGCGCCGCTCGGCGGGAATCTCTAGACGCGACAGAATAACAAATGAGAGAGTCCGAGAAATCATAGGGGGTTACACCTAATATTATTGATGACATCAAAACGACAGAACTTAGATTGTACGGACACGTAAGGAGAATGCCGGAGAATAGAATACCAAGACAAATTCTTGAATGGCAACCAAGAAGTAGGCGAAGACCAGGAAGGCCTAGAAGAAGTTGGAAAGAAGGAGTTGATAAAGAAATCAGGGAATGAGAACTGTAGGTCGATCTATGGAACAATAGAATGAGATGGAGATTTGAAATCGGAAGACGTCGAAGAACGCTATAAACCGACATTATATATATATATATATATAATATATATATATATATATATATATATATATGTAAGGTGCTGGAAGGGGTTAGTCGCACAGTCTCGACATAGGCCCATCTCGCATGTTCCTAAAAAGCTGATTAACAGGACAAAAGTATTTACATTCTAAAATTCAACTAGATTAAGCTATACTCAAAAGACAGACCTTTGATGAAGAATGAATAATCCAAGTGACTCTCTTAGGTGTCTAACTACTACATTTGTAATTTGTTGACTTGGTAGGGATAGAATCTCAGATAGATAGTTTTTTTTTTATAGTTTGGTCAATACTTTGGATTTAATTAGTGTTACTCCAATGCAAGAACAAGACGAGACTTAGACTGTCTTGGTCTTGCACCAAGACACCTGTCTTGGTCTTGGTCTTGGTATTGCACTCCCGGTCTTAGTCTTGGCCTTGGTCTTGCAGTTACCCATTAGCATATTGCTATTTATAAACGTTAATTTAAATCTTAGAACAACGTAACAGAGGAAGTACATTTTAAGCTTGAATTAACATCGCCATAATAAAGACCAACCAAATTAGTAAATGTCTAAACAATTGACACAGCGTAGGGTTTGAAACCACGATCTAAGCGATCCGTGCCTATGCTCTAACTACCCCAGCTATCTACCATGCCCCACGGAAGTCAATCTGTTTCTTAATAATTGTTTGCATTTAATAAACTTACATGTGCTAAAACATGGTTAAAACACAAAAAAAAAACAAATTAATGACATAAACTTGACTGTATTTTAAAGAACATTATCTGCCTAGAAAGGGATTGATGGACTCTCCCCCTGGTAAGTTTCAAAAAATCACAAGTTACAGTTATCAAGGGCACAGATTCTATAGGTAATAAGATAACAAACTATAATCCACTTATTAAACCAACATAAATGTTGTTAACAATCTTCGCTCACCTTTTATATAAAAAACGTACTTGGAAAAATAAGGAATAGGTCAAAAAGCTATGATAATCAAAAGAAATTATGTTAAATTAAGGAAATATCTACTTAATAAATACATTAATTTGCCAAAATAAACTAGTAGGTACGTAATATAATATGTAATTGGTAATAATCTAATAAGTATTTATTTTAAATGCCTACTTTTCCAGCGATTATTAAAAAGCTTGTGGTATGTCCACCGAATGTTGGTTCTTCAGGAAGAAATATTTGTAACTCCTTTTTGTGAAAAGATACTAGATGCTTCCTTAAACCTGACGTGTTTTTGTTTTTCATTTTCATTTCAACCTTTCTATGTAGGCATCATTTACACAAAGCAATTTGGGATGCATGAATTATTTCGAAAAACTCATCAAATTTGCTTTTAGGTCTATCAGATCTATAATTTCAACGCTCACTACTCCGACTAGAACTATTTGAATCTTTGTCCCTCATGTCAAATTGTAAACTTGTCACTCCGGGAACAACAAGGATTAGATGAAAAACGATTATTATTATATTCGAATCAAATGAAAGCCCAATTGAGAATGAAGTTCAGTGATGTCGAAAAAGTAACTACTACTATAATAGTTACTTTATGTCCGTTACTATCCAATACCCTAAGTATCTAATAACAAACCGAGAATTATATATCGTTACTTCGTTATTTTAAATATTTCGGTATTTTGTTTACATGGTAGGCGACATTATCTGTTATTAATTTGTCTCATTACTTTTGAATACATATAAGCTGCACACTTTCAGCAAATTTTGTTTAACCGAATGATCTCATCGCAAACTCAGCAGAATATTGACTATCAAGCAACTGTTCCAAAATTTTATATAATGAACAACTGGTTTCATTATTTAATAATGCAACTTTTTGTCGGCATTTATGGCACCAACATTCGAGTAATCGCAAAACATATTATGTTATCTTTATACAAGGAATTTAAAAATTTCTTCAATTAATTGCCTAGCTGACAACACAGAAAATTCACAGTTTTAAATAATATACTTTCGTATATTACCATTAAAGATAAAGCCTCTAGTTTGGTGTAAATTTGTTTTTTTAAATAAAATTCTAATATTAGTGTAATAATAAATTTCTCTTCTTTTAATGAGTCAAAATAAAGATTTGTTTAATTTAATATTTTGCATCTGGTACACACAATGAAAAAACCTTACAAAGATTTTCAACAATCGTCTAGCCCACATATTTATAATGAAAACATGGGTTAGACTATTTTACAAATGTCTGTTTTCATATTATGTGACGAATGTGGTTTAGGATTGGACGAAATATACCGGAAAAACTATACTCGCTAAAACGACACTCAGTCCTAACTGCAAGACGCAAGAGTCTCGCAGGCTTAGTCTTGTTCTTGCTTTAATCTTGCAAGGTCAGTCTTGATATTGGTGTTGCTAAAATTAGGCGGTCTTGGTCTTGGTCTTGGTCTTGCAAAAACGTAAGAACAAGACCAAGACTGCAAGACCAAGACCGATTTTGGGCAACACTAGATTCAATCTTACGAATTATAATAAAACTTCAAGTTTTCTAATTAGATAAGTTTTTATACGAGATTTTAAAACTTTATTTTGTTATTTTAAAAAGACTGGAACATTTTGATACGGAACTGATAATCGTGCAATCAATACACATACGTAATTGATGGAAACGTATCTCATCATCACAGTCATTAACATCTTAGTAGATGTGTTGTGGTTCATAATTGGGCTTCAGCAGCTCGGACAGTTTGATTGATAATATTTCTCCACTGGTCGCGGTCATCAGTTATATGTATTGCCTCAGTATACTGTTTATTGAGAAGCTTTTTACTAATGTCCGCCCATCGCTGTGGAGATCTTCCGCGTTGGCGTTGAGTCTGAGGCCTTCCTTGGACCACCAACCGCTCCATTTTGTGATCACTTCGATGGATGTGGCCAAAGAACTTTAAAATTCTAGAGTAAACGGTACTGGAGAGACGCTTATCCGGTTTAATTTCATCCAGAACCGAGATATTTGTACGGCGAGCCGTCCATGGAATTCGAAGCAGGCGTCTCCATGTCCACATTTCAAAGGCGTCTATACGTCGTCGATCTGATTCTTTGACTGTCCATGTCTCGCATGCATAGTAAAATATGGAAAAGACCAGAGTTGAAACGAGTCTCTTTTTGTTTGTCATAGTAATGTGACGATCACGCCAGACCCCGTTTAGTTCACTCATTGCTGCTCTTGCTAGTTGAATGCGTCTTCTAATTTCGGATTCACAACTGCCTGTGTTGTTAACTAGAGCTCCAAGATATATCATAGATGAGACTATAGTTTCAGGAAACTCTTGTTGGCGATCAATAACCATGATTTTGGTTGTGTTGTAGTTAACCATGAGTCCAAATTTAGCACTTTCTACCTCGAGTTTTTTTAATAATTTAATAATTTCTTCTGGAATAGAGGCTAGAAGTGTAGTGTCGTCTGCGAAACGCAAGTTAGATATCTTAACACCACCTAGGAAACGTATCTACATATCGTTAATTTATTTTTAAAAGATCTTAGTTTCAATTTAGACAATTTTAATTAAAATACAGAAAAATTAACAAACTGTCAAATTGGACGTACCAGCTTTACACAATTTACGTTTTCGTTGCAAGAACGACTAACATTTTGACAAATAAAGTTGGTACTCTTTTTCCGTTTTCCTCATTAAACACAAGGGGATAACCTTGTCTTTCTGCTTCTTCTAAATAATATTTGATGTACTCATCCTTTTCTTCGTCGGGAATTTTTGGCAGGACTTTGTTTACAGCTATGTATAACTCTACAAAAAAATATATCAATTTAGTAGGTTCTTCATTTGAAACAATATTACTTTATTAATACAGATCTAAAAAAAATTTAAAATCCTCCTTGTAAAAACCTTAAATGAATTGATCGTATGTTTAAAAATATTTTAATATCTTTTAATTGAAGTTCATTGATTTTTTGATAATATCGTTTCGGTTGAAGGTCGCATTATTTACAATATTACATAATATAGTGATGGTTTAAGATTTAAAAGCAATAATAACTTGTTACGTTAATGTCAGTTTAATAATTCATTGCCATTATATCGATATTTTTTATGATTTCAGGTTCATATCAAAGCTCTTTATTATCGTTTTTCTGCTTATTCTTTTATGCAGCATAAGCTATATTGGGATATAGACTAGAATTATATAGGGATGTGAAACCTGGATCGTGAAAGTTAATATGATAAAGAAGTTAGTAGGAGCCAATGAGATTTAGTCTGATCGTAAAATTCTCAAAACATCATGGGTGTCACGTATTTCAAATATAAAAGTTTTAAACAGAATTGATAGGGGGTAAGGAAAATGAAAGAATCTGCTAAAAAAGTAAATACTTAACAAAAGCATATAGGCAAAGAAAGGAATTGGTAGCCAAAACCTTCGTCAATAAACTGGCCTATAGATCAATTGTTATTTGTTGCTCAAGATCGAGAAGTCTATCGGCTATGTACATAAGGGATATCAACGCGTAGAGCTGAGGCTGGCACTAAAAGAATATGATGAAAAAAGCGTCAATAGCTGTTCAAAGTATTAAAAAAAGTAAATAAATTATAATACACACTTACTTTTACAGGATTCTTCATCGTCAAATGTACATCCGACCGGCTCTTCTTCATGTATAACATAATTCTTAAAACCTGCTGCCTTAATATCCCTTTCGTACTCAAGTTTTGGATTTGGATGAGTATTATAATTTGATAAGAACGTGCCATATTTTCCCCATTTTGGATGTTTTTCAAGCGCTTCGAATGTTTTATGTATCGGCATACGTTCAAAAAACGTCAATAACGCTTGTCCACCTGGTTTCAGCATGCTATGGATATTTTCCATGGCTAACCTGAAAAAAATATTACATATCACATAATATTTATTATGACAGCACATAGCAACAAAATGTTGAAAGAATCAAATTAGTTACGATATAGTTACGAGTGTGGTTGAAAGTCATTTTTTTATTGTATATCAGACCGACCTTTTATTTACACAATTTATTTGTTGGCTTCTTTTTTCTTCCGATTGTGCTCTGACCACCTACTGTTCGTATTCTTGGATGCTTTACACACCCCTGTTCTCCTTAGCTGGTGAAAGTCTATCACACACACAAACGTCGCTACAGTTTCTCCGAAACACCTTCTGGATAAACACCTATACCACAGAAACACACTTTCTTACTAATCGAAAGGATTTTCACTTTACCAATTAGCACTACATATATGCTACACCTGTTTTCCTGACTACAGGATGTACATTTCGCTTTGAACTGCTACCACTCCTTTGCCTTGTTCCACAGATACCTCAAATACTATACACAATTTTTATTTACAAGCAACTCTGCTCACTTTTACTGCAGGCTATGGAGCAATGAAACAGTCAGCTTCTTCAAAACTTCAGAACACATCTGAAGCTCAAGATCGATTTTTAGTTGTAACTGCTGGAACACAACCTACAATTACCACATGTGAATAGACTACTAACTTCAATAGATTCGGCACATCAAGTAGCTATAGGTCAAAATATTGATAGTTGAAGACCACTTAGATGTACACACTATATTCCGAAGATAATCACACTACAACATTAGAGAGATGGGTAGAAACAAGACTAGGATGTTAGGAAAACTAGGACGTTTTAGACACGTCAGAAAGCCCAGATATACTGTGATGGTACAATAATGGTATGGGGTTGAATAGTTATGGGCGCGGGTCTAAATCGTATCGGGACAGCTCAACCTCACATCTCCATACCAAATTTCAACCTATTATTGCTCCAGTTGCATGTTGGCGAAACATTCACCTTATGTTATCAAACTAGGTGTCCAACGAAGACATTAATCAAGCTCAGCACAATGCTCAGACTTTAATCCTATTGAACATGCAGGGGTCATGCTTCAACAACGAATCACTACAAATAATGGAAACATTAACAGTGCATTTTGTCTCCGGAAGCAATTTAAAACGAAATGGAAAAGTAGTTACTTCTTTGGCTCTACACAGAGGTAAAACATACTATGTCCAGAGACAATTTTACCGACTTTTTAATAAACACCAAGTCCACTTCCAGTCAGAGGTAAACAACACCATATGTACCACACCTGGTCACTACAGCAACCTTCAAGGTAATAGTAAGGAAGTGGACGAAGATGATAATTTGTTTGGAGATGATAATTTGGATATTGATCTAACCTATGAACTTCTAAGTGGAGAAAGCTCAGAATCAGACGACAATGATGTGAGACGTATAGATAAACCAGCAAAAACAAAGTCAAAAGAGAAAACTATTAGTACTCCTACGACTAGTGGGGAAATAACAAAAAATCTTCTTAAGGACGATTTATCCTTAAGCAGTGATGCAGGCAATTGTTCCAATGAACATAATAAAATTATTTTAGAAGAAGAGAAAAGTGTCAAAAGAAAGGTACAAAATATTATTAAGTGCAAACAAAAAGGTTAAAAACGTATAGTAAATGAACAAAATTGAGTCTGTAATGTTCGCAAACGGAAAATAGCTGGTGGAAAAGAGTATCTCAGTAACAGGTGAAAACATGACTGCAAAAATGTTAAAGCCTCCTTGGATGTATCGCATGACATGCTCTAAAAGATTGACAAAATACGAAAGACAAAAAATCTTTTAACTCTTACTAGACTGAGACAAACGTTTCAGATGTTAAAAAGCAATTTATGTTCTTATGTGTCGAATCCAACCTACTCTTCGATCAAGAAAAAAGACCGAAACTCATCAGTGCTGCACTGCGGTCCTACTTGCTTTAAGCCTTCTACAATTACTCTATAGTGTTTATATTTAGGATAAAGATCAATAAAGAAATAATAACCCTTACCTGGGATTTTGCACCATATGCATCACAAACAACCCAAAAACATGGTCGAATCTGTTTCGCCAGCAGGTTTCTAAAGGTTTGGTAGAAATGTCCCTGTGCACTGCTTGTAACCTAGGAATATTAACATGCTGTTTGAAGTGGTCAAGCATTTCTTTAGAATTATCCATCGCCACGTACTCTTTGTAATCTTTTGGAAGAACAGGCAGCAAAAGTTGTTCCGAAACTTGTCCATCGCCGCATCCGAACTCCAAGATTGATTCGCTTGGCTTCCATTGTAATAAATGTTTATATTTATCAAGATGTATCTTCGTAAGCCTTACAGTAACGATATTGCCGACTAACCATAATTCTGGTATCATGTTTAAGCGATAATTATTTTTATCTAAATATTTCAAGTAGAATTGTTGCCTGTTTTATTTTTATGTGTGACTTTAATATACAGAGTGGGAAAATATATTTTATAATAAACACCAACAACCGTAAAATAATTTTTTCTAGCTTGTAAGAAAAAATTTTAAAGTTTTACAAGTGAAGGTTAATTGAAATTGTTATGCAAATTAAATCAGTTAGAAAATTAATAATTTTTTTATACGAAATGTTGGCATTATTACACGAATTAAAAAAATACAATGTCCTAAGACCCACCCTCAGAACCCGCTTGTTTCCAATCTCTCTCTTTGTCAACCATTTTCCATTCACTCCTGAATAAAGGTCTCTCCCAATTGCTTCCATCTTTCTCTATCTTGCGGAAATCTAATCAACTGTCTGCCTGCCACTGCTCTTATGTCATCTACCCATCTTTTTTGAGGTCTTCCCATGCTTCTTATTGTCGTCCTTGGTCTTTATTCTAGAATTCCCCGTGTCCACCTGTTGTCATTATATCGGGCTACGTGACCTGTTCAGCGCCATTTCATTTTTGTAATTTCTTCCACAATGTCCATAATCTTCGTTCTACGTCTTATCTCGGTGTTTCTAATCTTGTCTCTCAGTGAAATTCCAAGCATAATTCGTTCCATTGCTCTTTGCGTTGTTTCTAATTTCTTTAGCAGATCCTTTGGTAAGGGCTGTCTATAAGCCGTAGGTACAAACTGTTAGTATGCATAAGTTATACACCTTTTTCTTTAAGTTTACAGGAATAGAGGTGTTTTTCAAGACAAAACCCAAAGCCAAAGACAAAAGACTCTTGTCCGTTTTCAGCCCAAAGCGACAGATATATTATTTGTCGCAGATATATTATTTGTCGCCCTCTTGGTTTGTTCCAATTTTTACATTAAAATATCCCGTTATTATTACGAAGTGTGATTTTTCTTGGTTCCTTGCTGTTGTCAGATCCTCGTAAAATTATTTAGCTTTCTCGTCTGTTAAGTATTCTGTTGGTGCATATCCATGTATTATCTGTAAGCTGTATCTGCTGTTCAAAGCGATGACAAGATATATGACTCTGTTTGATACTGCACAGAACTTCGTTACTTTATAGGGAGCTCTTTTACTTATCAGGAACGCTACACCGCCTATGTGTTGATTTTCTACGAAGTTGTTCTGGTATAGCTGGTGACCAGATTTTAAGATTGTACATACTTCTCCTGGTAAGCGAGTTTTGCACAGTCCAATTATATCCCATTTGGTATTTGAGAGCTCTTGTTCTGGTTCGTCAAGGTGTTCTTGGGCCCTCATAGCTCTTATATTGTAAGTGGCTATACGAAGCAATAATGGGTAGTTTTTCTTATTAGATTCAGTCGAATATTTGCCTCCCCCAGAATCCATGAGGCTGACAGATTGCTCAGTGTGAGATTCTGAGTGTATAACTCTACTCACCTGGGGTAATTTCGTATTGATACTCGACATCTTCAACTTGGGTGGTTTTAGCATATTTAAAAGACCACGCTTGCCGAGCGAGTTGGTGAATGATTCTATACAATTCCTAAAATCGGGGGATTGCCACTTCCGCCATCCACGCTGTACCGAAGGTATTCTTCTCCGCTGTGGCTGTCGTTGTTTGCTTCATCCGTGACCCTGGATAAGGGACTTTTAGCAGATACTAGTTTTCCGAGTCAGGAAACCCCTGTTTCGAGAGTTCGTATGACATCTTGCTACATCTTTCCTGTCCTGCTGTATGGAGTGGAAGCGTGGACTCTAACTGAGACTATGCTTAAACGCTTGACAGCCTTTGAGATGTGGGTATACAGACGACTAATGAAAATAAGCTGGGTCGACAGAGTTAGAAATGAGGAGGTCCTTAGACGGCTGAGCCAAACAACACAACTGGTCAATATAATAAAGAAACGCAAGCTGGAATACTTCGGTCACATTATGAGACACCCTGAAAAATATGATCTTTTACATCTGATCGTTCAAGGAAAGATCCAAGGTAATCGTATTCCTGGTAGACGAAGAATATCATGGCTGAAAAATCTAAGGCAATGGTATGAAAAATCAATTACATCGTTATTTAGACCTGCTGTCAATAAAGTCACGATAGCGAATATGGTAGCCAACATGATATCCAACGATCGATAACGGTCATGGAACTAGAAGAAGAAGAAGGAAACCCCTGAAATCTGCGCAGGGCAGGGATTGATTTATTTTCCCTGATAAGACTATCCAGAGGAGTTCCTACCCGCTACCCTTGTTTCCAATGGTGAGCAATATCTTCTCTAATTCAAATTTCTTTTATTAGTTCGCTCATCAGCTTACATTAGTTCGTGTAGGTTTTATGCTCTGTATTTAAGCATCTCAGCTTTTCAAAAGGAATTTTCCTCTAAACTTTATTGTGTTTTAATTTCAGTACCACTTTTTTATCTAACGGTCCTCAGGTATTTACTTCTCTTAATGTGATTATAATTATTGTCACGGTAAGTTCTTTCAAGGGCTAAATAAAAAAATTGGTATATTAAGGAGAAATAAGAAATTTTGTGACATATGTTTTTTTTGTGTTACTTATATAAATCAAATACTAATAACACGTTAGTAACTGCACCTGCCTCAAAATAAATCCCACAGTGATAAAAACAGCCATTCATAACACTTTTTTTATTGACAAATGCCTAACTGTTCATATGCCACTGACCAATGTGACCAATATTTCAAACTCCGAAAACTATTATTTGAGGCTCGCTCGTTAATTACCCCTGAACACACGTTATTTCCATACCGCTATGTGGGTTTCAATTTATTGCCTCTTTCCTGGCTATGTAGGACAAATCGTTGAGGAATATGTTCCTCCACACCGCGAATATTTTGCCCACAAATTCTAAAACCATAAATCAGGCGGTTATAAATCAGCCATATTGTGGAAAGATAAATAGATACCAGGTTTTTAAAAAAGATCGATTGTTTACAGAAACTGTAACCTAAAATGATCGAAATGCCGAAGAAAATTACAACTAACTTTTAAAGTCAACATGTATCGGATAAACAACGATTTCGATGATACTAACAAGAAGTTATTAGAAGTAGATTTGACCTTTTCCAGAAGATACAGTATCAAATTGAAACAAACTGAACAGTTGACTGAAGTATATTTAACAAATTACAACACGTACTTAACTACCTTGAGGTCGGTTCTAGTTGATTTATTATTAGTATATCAATAAAAACAAACAACCTAAAGAACAAGCAGGATTCTGACCTGGACGATCCACCATAGATAATTTATTTGCTTTGAAAATCGCCGTAGTGGAAAGAGTACAGAGAAATAGAGAAACTCATAGAGCCTTAATTTACTTGAAAACCGCATACGATAGCGTAACGACTACGAAGTGTCACTTCCTCTAAGGACTAGCAACCCCAGTGGAGTCTGACGTCTCTGCATGTCATCAATTACTATTGTAACTTAAGCATCCTAATTTTAAATAATTAATATTGTAACTCAAATTTAATCATATAACATTTAAATAGTTTTTACCCATGTATTTAGTGGCTTTCATAATGTAGATCCAAATAACAGTGATGATAGGATAGTTATTCCAATAGCGTTCTCTGATGTAGCCCGATAAGGTTTTTATTATTATACCTTTTATAAAGAAATTTTTAGGAAAGTCCAAAAGTGCAGTTATTTCTAAGAAGTCTGTATGCTCAACAAAAGAAGCTATACTACCAGATTAACATGAGAGATCGCTAATTTTTTGATTTGTGCATTCTAAAATTATGTTTATATTATCATCAAATAAAACGTTGCACACATTATACGGCGTTTTTTTGGTAGCCTTTTTCAGCAGACTTTAAACCAAGTCGATGCATTACAATGTTATGGCTTAGTCTTTTACCAGTAGTTAATAATTTTTTTGACCATTTGCGCATATGTTTGTTGTAGACGTACCTTAATGATTCTTGGAAATCTTGGAAACTTTCACTTTACTCATCATGACTGCTTACCACTGAAATACTGCTGATGTCTCGCATGATCACTGTTTAAGGATCATGAATCCTCTTATTTTCTGTTATATGGTTTTCACGCACAATATCATATTCTAGTTGACTGTTATGATCACTGTCTGTAGTTGGGGTCATTAATATCAACGTCATCATTGTTGAAAAAAATGCTTTTGATTGTGCACTTTTATATCATTTTTTATCAATAACAATGAATCCATGATCGTAAAAAAATGTTTGGTATATGGTATTGTCGGATCAGAATGGACCCCAGACAGTACAAGTACTTTTAATCGACTGATATTTAAGAGCTTGACGTATGTGCAGCTACAATAAATTCGCGTTCCCGCAGTACAACAGAAAAAACTGACGGAATGCAGTCCCTGCATCTTTTTCTAATTTGCCAGGTTTCTGGACCGGGGTTCAAATGAGTAGTCATGCGCAATATAAGGTGTTGCTTCCTGATAACACCCGTAGCCACTCCTACTCAATTCCTATCCTCACCTCCAAGAAGTGTGACTTAATCACACAGATGGACCTTCGCAAACCTGAGCAACCCTACCGGAGATTAGGTAACCAACCCCAATGGAAAGCAGGGTCAGAGCTGACGAGGAAGGGAGAAATGGTCCTGCGAAAATGGGGTTAGGCTTAGGGCTAACAAGTCTATCCTAGAAAACACACATGTTACGAATGTTCAAGGAAAGAAATCCGGATTGATCAAACGACGAAGACTGCGTGAGAAAAAGGTACGTGATTTAAGAATTGCGACATGGAACATCCGATTTCTGTACAGATTGGGAGCCCTCCAAAATCTGCTCCGTGAATTGAATAAATATGACATAGATTTAACAGCTCTGCAGGAAATGAGATGGACCGGGAGTGGCACAATTGACAAAAGACACTACATTACATTCTATAGTTGCAACGCTAAAGACCACACACTAGGTACTGTCTTCATTGTAAATAAAAAGGTTAAACACCTCGTAAGAGACTTTCGTTCTATGAACTCTAGAACGTGTATCCGGAGACTAAGGGGAACATTTTTTAATTATATTACCCTAAATGTGTATGCCCCTACAGAGAAAAAGGAAGACGATATCAAAGAAAAATTCTATGAAGTACTAGAAGCTGCATACTATTCATGCCCAAAGAATGACATCAAAATTATTTATGGCAATCTCAACGCAAAAATAAGAAAAGAGCAACAATACCTACCTACTATAGATAAGCACATCCTTCATGAGGTGTCCAATGACAATGGCATCAGACTAATAAATCTAGTAACTTCCTTAACATGGTCATTGCCAGCACATGCTTCCAGCGAAAAAATATTCATAAGGAAACGTGGAAATCTCCAGATGGGGTTACAGTAAACATCATCGATCATGTTATTATTGACTCTAGACAAATGCAGACTTGAATCACTACCTAGTGGAAAGTAGAATAAGAGCCAGAATCTCAAACATTAAAAAAGGAAAGGGATCCAAAATTAAAAAATATGATATGTATATATATATACACTGCACTACAACAACCACATAGAACACGACATAGGCAGAGGAGGAATATAGAATGCTAAGAAGGTGAAGAGAAGAAAATATATCACAGAAATATGATAGCATTCATCGAGAATTTCTGATCCATGCACTGAAAGAGTTTAATATTCCAACTCAACTCATTGATATAGTGACATACTTAAAGTACAAAGCAAAATTTGAATCCAAAACGCACTAACAGATACAATCCATGTGAGAACGGGCCTACGATAGGGAGATACCCTATCCTGTATTCTATTTAACATCACATTAGAAAAAATAATTATAGAGACAAAAGTCAACACCAAAGCAACAATAATAAGAAAAAGTGTACAACTATTTACATTTGCAGATGATGTTGATATCATTGTTAGAAGCGAAAGAGATATGATAGAAGCATTTAATTCAACAGAAAGAGCGGCACAAAACAAGGGCCTAAACATTAATGAAATAAAAACCAAATACATGATGGCCAGCAAATCGACAGGCCAAAGAAACCTACAGAATCTGACAATAGGAGACTGTAACATCGAAAGCGTGAAAAATTTTACATATCTAGGTTCACTAGTTACCGCAGATAACAATTTCAGTGAAGAGGTTAAGAGAAGAATACATACATATCTCTAATAAAACATATAATGAACTAATTAAACATCTAAGAGCTAACATCACAAGAAAACCAAATGCAAAATATACAACACCCTGATAAAACTAGTCCTTGTATATGGATCAGAGAGATGGACACTATCGAAAAGCTATGAGAACCTATTAGGTACGTTTGAACGAAACATATTTAGGCACATATATAAGGGGGTGAAAGAAAATGACATATGGCGCAGAAGAACTATACACAGGCTGCGCTGGATTAGCTATGTTGAACGAATGTTGGAGACTGAAATACTAAAACATATAATGAGGCAAATACCAGTAGGGAGAAGGTCAAAGGGAAGACCCAAACTTAGATACATAGAACAAGTAAAATAAGATCTGAAAACACTTAAGATTACCAACTGAAAAAACAAAGCAAGGAACAGAACAGAATGGCGGAAGATCCTAGAACAAGCTAGGACCCAGAAAGGATTTTTGAGCTACTGATGATGATGAGGTTTATGGACCACGTGATCTAAATGACCAATGAGAAGTTCACGTGGTCGATAAACCCTGCCCATTAGAAAGAGATGCAGAGACTGCTGTGCGTCAGTTTTCTCTGTCGCACAAAGCAGTTAATCTATTTGTATTATATGTTTATAATTTTGGGATACAATGGGAAAAATACTAAAAAACATTGTTCTGGCTTTTTGAAGGTGGTACACCGTACGTAAAAATAGGTAAATAAATAATAAATAAGACTTACTCACAATCAATTTAATTTAACTATCCAGACGACCGGTTTCGCTTTCTACAATATGCAAAGCATCTTCAGGTCTTGATATAAAGTTAAATAAATGCTAAAATAATATTAAACCCATATTAGGGTGTTGTCTAATAAAGATAAACAAAGTAGATGATATAAATTATTATAAATAGATTAGATAGACTTCATTGGATCAAATCTATCTTCTCAAGAACTTCCCGTTTATTGTCAAAGAACTACAATAGCAGACTTAAGTTCTCCATTCAACAATACATTATAGTTTCAACCATGTTCTACCATCCATCAATTCATAGAGTACCGGCATGTAAGTAATATTTTATTTATTTGCTCATTTATTAATTTATTACAATTTAATAGACTAGTTTATAACAATTTGTGGGTCTTACCTTGTCTGTTAAAACTTTTTATACTTTTTTATTCCTTTTTATTCATTTTGAAAAACCACAGACATGTAATATTGGCATAATTACTGTAATTTATATCATCTACTTTGTTTATCTTTATTAGACAACACCCTAATATGGGATTAATATTATTTCAGCATTTATTTAACTTTGTATCGAGACCTGAAGATGCTTTGCATATTGTAGAAAGAGAAACCGGTCGTCTGGATAGTTAAATTAAATCGATTATGAGTAAGTCTTATTTATTATTTCTTTACCTATTTGAAATGGACTCAGACAAGCAACACATTCATGACTTACGTAAAAACTTGAAAAAAAAAGAAATAGATTTTTAAGGCAATTACACAATGTAAAAAAAAGCCGTGCAGCCATCTTCAAAAAAAAGTTATACGCTTTTTTCGAAAAAATTTTCGCATTTTTAGGTTATACACACAGATAGGTACACGTAACCTATGGGTCTATAAAAATACACTAGTTTTGTTAAAGCCTTACGTATTCGTGTGATATTTTTGAATCGAAAATAAAAAAAAAATAAATAAAAAAATAAAGTTTTTGGCGGTAGGGCGTGAGGGAGGTTAATCACGTTGTACGTAAAACAATAAAAAAAATTCTAGGAGTAAGGGCATTTTGTCTATCTTAATGGGATTTACCCAGATGTGCCCAAAATGACCCGAAGATATTAGTTAAGAGTTACTGGTATACTTTTGTCATTATATTAGATTATTACATCTTGTATTAGTACTAGGTCAAGCGTTTTGGTTAAATCGATAAGGCACATAAATGCCGGTTTATTCTATTCCAGGGATTTTTTTACTTGCCTGGTAACATATGTGAGCTGATGAATAGACCATCTAAACTCTGTTACCTTGTAACGCCTTGTGTATTGTTCTCATTAACTCTATTGTGAAATGCAATATCCTTTCTGGTCGATATATCGACAGCTTCCAATAATTATAGTGTGATATTAATTATTTTCCTTAATTTTTGAATTTTGTTTGTTCTTAAAATTTACGTAATCGGTTGTTTGCATTATACTTATAGTTTATAATGTATTATAAAGTATATTAGTTTTATTAAATTACAACTTTAATTACCACTTAAAGTGTAAACTATAAAATTTTATGTGGAAAGCAAAAAAAGTTTCTAAGGAAAGAAAAATAAGTGTGTTAATTGGTTGCAGTTATGTGTTTTATAAGATAAACAAATAAACTAGATAATGAGAGCAGGATGTTTAAATAATATAATGTATCTAATATAAACTTATGACCTTGAAACTATACATACACGGAAAAAAGTTGCAGTCTAAATTATGCAAAGTGATGAAGATCTCGTTCCAAGGCTATTAAAAAATCCTACACTTGCGATCAAAAAATCATTCGATGACTTGTAGTTGTTGTGTTACTTGGAATTAAAACAACTAATGCAAAAAATATTGTTTATTATAGAGCTTCCAAAAAATAATTGTTTTATAGAAACTGGCAACGTGCTGTAAAATTTACCTACTTCTGTTTGGCCCAGGGAACGCAACAAACATTATAAGGCGCGCCGCACATTCAGACGCAGGCAACGCAGCGTAGGACAGCACAGGTTTCTGTTTTCCGTACAATTACATTACCCCGCGCGAATTGGAACGCAGGGCAGGGCAGCACAGAACTGTGTTTAGGAAAACCTGCCAGCGCAGTTGTCCGGACATAGATTCCTGTGCCACGTGCAGAACAGTTTGTTTGTTTCTAGTAAAATTTTGTGTGGTTCTATTCGAAATGAATGAACAATTATTCGAATTTGTGAGAAGCCAGAGAATTCTTTACGATATCAACGGTCCCAATTATTTAAATTAAATAACTAATTTACAAAAAGATGGTGAAGATGAAAACCCACAACAGGAAAACTCCATAGTTGATCCAGAGAGTGAAATTTTTGACGAGGTGACCAGCGACATTCGACATGATACCGAAGAAATCGAGAGTGTTAAAAATGACATTGTAATGAGCCGTCTACGTCTGATATTGTTATACAAAAAAAATAACGAAAAAGAAAATACCAAACGTAAGGCAACTAAAGACCAATCAATCATAACCAAAGTAGCTAAAAATAAGAAACCTAAAAATGAAGATATACAGGAAGTGATTAAAGCAGTCAATTATGCAACGTCAAAAAAGAGCCGAAGAAAAGAGCAGTTGAAAGGGCAGCACAGAAGCCTTTGGATGATGATTTCTATCATTTTTATATGTTTATGTACAAAATAACCAAAAAAATGCCTACTAAATTTCAACATCGTGCAAGAAATGATGTGTTCCAATATAGCTGCTGCTGCAATATAGCTTATATTGCAGCTCGAAGCTGCATATCTAGAAATTCATGAACCCAGTCAAGAAAACTACACTCATAGTGAACAAAGGGTTTTTACAAGTGCATATGTTAATACCCATAATCAGCAGCCCTATTACTCGTCAACACCTCTTCCATCACCAAGTTCCAGTCACAGTAGCCAGCATACTGAGAACTAATATTGTAATAATCCTCTAGCTCCTATTCCCAACAACTGTTTTTTATGCTCAAATGATTACAAGTTTAGAAGCACCAGTAATTATTCATCTATTACACTCACCCCCAGGTTGTCTGCTGAGACATCTCCTCAAACCGTTGATACCGGTAATATTCGTAATTTTGTGGAAAATTATAGAGTATAGGATTATGATTGTTTAAAATGATATTTTTGTAATTTTTAATAAAACAAAATTAATAAAAATAATACCTTAAAAAACAGCTAGTTTTTCTTTGGTTCCTATTGGTTTTTGGGCATTACAACCATCTGAATAAATAGTGTTTTCTATTATATTATGTACTTCATCAACTTGTTTTCTGCTTAACCGAAAATAATTGCAAACTGATGATAGTGCAAATTTCCCATGAGTATTTCTCTTTTTCATATAGTTGCTTTTCCAAAATAATTTTTTTTTCTTTGACATGTTGAATAATAAAACTGTTTCTTCAAATTCTGTGTCTGACTCTGATTCGCAACTGTCCAGAAATAACGCCATTATTTAAATCATGAATGTGTTGCTTGTGTGAGTCCATTTCAAATAGGTAAAGAAATAATAAATAAGACTTACTCACAATCAATTTAATTTAACTATCAGATGACCGGTTTCGCTTTCTACAATATGCAAAGCATCCTTAGGTCTCGATACAAAGTTAAACAAATGCTGAAATAATAAAAACCCATATTAGGGTGTTGTCTAATAACGATAAACAAAGTAGGTGTTGTAAATTACAATAATTATGCCAATATTACATGTCTGTGGTTTTATTTAAATGAGTAAGTTTATACCTTTTATTCATTAATCAAAAATAAAAATGGACATTTTTTAATTAGAAATACAAAACGGTACATACAAAACATACAATATAGTAACAAATCGTACTAACTGGCCTTCTTGGAAGCAAATTTGTCAATAATTTCAGTAATATTAATTTTTTCAGAGAATTGGATAGAGATCAAGGCCAAATCGGTAAACTTTTCTTGTGCTATATTAATTTGTAAGTAATTTTTAATTTACTGAAGTTTCATTCACCTGAACCCCCATAAAGAGGTTACAGGAAAAGGTTAAAAAGTTGTCAGTAACAGAGTAAATTTTGGACAGGGAATGAGATCATTTTTGAGTATAATTTTCTTTTATTTCATTTTTTTTTTATTTTAATAACGTATCAACCACGCAAGGCCATTAATGTATTTAATGTGACAGTAAGTTGATACAATTACTCTATATACATTAGTTTATAATAGTATTATGTATGTGTATTCTAATGTATGTTTTAGATCTTTTAAAGCAGTTGACAGTCTTCTTTGACCAAACAAAAAATATCTTATCTTTGAAAAAAGATAAGATATTTTTTGGGTATCTGTATTTCCATCTAGGGCATCTCTTTTAGGGAGTTGGGTATGCTATACCTGAGTCGTTGACTGTTATACTTGGGACACTGTTGCAGACTTCGCACACTAGTTTATTTTTGAGCTGTAATAAATAGTCATGAGTAAGTCGTGTATGTCCGATACGAAGACGGGTAAGTATCATTTGCTCTCTTCTGTCTTTTATTTTTGGTTTACAAAGATGTGGATATTTTTTTGGAGAAGGGGGTTGACAAGTACAATTGAGTCAGTAAGGATAATAAACTTCTTAAGTGTGTGATAAACTGAGAGTCTGTGATTATTAGTGCTTTTAGAATTGCGAATAATTCAGCCAAAAGGATGGTTGTAATTGACAACAATTTGAAACTAACTGAGGAGTCTTCCGAATAAATTGCTGCTCCAACTATGTCTTCATTTTTTGACGTATCGGTGTATACGTTATAGGTATTGCCATATCTGTTTAAAAATGTATGAAACTTTTGTTTAATGGCGATTGATGATATCTCTGATTTTCTTAGGTTTATTAGACTTATGTCGATAGCAGGAATAGATATTGTCCAGGGTACAAGGTTGTGGATTAAAGAGTGAGTATAATTTCTAATATTTCAGTTGGATGATTTTTAACCTGAAGTTATTTCTTTAAATAATTGTTTACCCTCTATATCTTTCATGACACTTTCTTCCTTCTGTACATGTAACTTAATAACGACTTTAATAAGGTTATTATTGGAGATGTTATGAAACTCATACAGGAAGCAGAGTATTGTACAGCACTCACGTAATAAGGTAAATATTTTATTTATGAAGAAAATGTTCAATAATTGCAAAGTAGAAAGTGGCCTTGAACTGCTGGAGAGGATTTGAAAGTAATTTATCACTGCCCTCTTCTAAGAATAAACAGACCTTAGCAAAAAGTTTCCAAATAATAAATTCAGGATAAATACCTAACTTTCTATTATTTTTGTTGATTCTACATGTATTCTAAAATTATCATCAACTATTTTTAAAGATTATCTCAGCCTTGAATACATTTTGCTATATATAATTTAGAATTTTGAAGCATTTTGCATAAGATATGTCTTGATAATAAATCATGTCAAGCCAACTTACAACTAAACACAAAAATTTATATGTTTTTAGACTTTTAATTATTGATTTTTTAGAAATGGTTTGTATTAGCAAAAGTGATGTATTTGTATTCCATGTATTTGTTACATTTTTTCAGGCATCTATCAATGGTGAATAAATCTTCTTCTTTTTTGTTACTAAACAAAAAAGAATTTTTTAAACAAAATTTTATTTTTGACATGTTTTTTTGACAAGTTGGTATCTATGACATTGAGGCTTATTTGTAGCTATTCAATTTTTGTTTACAAATTCAATTGTTTTTGTTAAGAAACTTTTTCAAAATTTATTTCAGAGAAACATTTATTAGAATAGGACATTTTTTTTAATAATATTTTTTTGTAATAAGATGTTAGCAGCAGTTTTATATAAAAAAATAATTTTATTTGGTGAGTTAACAAAAAAAATTTTATTTCTAGTTCAACTTTTTAAGATATTTTGTATTTTTTAGAAGCTCTTCATAATAATTGTAATCACAATTGAAAGCTCGAGTAAAAAATAGTCCCAAATAGCCCCTTTTATTGACTCCAACCCATCCAAAACAGTTATATATATATATATATATATATATATATATATATATATATATATATATTATATTATATATATATATATATATAATATACCGATGGTCTTATAAATTACTATAGATGAAAGTGGCGCAAGAATTATTATATTTTTTTCTAAAAAACTGCTATGGTTTTCGTAGTTACAAAGTTACAGTCTTAATGAGACTCATTGATGAAATGGGTTGAAAGTTAATTTAAAATTTAGTTTTCTTTGTCGAGCTCTTTGTTTTTTATAGCATTTCCAATACTCCCTGTATGTAATATTGTTAGCGTTGCAGAGCCAAAGAGTCACGTCTGTAATTTTATCATTTCTCTACTATCACATTTCAACAGACTCCGACTTGAAACAGCTGCGGTTAAGTTATCACGTACGAATCTAGATATCCAGTTGTTTCTATCAATTAGTAATGTAACAGAACTTGCAAATTCCGAATAATTAATACGCCAGTATAGATCTTGAGACGAATTAAGCGTAATGAGATCTAACAGCTAGTTTTTGCTGTAAATGTTTGAGATGCACACGGTGAAAATTGTTATTTATGCAAGAGGTGATTAAGGGATACAAATGGGAAGAAGGAACGTGCTCAAGTGTTCATTATAATAATATATTCCTTTTAATGTAACATCAAACAAAACTTTGTTTTTATTTTATATCAACTTATATGTTAATATACGTAAGCTGGATCAGAAGATTAATAATTTTAAATTTTCTTTTTATATATTTATATAATTATTCTTAATAGTATATTATTATTAATTATCCACAATTTATTATTTTAGCTTGACATTTAAAAAAGTGGATGTCTCTTCTAAAGTAATGATTTTAGTCCATTCTACATTCACAGTTTTTGCTCAGAATTTTAAAGAACCGCTTTGATTGACATGCAATTTTTAATATGCATAGGAGACATGTCAATTAAAAAATGGTATATAGTCCGATGTGTGCTTTTACCCCAGGGGTGAATCAACCCCTTATATAATTCTTAAATTAGAACTGTGCTCTATGGAGTTACTAGCCATCCTATCTTCTCAGATTATACAAATTGTGCATAATACTATTTTTCAATAATTTCGACCCAAAAGCCTCGAAATACAAAGAATGGATCAAAACAAAGACTACTAATGCAATGGAAAAGAAAAATGATATTGGCTACATGGGATGTACAAGGACTTAGATCCAAACAAGCAGAACTATTCAAAGAATTAGCGGAAAGAAAATAGAGATATGTATTCTCACCGAGACCAAGAAAAAGGGAAAAGGAAATGAAGATATAATATATATATATATATATATATATATATTATATATATATATATATATATATATATATATATATATATATATATCTTACAGTGGAGTGACTAAAGATAACAGAGCTAAGAGAGGAGTCTCTATTGCCAACTGCCAACTGGAGTGTATGCACCAATGTCTACCTGAAGTTAAAGAAAACTGTGAAATCTTTATACTAGGAGATTTAAACGAGTAGGGAGAGAAGAAAATCACAGAGTCGTAGGAAGATATTGGGAACAAATAACCAATGGCAACGGAATGCGTTTTAGAGATTTTTGTGAAACAATGTCTCTCAAAATTATGAATGGATTTTTTTAACATAGAGAAATCCAAAAATTTATGCATATATAAAATGCAAACGTTAGTCTTTAGATGAAACAAGAAACAATAAGAAAACTGCTTATCAGAAATTGATGTCAACGAGAAAGGAGGAAGATTACAAGATATATCAAAAATTAAATCGAGATGTAAAAAGAGAAGAAGTGTACAGTAAAAATGAGATGTGGGATCGAACATGTGCAGAGGTGGATAGGTATATGGGTGGAGCAAGAATTGGGCAAACTTGGAAGGTCATAAAGTCTCTCCGGAGGGAAGGAAAGAAAAAATCTAACTTACAGTTAATAGACCTGAAACAGTGGAAACACAATTATGAAGTCTTACTGACAGAGGATAGATGTAAATTCCAAGAGATCGAAATGGAAGAAATACCCGAACACACAAAAATAATTGAGATAACAACCGGAGAGTTCAACGA
Source organism: Diabrotica balteata (assembly GCA_918026665.1). Lineage (NCBI taxonomy): Eukaryota > Metazoa > Arthropoda > Insecta > Coleoptera > Chrysomelidae > Diabrotica > Diabrotica balteata. The sequence continues at coordinate 21,190,403 of OU898277.1, forward strand.
CGCCCTAACAAGATCGAAAAACGGTTAAAGCAACAGGATCTGGAGGCATCCCAATTAGTTGGTAAAGTATGGACCAAAAATATTACATGAGGTTCAACTATTTAACAAATGCTTAAACCGACAAAATATCCCTGACGATTAGAATATTGGATACATCAGCTCAATATTCAAGAAAGGGGATAAACGCAAATTTTCCAATTATAGGAGAATAACTGTTATCAGCTTAATGGGGAGGTTGTACGGTCGAATAATAAAAGAAAGGATATACTCATAATACGAAGGCATAGAAGAACAAAATGGATTTCGTGCAGGAAGATCGTGCACTGATGGCATATTCGTTCTGCAGCAGGTAATCGAAAAAGGAAATGTATCTATCTACCAACCTATTGTTTGTAGATTTAGAGAAGGCATACGATACGGTACCTTTGAAAAAACTGTTTCAAACAATGACGAAAGTAGGTCTCAGTAGAGAGCATGTGAATGCTATCGCAAATATATACAAAAATGCAAGAAGTGACGTTAAAAAAGGAAATTTTATATCTGAATCATTTCCAATAACAAAGGGGCCTAAACAAGGCCTATCTCCGACCTTATTTAAAATATATTCAATCATCGCTAGAGCAGTGGAGGAAAGAAATATCCGGAATGGGAATATACATAGGCGGTAATAAATGTCTTTATTTTTCGCAGATGAGCAGGTAGTTGTAGCGAATGATGAGGAAGACATGGACTACATGTTTAGAAAACTAAAGAAAGAATATAAAAAGTGGGGCCTCAATATGAATATGTCTAAGACAGAGTATCTTAAAATAGGAGATGATGAAGAAGGTCCAGAGTTAAAAATTAGAAGCACAAAAACATGTAATGAATATAAATATCTCGGATTTATAATATCTAAAGAAGGCACTACCAAAAGAAACATCGAAAACAAAACGCAGCAGGAAAAAAAGCGGTTAATATTCGAAACTCTACTAGTAGTATAGTAGTAGTAGTGATCGTGCCGTGAATAGTGAACAGTGTAGTAGTGTCTGGGGGCTCGGGAGACTGAGACCTCGGAAGCCCTGAGGAAGGCATCAGAGAGGATGCCGAAAGCTTGGCAAAATGGATTACGACGCGGTTCAACCCGAAAGACTGGTGAGTTTAATATTAATTTTAGTAATAATAGTAATCTTAGCTCTAGGTTTTAAATATATATATATAGTAATAAATATATTTAAGAGTTTACTATTTAACTTATCTGCAAAGATTAAATTTCTTTTCTGTATATATATATATATTTGGTCCAGTTCATTAGTTGCCTTAACAACCTTAAAAAATCTGAATTAGAGATATCTCATTTTGTTAAAAAACGAATCCTTACTGTTAGTGATAATAGTAGGAATACTACATACCGACATATCAGATCTCCGATAAATCCCGCCGATCATTTCTCGCGTGAAAATTTTTCATCTGATTTGAATCTTTGAATCGCCAAAAAAATTCTGGAAATCTATATTTTTAAAATTTTCGAAAATTTCTAGCCTGCAAAAATTAATTTTAGTTTTAAAGTGATCCTCAAATTTAAAAAGATAAACATTTCTGGTATTACTTTAACAGTAGAAGAGCTTCAGAATGCCAAGTAAAATCTTATTCTTTTTTCAAAGAAATCAAACTATTAAAGGAAGAAAAATCTATTTCAACTTCCAAATTACTTTCTCTAAATATCTTTCTTGATGAAAATAGCATAGTCCGTGTAGGAGGTCGACTTGAATATACCGCATTAAGTTTTGTGTCAGAAATTTCCCATTTTACTCCCTGAAAATGACCATGTTGTGGATCTACTAATCAATCGGGAACACATGCGTTTGGGACACAGTGGAGCTCAAAATGTCCTTGGAAATTTTCGTCTTCGATATTGGCCGTTAAATGGTATACGAAGAATTAAAACTATCATTAAAAGTGTGTTATTTGCTACAGATCTAATGTCCCTTTGCCTTTGGATCGAGTTTAACAGGCTGACTGTGTGGCTACATATGTATGGTAACCAAGACTTTTCATACAGAACTAGTCTACGATTTGTCCATGGAAACTGTTAATAACTGCTTCAATGAAATGATTTATTAATCGTTGAGGAAATCTTCAAATAATTTTCTGTGACAACGGCACCAATTTGGAGCTCGTAATCAAATACGAAACTTATCCTTGTTTCTAATATCCAAAGAAAATCAGGATAATCAGGAAATTCGGACCTGTCTTTCTTTCACCGAAATTTCCTGGAAATTAATTCCTCCTAAATCATCATATTGGGGCGGACTCTGGAAGGCAGCTGTAAAGAGTGCTAAATCTCATTTGACTATATTGCTTAGCAATACCTGCCATACTTTTGAAGAACTTTCTACTTTATTAGTGCAAATTAAATAGCCGTCTCTTGTATCCCCTTTCCAATCTTGATGATCTGTTTCCTCTTACTTACCCCTGGTCATTTTCTGACTGGACCTCCCCTTACTTCTTATCCAGAAAGGTATCTTTCTAGAACCTACTAATTGACTTTCTTATTGAAAAGTGTGTTCCAAACTCCATCAGGAGCTTTGGAGAAAATGGTCTGTGGATTATTTGCACCGTCTGCAGTATAGACCCAAATGTCAACGAGCCCAACAAAACTTGGCAAACAATCAGCTAGTTCTTATACAATATGCAGGTCGCTCTCCTTTAAATGTAAAAACGCACGTGTAAAAACAGCTGAAGGTGAATATATGTTCACCCCATAATAAAATAAAATTAGCATTTTTTCCAATTTCTGAATAAACTTTTTCTTAACGGTCGTTTCGATCATTTGAATTTTTATATATTCTAAATTTTTCCCTCCCCCAGAATGTAGAAAATTAATTGTCTTTTCTACAATAATTTGTTTATAATAAATAAACAATAATGATTAAATTATTCTCAATAATATATCTCATTAAATTAAAGACTATACGATCAGCATGACATACCTTCTTCCTGCTATATTTAAACTATAGAAACCTAACTACCCTTACCACACTTTGTCTTCGTCTTCTCAAATAGAAGTACGCAAGTCAAAACTTCCTTTTTAGCTTCTCAAATGGGAGTAAGTAAATAGTTCATCTCACGCTTCTCAAATATCAGCAGATTTCAAGTTAATTTTGTTTTATTAAATATTTAACGTAACTAAATTTAGTGTTAGTGCATCTAATATATAAGTACCTGAAATTATTCTTTAACACACAAGAAAATCGACAGTTCTTGTGCCAATACTACAAACTTTTGTACTATATAAATCACATTTTTGTTTTGTTTTTAAGAACAATAATTAATATGAACAGTTGTGTATTTTAAGAACATTTATGTTTTTTATTATCAATAAAAAGGGTGATTTGTTGGCAATTCTGATAATGCTATTTATTTTTTTAAATAATGAAATTAAAATGTTTCTACTGGAATTCTTATTTTAATTATTCTATTTTCAATTTTACTTTTTACCCAATTTTGCGTCGTATTAGTCGCTGGTCCTTCGAGATTTATATTTGTTTTTTATGGGTGAGTTGAAGGTGAGAATAAAGTTTTGAAAATTTGCCTTTAAATCATTGAACCAGCTACCCCATTCCTTTCACCTACATAAATGGTTCACAGAAATTAGATATTTTGTAGCGTTTTTTGTGCTTTCAAGGCAGTTAACAAATAACTTAAAGACATGTGAATATTTTTTATCATAAAAAAAATAATAATCTGTAACCTTTTAAAGTAAATGAGTAGGTAAAATATATTATTAAGCAAGATCATATTATAATACAGTAATAAAAAAATAAAATGTAAAATATGAAAATACTAAATACTAAATACTTTTCCAAATAGTGTCTAAAAATAATTTTTGTTTCGAGGACTGCAGTATTTTTTATTAAACTAGTGAACAATGTTATCTTTGGAACGTAATTGTCCCACCATTTAATTGTCGTAAAAAATTTCTTGCGAAGCAACATTGCTATCAATATCAAACACAAAATACACGATGTAGCCTTTTGATGTTGCAAAATTAGTCGTGAAATTACTTCATGGAAGCACAACCATTTCAAAAGAGCTTGAGAATGTTATTTATGTCCGTCGAATAATCTATTCGATACAAAACGAGAATTCATTCCATAATGCTTAGTCGACCTCGAACAGAATATCGACTATCAACTCAACTCTCGCCGATCCCGATCAATCTCCTTTTTTTAATTTTTCAAGCATGATTCCAGTGATGAATTAAGGCTCGATGCAGCGAAGCTATAATTAAACACTACGAAATTGAGACTTTCAATTCGACAGAGTGGAACTAAAAAGAAAAGAGGAATGGCAAAACTCATTAGACAGAAAATTGAAATATAACAAGGAATCCGACGCTTGCTTGATAGAAACAATCAACAAGGAATAAATACTTTCCTTTATTTTTTAATTTTAGTTTTTATTTTAGTTTAAGTTTAAATTTGCGTTTTGCAAGGAGTATCGTTTTGCAAACTATGCGTATCATAAAATATATACGGATTTATTATCATTAATAGTTATCATTTATTTATGGGTGTAACAATTTATATTTTGCTTATAGGCAGGACGAATTGAACAATTACTGGGCTTGGAGATAGGGTAAGCAAATAAATTGAAAAGTTTGCGAACGGCTACTCGTGTTTTGGTTGGAGAGCCCTCCCTCTTTCTGCCCGGTAGATTAAAATATTCTGTTCTATGTTGACAGAAGAGCTAATTCCATCGTAGAATTACGTTCTATGACATGTGTGCTATACTTCATTGTAGTCATTCTCTACTTTCAGTCAATCTGCTTTTCTAACGTGGTGGGATATATTTTTTTGTCTGTAGTTGAAATTTATAAAAGAAGATAAATCATGAAGGTAAAAGAATGAAATAAGGTTCATTTTATAGTCTTCAGAAATCTCTTGGGGTAAGTACTTTCATTGTAACCTATAATTTTATAATTCTGATAGTATGTTTAATATTTATAACCTCACTTCTTTCAAAGCTCCGTCTTCAATTTTATGCAAGTAGAAATCTGACAAAACTTAACTAAGTTTAATAGTAATTCTATTTCACTTTATCCTTGCCATTTGCTATTTGTTTGATTGTGATTTTGTTAAATAATTGGCAAGGAAGTTAACCCCTTTGTCTTTCTAATACAGGCTGTGTTATATTCTAGTTTCTGGAATATTGTATGGAATAATTTATAAAATAATTTATGGAGTAATTTATCTTCTTCTTCTTCTTCTTCTTTTTATATAGACATGACTCTGTTTCTCAATGTCTCAGACATTTCATGTCTGTTTTTTAATGTGCCTCCAGTAAATCATTCCATTGTTTTCGTGGTCTTTCTACTCATCGTCTTCCTATTGGGGAACCTTCTTTTGCCGTCTGTACTACTCTATTTGTTGTCATTCGGTTTATATGATCGTTCTATTCTACTCTTCTATTTCTTAACCAGTTTTTGATGTTCTCCACCTTGCATCTATGTCATATATCTGTACTTCTAGCTCTGTCCCATAGTGTCTAACCATCAATTTTTCATAGTGTTTTCATCTCTGTTGTTTCTACCATACTTTTTGTCCTCTCTGTGTCAAATCTTGTTTCTGCCGCATATGTCATTATTGGGCTAAAGACTGTTTTGTAAATTCTGCCTTTCGTTTCATTCCCGAAATTTGTATTTCTTCATATTGTTTCATTTAGGCAGCCTACGGTTCTGTTTGCTCTATTCACTTGATCTTCCACTTCGGTTTCGAGCTTTCCGTAGCTAGATAATGTGATGCCTAGATATTTAAACTCCTGCCTGATTAACCGCATGAAGCCATACGTATTAGTTTTAAATTTGTTTATTGTAAAGCTTTAGGCAGGGTTTGTGTTTGCAAACTAAATAAAATTCTATTTTATGCTGAATAAATATGATTCTATTATTTTATTTGTTACCAACTGAATTTTTATTGTTTAATTCATAGTTTAAGACAAGACATATTCACACTTGAGAGACTGGCCTAGGCGAAGCATAGACGATAAGCTCCCATAGTTTATTGAGGTATTATTTTATAATAGTATTTCAATTCTCTTTGGTAGTCTTATCGTTACTATATTTGGGATAAATCGCCTCGATAGATACTTTTTAGCGCGAATAAATAACTAAAATGAAATACCCACTCAATTTTTCAACCGCAGTAAAAATTTCAGACGCTATAAGCAAACGGCTTTCGAAAAATGTTCATTATGTGCCTGTAGAAATAACTCGATTCCAATTATCCGAATATAGATTTGGACTGTCGTTAGGGGGATGATTCGGAACGTTAATTAACAGAATTCTTTTATATTTCCCCATTAGTTTGCGAATCCTTCATGCTTGATCTGGAGTGGATTTAATCCTGATGAGGGTGACGTAAATCAGACATGTGCTAATGATTTCCAAAAAATAACAAAGGGAATGGGGTAGGAGGTCAGATCGACTAATTATTCATATTAAACAGATTATTAAGTTATTCTATATCAAGATATATTCAAATAAATAACAATATACAATTAAATTCTATATAAGATGTACAATAAAATAAAAATATTATCCTAGTGAATAAAATCGATGGCTCTGCAGTTTGCTGTTTATACCTGCGAAAAAGAAATATTAGCAATACAAGGATTGATGAGGCAAGGGACGATTTTTTGGTTAATACCCAAAAACCAAGGGAAACCAATCCATACTTAGTCTAGGTTAGAGGTGACCGATCGATCACAACTTAATAGCGAGAATCCATCCAATCAAAGAACTATGGTAGTCTCGTCTCATCGAAAAAAGGCGGAAAGAGTTTCTACCTCGTACGCTCCGCAGAGGGCTTCGAGCGTCGAAGGCGAAGTATCCTGTCTTCTTATACGGCACTACAGCCCAAATTGAGCCTTGGCCTGCTTTATTTTTTGCCTCCACCCTTGCTTGTCTGTGGGTATTCTCCATACACGGACTCCTAAAGGGCTTACCCAGCGCTTTCTTGGTTTTCCAACTGGTCTCTTTCACTGCATTCTAGCATTTAGTGCTCTTTATGGTAGCCTATCCTCTCCCATTCTTATCACATGCCCGGCCCATTGCAATCTTTGTTTTCTAATTCTTCCAAGTCTGACAGTGGTGGTTCCTTATAAAGTTGATAAAGCTCGTTGTATCGACTCACATATTCCGTTTTCCCTCACAGGTCCCCTAATATTCTCCTCAGTACTTTCCTTTCGAATGTATCGAGTTTGCTTTTGGATGTTTCTTTAAGGACCCATGCTTCACTGCCATAGGTTGAATTAAGGTTTTATAGATTCTCATCCTTGTATTTCAGTGGATATTTTTAGACCGAAATATATGGTAGAAAGCAAAATAAGCTCTGTTTGCCTGCGTTATTCTCTTCCGTATTTCTCCATCTTCTGATCCGTTGGTATCTATTTCTACTTTCTCCAACCGTTGGATGTTCCAATGTCATCTTCATGTATAATGTTTTGTGGGGTGATATTTCTTCTCGTCTGTATCAGTATTTTTGTTTTTTCTGTTTTAATTTCCAGACCTACCATTTATGTTTGCGTTTTTAACTTTGCGTATGTTGCCTGTGCTTCTGTTGATGTTCTACTTATAATATTATATGTGTATATTATATTTAAGTTTGTGTAGCTAGCGTTAATAAAGACTAGCTATTTCTTAAATATTAAAATAAAAACACCAATTATAGTTAAAAACAGTCTCAGAGTGTTAAGGTAGTAGAAGAGAGTAGAGCCCCAGCAGGAGGCCGCCCATAGTGTAGATGACTCTAGAAAAGCCCGTGAAGGACTGACTTCCTGACCTTAAAATCGTTTATATTTATACATGAGTTTATAGCGATACTTAAAGATTTCCACGTTAATTGGACAGTAGGAAAGATTTTAAGGATACACTCCACTCACTGTCGATATAAAATGGCATTTTATATATTCTCCGGTGTTCCATCTCCAGCGCGTCGATGATAGTGTTATATTGTCGGTGAGAGTGACAGACGCAAATAATAAAATACAAGTTTATGGAAATGATGTTAAAAAGCGATGAAAAAATTATCGGTTTATTAAAAGAATTTGACAAAAAACAATTTGAACTAACAGATGCAATAACAGCAATGGTCACCAAAATAACAAGGTAAAGCAGTTGAATCTCATCTATTACAAATATTTTATTATAAAACAATGTCACCTACTTTTGTTAATACCATTATGTTTTTAAATTAAATTAGAAAACTTTAATTTTAATTGTGTTGTAAATCATATATTCTACCTTTTCTGATGTATATTAACTACCAGATATGTTCACCATGCACTATTTGAATGGCAATTTTGTTCGTATAATTAAATACCTCTACAGTCGTTTATTTTTTTCTTCGTTAAATCATTACCGGCAAAATTTGATTCCGAACGAAAATTACCTTTACTCAGCAAATCCTACACTCTTTTTTTCTTTCTAAAATGCTGCTATTTCACATCTAGTAGTCGATTTGAAAGCAGCAGAATTGGTTGTGCCTAACGGACCTATTAATGACCTATTGTTTAAAAAGAAGTAGACATAATGAAGTGGAACGACGGATAGCTTGCTTCTTTCCAATAAAAAGCTACTTTTCCGGCAAGCAATTTTCAGATGAATAGTTCCATCGCAATTCGGTAACAATATGAAATTTAAGATTATTAGTTTTTCTGAGATCATTCACTTTACGATCGGTAAAAGCATGCACTATTATATTGTATATATTTTTATAATATATATATATATATATATATATATATATATATTATATATATATATATATATATATATATATTTTGGATGGGATGGAGTCAATAAAAGGGGCTATTTGTTAACTATTTTTTACTCGAGCTTTCAATTGTGTTTACAATTTTTATCAAGAGCTGCTAAATAATACAAAATATCTTACAAAGTTGAACTAGAAAGAAAAAAATTTTGTTAACTCACCAAATAAAATTAGTTTCGTATATAAAAAGGCTGTTAACATATAATGCTTTTTAGAAATCTAGTTAACTTGACATGTCTAATTGAAAGAATCCACATATACGAATGAAAACTCAATAAATAAATTTATTACTACCCTTTACCGACATGTTCTGCCTAAGCGTCTCCCCCACGTCTTTTTTGGTCTTCCTCTCCTTCTACTTCCAGGAACCCGCAGATCAGCAATTCTTTGTATTGGGTGATTAAAGTCTCTACCTTGAACATAAGTAAACCATCTTAACCTATGCTTTCTTAATATTGTTCTGAAGCTATTTTCTTGTGGCATTTTAAATTAATTACTATTTAACTGGGAATAGGCCACAATTAAAGATAAAAATACGTTTATTGACGTTTCAATTTCCACTTCGGAAATCGTTCTCAAAATACAAACAGTAAATTAAACAAATTTTGTTTTTTGTTACATAGTGAAAAATTCTTCTAATAATTTAATTTTATCTGACTCATTTATATTTACTTATAAGATGACTTTACTTATAAGATAGTTCATTCGATTACATGAAATCAACTTTAACTTGAGAATATCCGTCAGAAAAAAAATCATAGCATGTAATTCGTCTTTAAAAAGACAAACACATGACATGATGACAGTAAAAATTCTCCTGTTAGTGATTCCATAGTAAATTATGAGGGAAAAACCAGGAAAAAAAACCTCATAATACTATCCCGACATGGTAAGTATTTGTTCTTGCATTTAGTTTACCTTCAATAAACACCAAAATTCTGATTTTATATGTTTCGTTATTTAAAAAACATAAATGATGTATCCTCTATAAGTTACTGACTTACTAATACTGGTATTTTCTTATTAATAATGTCCTCTTTCAATATTGGTAACCAGATCCTACTACATTCTGCCGAGGAATTTGCGACACAATTGGCCTCTTCTTCTTCTTAACATGCCATATACCAAAGTGCGTAGGCGACTAGATCTCATTACTAGAATTCTGTTCTTGGCGGCGTGACACAGCTCACCTGTATTGTGTATTCCTGTCCATTCTTTAATATTCCTTAACCAGGACAATTGTTTGCAGCCGGCTCCTCTCCTACCTTCGATCTTCCCTTGTAGGATTAGGCCTCATTTAGCATAATTAGAGCCGCTTCTTTGATTTTTCTTTTTTACCATCCGTTTCTTTTAAGGCTTCATTTGAATTATTCCATTGAACCCTATGTTCATTATCCCATGCGTGTTTACATATTTGAGATCTATCAAATTCTCTATTTTTAATATATTAAGATTGATTGATATTTTAATTATTAAGATTGATGTTCACTTATTATAACATTTAATGGTCTTGATGTTTCACCTAAATAAAACTGATCGCATTCACAAGGTATTTTATAAATGCAATTCTTTGTCCTTTCTTGTTCATTGTTAGGTTTGGTTTTGGACAAAATAGATCTCAATGTTGTAGAAATGTTCAATTTATTTCCTATCCTTAAGCTTTTCTGATAATCCTTTTATGTACGGTATTGTTATTTTCCTCGTATTATTCCTTGTGTATGCTGTAGGATCTTGTTCTAAGTTGTTCTGTTCTATTCGATCGATTGTTGAAAATTCCTTATTTATAAACGATAAAGGATCATCATTTTTTAATATGCTTTCTTATCTTGTAAATAACTGGTCACCTGGCCACCCCCCGACTTCTCTTAATATGCTTACTCCTAATTTTATCCTATTTTGTCACTCCACTCATCCATCTAAGCATTTATATTTCCGCCATATGCATTCATTTTTTTGCATGCATTTTTCTTTTTAACTGCCCAATATTCAGCTCCGTACATCATAGCTGACCTAACGGTTGTTTTATAAAATTTTTCCTTCCATTCAGCTTCATTGGAAATTTTCAATCAGACATCACATTACGTGCTTCGTTCCACTTCATCCATCCAACCCTAATTCAACTGCATGCATCAACATCTATTCTCCCATTACTCTGTAACACGGATCCTACATACTTAAAACTATTACTTTTCACAATCATTTTACCATCCAAATATATTATTCTATTTGTACTAACTCCATCTCTAAATGAACATTAAAACACTTTGTTTTTTTTTCTACTACGTTGTAAACATTTTTCCTTAAGAGCCTGTATCTGTTACAGTGTTTGCACTTTTACCGACTAACACTACATTATCAGCATATATTAAGTGCCACGGAATATTACCCTGTAGTTTCGTTGTTATTTGATCCAGACTAATGAGAATAAATAATAATTAAGCACTGAGCCTTGGTACAATTCTACTGCACATGAAATTTATCAGTGTCTGCCACGCCTGTCCTAACACTAGGTGTTACTCCCTCATGCATGACAATCTTTACTTATTCTCCGGGGGCTCCTTTCGTATTGAGTGTCCACCACAGACTTTCCCGAGGAATTTTATCATAGGCTTTATCAAGATCAATAAATACCATATGAGCGTTTCTTTCTTTATTTCTGTGTTTTCTAAAATATATAGTATAAATATTAACCGATAGGTCATTGACCTTGTTTACTTTTTAACAAACTATCAATCTTGTCCCGGGTGTCATTGTCATTGAAACAGTCAATTCATATTTACGGCATCTCAAGTTAGTTCGCAAACTCCCGTACCTACGAAAGATCGGATGTATTTCAAGTAGAAACTTATGGTTCCCGAATAATGATCTAATTACATCGGAATATTACCGTATAATTTAACACTTTTAAGTATGATTTCTTGAGCTTGTCAACATTTTACATTACGTTTTTCTTAACTGAATGGAATTGCTTACTTTTTAGTTTCACTGAAGATGGACTGATTAGTCTAAAAAAGTTCTGAAGTTCTTTCGCCGTTTGTCCTTTCCTCCTCATCTCTTGGATGAAAGCAGTTTGTACGTACCTTCTTTTAAGAACATTTATCAACTCTAAAAGCTTACCTATATTAATTTTAAGATTCCAAGACCTATCTTTTCTAAACTATAATAAATTATTATAATAATAATCTAACCTATAATAATAAATTGTTGTGGGTGATGATTGATTTTCGTTCTAGTCTATTCTAATATCAAAAATGTAGATATTTGTTTTATATTGACTCCACTAATATCCTCCTGTAATGAATATACTTAATTACTAATTTTTGTTAGAGAAGATTATTTTACAAAATATATGTCAATACACAAAAATATCTAAATATCTTAAATACTACAAAGTCCATCACTATTTCCCCTATGTACAATCTTGGTTTTGTGCAACTAAAAGAATGGTTGAAATACTCCTCCGAAGTAACTCTACAGCGATAATAAAGCAAATGATCAATTAGTGCGACAAAGGGAGTCTCTTATCTTTGAGGAACAGAGCACACAGTGTCCTTCGTTAGAGCCGTGTGCAGACTTACCTAATGGAATTAAAAAAAGAGTGAGTATAAGGACATCCGGGTCAGCGGTAAAAGAGACGGGAAGGAAAGTATATTATGTTGCTGGGGGATACACTGCAAAAACAATTTATTCCTGTCACCTATTTTGTTTCACTTATAGTTTCTCATATATTTTACTGGTTATTATCGTTACTTCGAGTACATTTATAAATGTACACGTTTTAACTATACTATTTTGATGTAAAAAATGTAAATTATTTAATTCCTCGTATCGTCATTTTAAATGGCTTTATTATTATTAATGGCTTTATTATTATTATTAATTTGGTTAGAAAAGAACGACCTATTACCAAAAACTCAGTTTGGTTTTTAGAAAAGGTAAATCCACACAAGAAAGTCTGAGTCACTTATTGATAGACATGTATGGTTCACTTACTTGTAAGAAAGCAGTTAGTGCTTTGTTTTTAGATATAAAAGGGACTTATGACAATGTTAATCTTCACATTCTATATGCGAAAATGTTGGAAATAGGAATACCTGAAACTGTAACATGGAATATCATTAATTTGTATATTAATCGATCAGTACACGTTAGATTAAATGGTGATAAATCTAACACACGGTGAATTTTATATGCGAAAATGTTGGAAATAGGAATACCTGAAACTGTAACATAGAATATCATTAATTTGTATATTAATCGATCAGTACACGTTAGATTAAATGGTGATAAATCTAACACACGGTAAACATCTTTGGGACTACCACAAGGTAGCATCTTGAGTCCTCTATTATATATTCTGTATACTGCTGATTTAGAAAACAAACTTCCTCGACACAAAAAAATCTTACAGTATGCTGATGATGTTGCAATCTACGTAGAAAATAAGTCAATAGATAAATGTAATGAAAACCTTAAATCAGGATTGAATATTATAAAAAAATGGGCGGCGGATAAGAATTTAACAATCTCGGAGAGTAAATCAACCATTGTTACTTTTACCAGAAAACGTTATTCTCCCCCAAACCACCTACAATTTGATAATTATAAAATTAATTATAAAACTTCAATAAAACTTCTTGGCGTGTTCTTAGACTCAAAATTGAATTGGAAAGAACACACAAATTATATATTAAGAAGAACGGAAAACGCAATGAATATCATCAAGACTGTAAATGTCAGTAACTGGGGAGCTGATCCAAGCATCTCAATATTACTATACAGAAATTTAATGAGATCGATCCTAGATTACGGATCTATGTTTTATGGCTCAGCATCAAACGCTGTACTCCAAAAAATCGAAAGTATAAAAAATAAGGCACTTAGATTAAACACTGGTTATCTTCGTAGTACTCCCATATTGGTCATGGAATGTGAGCTTAATGAACCTCCACTTTCATTACGCAGAGAATTCTTAAGTGAAAAATTTATAGTTAAAGTGGCAGTTAACAATAAACTGTTGTTAAATAAAATTGTACAATTAACCACTACATACCTAACTCATCATTACTGGGAAAAAAAGAAGCAGCTTTTAGTTGTGGAAAGTTTTCTCAACGTTTCTAGTTATATTGACGACATATGCAAAATGGAACAACCTTCATCTCGAAAATTAAACTATGAAGATTATTTATCTCGATTTAACTGCCATTTAAGTAATATTCTTACCACAGATTTTCTTACTAAAATAGATCACCTTCAGTATGTACAAAGTCATTGGGGAAGTTATCAAAAATTATATACAGATGGTTCAAAAATGGACGGCAAAGTTGGATATGCTATATTCTACCCCCAAAAAAGTATAAAGATAAACAACAGATTACCCGACAAAATGACAACTTTCACAGCTGAACTCATAGCAGTCAAAGAAGCCTACAAAATATGTATGAATCAAAAAGAACTAAACTATGTTATATTTACAGACTGCCAAAGCATTGTACATAAACTGAAATATAATTTACATACTTTTGTAGAAAATTATATTATCAGTGACATTATAGCACTGAACAGTGAAGCTTTGAAATCGGGCAAAAATATCATATTGTGCTGGATAAAAGCACATATTGGTATAAAAAACAACGAAATAGTAGATGATCTGGCAAAAAAAGCAACAATGAATGAATCCACTCTTCAAACCTATCAACTTCCTATGGGAGATTTAATATCTGTTAGCAGGTCTCTCAAACGGACCAAATGGCAGGGACACTACAACAATTCGGACAAAGGCAAATTTTATAAAATAATCCAACCCAAAATTTCCGTCAAGACATGGTTTAAACAAGTTTCCAACAGAGGCTTCATCAAAACTATTTGTAGAATAAGAAGCAATCATTGTATGACTCCAGTCTACAAAAGAAAAATGGGACTGGCAAATAATAATGAATGTATATGTGGAGAGCTAGCTGATCTACAACATATGCTGTTAGAATGTCCTTTACATTTTATTGAAATATCAAATTTTTTTACCAAGCTAGTTCAAGTTAATGTTCAATTACCTTCTAATCTAACACATCTTTTAGTGTCAAAAAATCTAGATGTATATAAAATTTTATATAGTCATATTAATTGTTGAAAATTAAAGCTCTGATAAAAAAAATAATCAAGAATTAAAAAAAAATGAAAACAAAATAAAAAAAAATACTAAGAAGATCTAAACCTCCGAGGTGTCGAATCGGGTTTATGTCTTAGCGTAGTAATAAAAAAAAATTAATAAAAAAAATAAACAAAAAAAAATAAAAAAAAATAAATAAAAAAAAAATAAAAAATAAAAAAAAATATAAAAAAACAAAACAGCAAAAACAGAGTAATCTAGTAAATAAGTTTCTAACATTCCATGTCTTAACTGTCAATACAATACAATAGTTTTAAATGTAAATACTAACAATCTTTTGTAGAGAACTTAAAACAAATTGACTGGCCAGTTGGTTATCAAAACCAGTGCCAATAAAACACACACACACACACATTATTATTAACAAAAAGCATATCAATGGTGAGAATTTGAAATATTTCCGAAATATTTTTTTATTTCCGTAAGTATTCTGAAAATTTTGCCAATAAAACAGTTTTAACAATAAATTCAGTCTTCTCTAAACTCAAAGACAAAACATTAAAATATAATATGTCTAACATAGTCTACAGCAGGGGAGACCAAATCGTCAATCGCGATCGACTAGTCGCGGCCGCTAGATCGCGGCCCCTAGGTCAGTCGATCGCGGACAAGGAAAAAAATATCGGAAAAATAAAATAAATTATTGGACTTGTAGCCATTTTGCATCGATCATCGTAAGTGACTTATGAAGTGTCTACTCTGTACATGATACTATAAATGGTAGAGTATATGAACTATATAGTGACTATAAATGAGTAGTTCTTTCTACCCTTTCTTTCTTTCCCTTTAGATTCTGCTATTCTTATCCCGCTCAGTATATACCAATCAGAGTTTCCACCTAAGAGTGAACTAAGAAAGACTAAACTTCAAGCATTAAAATCTCTTTTGACCGCCCAGAAAAATATTATGTTCTAGAATCCGAATGAACAGTCTAAATCTGTAACTGAAGCTTCATTTTTAGTTTGTTATGAAATAACAATCCGTTTTTTGATAAGGAATATGTCAAAGAAATGTTCGAAGATTCATCAAATTTACTGTTTGTTAATTTCAAAAATAAAAATGAAAAAAAAAGTATAGAATTGTTGAGTTAAAATCTTAATGAACAGCTTGATGAGTCGACGGATATCATGGATACTGCACAGTTACTTATTTTCATTCGAATGGTCTTTGATGATTTCTTACCAAGAGAAGAGTTGCTTGATTCACGGAATTCAAACATTTTGTCGGTAAGATTAATTTATCTTTATTTAAGCTTGTTTCAATAACGACAGATAGGGCTCCTGCAATGATTGGTGTTTGTAATGGATTTATATCACTATGTCACAAAGATGAAGATTTCCTGAACACTTAATTAATTACCACTGCCTTATTCATCAACAGGTCTTGACTAGTAAAAGTTTTAACACAAAAGAGATGATTTGGCAATTTAATAAGGGGCAAATCTCTACAAAGACGGCTGTTTAAGAACCAACTGTAGTCGTAGCAAGTCTCAGCAAGTTTTTGCGCGAAGGTTTCGAGATTTGTTAAATGAAATTATTAAATTTCTTGAAAAAAGGGGTAGTGATTATCAGCAAGTAGGTGACTTAGACTGGCAATGTGATTTGGGATTTCTAGCAGATATCACTGGTAAACTAAGTACACTGAATCTGGAACAGCAAGGCAAGAATAAAACATTATCAGAAATGATAAGTTCTATTGCATTATTCAAACTTTAAGTAGTATCTTTGATAGCTGATATTGTAAAGAAAAGATTTTCATCATATTTTGGTTCAACCTATTTATATGAATCAGTGTTGTCATCTGGAAAACAAACGAAGAGTAAACAGCGTTCCAGCTTGACTGATGCTCATACGTTGAATTATTTAAGGTTTGCTATTTCCAACTTCAGGCCAGACCTTAAAAACCTAGCAAAAACTGTTCAAACGCAAGTCTTACACAAGAATTACTACTTTTGTTTTATTTGCGTATTACTAATACACACTGGCGATCAATAAAACTAATCGATTAAGAATTTTAGCGTTCAAAGCCGAATCGGTTTTTACTCACATTCAAAATTCTTTTAGATCTCGACAGCTAATAAAGTAGTCTAAAAAGTTAGTAGAAATCTAAAAGTTATGGTTTTCTATTGTTTCTGATATAGAAATTCATCTGATTAACAAAAAATGTAGAGTCAAGTTACAAATTAACATAAAACAAACTGTCACATTAAGTCATTTGTCAACTTTCATTTGTATCATGGAACACATATTTTAATGCCGCCGATTCAAAGCACTGTCAATTTTTATTTTACCGAAAAAAACTTTCTGTAAAAAAAGTTTTAGATTATAGCTAGTATTGAATCTTTCAAAGTTCCTAATATGATAATATAAAATTTTTAAAGTGTCCTGCGATAATGTTATTGTTATTGATTCCATAAACCAATATAATGGCCGCAATCTTAAAGTTGTAAGTTAAATCTTTGCTTATTATAATATAATATAACTTCATCATAAACTTTTTAGTTATTACTGATGATGGTGTAAAGCATACCCAAATATATTTGATTACTAAAAAAGAGTACTCTTGGCTTTATTAATTCATATATATTATAATAGCTCGTGTAAAGTTTAGAGACACAAAATTCGATAAGTTGTCGTGTAAACTTTTCAGTTCTGTCAACTTTTAATACTAATCAAACAATTATACTAACTTTATGAATGAGGTAATCCAACTTTCAGCCGGGTTGACATTTTACAACAATGCACATGTTGAAACGAAGCATAAAATAGGTTTCATAAACATCATGTCTTCAGAATTCAGTTGCAGTCGAATTTCGGTTCATGGAAAAAGTTTCTTGAACTTTCCGGTCCATGAAATAATGTTTTTTCAACGTGTAAAAATAAAGTCCTAATTCGACCACCTTTTAAAAATATGGAGTGTAGTTGAAAAGTCTTTTGGGAGAAATAAATTTGTCCAATCCTTATACTAAATTGCGTGCAATATTCTGATAGCTGGTGTTTTATTACTTATTTTTAGACATTTGAATTAATGGTTTATCACCTTATATCAACATTAACACAATATTCTCCGTTATCTAAGTACAGATAAGATTACCACAATTAAAAATTGCGCTTGTAGTGTTGTGTCAATCATTCATTTTACAAGTACCTAATCAATCAGTGACCGACTCTGAAAACGATCGAATCATTTCAATCGTTCTTTCGTTTCAATATTTCTCGTTGCTGTTAAAAAAAAATAACAAGTATTTGTTGCCGTTGTACAAATTTTAATTTAAATTTTATTTTTTAATTACCTAATAACTATTAACAAAACGAACGAAAGCAATTGCTTGGACCAGATAGAATATTTTTCAACTCCAATACTCCCGGTCTGTAGCTAAGTCCATGCCTTGCACTCAACTCTTAATTCAATATCTAGTATTTCAAGTTAAGTTTTTAATGATTTAGATGAACCCAATCATTCAGCCGTATGGTATATATTGGTCCTCGTCGCAAGTGAGCAACGGCCGAGGACCGAGTACTGAAAGTAATGAGAATAGTGGCTGTGCGACTTTGTTTTGGAATCAAACTGAACGAATTAATCGCGATTGATACAGCAGTATTATCGATACAGCATTCAACAATGTTCATACACTCAGCAGGTTCTTCTTGAAGTCATCTCGTTGTCTCTATGTGCAGTAATTATTGTAAGAGAAATCCTCTGTGCCTAAGAAAATGCCCTATTTTTAAGAGGCGGTCAATAGATCAAAAGCCACCAAAGCTAAAGAAAACTCCACTTGTTAAAATCACGTAAAGGACAGATTGAAGAAAGTACTAGAATAAAACCAATTTATCTCAGAATAATAATATGACTTTATAGAAACAAAGATTCACAGTATATTTAATACACTTGACTACCAATAAGTAAAATCAACAAAATTTGATAGGAAGAATTCTTTAAATGCTGCATCAATGAAGAAAAGAAGTAAGGAGTAATTAAACTGCATGGCAAATATTAATATTGAAATATCTGAGGAATAGAAAAGTCGCTATAGAGAAAAATGTTGAGACGGAAGTAACAGCGATAGTCCAAGGGGTCTCAGTTCTGAGACCGACTGTGTAAAACAGATTAGAAAAAATTTATTCTAAATGACATCTAACAGACGAAGGCAACGAGATACTAGAAACAATAATGGACTAGATGGAAGATCATCATCATCATCATGCAACGTCTTCTGTCCACTGATGGACATAGGTCTCTTCCTATGTCCAGCAGTGGACAGAAGAGGTTTTTTTGATTAGTTTTAATAGTTGTTTGCTCAGATCTGGTACTCCATACTTTAGGAGTTCGTTCGGTATTCTGTCCTCACCTGGTGATTTTCTATTTTTTAATTTGCTTAATGCTTCCTTTACCTCTTCCTCCTCAATATTTATTTCTTCGTTTGTCGTCACCTCTGGTGTTGGTGGTTCATTATCGTCAGCTTTACCAAATAGGGATCGAAAGTAGTCTACCCATGTTTCCTTCTAAATGTGTTTGTTTTTATTAGTTCGTTCTTTTTTCTCTGTCCTCTGATCATTTTCCATATTTCTTTTTGTGTTTCGTAGAAGTCGTGTTCCATCTGTTTTGAGAAACTCTGCCAGTGTTCCTTTTTTATTTGTCTTACTAAAGTATTCGTTTTATTTTTAATTCGTTTATAGTGGTTGTATGCCTGTTGTGTTTATTGTAAAAAGGCTTTCTTCTTTTCTTCACTTTCTCTCCAAACCATGGTGTTTTCTTTTTTGATACGTTAGTGTTCGTTACTTTCCTGTCTCCGAGAGATTCTGTTGTTGCGTTAATGATGTTATTTTTGAGTTTTTCACAGCTTTTCTCGATGTTATCGGTCTCTAATAATTCATTCCCGGCGATTTTCTCTAATATTTTTTTTCTTTATAAGTATTCTGTGGATTCGGTATTTAGTCCTTCGACTTTGATTTTTGTTTGTGTTGGTGCCCGCTCTCTTGGGTGGGAAGTATTTCAGGATGATTTATATTTTACATAATACTAGGCTATGATCGCTACCTACATCTGCTGAGTTGAGACATCTTACGTCGATTATTTTTCGAAATAAATCAACATTGACAATTAAAATAAAGATTAAATACGATATTTAGTTAATCGAAAAATTGAGCACCAACTATTTTGTGAATAAAAATTGTAAAATGAAAGAGACAAGAAATTATAGTGATTTTACATGTAATAATTCGTCTGTAAATACTGTATTATAATAATAATAAAAAAGTTTTCCACACTCTTCCAACTTATTGATATATACAGTGTATGATTAATCAATGAATGAACGGGATCTTTTGTTCTTACCTTTTAAAGAATTTCACAAAAGCCATCTAAACAACTTTCCATAAATGCTTTACGTTCGCCGACAAGAACAGCAAACATATATCAAAGTACTTGTCGCTAAAATCTTGTAACCTATTCATGGATAGTAGGTTTCAATCACTCACGATGTCAAGTTCGATTTCGACCGAGGAGCGCGACTCCGAGTTGAATAAACACTTCATGTTCCACTATTCCTCCATGTTTTCCATGTTTCAATTTCTCTGCCGGAATAACTTGATTTTGTCTAGGACATACAGCCATGAGATGACGTCAGCAGCTAGTTATTATGTAAGTAAAATGAATGTATAGGTCGTGTTTTCGTTGAAAAGGTAAAAATATAAAAATAAATTGGATCCTGGAGGTTTTGTCAACATTTGTATAAATTTGTATAATGTTTGTGGGTTTTATTTTTGGTTTTATGACAGAAAGAAAGGCCAGATATATCATAAATAAAAATAATTTAAGAATCATTGAGGAGAAAATATTGATTGTATACATTATGAGAATAGATCAGTAAAAGTCGAAAATTTAAAGAAAAATATGAAAGGGCGAAAAATAAACAAAACTCTTAATACAGGGATAGTTGGATTATAAAATCTAATAATGGAAAACACAAAATTGGTATGGAATAAGGGAAAACTGAAAATAACTTGTTGACATAATTTTGTTGGTGTTATTACTATTCTTGTGACGTTTGAAACTACATTTGTGATCAGAAGTTTGCCTTTTCTTCTAGGAGAAGATTCCCAATTGATCAGATGTACACACAGACCAAGTATTGGTTAGGCTTCCTGTAGGAAGCCTAACCAATCCTTGGTCTTGTTAGACAATGTTGGGTTGACTGCTAGCAGGTGAAAAGTTTCCAAAAGGTACCTAACAAATAAAAATAGCTACGCAGAAGGAAACATAAATGATATCCCCAGCAGAAGAAAAAACATGAAAAAAGTTTGGAGAAAAATTAAAACGGCATAGTAGAGGCAAGCAATTATAAGATAGAAAGGTTACTTTTTAAACTTGGTATTCTATCAGCGAAACTAAAAAAATCAGGAATAAAAATGAAGAGCTAGACAGCAAAAAAGCACTAGTACGAATGAAAAAAAAAAAACACAAAATATAATAAGGTAAGAGGAACTTAAAGAATCAAAGAAACGATTTGAACAAGAAAAACATTATTAACAAAATAACTGCTGAAATGTTTAACAGAAATTTAGTGTTTCATTGTAAAAGTTATTTTAATAACAGCTGTAAAACTGAATAATACCCTTTTGTTGTATAGCATCACAGTTATCACCCAACCTGCCAGGACCATATAGCCAAGTCAACTGTAGGTAGGTACATATAATCAGATCAAATATTATCATTCAAGTGGAATGTCAAAAAACGTATTTTTATAAACATACAAATTTCCCATAAAGATTGTATTTAGTCATATTGACTCCATAATTTTTGTATTTAGTCAAAGAGATCTTAATTTAGTCATATTGACTGGACCGGCCGTGGAAATTAATAAGTTTTGAGAAAACAGGTAGTATCTCAAACAGCACATTCCAACTGACAAAGCCGTATATACAGTTAGGATGAGTAAATGTTTAACTTAATTGACATATTAACAAATTGCTTGGAATTTATATAACTTCATACCTGTTATTTATCGTTAATAGTTTTTTAATTTGAAGAGAGTACGATGACAAACTAACACTTACCAGTCTGCTTTCGATGGAATTGGTTGTAAAGTCATTTGAATGTTTTATCTATCTATCTATATAAGGATTTTTACAGCTGCCGCCGCCTTCCTTCTTTCAGCCAACGTCTCCAGTCCTTTCTGTTCAGTCATTCTCCATCTCTAAGGTCTCGTCTTTCCATGACCTCGTCCACTTCATCCCTCCATGATCTTCGGGGTCTAACTCTTTTCCTCCTTCTTATTGGGCTCCAATCCGAAATTTTTGCTATCCACCTTGTATGCTCTGTTCTTCTTCGTTTTATCTCCTCATTTCTTATTCGATCTATTTTTGTCACTCTGCAGCTTCTTCTCATGAACTCCATTTCAGTTGCTGTGATTTTGGGCCTGTTTCGTTTATTTATTACCCAATTCTCTGCTCCATAGGTCATTATACTGCGTACCAAGGTGTTATAAATTCTCTTCTTTGTATTTCTGGTAATCTGTCTATCCCACAATATCCTGTTCATTTGGTTACCGTTACCACTTGGTCATCTGCAAAGCTTAATGTGTACAAGAAGTTGTCCCGGATTGGTATTCCTATCCTTTCACATTTCCCTTTCCATGGTTTTAATATTTGTTCCAGGAATATCTTAAACAGTGTCGGCGATATAGAACATCCCTGCAATAAGCCTTTTGTGGTCTTAAATTCGTTGGAGTATTTATTGCTGGTTTTAACTCTTACCTTGTTGTTGTTGTAAAGGTTTTTTACGGCTTCTATTAACCTCTGAGTTATTCCGTTTGAGTGTTCAGTTTGTGCAAAAAATTAGTTGAGTATTGTTATAAAAGTGTTTATATTTAAATTAAGAGTTTGTACACTTGCCGGTGAATCCACGTAAGTCAAATTTACCTTTATTGTATGAAAAAATGTTTCGTCCCTGGGGTACACAGGATAATAGGGCAATTTCGCCAGTGAATGAACCGGAACCGAATCCACAAGGAGATTATCTCATTTAAGTATTAGAATCTGAACACCGCCAACGAATACATTTATCTACTGATGCAAAAAAAGTGTTGCCAATGTTTTTCAAACTCTTGTCGAAAAAACATGGACAGTAACGAAGCCTTACATGAAACGGCAACTTTGACTAAAAGCAATTATCCACAGTCAGAAAAATTGTAAGTAATTTTAATATACCAAGATTAACAAGACGGGATAACAGTATTTCTCGGAAGCTCCATCGTGCAGAAAAAGATATTATTATACGAAGCGTTTGCAACGCATAGGATTTAAATACAAAAAGTAGATAAAAGACAGGTACTTATGGAATCCTATCGTTTACGGATATCAGTATCGTCGTGAGAATCGAATACTATTATTTATTTAGATGAAAAGTGGTTTGATATTCACGATACGCCATCTAAAGGTTGCATAGATAATAGTCAATTTTATTCAACAAAAGCGCCTTCTAATATAGGAAAAAGAATAACAGTTTTCCATTCTGGATCAGTCGATGTATGGGTACCAAATGCCTTATCTCCATCAACTAAAAACATCAGTGATTCATGTCTCGATTACCATAACAACACAACTTTAAATATATTAGAAGACTGGTTTAAAAAATTAATAATTAATAGTGTTATAGTTATGGACAATGCATCATATCATAGCAGGCAATTAAATAAAATTAATAATTAATTCTTATACTCCATCAGTTTATGTATTTTTTCCGTTAATTATCTAGATATTTATTTAAATTAAATATGTAATGTAAATACCAAATAAAATATAAAATTTGTTAAGCCGGCCCTTTTTACTAATTACCTGAAGAGACAAATCCCTTTATGGCTTTGACTTTATCAGCAGGATACTTTTAAATTCTGCATATGTCAGTTCTTATAATTGTGAATCAACCTTACCATATGATAATGCTAGTCACTGGTGGGTTCTATCTATCTATCTATACAACCCTAAACATCCATCCTTGGATATAAGCTTGAATCCCTGGATTAAGCTTTGCTACTTGGATTGAGACATCTTTCACTTTTGTTTTATTACGGATCCATTCGTTTCTTTTTCTGTCTGATAGTCTAATACTGTTCAGCATTTGTCTTTCCATGGATCTTTCTGTCTTTACTATTTTTTCCATATTTTCCTTTGTAAACGTCCATGTCTATGGGACGTTTACAGGAACAGGGACAGGAAGTATACATTGATTGAAGACTCTTATTTTTAGGTATTGGGGGTATTTTGAATTCTTTAGAATATAAGACAGTTTTCCGAATGATGCCCAGGCCAATCTTATTCTTCTCTTTATTTCTTCGGTCTGATTTTCTTTATTTAATTTAGTGATTTGGCCTAGATATATATACTCTTTGTCTTGTTCTATTCTTGTTTGTGCCACTGTAATTATTAGTTCTTCTGGTTGATTAGTCATGGTTTTTGTTTTACTGTAATTCATCTTGAGTCCAATTTTTGTCGATTCTCTATCTAGTTCTTCCATCATTCTTTGTAATTCTTAACTTTTTTCTGTTAATAATACAATATCATCAGCATATCGTAAATGAGTCAGATTTTGCCCGTTTATGTTAATTCCCAAGCCATCTCAGTGTAGTCGTTTGAAAACATCTTCTAGCGCTTGGTTGAATAGCTTGGGCGAGATGATATCTCCTTATCTTACTTATCGGTTCATTTTAATAGGCTCCGTTTGTTTCATTAGCTTAATAGTTGTTGTTGCCTTTTTGTATATATTTGTAATTAAGTCGGTATTTTTTTTTAACCTATTCTCTATCCTTCCATTGTTGGATATAGGTCTCCCCCAGTTCTCTCCATCTTTCCCTATCTTGAGCTGTTCTCTGCCATGTGGGACCTCCTTGTTTCCTGATGTCATCTTTCCACCTCATCTGTGGTCTGCCTCTGGATCTCTTAGCATTGTATGGACGCCACTTTCCGATGGCATTGTTCCATCGTCCGTCTTGGAGACGTTCATTGTGTCCAGCCCATTTCCATTTCAGTTTTGCTGCTTGTTCTATCGCGTCTACTGTCTTTGTTCTGGTTCTGATCCACTGGTTACGTTTTCTATCTCTAAGTGATGCACCCAACATTTGTATTTCCATCGCTCTTTGTGCCTTCCTTATCCTATCCAAATTGGCCTGTGTAAATGTCCATGTCTGTGCTCCGTAGGTGAGCACCGGTATGATACAGGAGTTATATACCTTGCTTCGTAAGTATAGAGGGATTGTTTGATTTTTTAGAACGTAAGAAAGTTTGCCGAACGCTTCCCATCCCATTCTTACTCGTCTCGATATTTCGGCTGTTTGATTTTCTCTATTAGCTCTGATTGCTTGTCCTAGATAGATATACTCATTTACCTGTTCTATTTTTTCTGTTTTTATTTTTATTGCCTCTTGGTCTTCCGTGTTTGTCATTACTTTAGTTTTGTTGAAGTTAATTTTTAGGCCTTTTTGCAGTGATTTTTCATGAAGTTCATTCAGCATTAATTCCAGTTCTTGTCGTTGTAAGTCTGTATATCGGTAGTCTATTCTGCTGTTTTGTAGGAAATTCTGTACTGCTCAGTGTTTCACACTATCAATTGCCTTCTCGAAGTCAATAAATGCCATCTATAGCGGGATATGATATTCGTTAGTTTTTTCGATTAAAATCTTCATCGTTAAAAGGTGGTCACTTGTACTGAAGCTCTTTCTGAATCCGGCTTGTTCTCTTGCCTGATATTCATCTAATTTAGTTGTTATCTATTTGTTAATATTTTGGTTAATAGTTTGTACATCACATTTAGTAAAGTTATGGGTCTGTAATTCTTTAGATCCTTTTTATCTCCTTTCTTAAATAGTAACAGTGTTATTGCTTCGTTCCAACTGTCGGGTATTGTTTTGTCATTAGTATTTTATTCATAAGTATGTACAAAACTTCTCTAGTTGTTTTCCCACCATGTTTTAGCATTTTTACAGTCACCCAGTCTTTTCCTGGCGATTTATTATTCTTCATCTCTTTGAGTGCTCTTCTTATCTCGTTCTTACTGATTCCTGGTTGAAACTGGGGGGTTAATCATCGCAAAATTAAGAAAATCTCCCACTTATGCCCCATAATTTTGGTTTTATCGTTTTTATGTGTTTCATTATTTTTATCGTAACTAATATACTTACCAAAATGGAATTTTTCCAGTAATACTTTTTGTCCTTCATCCTAAACGATACTTTATATTCTCTCCAATATTTCATTCTACTAAAAAAAACTCACCGTAAATAACAGGCATCCAAACCTCCTTATTTCAAATTTTATTTCCATATTACTACTCCAAAAATAACCTCGTTTTCTACGTCCTTGAATCCGGCTTTATTTTAAAGGAACCCCCAAAGTTTAGGTCGCCGTAAAGCTTCCGTAACAAACCAGGTTTAAGTCGGGACTGTTATGTCCTCCGTAGAGAAGGGTGTATAAAATTTACCTTATTTGGGGAATACACGGGATTACTCGGGATAAATAAACATAAATAAATAAAGAAAAACAGGACAAATCTCTGGTAATTGCAAAGGGTGGATTGCGAGTGGGATCTACAAAAACGGAATTCATGACTTACTAAATTGTTAGGTAAAACACAAGGAAAGTAGATTATGAAAATAATTAGTTTAAGTATAAACAAGCTACGTACTTAGTAGAATGTCGACTGCGTTAAAATTATATGTCTTGTATTTATTTAATAATAATAAATTTTAAATAAAAATTGTAATATGATTTCCAAACTAAATGTATAAATTTTGTCAGTATGTCAGTGTTTTTTTTTTCTTGGGGAATACAGTCAATTTATTTTGGGATAATAAAAGTAAATTAAAAAAAAATAAATAAAAGTAAAAGAAATTTTATTAAAAATTAATGTTTATATTTAGATAAAAGTAATTGACGAAATGCCCCTGAAGATGCTCTAGGAAGCGAAAGTACTTGAGCAAGATTTAATTAATAAAACTGGGCTCGATATCTGACTTTCATTTTATTAAAGTTCATTTATTCGAGCATTCAACCTTATATCAATCAAAAGTAAGATAAACTAACAAAACGGGCGTGCATAATTTGGACGCCAAATTTAAAATTCGACACTGAAAAATAAAATTACCTGTTTCTGCATACATGATTTGGACGCTGGGTGTAATTGAAATGTAAATGGAAAGTCAGGTAATAAAATTCTAGATATTAAGCTTGATAAGGTTTATTTGTCACTTTGAAATAAATACGACATACATTTTACGAAATGGAATCGATCGATACAGTTAGTTTGATACTCATGTATCCTATTTCTAACGAACATAATTTTTTTTTCTACTCTTTGGATCTTTAATTCTATTACTTTCACTATTACAGACACTATTAATTTTAATGTAAGTTTCAGTTTGAAAATTTTTTAAAACATCAATAAAATGGAAGATATTTGGATGAGCATGGTAAAAATTATCATTAAAACGCGAGTGGAACGATTCACAAGCATTAGTTATTAATTGTAAACTCTCACTCATCGCAGCCCACATCTCCGACGGAAATGTTGCGTGGTCGCCAATGTAGTTGTCCAATAAGTAGTCGGAAAACTTTTCAATTTTTGAATCCTTTGGTTGAATAGCCATAAAATTATATATGAAAGATTCTTCGACTTCTGAGGGAGGTAAAAATGGCAGCCCAAAAATATATTTTAGCCATAGATATTTCACTGTCTGCCAATTTATATTCCCGAATTAAGCCACAACCACCGATATTACGATACCAAGCTTGCATAAGATAAAAACGGCACCCTTTAATGTGCACATTTGGAAATTCAAAA
Source organism: Diabrotica balteata (assembly GCA_918026665.1). Classification (NCBI taxonomy): domain Eukaryota; kingdom Metazoa; phylum Arthropoda; class Insecta; order Coleoptera; family Chrysomelidae; genus Diabrotica; species Diabrotica balteata. The sequence goes on from OU898277.1 coordinate 21,218,213, forward strand.
CGCGCAACATTGTGGATAGCAATTTCAAAATCGGAGAAAATGATTTTTGGATTGAATTTTAGACCAATTACTTAACATTTGCGTTTCAAAACATTAAATAGTTTTATATAGGTTTGTTCCGATTTGTCGGGAAGTAAACAATAACACAATGGTTTATAATGTCCATTGATAAATACATGTATGGTAAAAAATTGCTTGAAATATTGAGCACAGTAACTAAATGTAAATTTTTTTTTTTTGGACCAGTCTATAGACTGGTCCAAAAAATGACAATGTGATATGTAGTTGTGTTTTAACTGTTTTGTTTCTTAAATGTTCAATGTTTTTTAATATTTGTATTGTACTATCACACTGGAGGAAAATAGCAAAAATGCACTTGTATTGTTTGAGTTTTCAAGCCACCATATAACACATACAACTTATTCCTTTGTTTTGCTATAAAAAAAATCTTCAAAAAAGTTTTTCAACATGGAACTTTCAAATACCACTTTTGCCTGCAACCTCACACAACATTCGTCTGAAGATGTTAAAGAAATTTAACGAAATATAGCGAAGTCGTTGAAAAGAGCACACTTTTTCTTTCATTATTCATCTGCTAACCCAATCAACCTTACCATTATACTATATATATATATATATATATATATATATATATATATATATATATATATATATATACATATATATATATATATATATATATATATATATATATATATATATATATAGATATATATATAGATATATATATATATATATATATATATATATATATATATACCGGGTGGTGAAACGCCAAACGGTCCATAGGAAATTTAATGGAAAATTCTAAATTGTTAAATTCCTGCTTCCCTAATTATTTTACATCAAAATTCATAGGAAACTATTTGTAAAGAACTAAAATATGTATTAAAAACAAATGTTAAAATTGTTCTACGAATTAAATGTATCCCAAAATTTTGTAAAAATATAATACATTTTTTAGGTCACCCCTTAAAGTCAGGCCACACAAGGTACAAGAATGTGTATGACGTGTTGCGTTTGGTCATATTTATGTTTTTACTATTTGACATTATTTGAATTGTCAATATTTTTAATTTGTGATTAAATCATACACAAATACTAAAATGCATAAGTTTTCACAAATACTACTACTAGTGAACAGTAACTAGTACTTTGTAAACAATAAATTATACTGTTTACAAAGCAATAAAATTGATGAAATGTAATCAGTTCACGAAAAATCGCAATAAGGCAATAGTGCGAGCACTGCCAGATTTTTATTTAACACAAGATATCATAATACACTCCATTTCAATTCCAGGTTATACAACAATCAAATAATTTCTATATAGTTTTACTGTGATCCTTCCTAATAATAATTTATATAATTTATGATAATTTCAACATAAAACTATAACAAATGTTCAAACAATAAGCCATTTTGTACTAAGCAGTATCCCACTCGATTGTAAAATTCTCGTCTAACATTAGCCAGAATGCGTGACGTTATTTTTGCACACTCTTCAATAATTCGCCTTTTTAAAGTTTCAATATCTGTAAATTTTTGGTCAGAATAGATTTTTGATTTTAAATGCCCCCAGATAAAATAATCGTTTGGAGCTAGATCTCCCGATCTCGGAGGCCACTTAATATTACAGTCAGGTCCAATCAAACAATTATTAAAGCTGTTTTTAAGGAATTCCTTAACCTCCCAGTTATTATGCGCAGGGCAGCCATCCATTTGAAACCAAATTTTTTTTTCATCTGGAACTAATTCTGCAAGTCTATGTAAAATTTCTTCTTGTAGCAAGTCTAAAAACTTTTTTGAATTTAAATTTTCCTCATAGAAAAATGGTCCAATAATATTGTGTCTAAATATTCCTAACCAGACATTTATTTTTCGACGATATTGGGTATGGCTTTCAATAATATTCTCAGGCTTTTTTGTCGACCAAATCCTATAATTTTGAACATTTGGTTCATTATTTAATGTAAATGTACATTCATCACTAAACAAAATGTTTTTTAAAAATTGTCTGTCTGCATTAGCCCTCTCTAACATTTCATAACAAAATTCCGCTCGTCTTTCAGCATCTCCTTCTCTTAGTTCTTGATGACATTGGAATTTATAAGAACGGAATTTATTCCTTTTCAAAATTTTTAAAGCCGTAGAGTTATGAATATTTAACTGATCTGCAATGGTCCGAGAACTTATTCTAGGATTTTCTACAACTGCTGTTAATACATTTATTTCATTTTGATTTTCTAAATTTTTTGGTACTTCAGCAATATTGTTTGTACAGGTACAATTAGAAATCACGGTCCCAGTATTTTCAAACTTTTCTAAAATCCTTAGAATTGTTGAGTGACTTGGAATTGGTCTATTGGGATATCTTACGCTAAATAAAGAACTGACAATTCGCGCACTATTGCCAGAATAAAACATTTTTATTATTGCTACTTTCTCCTCGACTGAATACATTTTTTAATAAACTATGTTGTTTTTTAAACAATAAATCACTAAATTAAAATTTTGGCATTTCAAATAATGTCAAATATTAGAAACATAAATACGACCAAACGCAACATCTCATACACATTCTTGTACCTTGTGTGGTCTGACTTTAAGGGGTGGGCCTAAAAAATGTTTTATATTTTTGCAAAATTTTGGGATACATTTAATTAGTAGAACGATTTTAACATTTGTTTTTAATACATATTTTAGTTCTTTACAAATAGTTTCCTATAAATTTTGTTGTAAAATAATTAGGGAAGCAGGAATTCAACAACTTAGAATTTCCCATTGAATTTCCTATGGACCGTTTGACGATTCACCACCCTGTATATATATATATATATATATATATATATATATATATATATATATATATATATATAAGCCGAATATTGCTACCGTGGAGCCATTCGATTACCTCAGGAGTAGTTCTTGGATTTCGTTTCAACTACCTTCGAATCTTGTGGCTAGACATTCTTGAGTGATTTGGTGGACTTTTGTGGTGGATTTGTTTAGCAACATTTTATGTTTCAGAGAATAACCTGCGGCTTTGATAATCTAGTGTTCCTTCCTACTGGTCAGCGTTGTCATGTTTTATTAAATACTTTAACAATTCCATTATTTTATGACTATTTGACTTTATGGGAATTAATAATATACAAGTTGATAAATTATCGATAATCAAAACCCGGCAACAGTGTTGTCGTTAAAACTCAATTATCGTTTCTCGGATTTAGTGCCTACAATTTTGGTATTATATTATAGACTCCTTTAGTTTTACTGTCAATTTTTCTCTGTGTATAAACATGTAACAAAACACACTGTAGGCATACAAATTAATCCGAATTACAGTGTTATAAAGCCGTTTCCGTTCCTCCTAAAACTTCCAGGTCCGTTAAAGTTGACGGTCTACCTGCTTTATAAACGAACCGTGGAAGAAAATGGGAAAATTAATTCTGCTGGACATGATAAATAACTTCTTTTATGACCTGCGCTCGCTCGTCCCAGGTGGTCAAATGGAATCTTAATAGGCTCCCATTAATATTTATGGGTACTTGATAGGGATCGTCCCGTGCCACATGTGCATCCGACCACGATGTCGAGATTGAAACACAGAGGACAAGGGAGATAAGATACCGCATTTAGGTTTACAGCCGTGGAAGGATTGTAGGAAATAAATTAGATTTAACTAATAAATATATTAGATAAATAAAAATAAATTTTAAAATACTACTGTAAACAGTTCTTTGATTTTAATTTGACACTACCTATGTAAGTAAAAAAATATCTTACTTTCTAATGCATTACCAGGTAACGTTCTAGTAACCAAATTCCAGTATCTTCTGCTATATTTTTTAAGTATTAGCTAAAAAGTATTCTTTTATAATAACATATTATCGTGACGTATCTATTAGACTTTCTATAAGGCGAGTTGTTTCGTATCAACACACATTTGAGTTGCAGTACTAGTTTTGTACAAGCACAAAAAATATATATAACAAGAAGAACACGGGAAAGACGAACATCATTTGAAGTCAGAAATCAAGCACACAAAAAGTATATAATAAGAAGAACCAGCGAAAGACAAACATCATTTGACGTCGCCAGACGGAAAGCAGACAAAATATGTAGAAATAGAAAACGAGCCTATGAAAATGGACAGATAGAAAAATGAAATAAAATTACAAAAACAACGAAATTAGAGGAGCTTACGAATACCTAAAAAGATAAAAAGTGGATATAAATTTCAAACAAGTCTCTGTAAAGATGAAAGTGGGCAAATAATCAGTGACCAACAGAAAGTCACAGAAACCTGGAATCATTATTTTCAGACTCCTTCTTGGCACACAAGTAGACATGGAAGATGAAATGGGATTCTACGAACTACGTAGAAAAGTATAGAATAGAAGCTCCAACCATAGAGGAAGTTTTCTGTTTAATCAGTTAATCTGGTTCGGACATATTAAAAGAATGTCAGAGTACAGATGGTCCAGAAGAGTACTGAAATGAATCCCTCCTGAAAGAAGAAAGAGAGGACGACCACGGAAAAGTTGGCGCAACGGTATTGATGAAGCAATGGCGGCAAGAGACTTAGAAGAGGCATCTGCATATGACGACAGAAAAAGATGGAAATTGGGGGCAGAGAAGCGGCGATAGCCGTAATCAATCCGCTATTATATATAGGAGGCGAACACCTAACAAGTCATATCCACACGCTCATGAACGATATATAGCAAGAAGAGAAAATACCCAACGACTGGAAGAAGAGTATAGTATGTCCGATCTATAAAAAAGGAGACAAACTCCAGTGCAAAAACTACTGTGGAAGTTATCTACTATGTACAGCATATAAAGTCCTCACGCATATTATACACCAGTGGCGGGGAAGATCGACACTGAATAAAATATTCACAGTCAAATAGATCTTGAGTAAATCATGGGAACATGACATTGATGTTCACAACGTGGTTGTAGACTTCAAACAGGCATACGACTCAGTCAAAAGGAATAAACTCCACATACTACACAATGGAAATACTACACAAGCTTATTGGACTCATTTAAGCCATAATGGATGAAACTCAGGCAGACTTTTTCAAAATTTCGCAAGGACTAAAGCAGGAAGATGGGCTGGCCCCAACTTTGTTTAACCTAGCACTGAAATATATGGTTAGGCAAATGCAAACTGGACGAGGAAACCTACTAACCCACCGAATAGTTTAACTGGCCACTTATGCCAATGATATTAGTATTATGAGTAGAACATCAACGGGAGCACAAGAAAGATATCCAGAGTTAAAAATGCAAACAAAAAGGCTAGGTCGGAAAATGAACACAGAAAAAAAAAACGAAAACACTGATACAGACAAGAAGAAATATAGTCGCACAAAACATTTTACATGAAGATGACATTGAAACAGTTAAAAAGTTTACATACCGGGAAGTAGAAATATATTTCGACGGACCAGAAAATGGAGAAATACGGAAGAGAATAACGCAGGCAAACAGAGCTTATTTTGCCCTCTCCCATATATTTCGGTCTAAAAATGTCCACCGAAATACAAAGATAAGAATCTATAAAACCATAATTCGACCAATAGCATGCTCTGGCAACCAAGCATGGATCCTGAAAGAAACATCCATCGTTTAATAGTTTGAACCGTGTGAGTGTTCAAGGTTGACGCATCCACCTCTTCAGCGAGATGGTGAGTGGGATTCGGAGCGGCTATTTGAGGCATGTGAGTAGCAGCATTAGTCAGTCTTGCAGCTAGCGCTCTAGGCTCCTCGATTCGCCAGTGTACTGAACTGGCGAGCCAACTCGGACAGAGATATTTCCGTATTGAGGATCATACTCTGTACTTAACCAAGCAGAAACCATCGGTATCGTGTATTGAACTTTACCGTGGGGCCTGCATAGCCGATTATTTAGTTTGCGAGTGTGTTCGGAGCCCCCGCTGAATTGAAGCGGAAGCGAGTATAAGTCTGCGTGCGATTGACTTCACCTATTTTATTTGTTTTGTTATTAATAATAACTTTTTCTTTCTTTTATAGACGTTCGCCGGGGATTTCTTCATCGCGGGATCCAGACGGGGACGAAGGATTCGTTTTATTTTTATTGTATATACGGCTGAGAATTAATTTTATTTTTATTTTTATTGTACATACGTTAAGTTAATAGATATATTTTTATTTCAACCTGTGTTTTACTGAGTCTGTCGTCCTAAAAGAGCTACCCGTTACAACATTCCAAAGGAAAGTACTGAGGGAAATACTAGGACCTGTGGGGGAAAACGGAATCTACAGAAGTCAGTACAACAACGAGATTTATCAACTTACTTAATTAATCACTTCAATAGAAGTGATTAATTATCTATAATCACAACATAGCAACAGTGTTGTCGTTAAAAGCTCAATTATTATTTCTCAAAATTTAGTGTCTATATTTTTGATACTCTACTACAGTGCATACCTATGTACAAATAAGTTATAATTTGCGAAAAATTCGACTTTTCGATACTTTTTGTATACGTGCAAAAATAGTAAGTCCGGTAACAGTTGTCGGGTTATAATTTACTGGTAGATATCAAGTTTGTTGTACAGAACTGATTGGCAAAACAATTTTTCAACTTCTGTACGCTATTTAAGCGAAATAAAAATATAATGTTGTATAATGGTCTATAGTAGTCCTGAACTCATTTCTTTTCCTTTTTATGTAGCAATATCGATTAACTGATGATACTATAACATGATAATAATAACGAAGCACTCATCTTGCGTGTGTACGATGTTACCATTGTTCTTTTATTTAATTATCGTATGCATTCATTGTTTATAAAGTAGGGCATCCTTTACAACGTATTATACTTTGGCATTTCTACTCACAGCTTTGTGGATTTAGGTAGAGAACAATTACAATGTTTACATATTTGGTCTTGGTAGTTACTAAAACTTTGCGTGCATAATATCAACTTATTTATTTAACAACGAAAACAGAGCTCTGTGTGTGTCTGGTCATTGTATTTTTTTCTCTACCAGATATTATAATTTGCTCTAATTAAACATAACTGACATGTATTATATATTATCTTTTAGAAAATGTATACAAGTTACAATCTAATTAGACTTCATGTCAAGAATAAATGTAAATATAAGATTTAGAGAAACGAAGACCACTTTTTTTTTAATTATCAGTTTTTTTAACTTTTTCGTTTCCGAAGGATTATTCGAGGCATAAATATTTATAAATTACTAGCCTACAAACACTTTTTATTGTTTTTAAGATAGTTACATTAAGGTTGATCTGCTCCGCCTAAATGACAAACTACACATTCAAAAAATTTGAAAAAATTTAAGAAGGTAGATGTGATTCCTAGAAGAATTTTGACAAATTTTGAGCAAACTTCATGTTTTCGTTTTCAAAAAACTAAAAAAAAATACTTTTTTTCCAAGTATAAAGCAAGGAAACCAAACATACAATTTTGTTAATTTTCTTACAGCATAAAAATATATTCCTAAGAAATACTTAGGAATTTTTTGAATGCACAGTTTTGCCACAATAGGAAAAAAAATGAGTCGAAAGAAAATACAAAAAAGTATTTTTGAAGTGTGTATATTTTAGGCAATTCCTAGCTGAGCGCTTTCGGCTTTACAAAGCCATCATCAGAGCTATGCTACAATAAATGTTCTTATAAGTACTAATTGGTAAAGATTATAATTTTTAACTTACGTCAATTTTTTAAATACCACTACAAAAGAGAGATCTCATTTCCTTAAATTTCAAAATTATGATTATTTTAGGTGTTAAAACATATAAAAAACATATAAAAAGCCGACACTGGACTTCACAAACACGTTAAAAAATTGAAAAAATTTTTGTCATGGTACGGGTGTAAGAACCCGACCATTGATTGATGTGAGGAGGTAGGCAGAATAGAACTAATGAAATCAAATGTCGGTCCTTTTAAACGATTTTTCAAAAGTGACAGTTGACAAATGTTATATATAGGAAATAGAGATTGTTTTTTTAAATTCTTACAAAATTATTTAGTAGTTTGGAATTACTAATAGTCATCAAAGACTTTCTAATAATTAAGTTTTTAAATTAAATTTTATGTGTTCATCACATCATACAGAATGACATTAGTTTGTAAATTCACGCAAGTCATTGCTCAAGGTCAATGTGTGTTCAATCTGACAGCTATCCTTAAGAAACAAGGGCTCAAATTGTTCAACAACAATATATAACTTTGAACAATTTGAGCCCTTGTTTCTTAAGGATAGCTATCAGATTGAACATACATTGACCTTGAGCAATGACTTGCGTGAATTTACAAACTAATGTCATTCTGTATGATGTGATGAACACAAAAAATTTAATTTAAAAACTTAATTATTAGAAAGTCTTTGATGACTATTAGTAATTCCAAACTACTAAGTAATTTTGTAAGAATTTAAAAAAAACAATCTCTATTTCCTATATATGACATTTGTCAACTGTCACTTTTGAAAAATCGTTTAAAAGGACCGACATTTGAGTTCATTAGTTCTATTCTGCCTACCTCCTCACATCAATCAATGGTCGGGTTCTTACACCCGTACCATGACAAAAAATTTTTCAATTTTTTAACGTGTTTGTGAAGTCCAGTGTCGGCTTTTTATATGTTTTTTTATATGTCTTAAGAATTTTAACACCTAAAATAATCATAATTTTGAAATTTAAGGAAATGAGATCTCTCCTTTGTAGTGGTATTTAAAAAATTGACGTAAGTTAAAAATTATAATCTTTACCAATTAGTACTTATAAGAACATTTTATTGTAGCATAGCTCTGATGATGGCTTTGTAAAGCCGAAAGCGCTCAGCTAGAAATTGCCTAAAATATACACACTTCAGAAATACTTTTTTGTATTTTCTTTCGACTTGTCATAAGTGTGTACAAAAAAATATCAGTCTTTTGATTAGGAAAAAATATGTTCTGGCTTATAATAAAGCTACCAGTAAGGAACCGGCTAAAACTTTAATTACAGCATATATAAAACTGTAGAATTGAAAATATTTGTAACAAAACATTGAATATTTCTTCCTGAACATATGATAAATCGTGAAATAAGAATTAAATCTTGAACTGCAGCCATCAAATTGTATTAGAGAGATGTGGCCTTATCTGAAATATCGGTAATATTTATCATCGATAGAGATAACATTACTTTCAGCTTCGAAACGCTTTAAACAAAACGTCATACTAACAGGGTTGGCATATCAATTACTTTGTATAACACTTTGGCATATTACTACAAAATTTAATAAGAATGTTATCGGTTTAAATTTTGAACTGGCTATGAAACTTACAGAATACTAGATACTGTAACTTGAATTTTGAACGTACGATGTCATAAAATTTACAATCTACAAGTAGCATATCTATAAAAAATCTATATGTGTATATATGTATATATGTATATCAATATAAGGTTGAATGTTCGAATAATTAAACTTTGATGGTATACAAGGCAACTATCGAACACAGTAATTAATTAAATCTTGGCCAAGTACTTTCGATCAATAGATCATCTTCAGGGGCATCTGAAATAAGCCAAGAAACGTTTTTTATATAAAAAGGAAAATTAATTCACTTGGATAAAAAACTCCAAGTTTATGGTTGAAAAAAGTTTTTATGTGATAAACGTTTATAGACTTACTTCGTCAGTTGTGGCCTATCCGACATGAGTAGAATGTCATACATGTAAATTTGGACATATCAATACAATACACAAAGACAAACAAACACTTTAAAATTTTTAAAAAGGAGAAGCTACATATTATATAGAAGCCGGAGACAGAATGGGCTCCCGGTCTGGCGGAAATATTGAGATGACATGTGACAAATGACAGCTTGTAAAGGGCAGTTATGTGATCACGTCATTTATTAAGGTAATTTTAATTGTTTTTGTATGACTTTTAATAATTAAAAGTCGAAACACTTTTTAAAAGGTCGTGTTTAAAAAAATTTGTATTATACACTTTTCTAATACCACTGCAAAATTTATACACGTGTTAGATACGCAGACTTGCAGTTAATTTATCGCTTTGGAAGCGAAAAGATTTTATATAAAATTATTTCTCGCCGAGATTTTATCGTATGGAGAATTTCATGCATTCTCTTTGTTTCAGGTAAGCCGGTGTTAAAACCAACTGGGATTTTACTGGTTTTAGTTTCCGAAATAAAAGTAAATATCTATAAATCCCGTAAGTATTCATATGTATATAATAATTGGATTAGTGTTTTATATATATGCTTAATTTCACATATTATGTTAAATTTATTTGTTTGAATACTTTTTCATCTCTTGAGAATAAACCATATATCATTATATACAGTCCATCTAATTTACTTACCGTTGCACGTCATTAGCATTGACAGAGATCGAAGTTGACATAGTTGCCAAAGTATAAAAAAATCCTGAATCCATTTTAAATCAAATAGGTTACATAATTATTGCAAAACTGGGTTATACAACAAAACAAATTAATATTTTATGTAAATAAATAGAAACGAAACAAAAGTTAAAAAACAATCTTATTAAAAACAATTTAAGTCGCTTGTATGCGTCGTATAAAGATGTAAAATGGAATACTTAAACAAAAACAAGACTTTTTTCAACACCGTGTCAACACCGCAACTGTCAAATAGGTGTTACCAATTTATGCCAAAATATCATCTTCGTTAGTGAACACTTAACCATACAAAATCAAGTGGTAGAATTGACAGAAAAGTACATATATCTTGGTCATGAAATCAGAATAGGCAAGGATAACCAGACCTGCGATTTCAACGACGAATAAAGACTTGTTTACACGGGTAGAGTTGTGAGGAGAGTAGAGTAGCGAGTAGAGTCGACTTATTGACCTATTATAGTGTCCTAAGAAATAAATTGTATGAAGTCATGGATGAATTCCACATTCTCGATAAACTGATAAGATTGGTTAAGGCTACAATGCGTAAAGTTGTTTGTAAAGTCGAAATACAGGTCTAACAATCACAGGCATTTGAAACGCATGTTGGGCTGCGACAGGGAGATGCGCTGGACGTCTCTCCTTTTCAACATAGCTTTGGAAAAGGCGGTCAGGGATGTCCAAATAGACCACAGAGGAAACAATTTTAATAAATCGTCCCAAATTTTGGCATATGCAGATGATGTTGACGTAGTTGCCCGCACAACACGCAAACTAGAAGAAATGTATACCACCTTGTCAAGTGTCTCAAAAAATATGGGCCTGCAAGTAAATGAAGAGAAAACTAAGATAATGGCATCAACACCCAAGAACAGAGCCAGAAACATCGGCCACCAATTCACTGTTGATAACTCTATCTTAGTAGTGATATTGGTGGACAAATTCACATACTTAGGCTCCCTGATCACCAAGGAGAACGTCATGACGGAAGGAATCAAGCGAAGAATAATCTTAGCAAACAAATGCTATTTTGGATTGAGTAGACATATGAGAAGAAGAAACTTAAGCCAAAAACCAAAAATAACCATATACAAAACCCTTATACAACCAGTGTTGACATATGGATCGGAGACATGGACCATTTCCAAGGCAGATGAAAACCTCCTGCTTATATTTGAACAAAGGATCCTGAGAAGAATATTCGGTGGCATCTGTAATAATGGTGTTTGGAGAAGGAGGTACAACTACAAGATATATCACAGATATGAACATATTTTTTTTGAACCTATTCTCTATCCTTCCATTGTTGGATATAGGTCTCCCCCAGTTCTCTCCATCTTTCCCTATCTTGAGCTGTTCTCTGCCATGTGGGACCTCCTTGTTTCCTGATGTCATCTTTCCACCTCATCTGTGGTCTGCCTCTTGATCTCTTTGCATTGTATGGACGCCACTTTCCGATGGCATTGTTCCATCGTCCGTCTTGGAGGCGTTCATTGTGTCCAGCCCATTTCCATTTCAGTTTTGCTGCTTGTTCTATCGCGTCTACTGTCTTTGTTCTGGTTCTGATTCATTGGTTACGTTTTCTATCTCTAAGTGATACACCCAACATTTGTCCCTCCATCGCCCTTTGTGCCTTCCTAATCCTATCCAAATTGGCCTGTGTAAATGTCCATGTCTGTGCTCCGTAGGTAAGCACCGGTATGATACAGGAGTTATATACCTTGCTTCGTAAGTATAGAGGGATTGTTTGATTTTTTAGAACGTAAGAAAGTTTGCCGAACGCTGCCCATCCCATTCTTACTCGTCTCGATATTTCGGCTGTTTGATTTTCTCTATTAGCTCTGATTGCTTGTCCTAGATAGATATACTCATTTACCTGTTCTATTTTTTCTGTTTTTATTTTTATTGCCTCTTGGTCTTCCGTGTTTGTCATTACTTTTGTTTTGTTGAAGTTAATTTTTAGGCCTTTTTGAAGTGATTTTTCATGAAGTTCATTCAGCATTAATTCCAGTTCTTGTCGTTCCGAGGAGATCAGGAGTATATCATCCGCATATCTAAGGTGATTTAGGTATTTTCCGTTAATACATATTCCTCTGTTTTCCCAATCTGTTGATTTTATTATGTCTTCGAGGGTCAAGGTAAACAGTTTAGGTGAAATTATATCGTCTTGTCGGACTCCTCGTTTAACTTTTATATTATCTGTTATTAATTTGTCGTCCAGAATTACGGTCATGGTTGCGTTTTGGTAAATATCATGTATCAATTGTCGGTATCTTGAATCTATTCTACTATTGACCAGAGCTTCTTCAACCGCCCAGTGTTCAATGCTGTCGCTATGAACATATATTTGGTGATAAAGACGTAGTATCTCTTATAAAAATACGAAGACTAAGATGGGCAGGACATCTGGCATGATCACAGCAGAACAACCCTCCTAGAAGAATCCTTATGTCACAACCTGTGGGAAGTAGAAGTAGGGGTAGGCCAAAACTCAGATGGAGGGATGGTGTAGATGAGGATGGTAGAAAAATAGGCGCAACAAACTGGCAACAGTTGGCAATGGATAGAACTGACTGGCGTAATAGACTTGGGAAGGTCGAGGCTCTTTTATAGGGCTGTAGCACCAATGATACGTTTTGTGTGTTTCATTTCTTTCCTTTACTGCTTGTCTGTACTTTTCATCGAACCATGCTCCTCTTCTCGCCTTTTTCTTGTTTCCCAGGATGGACGCTGCTGCTGTCAGTACTGCTGTTTTGCAATTATCAAATTGTCAAAATTGGTACTTCCAGATAGTCGTCAGTACTGCTGTTTTGCAATTATCAAATTATCAAAATTGGTACTTATCAATATTGGGAAATATTAAATAAAATTTCAAAATATATATATTTATTTAATAAATACTATTTTTCAGATTATTTCCAAATGTCATCATCAACAGTTGGCGCTACAGCCCTTCGTGAGCCTTGACCTGCTTCAAAACATTCTTCCATCCTTCCCTATCGAGTGTCTGCTTTCTCCAGCCCCTCACTCCAATCTCCCTCAGACCTTCCTGTACATCGTCCAGATATCTGAGTTTAGGTCGCCCCCTTCTTCTTCTTCCGACCGGCCTGTTTAGCATAGTTATTTTAGTGGGATCACTCTTATCCATCCGCATAACGTGGCCCACTCACCTTAGGCAGTTTATTTCGATGGTCTTCACAATATCTGCATCACCAAAAAGTCTATAGAGTTCAAAGGTATATCGCCTTCTCCACAGACCCTGTTCGTTTACTCCGCCATACATGGTCCTCAATACTTTTCTTTCAAAGACTCGTAGTAACTCTTTATCTCGTGTCGTCATTGCCCATGTTTCCGATCCGTATGTGAGCACTGGGCGTATTATTGTTTTATAAAGTTTGCACTTTGTTGCTATTGACATACTTCTCGCTCTTAGTTGAGGGCCCGGGCCAAAATAACAGCGGTTAGCCACGCATATTCTTTTTTTTATCTCGTTGGATGTGTTATTTTTGTAGTCTACCAGTGATCCTAAGTAGCAGAATTCTTCTACCATTTCTATCGTTTCGTGTTGCACCTCTAAGTTATTTTGTTGAATTCTTGATATGGCCGGCATATATTTAGTTTTCTGGATGTTAATCAGAAGTCCGATGTTTTCTGCGGCATTTTTGATATGTGTGAAAGCCTCCACTGCTTCATTTTGGGTTCTTGCAATTATGACGATATCATCAGGGTATGCCATTATTGGTATACTACGGGTATATATCGTACCTTTTAAGTTTATTACCGAATCTCTCATAACTTTTTCTAACGCTAGGTTGAACAGAGCACGATAGCGCATCTCCCTGGCATGGCGCAGTCCTCTGTTGGTTTTAAATGGTTTTGAAACTTCCCCTTGTATGCGCCCTTTATATTCGACTTTCATCATTGTCATTTTAATTAATTCTACCAAACCTTTTGGTATTCCTAATTCGATCATCGCCGAATATAATTGGGACTTGTCAATAGTATCGTACGCTGCCTTAAAGTCTACGAAGATGTAATGGCAGTCTATGTCGTACTCCGTTATTTTTTCTAATATTTTGTCTGATGGATGATATGTGATCAATGGTAGATTTGTTTTTCAAGAAGCCTCTTTGGTAGGATCCAATTATTTTGTCAGTATACCGTACCAGTTGTTCGTTAAGTATCAGGGACACAATTTTGTATGCTGCATTAGAAGGGAAATCCCTCTAAAGTTGGAACATTCAAGAACGTTTCCTTTTTTGTGTATGGGCCATATAATTCCAGTATTCCAATCTTCTGGTAGCGCGCGTTCTTGCCATACCTGTATTAGTAGTTTGTGAAGGAGGGTTACAAATGTTTGACCGCCACATTTAAATATTTCTGCGGGTAGGTTATCTGCTCCGGGTGACTTGTTTCTGGCTAGAGACTGAATTGCTTTGTTTATTTCTTCCAAAGTTGGTAGTTCAATATCCTCCTGTTCTATTTCTATATCATATCTACCTTCAGCTCTACTTTCTCTATTAAGTAGCGTACTAAAATGTTCCTGCCATCTTTCTAGTACTCCCACTCTCTCGTTTAAAATAATTCCGTTAAGGGCATTGACTTGGTTCGATTGTGGTTTGAAAACTTTTCTTTTTGTGTTAATCTGTTTGTAAAATTTTCTGTATTTGTGTTCTCTATTAAGGTTTTAAATTTCTTCGAACTCTTTATTGATTTGTTGCCGCTTTTTCTGTTTGTGTTTTTGTTTTTCCTCTCGTCTCTTTACTCGATATTCTTCAACATTGCTCCTAGTCCTTCTGTTGATCATTTTCAGATACGCGTCGTTCTTCTCTTTCGTTACTCGTTGGCATTCCTCATCAAACTAGTTGTTTTCACTGTCCTTTGGGTACTTCACCCAGCAGTTTCTCTGCGGTCTCTTTGAGCGTGGTTTTCATAAACCACGGTTTATTAAATTATCAAAATTGGTCCTTATCAATATTGGGAAATACTAAATAAAATTTCAAAATATATATTTATTTAATAACCCCCTCTGTGGCTCAGTGGTAAGAGCGCCTGCCTTTAAACCTAAAGGTCGTGAGTTCGAATCCCACCTGGGTGGAAATTTTCGTTTATTAAAAAAAAATTAATAAATGAAAATAATTTCTATCCTTGTGTGATCGGTACACACCGGAGGGACCGCAGACGTTCGGATACAATTAGCGTCTCTTAGCAAAGACAATGACGTCGACTTTGCTAAGTATCAAGACAAGTACTCTACACACACACACACACACACACACACACACACTACACCTCAAATTGTAAGATTGGCGATTGGCGAATGGATTTAGTGTCCGCAGTCATTTAAACACAAACAAACAAATATTTATTTAATAAATACTATTTTTCAGATTATTTGCAAATGTATTCCTATTAATTATGCAACCCTATAATACATGTCAACCAATTACATAAAAGCTTTGAATAGTATATATTTTAAATACTTTTTGTACGTCGACATGTGTCTATATATTATTATATCAGCAACAACCGACTACTATCGATAGTTTGTGTATAAGCTTATTACAAAGATATCTAGTGCCCACAGTTGGACCTTAATAGCCAGGAAGTAATCGGCTATAATTCACACATTTGAATACCTGCATTATTCCTTAGTGCAGAGGCTTGATAATGCATTCAGGATGGAAGCCCATTCAGCGACCGAATTCTATTTTGAGTCACAATAAAACAATAATGCGACTGATTGACCATTCAACGTATACAATATAAGTCAATATTCAATGTTGACCAATAGTCTTCGGACGAGTTTCAGAAGAGAGTAATATATTTACAGATAAATCGAATGTGGTTCGAAATATACTCTAGAAATAATAAAACTACAAATGCACCATTTTATAGACAGTCTAACAAACGTTTATTTTTTTTTATCATTAACTTGAGAATTCGATTTGGCCAATTTTCATTTTAAAATCTTTGTAAAAAGTCGATGGAAGGTTTAAAAGGTGAAAAATATGATGAGATTAGAAGAAAAATAGTAAAAATTAGAGTTGTATTTTAAAATTTTGATTTAAAAACCTTTGTGTAAGTCGATGAAAGGTTTAAAAGGTGAAAAAATATGATGAAATTAAAAGGAAAATATTAAAAACTAGAATTGTTTATTTTTACATACAAGCAGTTATATATATACTTCATCTAATTAACTTACCGTTGCACGTCATCCGCGTCATAGACCGTGAGGCCACATGATACCAACACAAAATATTTAGGCGGTAGGAGTGTTCGTTTTTGGAATCACTTTGCCGGGTACACTGGCAATACAGCCACTAGACATATTTTATTATACACGCGTAGAAATAATATTTAAAGATTTCTATTAATGTTCTTCTTCTTCAGCCTTCATTTATCCATTGTTGGACATAGGCCTCCTCCAATTGCTTCCACGCTACAGCTGTTATATCGTCTATCCATCTTTTTTTGGGTCTTCCTACGCTTCTTTTTGTTTCTCGAGGTCTCCAGAATGTCGCATTATGAGACCATCTATTGGTGTCTTGTCTTGCTACATGTGCTACCCATTGCCACCTCTTAACTGAAAACATAGTTAGACATATCAAGGCAAACCGAATAAGATGGGCAGGTCACGTAGTACGATCAGAGGATAATAGAGTGTTAAAGACAGTGTTTTTTGAAAGACCAGATGCTAGACAAGATCAGTAGGCAGACCTAGAAAAAGATGAAAGGATGATGTTGAAGCTGATTTATCTAGAATTGCGGTACAACAATGGGAAATAGAAGCACAAGATCGTAGAGGACGGAGGGTGATAGTGGATGCGGCGAAGACTCACCCCGAATCGTAAAGCTAGTGAAGTAAAAGAAGAAGATTTAACTAAAAGAGGTAGTTGCACAAATTAGCTTTTTCCTTAGCGGAAGAAACCGGATCTTCACAACTCAGTTTCAACCGGGAAAATAGAAAGGAGAGGTCTTTTTATAGAAAAAGAGGAATAGGATTTTACAAAGAGATATTTATTTAATTTTTGGGTGCTTGAAAATGAACTTTATATAACGGCACATATTTCGGTGCTTCTTGGAGAGATTAGCTACTATATTTGCAAACAAAAATTGTAACATTTTTTTTATAATTAAAATATTAAATAATTTTTAATTATTTTACCCCCGTTGCTGATACGCCCATGGTCGTATTCGCAAATAGGTTCGTAAATTTTATTGGAAACTACTGAAATATTACGGAAGTATCTACCGACTTATTAAAGACAACAGTTTAGGTAATCCTTGGTTAATTCCTTCCAGCTTTAAGGCGGGTTTTTGTTTGTTAGTTTGGCAAACAATATCGTCGAACGCACGTTTATAGTAATTTTCTGCAAAAACCTAATCCAGAAGATTTTATATTTCATCACGTCCTAGCTAGAAGGGTACCGTTATTTTCGATATTCGTTAGAACCTTTTTATCTTCATAGAAATACATACGGTCTGGCCTGTCATTTACCCCACCTTTTTTTTGGGTAGTTTGGTAAATTTTTAGAGCAGGAACAGCACTTGTGGCTGATCGATCCTTGAGTGAGGACGCTTGCCTAAATTACCGTCTCTGAATTTTTCCCTGTGTATACACTTATATATTTGAGTTTCGTAATCTAATACCCTGTTAGATTAAATTTGGTTGTAAAGTACCTTTTAATTTTAATTAACTTCAGTGCTTGATACAAGTAAAGTATTATCGTAAAGTATATAAACTTCAGTGCAGTGTAACAGTCATCGAGAATTACTGTAAGTTATTGTAATCCATTGTTTCAACTACTCAGTTAGCATTCAATCACGGAATACTTAATAATTTCATGTGAACTTTCAATATATTTCTTATTTGTTTATGTAGTGGTGACCAAATTTATTTAATTATAAACTGTTGATATCTTTCCTTATCTCTTTTCTTTTCTAAGGTTTCCTAATTTATTTTCTCCTTGAATCCCAAAAAGTTAAGCGGCGCCCTGTTTCTATCTTATCTTATCTTTAGTAATTGTACCCATCTATCTTTTTGTTTATTTCTGTATCTTTTCTAATATCTCTTATTCTGTCCTATCTTTACTTATTTCGTCCATTGTACCCATTTCCGGTTCCAAAAGCTAGTTTCGAACCCACGACTCGCTCTCCACCAACCATCTGGCTGCCGTTCGCAGTGTCTCCATTGGTGACCTTTCTAGCACCATCCAAAAAAAGTTTCCAAATTTACAAAATCACCGACAACTTTTTTCAAAACAGCAAGGTGGATAGTTCTTATGTGGAATTGAGCTTCGAAATATAAGATGAAAGAAATCAAGAATTTCTTATTCTTGTTTTACAAAATATTTTTTGTACATTTTTTAGTAAGCTGGTTTTTATATACATAGAAAAATTAAAAAAAAAACTAAAAGTAAACATATTCAGTATATAAAAATATTAAAAACTACGTTTTGTTTTAAATAGACTACATAATATTGGTAAAATATTTAAATACATTAAATATTGAATGTGTTGCTTGTGTGAGTCCATTTCAAATAGGTAAATAAATACTAAATAAGACTTACTCACAATCGATTTAATTTAACTATTAGACGACCGGTTTCGCTTTCTATAATGTGCAAAGCATCTTCAGGTCTTGATACAAAGTTAAATAAATGCTGAAATGATAAAAACCCATATTAGGGTGTTGTCTAATAAAGATAAACAAATTAGATGTTGTAAATTACAATAATTATGCCAATATTACATGTCTGTGGTTTTAATTTCAAAATGAGCAAGTTGAATAAAAAGGTATAAAAAGTTTTAAAAGTTTAAACAGACAGGGTAAGACCCACAAATTGTTATAAAATAGTCTATTAGATTGTAATAAATTAATAAATGAGCAAATAAATAAACATTACTTACATGCCGGTACTCTATTAATTAATGGATGGTAGAACATGGTTGAAACTACTATGTATTGTTGAATGGAGAACTCAATTCTGCTATTGTAGTTGTTTGACAGTAAACGGGAAGTTCTTGAGGAGACAGATTTGATCCAATGAAGCAGAGATATGTGTGTGATTGTTTGTTAAATGAAAGTGATGTTATATACCATTGTATTATTTAAAAGTTATTTATACTTATTCGAGAGATATATTTATGAAATGTGTGTTATTTATTAAGTAATTGTTTTATGAAGGTGACAGAATAAGTTTAGATGTAACTTTTTAAACATCTTTAACGGCTGTTTTATTATGGAGGATTAACGGCCCAATATGATTTCTTGGGAAATTCTTACAAAAACTCATATACCAGGTATTTTTAAAAAAGTTTAATGAGATAACCGAAGATTAGACAAAAACATAATTTTTGACACGTTGTAACTTACCTAGAGAAATTTTCTGTGAGCTTTAAGATTTATGTTCTATAATATTTCCATGTTCACTTTTTAATCTTACAATCATTTTTTCTCAGTCCATCTTTTAAAAACCTTCCAATGATCCACATTTAAATTTCTTTAATGAGCCAACACTAATTGGGATTTTTATAGATACAATAAGCTTTCATGTATTTCATAATAAAATAGGACACTCCGTTGATTATAGTAACAGCATTAAAGACCACTGAGGTTATTAAGGCCATGCTATCCAACAGATGTTTTAAAGTTATATTGGGAGACAAGACTAGTACCCAAAAAAAACTGAATAATGGACTTCCACAATGATCCGTGCTGGCTCCCATGCTTTTCAGCCTCTACATAGCAGACATATCAGAAACCACATCAAAAAAGTTTGGATACGCAGACGACTGGACGCTTTCCGCAAATGGAGATTGCAACCCAATCCAACTAAGACAGAAGTGTCCTGCTTCTATTTGAACAACAAGATGGCCAACTATCAATCTCAAATCCATTTTGAGGATAGACTCCTTAACTATAATAAACACCCAAAATACTTAGGTGTTACACTTGACAGAACGCTAAACTTTAAAGAGCATCTTACTAAGACTGCTGCAAAACTCAGAACTCGTAACAACATAATGTAAAAGCTCTGCGGCACTAAATGGGGCTCCTCAGCACCCACACTTAGATCGACAGCATTAGGACTGGTATACCCCGTAGCGGAATACTGTGCACCAGTATGGATAAACAGTCCACATACTCATTGTGTTGATGTCCAACTCAACCAAACCATGCGAACTATATCGGGCACAATCGGCCACGCCCACTTACTGGTTACCAGCTTTGAGTCATATAGCTACACCACCCATCCGCCGGGAACATGCCCTTGTCAGAGAATTTACAAAAATCAATACTGATCCTGAGCTCCGCTCCCATGCCGGAACTTCTGCCAGAGACATAAATATGCTCCGTTCAAGACACCCGCCTCTAAAAACAGCAAAAAGGCTAGTAGATCAAAACTTTAATGTAACTGAACGGTGGAGAGAACAATGGGAGAATAACGTTGCACCAGCTAATTGGAACACGCCATGTATTACAAGCAAACCTGAGGGCTTCAACCAACCGAGACGAATTTGGACCACACTCAATAGAATAAGGACGAACTGTGGCAGATGTTCCGACTCACTTTTTAGATGGGGAAAAATACAATCACCAAATTGCGACTGCGGCGCCGAAAGGCAAACAGTAAAACACATGGTAGAGGAATGCCCGATTAGATCCTATAACGGCAACCCTTCGGATTTCTTGGTTGCTACAAAAGAGTCAATCGAATATATTTATAATCTAGATGTTTGTTTGTAGCATATTTTTGTATTTACTGTTGTTTGTAATTTATATATATATATATATATATATATATATATATATATATATATATATATATATATATCTATGAACTAGAAAAAAAAAAAAAAAAAAAAAATTTATATATATATATATATATATATATATATATATATATATATATAGATATATATATATATTATATATATATATATATATATATATATATATATATATATATATATATATATATATATATATGAACCTGTGATGTAGCCATACGCTAAATAAATACAACATTAAAAAAATTCAATAATTAATGATTTTGTGAACATTTACTTCCAATTTTAATAATCAAAATTTGTTAGTCAAAATGGAAACAGTGAATAACTGTAAATGATTTTTTTGGCACTTGGCCATTATTGATGTAAAGTCCTAAATTATTCTGCTCGTATTTTCAGAGTAGCAACACGGTATTACATTAATATATTCATGATAAATTTGATTAAATATAAAATATTACTATGCATGCAATGTTTCGAATATATTTTTTTATATACGCATTTTCACTTAATTTGTAATTCAAAAATGAACGTAATTCTTCTCTCTATTAGTACGAAATTTTATGTAGTTTGAATAAACATTGATTGTGTAAAAATGTGTTTGTAGCTTATATTTTTTTGAAAAATGTGTTTTCAGTATTTACGAACATCGCAATTTACAGTTAGCTAATGAACGCAATTTAAAGCTGCAGATGCACACTAAATGAAATAAAAGCTATTTATGACACTTTAAAGCTAATTTTTATTTCAATGCGAAATTGTCAAATGTGCACTTAAATGAATTGTAATGAAAGCATTTAATAGAAGCAATTATTCAATAAAAAAATACACAATGGATCTTTGTAATAAAAACAAGATTATAATCCTGGAATAAGGTTAGAGTTGAGTTTTACAAGATTTTGTTCCCTTTATCTAAGTTTTAGCCTATCTATACGTCCACTTAGTCTATCGAAAAGTTACATTGCAATACATTTTTGAGGGGACGCAATTCTATTTTTTTTTTTTGTGGAAGTGAATAGTATAAGCTTAAATTCAAGTTTGTGGGATCATCAGCCTTGTTCCCCAGCTGCCATCTTGGAAAAACGGAGACAAAGGGTTTTTGCGCTGTATCTCTTAAATTATCAACAGAGAAAATTTTTAAATTTCTAAAATATTTCTAATAAATTTCTAATAATTTTTAAAATTATTTCTAATTAAAAAAATGACGGTTGCGTTTCGATTTAATTTGAGTCTCTTACCATTCTCTTACACGTGTTTCTGGGTCTATCCGTCATCAGATATAGTTTGTAAGAAGAGTCAAACCAATTCAAAACGCACCGACTTCTAAAGCAATTATATCTACTATATACTACACAACAGTGAAAAAAGGGGGACAAAGGGTTTTTGCGCTGTATCTCTTAAATTATCAACTCTACAGAAAATTTTACAAAATATTTTTTGTAGCAAATTAAATTGTCTACAACTTTATTTCTAATTAAAAAAAATGACGGTTGCGTTTCGATTTAATTTGAGTCTGTTACCATTCTCTTACACGTGTTTCTGGCTCTACCCGTCATCAGATAGAGTTTGTAAAAAGAGTCAAACCAATTCAAAACGCACCGACTTCTAAGGCAATTATATTTATCTCCTCTTTTATGATTTTTTTACAAATTCCCTCCATTTATACAACTGTCTTTCCAAATTTACCCTCATTCTTTTGGTCTAATTCTTCATCAATATTTTCATCATTGGAAAACATTGTTCATTATGATCACGTTCACTTGAAGGTCGATATTCATATCCATCTTCTATATTAGGCAAGTCAGATTTTTTCTCGTTATACCATCTTAAAACAGTATTTTCAAAATTATTGTCTAATTGATAAATTTTTTTTGATGTAGTAGGAGTCAAATCCATCTAAAAATACCACACAAACATCTTTAATTTTATAACAATAACAAAACTGAGACTCTGATTTCTAATTTGAACGTGTTCACAGTACCTTAGCTGAATACTCACTGAATGCCAATAACTACCAATAGTAACTTAAGGTACATGAGCTCGCGCAAGATTCAAGGTTACCGGAAAAAAGTTACAACTTCTAAAGTACTATAATCGGTTCACAATTTGTCGATAGCTCACTACAAGTTTAACCCTTATTAGATAACTGAAATACAGAGAGGATAGGTAATATGATATAATAGTATAAACCAACCTGAAACTGACGGTTAAGATATTTTCGATTAACCCACCTTGTATCTGGAGGAATACAATACAGCAGTCAACCTTATAATTCGATAACGAAGGTATTTTGGTTACAGATGACCGACCAGTGTCGTAGAGTATATGATTGAAACATTTATTTGAACTAAATAAATATATTTTTTAAATTGTACTTATGTAAATTGTATTTTTGTTTTAATAAAACTTCTTTATTGTATTCAAAAATAAAAAGTTTCTTGCCATTTGTAAAAGATACATTTATTTAATTAAGTGGAAAGGCGCCAAATGTCGCCTGGCAAAATTTTCAATGTGTTTTGAATGTATCCATTATTACTGAGGACAGAAAGTCCCTGAAAACTTCTGCAATGTTTATTTTAATATGTTATGTAACAGGGGTGAAAATAAAAGAGAAAATATAGTATAATTTTTAATTGAAAATATTACATGCCAAAAGAAACTTTTTATTTATTCTAATAAAATAATTCTAATAAAATATTTTATTCTGCCTTTAAATTTTTCAAAAATGCTTTTTAATTTTCTGAGTATTGTGAAAGAATAGAAGTGATTTTCGGTCTGATTTCTCCCACCAGAAATTTAATTCTTTTAAAACTTGCTACAATTCAGTTCGTCCGATATGAGGCAAATCCGGGTCATCTCTAACTTTTTGTAAAATTTTGTTTAGGTTTGGTATTTCTTTATTAAAAAAAATCCATGAGTTTTTTCTTCGAATACCATTTTTGGCAAATTTATCAATTTCAATAGGCTTTTTTCCTATCTTTAAGTGTTCGTTTGTGTTTGGGTTAGCTATACCGTGTTTTTTTCTTCTGAGAGGAACCTATATATAGTTGACTCCCCTACGCCACTCATGTTGGCAAAACTTTGGACTATGTTGCGAACAGTGTTTGTGGGATTCTGCGAAACCAGAGCATCGTGAACAGTCAGGACAATAGTCTTCTCTCTTGGTGAATAGACAGACTTACGGACTGTACGCAACAGTACCAGTGTAAAACTTGATGATGTTGATAACGAAGCCATCACAAACAATCCAACAAAACGAGCACGAGCGAAAGGTACATATATGGTCGTAGGTATATGGAATAAAAAATCACTCACGCACTGGATATAATTTGCAAAAGAAATATTCGAGACGGTAATTACTGCCGTAGACGCTGAAACACTGACGAGCCGTAAATTACATGCGATCAAAAATGTTCTAAACAAAAAAATTGTTTTCGTTCGTAATAACTTCACCCTTTCAAGTTAAGTTTCGAATATAAACTGAACAGACGAGGCACGTTGCCAACGCCGGCATCTTTTTACCCATTATATTATTAAAAATCTGGGGAATTCCATCCTAATTATCTTGCAACGAATACTACCTTCGGATATGAATTCCAGGTTTTCTAGTAAAGTGGTTAAACGCGAAGATTAGTATTGAAATATCCTAAGAGATAAGGTATTCTTATTTACAAAATTGTTAATGGTTAAATTCTTATTTCTACTAATATAATATAATAACCAACATTAGCCGTGAAAGTTTTAATTGTTTTTGTTAGATATATTAGAATTAAAACATTATTAATATTGATAAAAATTTTAGAAAGGAAAATAAATGTAAAACGCATTAATTTTAATGAATAAACACCTCAGGAACGCCTATGATGATACACATTTTACGACCGTTTTATGACTTTGAGGCAAACTTCGTGCTCTCAACAATTTGTTAACGGATAATAGGAGTCTGCGTGACTCCAGCTCACCAGTTACGGGTTAAAATAGACCACTTGCAAACAAATAAAATTTATATTTGAATGATTTTGTTTATGAATTTTATCACTTCCTCATAAATATATCCCTATGTATATAACAAAACTGAAAAAGTGCTTAATCATGTTTTAGATTAGTTTATTTTCCTTATTTCATTTTTGTTTTAAAGAACGCAACAAATTGTAAACGAGTTTTATAGCCATTCAAAAGAAGAAATGCTTATTCGAAGGCCTGCTATAATTATATTTATTTTATAGATGGCTCTATATTATACTTTTCTATTATAAAACCTTAAACTAAACAAAAAGCTCTCTGCTTTATATATTATATAGTATTGAATAATGTCAGATTTTTTTACGAGATACTTAAGTAATAACTTTTTTTATGAAGAAACCACGTTCTGAAATAAGTCGTTCAACGACTAGAGTTTGTGTTTACACTGAAGTGATACAAAGCCTACTGCTAGAATTTATAGCCTTATATCGTACAGCTTAGAAATCCGGAACAAACTTTAACTCAGAAAAATTGGAACTCGAGTTCCTGACCGACGCGCATTCGGTATGTGGAGTATAGCTCGATGACGCCGGTCTTTGCGGCGAGAAAAATTGTAACGAGCGTCGAGACGCCACTCGGCGGCGGGACGTCTGCCGCCGCCACCGCCTTCGCCGACATCGTCGGAATGCAAGGCCGCTTGCGATCGAGATGTTACATTTCGCTTTTTGTTATCTTGTTTACTCCGGCGTTTTGTTGCCCGCCGACGAAATTTAATTTAGAATTTTATTGAATTTACATGCTGGCTTATGTTGTACAACAAACATTGTCTACCGCAAAATGAGAGGAATGCCTGATGTGCAAGGCAGTTTTTTTTTAGTTTTGGTTTTGATATTACGAGTATAACAAATAGAAATAAACGATGGACTTAATTAGAAAATCTGATTTACGACAATCAAAATATATGATTTCCATTAACCAACGTGGTGAATTAATTTTACACAAACGACGTGGTAGTGTCCCTATGACTCCATGTTGTCAGATTGACAATTTGTGTTCTGATTGTTGTGTTAGAGTTATTGAAACTTAAAAAGACATTTAAAAACAGCATATTTATTATAAAAAGTTGAACAATACAAAATAATACCAACTTATAGGAAAATAAAAATTGAATGAACCATAAAATCTGCTATCAGCGTTTGTGTCGATAAAAAAAAAAACAAATTATTTTATATAAACTTTTTTTTTTCAAAAACACGTTTTTAAACTAAATTAAAATAATATTTTTCATATAAAAAGTTATTCTAAAAAAACTTGTGAAAGTCCTGAAAATTGGCCAGTTGATCACATTTCTTCACACTTATTTACACATTCACTACACGTTTTTTTGCTACCTTGCAAACAGATCGGTTTTTTACACTGTACACACAGAAAACTTGTTTTCCTTTTCAATTGTGGGTTACATAAATAGCAGTACTTCCTACCGTTTCTGGGTAAGGTGTCTATATGATCGTCATTTTCGGTTGGATTTATTCTTAGCACCTTTTTAATGCTGAGTCTTAGTTCTCTTGGAAGTCGTTGGTTAATTTCTCGTTCTCGAAGAAGTGGGTCATATAGTTGCTGTGCCAAAATCTTCAAAAACTCTAATCTTGTATATTTTGTTCTGTTGGCACAAGCCTGGTGAATAATATATTATGCCTTTAATGCACTTCGACTGCACGAGTAGTTTTTCTCTTATTCCTTTTCATAGTGCCAACTCTCTCTCTCTCTCTTCAATCCTGACCCCCCAGGGGGAGTGTAGTGGTCGACGTGATGTCGTGTATTGTCCGTCTCCAGAGATCTCTGTCTCTGGTCATTTCTTTTAATTCATGCATAGGTCTTTGGCATATTCCTGTAATTTGATCTATCCATCTTGTTGGGGATCTTCCTCGTGATCTTGGGCCTTCTACCTTTCCTTGTATTATGAGTCTTTCCATGTTTCTGTGTTTGCTCTCATAACATGCCCAAAATATTTTAATTGTTGGAGATGGACTTTACTACAGAGTCGTTGGCTAACTTTTAGCTCTCTTGAAATTGAATTATTTGTTCTAGTGCCAACATAACATGTTAAATTATTATTTAATAAAACATCTACAAGTTTCACTGATGTGTACCAGTTGTCGCCTGTAATATTTCTATTACTGTCAAAGATCGGCTTACAAAGACGGACCACTGCTTGGGAGGGAATAAAGACTTTTTTTTCTTTTGCAGTCAAGATCCATTTCGGTTATTCAATCAACGCTGTAAGTGAATATACTCTTGCCTTTGAGCATGGTATCATACATATTATTAACCTGACTCACGGGGCGCATAGTCACCTGCTCTGTCGCAAACGTGGCTAATTTTAAGCTGGGGCGTTTAAGTCGCGGGACTTAATACTATGATGCAACAGACCATGCAAATCCGATCTCCAGGAAAAGTAGTTAACATAGCACCTCTTATAATCGGTGCTTGCGGAAGATAAGCACCGATGAGCACTGTTTCTAATATATTAGAAACTTCATAACAAAGTTTCAAAGATTCAAAGTAGTATACTGATTCATAGTTACTTTATAAAGTTACTATAAAGACTAGATGAGTTCATTTTATAGGAGTCTTATTTCAGTGTGCCAATACTGGCTTGTAGGTGTAGTAAACAATTTTTGAAGTAAAAGGCTAACATAGTTCCAAAAGGTAGTATTATATAAAAGGCTCTTTTGACTCAAAATTGAAAGTTGTATAATGATTGCTTCAAAATTTACTAACAATTTATTCCATTTTAAAAGTTTGACCCATTTTTAACGTTTAATTATAACGAAAGCACAAAAAAACTGTTACCACATATGATTTTAAAGGTTTTTCAATAAACAAACGGTTTCTTTTTCTTTCTTTAAATTAAAATAAATTATAATATTGTCATATTGTTCTTATATCTCCCTAATAAAAAAAGATACAGTAATAAAAACAGCGTTATTAGAAAAATTTTTGCTGTGTTTCAACCTAAAAGCAAAAATACATTTTTACAAAACATTTCAGGGAGAAAAAAAACTAAATTCAATTCCGGCCAAACTTCACATACCTTTGTTTATATACCGAAAAATTAAAATCGTTATCTGCTTGTGCGAAATTGAATATTAAAAATCCAATTTTGAGTTTTGCCTGTGTATAGCGTACTATTACAATGATTATACTAACAAATTGTTTGTACGCGTTGTGCCGAAATAAAACTGTCTTATCTGATCAGTCTAAAACATTTCCATTAGAAAAAATGGCTTTTTGCTGTTTTTGATGTATGGTCAAATTTTAATACTCCTTTATGTCTAAATTTTATTAACAGGTAGTGTTTTTTATTTTCTAATAATTTATATTAAACAATGTTATTTACAAATCCTTTATAAAAGCTATACGTTTTCGGAATGACTATCCCATCATCAGTGTTTATTTAGGTTTACATGTTTGAAGCCACTAAATATCTTTGTAGAATGCCTTTAAATATAGTTAAATTAATTTTAAGTTACAGTAGATAATATTCTATGATATTTAATATATAGATAAAATGTACGATTGTGTGGCTTGTAAAAAGAATATAATTTTTACCAACTAGGTGCTCAGGCTGGAATTTCAGAATGGTGAATCTATCGGCATCAGAAATATAATATTCAGCATAATAATCTAAAGGATGGAGGTGGCTAAGCAACGGGATATTCCACAAAAGACACTTATACCAAATAACGGTAATTCTGTAAACTGAGGACGAGTTTTTTTGGATATCACGTTAAAAATTAGTCTGTATTATAAATTTCTAAACAACACAAACATGAATTATTTAGTTTTTTGGAAGTGAGATTTTAAAAAACATATTCTATCTATCGTCTTATCGCCCAAACTACTTGGCACAGATCTGCACATATAGCCGATTGCGGAGAAAGCCCTTTCTGCCTCTACGCTGGTCGGTTTTAAGGTCATCAAATAGTCGTAAACCATAGACAAATTATCGCCTTTCACTTCTTCGGTCTCATAAACGGTCATTTCCTTTTTCAAAATCTTTTCGTAATATTTTTGAGAAGCAGTTTTTTTGGTTATAAAAGTTATCTCTCTCTCTATTTCTCTCTCTCTCTCTCTCTCTCTCTCTCGTTTCAGTTCAATCTCAAGCTCTTATTCTAAAGTAAAATTCACGGGCTCCGGATTAGCTGGCGTATCTTCTACTTCCATTATGTCCTCTTGCACTGTTTCCGCAATTACTTGTTTATTTATACGACTTAACAAATTTTTCATCTCTTCTCATTCTTTTTCGGCGTGGGGAAATAACCAGGATTGTTTAGTCCTTTGTCATACTTTTTTGGATTTTGTAAGTATACTAATGTACCTGTAATTTCAGAAAGTCACCGTTCCACGATTCTGTTGCGTAGTGCTTTCTATAGCTCGGCACTAAAGGTAGAGTCCTAGCTATTTAGTTTGTCTAAGACAAATTTCAAGGTTGTGGCGGCCATTATCAAAGAGGACTCTCTTTTGCAAAGAGCTTCTACAGCCAGTTTTACCGGTTGAAGACTGGCGATCAACTCATTGATTATTGACCACTCGCCAGCAAAGAATTTTATCATAGAATCAATGTCTATCAACGCTTTATTGATGCAATCTTTTAGGCTGTAGAAACGTTCCAGCATACTAAGTAAACTGTTTCACCTGGTGCGGCAGTCAAGAATCAAAACTTAATTCCTTGCCTTTCTCTTTCTTAACATACAGTGGGTGATCAAATTATTATGATCACTTCAAAAAGCCTTATATTTTACTGTTTAATAAAGAATAAAACTACATATTATGAGTGTCTAATAATGTGAATATAATATAAAAATAGATCATAAACACGTTCTTTTACAAAATTTTAAAATATTTTTTTCTTTGACCTTAAATAACATTTTTTTTTAATATTTTGTGTGACCTCCTTTAGCTTCGATGACAGCTTTGATCCTCCTTGGCATGCTTTGAATGTTTCTCAGGCAGTTTTCTTTTATTTTATCGTTTCTGTGCCAGGTGGCAATGAGTCTCTCAATTAACTGCTGCTTATTTGTGACAATTTCCTGGGCAACCCCCCTCTTCATAAGCTCCCATAGATTTTCGATCGGATTGAGGTCTGGGGAATTACCTGGCCACTTCAGTACTTTAATTTTCTTTTTTTCCAGGTACGATGTTACTCTTTTTGCCTTATGGCACGGTGCTGAATCGTGCATAAAGGTAAAATCCTTTGATTTGTGGCATGAGTTTTTTTTCCAGAACTTCAATATACTGATGTTGATTCATCATTCCATTTACAATGTACAGCCTCCCTGTGCCCTTACTGCTGATCACAGACCATACCATAATCTTGAGAGGATGCTTTTCTCGCTCCACTATGCAATCCTTATGATATTTTTCACCCACTCTCCTTCGGACGAAGGCCGACTTATCCATGAGTATCTCCACTGTAGGCTCATCGGAGAAACAAACCTGTGAATAAAAAAAAACTATAAGATATTTTTTTTAGGATAAAAACAGTGGTTATAGTGATTTAAACTTTAGTAGTGACGTAATTTACCTTATTCCAATCCTTAATTGTCCAATTTTTGTGTTCTTTGGCCCATTCCAGTCTCTTTTTCATCATTACGATGGTCAACTTTGGTTTTTTGGCAGGGCGACATGATTTGAAACCTTGCTCAGTAAGCCTTCTGCGGACTGTCATGTCAGGGACTGGCATACCAGTTTCACGAATAAGTCCCGTGAGGATTCTTCTTGGCTTCTTTCGATTGTTTACGAATATATCCCTCATTTTTCTTTCGTCTCTGGGTGTAGTGACACGCTTTCGACCACATTTTTGGGCACGCTGGTGAATCAGGGGTTTGTTGGTTTCAATTTTTTTCTTGATATTGCTCACTGTTTCTTGCGCTACTTGGCATTGTTGAGCTATCTGACGTTTGGAAAGCTTTGTATTCAATAAAAGTGTCTTTATTTCCACCATTTTAGATACAGGGACGTCTTTAGCCTTACCCATTATGATTTTCTTCTCAAAAATCGAAATGTTTTGCAAATGTCTTTAAAATTAAAACTGATATTCTTTTTTCACTCACAATCACCACTAATAAATTAATAAAACATACTACAAAGATTAAAACGATACTAATCTTTTAAAAACAATACAAAAACATACAAATTCAGTTGTAAACTCCCAGCGTAAATTCACCACAATGTGTATGTTGTCACGTAATTTGACACAAATGACAGTTCTAGAGCGGTAAACGTCAAAAAAGTAAGGTTATCAGTGACAAAATATATTGGCATACTTTAATCGTATATCAGCATATAATTTTATTATAAAATTTCTGAACAAATATGAAAAACTTAAATTTTTGTGACTGATCATAATAATTTGATCACCCACTGTATTTTTGCAAGAACATGTAGTCTTTGGTAACAAGACTCGCCGATGTTGGTTCGATTGTTACTGCCAATCCTTCATTATTCTCTGTCTCCATATCTACATTTTCGTCTTCATATTCATCAGTGTCGACTATTGCTGCTTGTTCCACTTTTCTTTGAGGTTTTTTTTTATACAGCACGTCTACTACAGACTAATGAAGTCCATGTGCATAGCACAGTTGTTGATATCAAGGCATGATCTTGCCAAATTTTACCAAAACGGATGCGTCGTTGGTTGTGATACCAATGGTGTCGGATTCAATCATTAAACCAATTTTAAATTTTAAAAATACTGTTATTAGAAGCACACGTGCGGTTCAAATCACCATTCCGATCCAAATCATATTAATGTTCCCTTTGAGACTTACGTTTAATCCCAAAAACGGACCTAAATATTTTAAAAATGATTCCCTTTTAATCACTTCAACGTATTATCAAAGGCTGAAATAAAGTTGGAAAGTAATTATTCACCGCTTCGCACATTTCGATATTTTCCACAATCCCATCCTCCTGCTTTGTCTCAGTTTCATTCAACAAATGAACAACAGAACGGCTTTATTTTATTTCGAGTCCGACACTTATTAGATTATGTAAACTTTGTAAAATATAAACTGAAAAACTGACAGAGAATAATGGGGTGTAGGTCTTCGGTTTAGCATCGTCGGAGAAAAATCTATCTGGCTGTGAAAGTGGTGGGAAAGACGGGTCACTGCAAAGATCCAGCATAGGGATTCGGATCAAAGGATCTTACGATTCAAGAACTCTTTCACACCGTAGTAATTTAGATATTTGATTATATTGTTATTGTAGTTTCGTGAGATTTGTCCCACATAAAAGAAGTGCCATGACGAAAAAGAAGAAGTATTTTTTAGAATATTGAAGATGCCATCTTTTTGTGAATAGGGTTGGATAGGTGCTGTTGTCAAAGTCATTTTTATAAATCGATGAAGGCATTTGGACAATCATGTGTCCATTCAAATTCAGTGTTGCTTTCGGTTAGTCGACAAAGAGGCTTAGTAACGCGGCCAAAATCTTTATTAATTTTTTTCTTAATATGAACATATTCAAAAGAACTTAATTCCCCTTTTATTTCATGATTTAGGCCAATTTCATGAAATCTTCTCTGGATCAGCTTTACTTTCCTGTACTGAAACAATATGTCCTAAATAGTATGCTTTTCGTTAAAATAGTGAATATTTTTTATAATTTAACTTTAAATTGGCATTTCTCAATCTGTCAAATAGCTTGCTTAAGTTTTTTAGACGTTCATCAAAGGTTTTGGACATAATCATTATATCATCAAGACGGTACTATTATAGACATGTTTTCCTGATAAATCCTTTTAAGACCATCTCCATTAGACTTCAAACGTAAGTAGCTGGAGCATTACAAAGACCAAATGGTACAACCTGGAACCTGTAGAGACAACGGCCAGTTAAAAAAGCTATTTTGTTTCAATTAATAAGATGTACTTCTACTTGCCAGTAGTTGCTATTTAAATGTAGGGTCGAAAACCATTTAGCACCTGATACAGTGTTTAGTATATCATCTATTTATGGCGCAAGAAATTACTGTCTTTCATCCTAATCAATGCCTTCTTCTAGCTAATAATCTCTTCATAACCTCAAAAATTATTCTTAATTCTTCTTTGTAATTAATAATCACATGTAACTGACTTAATAATCCTTGAATTCTTAAATTCTTCAAACTAATTCACTTAATAATTGACTGTAACTTCTTGTAACTTAACTCACTTCACGAATCAACTCTAACTTACTTCATAATCATCTGTAATTGACTTAATAATCTCCTGTAACTTAATGCCTTGAATTCTTCTAACGAACTCCTCCCTGCTCCAAATTACATGGTATTTATATCTTTTTTTTGGTTCCAGAATAATCTAGCAATAAATAAGGTTCGACTCGTTCTATTTTTTCTATCTGAACATTCTGGAATAAATGGAATGGTTTTTGTCTATGTAATGGACTATGCAAATAGTCCTATTGACGTTTCTAGAACTTTCTCTGGTCTACATGTACAATTTAACTGACATTTAGGCTCTTCAGATCAGAATTACACTATTATATGTAACTTAAACACTTATATTAAATATATTATTACTATTTTCAACCGTAATTATATTTTAAATTAACATTACAAATAAATAAACCCCTTTTGACTTTTCACTACAGTGTATATCTGGTTGCATATACATATGGCTGACTTATATATATATATATATATATATATATATATATTTATAATTATTAAAAAAAAAATCTTTTTAACATTTATTATATGCTAGATTCTTAAAAATACCCTCATATAATTATTTTTTAATAATATTATCTAGTATATAACTTATAAATTATGTCTTTAATTACTATTTAAATAAATTTATTAATTAACAGTGTACATCTGGTTGTATATACACATGGCTGACTTAAATATATTTCTATGCTAATTTATTGTATTTCTGTTCTCATTACAATATATATATATATATATATATATATATATATATATATATATATATATATATTTATATATATATACCAGGTATTTAGGCGGAACACGCCCTTCCGGTAGGGATCTGTGGAGGAGTATCACCGAGCCGCAAGCCCTTATCTTTTGCCGTACTGCTCCACCATAGGCCGATCAGACACCAGCATATTCTACTCTAAGCCGCAGATTCATTTAAAATTTTAAACTGCTGCGTTAGACTTTTTGTTTTCTGTACACCGAGCTGGGGATCGAACTCACATTACTTGCAGTGAAGCGAATGAGGAACCGGCCGCCCAGCCCGCTTGGCTATCTGACCGACTTATTTCTTAATTTTTTTATCCTAAATACAGCTGTAGAAATAAATAATGCTGTAATAAAATTTTGCTCCGTTAAAATTTTATTTTTTTCTATCTCTTTTATAATGTCACTCTGGATATAGCGTCATTTTTTTACTGGGCCCTTCATTGACACTGTAACCAAGTTCCACTGTAAACTAATACTTCCTGTAGATGTCTCGGATTCAAATATATCGTTGTTTTTATTAGTAAATTCATTAATTTTGTCTAATTCTGCAGTTGTTTAGTGATCAAGATTTTTGATCAGTTGTTTTAAAAGAATACAGCTTCAAGTTATGGTCAAGTTCAATGCTTTATAAATCACAGATTTTCAATAACATTAAATGCAACAATAAATGGAGATGAATCAGACATGTTTTGATTATGAAAAGAAAAATATGTATTCTTTTTGTATCGAGAACAAAGTCCTAGCACCGACTAATTACGTAGAAACAGGCTTTCAAAAGTAATTAAAAATATCTACGGTTTTTATTTTACCAGCAGTATACTATACTTAGAAGATACCTAAGATTTTAATCCTAAAATAACATGGATCCCAAAAACAAGCAGAATCCGTAATCGCCGTGACACGTCGAAAATATAATATTTTAAATCTAACACCTTTTGGTATTTCGATTTGTTTTAAATTTGTATTAGAAATAAGCCATTTTTGGGTATATTTTCACAACATATAAAAAACCGTCTAAAGCAATTCTGACTTCCGAATCAGTAAATTATTTTCAAAATCACTCTCAGATCCAATCCTCCCATCCCTACACTCCACCTATTATCCTTGGACGCTCAGTCGCTGAAAGCTTCATGTCATTTGTTTTCCATCCCGCTTTTTGCTGGTGAATATTTCCATTTTGGCTGCAAATAGTTCGAGAGATAGCGTTATTTTGGCATTCGATAGATGCTAACTGTGATGTATGTGCTGATAGATTAAATATTTTGGCGTGCATGACTTGTGGGAATGGTGAAATTCGTAAGCTATGAAGGGGCCAAAAGAGCTTCGCAAAATAAAAAACACTTAAAATCAAAAACTACTTCTCATGTCTTCATAATATGCTCATGTATTTTTATGAACATTGTAACATGCTTATACATTTTAAGTAAGCTAATAAATTTTCCGAGAAAACATTTTTATTGGGCATATGTTTTGTGTTGTGGACCTCAAGAAAGGAATGATCTGGGTTAGAGGTGGACGGATCGATCAGCATCAGACGGAAGTGACTAATCAACACTTAGTCACGAAACAGGTACGTCTTAGATCAATACTCCAAGAGTGGTTCGGAGCTACGACTAGATCAACACTATAGCAAAAGCAGTTGGCCTTTGGTCAACACCCAAAAGCCCGATATAATTAGAATGCGTACGTATGCAACGTTGGTGGGACGTTATTGATAACTAGCGATGCACATTGTTACAGGTTGTAACGATGTCATAGATGTGTGAACTTGTGAATAACCTTCGAGAATTTCGAATTTTTCGCGTAGGATTTGAGTGTCGCTCGCTAGCAATTTCGCGATCGTTGGTTTTCATTATATAAGCTACCGAGGCGACCTTTGACTATATTAGTATTGACGAATTATTTTGTAAGCGATATCAATGTGAATTGTAGGCGATAATTATTATTGTAATTAGAATTTGTGGTATTTGTAATTCAGTGAAGTTTTAGAATTTAAAGTAAGCTAAACTATGTTTGCTTCACTTATTTTGTGAACCCCCACTAAAATGTTACGTAGAGGGACCAAGATGTAGTGAATTCGAGATATGATTGCCACAATGGAACAAAGTCTAAGAGAAGAAAAGAAGAAAAGATAAACATTGCCAGAAAGAAAACGAAACTGAAGAGAGACGTCGTTAAAAAAAGGAGATATGATAAAAGAAGTTGAAAAGTAACAAGAGGACTGCAAATATGTCAAAAAAGAAACTGAAAGTTGATGGTAAACTAGAAGTGATTTATTCCAATGCCAACACAACAGTAATGGATGGGCAAATGAACAGAAAGCAACAGCTCCCATATTAGCACTTCAAGGTAAAGCTGTCGAAATTCAAATATTTGAAAGAAGTCTACAACTGAAAGTGCATATGTAAGGCTCCAGCAAATCTGTGGTAGAAAAGATGGTACGAATCGCTAGGCCCCAATCCTCGGAAGAGTTTCTGCATTAATTCACCATCCCATGCCTGTTGTAATGTTGCAGACATTACAGGAAGTTGCTAGGACGAGGACGCTACCAAATGTTGAAGGACGCCGTTGTTGCTACCTTGGAGTATAAAGTTGTAAAGAATGTGTCCCGCCATCAACGCAAAATCCGTCAAGTAAGAGGCCTTGCCGAAGTCGAAGAAGATTATCCAAATACGCTACCCCGGATGTTGCCACCCGGCGAAATATCTTGGCCCAATGGATGATTCTTTTAGAAACATAAACGTTAAGGGTTGCCACAGTGTTACAATTGTGGATTGGTACGTCACGTTCAACGTAGTTGCAGACAACGTACCTGTGCTAGAATTTTAGAAGAGATTAATATTTCTAACATATATTACAAATTCTCCTC
The DNA here is from genome assembly GCA_918026665.1 of Diabrotica balteata. Lineage (NCBI taxonomy): Eukaryota > Metazoa > Arthropoda > Insecta > Coleoptera > Chrysomelidae > Diabrotica > Diabrotica balteata. The sequence continues at coordinate 21,255,306 of OU898277.1, forward strand.
CAGATTCCCAGGTGAACTATGCATAAGTAAAGCTGAAAATGTAGCTATACATGAGGCAGTCCTAGGAGCTACCAAGAAAGATTTAAAGATAGCAATAATCTATTCTAATTCACTTACTGCCATTAAAAAAATCAAAACATGTAACCTCTCAGCTAGAGTACCCAGTAACAGAAAAGTTTATCATTGGTAAACCAAAATGGCTACAAAATAATCCTACCATAGATTCCGGGTGAAGCAGACATTTTAGGTAACACAAAACCTGACACTACAGCAAAAATTGGAAGATGCATTTAGACCACCAGGATGCTTAGGCAGCTATTAAAGAAGCATAATAAAGGACTTTAAAAACAAGTGGAGCACACCTATGGGAAATAACAATTACCAATACAAACAAGTCCAAAACATTTATCCTGGTACATAGATATCTCGTACAAAAATAGAAGACCTACGACCACAATCATCAGAATGCGTACTGGTCATTGCCTAACAAAGCAATACCTAGGTATATAAATTAAAAATAAAAGAAAATCCATATTGTAAATGTGGACTGAAAGAGGATCTAAATCACATATTTTTTGAATGTCATATTAAGGTCATCCTTAACAATGATCTTTATACTTAATTCTTCTTAATGAAGTCCAAAGCACCTCTGTCTATACATACAGTACTTCCAACCATCCGAAGAGACATTAAGCAGGTCATAAAATTTCTCTCGATGAACAAAATTAATATGTAAAATGTTACCAACTATAGGAAACTAAAACGTATTCGTTTTTATTTATCTTTTCTGTAGCTTGTACAAAGCTCTTGCTTAAACCATTTAACAAATCTACCTAGTTCAGTAGCAATTAACAATTCATAACCACATAATCATAATATAAGCACAACATAACCTTTATTTCCTAAATTCATCCCAATACTCCACTGTGGAGTCTTCACGTATTCACAACCATTATAACCTTTCGCATTAAGAGTCAAATGATATAAAGTCAAAACCTAGATCTAACTTTAAAATGAAACTTATTGTAGGGAAATACAGCGACTTTGATATGGCTTAGAGCCAAACCACATTAAGCTACACCCAAACCGAGCTGATGAATCGCAAAGCAACAACCCAAGAGAAGAGCTAAAAAACAGATGTTTCTGTATATAAACTAGTCGACTCTTTTGAATAGACATGAGGCCTAGCCGTTAATGCAAGCGATCAATAACATGAATGTAAGTACATTACACTAGTTCTGAAGTTGGTGGCAGACGTATAAACAGCTTGCAGGAACAATGGTCACTCGAGAACACAGTTTTCGTCTCTGCCGAGTTAGACTCGCACACATTCACACTATAAAACTCTCACACACACAACACTCACACTGACATGACAATGAAAGGGGTCCTCTTTCTGCTATCGAAGTAACCTCGCCGCTGAGGTCCCCGGCCGACAACTGAACCTTGTGCCCGTCATCTGAAGACCTCTAAGAGATTGATGTAACCAAAGTAACATCGAAATTGTAGCAACCATCGCTGTCATGCTATCACAAACACACTCACACCGGGCTACCTGTGTGCAAACCGCCTCTCGGTTTGCACAACGAGCTAACGAGGCCTGGTTGTTAACGCAAACATCCAATAACAGCATTTTAGTGCAATACACTAGTTCTGAAGTTGGATGTAGACGTAAAAACGGCTTGCACGAACAATAGCAGCTACAGACTCGGTCTCTGTCATATCTAGCTCAAAACACAAACACTACACTCTAGAAAGTACATCACATCCAGATAAGCCTTCCACCTTTTATTCAACTGGCGACTCCATCTCAACAGCCTCCAAGAGGCTCAACTACACATGCCACTATCACAGTGTATTTTTCGGTGCTGTTCTGCTTTACCATAACAACATCCAAAGCTACACTGAAGATAACCGCAAGATCTTAAACGGGAACACACGTGTTCATCATATCGAAATAAAGACTCCTTACCAATCCCTCTAAATGAACATTGTAGTAGTAGTTGAATAGACAGTAGTTAGACAAATGTTTTTGAAAGTAATACTCATATTATTGTCGCTGGTAAATATTAGTGTATTTATAATTATTAATGAGATCTTTGTTATTTAGTGAGTTTATTTTATAGTTAAGTAAATTAAATAAAACAGTTAAACTACATACTTTACTTAATTCTTGAAATCACGGAAAAACGTAACAATATAATATATTTGTAAACAATTATTGGGTGAATAAATACTCGTTTCAATGGTCTATAATTGAAACCTTGTTAGTAAATGAGTATTTGTTTATGTTGTTGGTATTACCAATTTCCAGTACAATCAAGTTCTTATTTTATAATTTAGTAAATAAAAATTTGTTTGAATATTCTGGTTTTAAAAGTCGAGTTCTTTCTGGTTCCGGTATTAAAAATTTCTATCGGTAAAATCTGGTTTTAATTTTATTATTTGATAAATATTAATACCTGACTCTATTACAGGCGTTTGTTTATATTTTAAACTGGATCTGGTTCTTATTTTATCATTTGGTAAACAATAATGTGTCTAAATATTCTAGTTTTTAATAGTCGAGATATTTCTGTTTCTGGTATTAAACATTTTTAATACCTGTAACTCCGCCTTCAGTAAGTACTGGGTGAATTGAGTAGCTCAGTAAATGCCGATGCCGGTCCCAAGCCCGGATAAAGGAGGAGGGTTGAGGCGATGGGCTAGCAACTCGTCCCTTGTCAAAAGAAATTAATGCTAAAAATTTCGACCAAAAGCCTCGGAATACAAAGGATGGATCAACACAAAGACAACTAATGCAACGAAAAAGGAAAATGATATTGGCTACATGGAATGTACAAGGACTGAGAACCAAACAAGCAGAAGTATTCAAAGAATTAGCGGAAAGAAAAATAGATATATGTGTTCTCACAGAAACCAAGAAAAAGGGAAAAGGAAATGAAGAGATAGGAGAATATATACATATCTACAGCGGAGTGAGTAAAGATAACAGAGCTAAGAGGGGAGTCTCTATTGCCATTCGAAAAAATCTTAAAAACAACATTAAATCGTGGACTGAAGTAAATGAACAACTACTAATACTGGAAATGAAAAAGAATGGGCACAATATCGTAATTGTCGGAGTATATGCCCCAAACGAAGATGCAAATCCAGAAAGTAAAGACGATTTCTACGACAATATGAATGAAATACTCTCTGAAGTTAAAGAAAACTGTGAAATCTTTATACTAGGAGATTTAAACGGCAGAGTAGGGACAGAAGAAAATAGCAGAGTCGTAGGAAGATATGGAGAACAAATAACCAATGACAACGGAATGCGTCTTAGAGATTTTTGTGAAATAATGTCTCTCAAAATTATGAATGGATTTTTTCAACATAGAGACATCCACAAATTTACATGGATACAACCTACTAGGAATCTGCGCTCGATAATCGACTTTGTAATCCAACGTCAAACTTCCCAGCTGAAAACAACTGACGTAAGGGTATACCGTGGATCAGAATGTGGATCCGACCATCATTTACTTATGGCCAATGTGATAGTTAACTATCGCAAAAACAATAACACTCAGGTACAGAATATAGAAAAGGGACAAAAAGTAACATCTCCTAAATATAACCTAGAAAGCTTAAAAGAAGATTCAACAAAATTTCTTTACAAATTACGACTGGCCACAAAATTACAAAATGTGGATCGAGAAAATATAACAGCGGAAGAATTATACCAACAACTTAAAAAGTACATTCATGAGGCTGCAATTGAAGCTTTGGGGTATAAAGACAAACATGCAACAAAAAATCAAGAATGGTGGTCGGAGAATATGCAAACGTTAGTAAACAAGAAGAAAACTGCTTATCAGAAATGGATGTCAACGAGAAAGGAGGAAGATCACAAGGTATATACGAAATTAAATCGAGATGTAAAAAGAGAAGTAGTGAAAAGTAAAAATGAGATGTGGGATCGGAGATGTGCAGAGGTGGATAGGTATATGGGTGGAACAAGAGTTGGGCAAGCGTGGAAGGTGATAAAGTCTCTCCGGAGGGAAGGAAAGGAAAAATCTAACTTAAAATTAATAGATCTGAAACAGTGGAAACAGCATTATGAGGTCTTATTGACAGAGGATAGACGTAAATTCCAAGATATCGAAATGGAAGAAATATCTGAACATACACAAATAATTGAGATAACAACCGGAGAGTTAAGCGATGCCCTCAAAAGATCGAAAAAACGGTAAAGCAGCAGGACCTGGAGACATCCCAATTGAGTTGGTAAAGTATGGACCAAAAATATTACACGAGATGATGGTTAAACTATTTAATAAATGCTTAAAAGGACAAAATATCCCTGATGATTGGAATGTTGGATACATCAGCTCAATATACAAAAAAGGGGATAAACGCAATTGCTCTAATTATAGAGGAATAACTGTTACTAGCTCAGTTGGGAGGTTGTACGGTCGAATAATAAAAAAACGAATTGAATCAGAATATGAAGACATAGAGGAACAAAATGGATTTCGGGCAGGAAGATCGTGCATTGATAATATATTCGTTCTGCAGCAGGTAATCGAAAAACGGAAGGCAAGGAATCTATCTACCCACCTATTGTTTGTAGATTTAGAGAAGGCATATGATACGGTACCTTTGAAAAAGCTGTTTTATACATTGACGAAAGTAGGTCTCAGTAGAGAGTATGTGGATGCTATCGCAAATATATACAAAAATGCGAGAAGTGTCGTTAAAGAAGGAAACTTTATATCTGAATCATTTCCAATAACCAAGGGGCTTAAACAAGGATGTTGTCTGTCTCCGACCCTGTTTAAAATATATATTCAATCATCGCTAGAGCAGTGGAGAAAACAAGTATCCGGAATGGGAATAGACATAGGCGGTGGTGAATGTCTAACAGCTTTATTTTTCGCAGATGATCAGGTAGTCGTAGCGAATGACGAGGAAGACATGGACTACATGTTTAGAAAACTAAAGAAAGAATATGAAAAATGGGGCCTCAATATGAATATGGCAAAGACAGAGTATCTTAAAATAGGAGATGGTGAAGAAGATCCAGAGTTAGAAATTAGAAACACAAAAACATGCAATGAATATAAATATCTCGGATCTATAATATCTAAAGAAGGCACTACCAAAAGAGACATCGAAAACAGAACACAGCAGGGAAAAAAAGTGGTAAATATTCTAAACTCTCTACTTTGGTCTAAATATATTAGACAAGAAACGAAATTGACAATCTATCGAACCTTGGTAGAGCCTATTATGACTTATGGGGCAGAGGTTTGGCAGATAACGCAGAAGGATAGAAAAAGAATAGAAGTAGTAGAAATGGATTTTCTAAGGAGAGCGTGTGGTATATCCAAAAAAGATCACATCAGGAATGAAGATATTAGAAGGAGGACAAATACTGTATATTCCAGTGTAGATAGAATTGAAACGAGGCAACTAGTGTGGTATGGTCACGTGAAACGAATGAATGAAGATAGATGGCCAAAGAAAGCTTTAAATTACATACCACAACAAAGAAGAAGAAGGGGAAGGCCTTCAGTTGCCTGGGAAGATAATGTACGGCACATAATGAGAGATAGAGCCATCAGAGAAGACGAATGGATGGACAGAAAACGATGGCGGTCGAAATGCGAGAAACGGCAGAGGCTGTAGGAACCTCGCTTATATATATATATATATATATATATATATATATATATGTATTACAGGTGTTTGTTTATGTTTAAACTGGATCTGGTTGTTATTTTATCATTTGTTAAATAATAATGTGTCTAAACATTCTAGTTATTAACCCTTAGCTGACGTCGTGGAGTCCCTCGGACTCCGCAGTCCAAACAACGCTTAATATTTTCCCCACTATTGATCCAAACGAGTGGTGTCGTACAGTACCTTTAGATAGTGGGGAGATCTCCGTTATGCTTATGCGAAATCGTGATCAGTTGCGTAGAACTTATCGAATAGAACACATTAGAGTCTGAGGGACTCTACGACATTGTTTGTGATAGTTTTTAGTTCAATGGCGGTTTCTAAAAGTAAAAAAAGTGTGCATCCAGACGATGCTAATTTTGAAGAAATTGTTGGGCGATGGCACGAAGAGTCCGATAGTGATTTTTCCGACCAAGATGGTGACGACACGCCAAACAGTAAACACGAAGAACCAATTTTAAGTGACCATAGTTCTGAGAGCGAATGTTATGCTAGCGATACCAACGATGGACAGTCGGACGAAAGTCAGGAGTCTGATGAATATTCAATGAATGAAGTGGATCTAAACAGAGGATACTTTTATGAAAAAAATAGGTACAAATGGGCATCAGTTGAACCTGCTCGCAATGTTTGAAGACCTGTTTCTAATTTATTGAGATTGCCTACTATCAAAGGATCTTTGACACAGATGGAACCAGTGGTAGCGTGGCTTAAAATTTTTTCTAGAGATGTTGTTGACATTGGTGTATATTAGACAAATGTCAAACTGAGGGAATATCGCGACAAGGACGGAAATCACAACCGCACAGAATTTAGAGACACCAATAATACAATTACTATTTAAATGGGAATAAGCCACAATTAAAGGTTAAAGTACGTTTATTGACGTTTCAATTTCCACTTCGGAAATCGTTCTTTTCGATTTTTTATATGAATATGAATCGCACCATTTTTTTGAATAACTTTTTATATGAAAAATATTATTTTAGTCTTCAATATAGTTTTAAAAACTTCAATATGTTTTTAAAAAAAAAATTTTTATATAAAATAATTAGTTTTTTATCGGCGCAAACGCTGATAGCAGATTTTTCGGTTCATTCAATTTTTATTTTCCTATAAGTTTGTATTATTTTGTATTGTTCAACTTTTTATAATAAATATGCTGTCTCTAAATGTCTTTTTAACTTTCAATAACTCTAACCTAACATTCAGAACACAAATTGTCAGTATCATAACATGGAGTCCCAGGGACTCTACCACGTCGTTTGTGTAAAATTAATTCACCACGTTGGTTGTTAATAGTCGAGTTATTTTTGGTTCCGGTATTAAAAATTTCTATTAGTTAAATCAGATTTTCATGTCGTTATTTGGTAAAACCAGCAATATTTTCAGTAGGAGCTCCTATTGATGACACTATAGGTCTAACAGTTAATGTTGGTTTGTCTATTTTAGGTAATAAGTAATACTTTGGTGAAATACTATTATATGAATTGTTTTTTCTTAGTAGTGTCATCAATCTGTATATTATCAAACAATATCTTTACCAACGTAATACTTTGTCTTTTTGTACATTGAGTTGGATCTGGCATTAATGTTAGATAAAAATTGTCGATAATGTTGAATAGAAAAAATGTTAGATAAAACCGAAAACTGTTATTGTTCTCTAACAGAGACTTCCAGATCTGACAACGAACAGGCTTCCACCATCTTGAGGTATTTGGTATTTAATTTATTGAACATGTGGCTTTAATTTTGGTAACATTATATGTGTATAAATACTTAATTTTTTAAAAGCTCACATCCACCTTGCGAAGAGTAGATAAGAGTACACTTTGGGTTTTAGTATCTAGCTGCTAACCCAATGAATATATATATATATATATATATATATATATATATATATATATATATATATATTGTGTTATGATATGTAAAATCAAGAAAAATATTGGTTTGCTTAAAATATTTCAGAGTTCCAAAAAATTAAAATAATTCAGATAAGTAGGATAATGAACAACAAACATTTCGAAGAATGAAAGTCTTTTAATTTTGGATTACCTGTATTTAACAAAACGTAAGATATGCATAAATTATTTTCTTTGTTAAAATATATTTGAGTGACCTGCATAAGCTTAAGTGAAACGCTAGACAATGGAAGTGGTTTTTCCAAATAAATGTGCAGTAATTAGGACAATAGAATAGAATGTAGAAAGATATGTTTTTGTTAGTTCTTAAGAATTGGTAGAAAAATATTATTTGTAAATAAGTTTTAGGAAATTTTATAATTGTAGGTAAAAATAAAAATGTGTGTTATCGAAATGAAGAAATGGGAGATGTATGACGCGTTTTGATTGGATGAAATTGAAAAAGGTGGGATGATCGGTTTGAGAATGAGACTTTAGTTAGTTTTTGAAACAAAAAAAAAAGTCAGTTGGTTTCCAAGGGTGCAAGGCGAACGGCCGTTGTTCTCGGGTAGTTTCCCAGAAGTAGGAAGCAGTAGCAGCGAAATTTTGTGAGTTTTCGTGTAGTTAGTGTATCTGACAGAAGCTGATCCAGTAAAAGATTGTAAGTTATATTTTCTACTTATATTCCAAGAGTCACTGTTCAGGCCAACGAGAGATTCAGTTTATCGTAAAGAGAAGATATTCCAAGAGTCATTTTTCACTCAGGCCAACGAGAGATTCAGTTTATTGAGAGAAGAAGAAGCTAGCATAATTTGAACGATTCGTGCATTTGAAGGAGATCATTAAGGACGATAAACTTGCAATAATTTGTTGTAAGATTGCTGATTACCTAGGGAGCTGCTAAGAATAGGTAGTGTAGGCTACAAGGAACAAGGATTTGGACCAGTCATCATCATAGAGAGATAGTTTTGTTTTTTCTGCAGTTTTCCTTTCATTCATAACACAATTTTTACAATTACTTTGGAAAAGATATAAATATTTTGATTAGGACATTTAGAATAATAATTGGGATTTTGATAGTTTAACTAATATTGTTTGTGCCATTAATTTTGAAGGTTCACGTACGTAGAACAAAACTTTTGAGAATCATTATATGAGATATTGTTTATTGAAAACATTTGAGTGTGAATTTTTATTTCATTATTTTTATTTCAATATATAATGTTAGATCCCATATGTTTTTTATTATTCCGGTATTCTTTGGACCTTACCTTTCACATGTAATAACATAGATATTGAAGCACGAATATAACCCTGAGATAAAAAAATTAAAAAGTATGATAGAATCATAGTCATATCATTTAAATAATTTTAATTAATTAATTAATTAATTAGCTAATTAATTACTTGGCGCACTAAGACTTTGAATATATATATATATATATATATATATATATATATATATATATATATATATATATATATATATAGTTGTGTGAGAAGCTTTGAGTTAATTCTTTCAATTTTTATTCAAATTTTTGGAGATTATAATAATTTATCTTGAGCTTTATCGGATAAAATCGAAATAGCCATTTTATTTTAAACTGATTTGCCATAAAAATCTCCCAAAATATCGCTTTTTTCGAGTCTATCCAATATGTTAAACGATTCATCATCCTCCCGTATACGTTCCGACACATTTCAAGTGATACGAAAAAAAAAATGAGTATCATTTCCTTTTTTCATTAACAAAGTGTTGTGTTATCATACACATGTTGGTCTTCAATCATTTTTCGTCATATCCCTAACCTTAGTGGACGTCCATTTTGTGACAAATGAAGGACCTGAAATTTTCCAAGGAGCGCTCTCGGTTGGAGTGCATTTATCGTAACGGCTAAAACGACGAAACCCTCGTCCCCAAGTGTGTCTGTGATTAATTTATTTTTTATAATATTGCTACATATTTCAGATTATAAGATTATTTAACACGTTCTTTTTGGCATACGCATTTGCCATTCATCCTCGTTGAAGTCCTAGGTTGGTATATCGAGGACCTATAAGTTTATTCTTATTTGATCTCAAATAAATTTTTCTGCAAGTGTAAAAGTTGAGAATGGTTTTCACTAATGCATGGTGCAATGGTTTTCACTAATGCAATCACATCAGCAATGGCAGACAAATTGACTTCTTTGCATTACTCACTGAGATGGCCACTATTGCACTACTTAGTGAATTCAGTGTTGATAATTGTACTAGTTAGATACGTGCCTTTTTTAAACAGCATTTAAACCAGGGAAAACTATTATATCTCTTTAATTTGCCAAATATTTCTTGTTGAGAAAATAAAAAATAATTCTAATACAAAAAGAGGTTAATCTTTGTAAATGGGTATATTTATTTTACAAAGATTAACCTCTTTTTGTTATACGTGGTATACAGCCAGCTACAGGAATTTTTCCTTGTGGATTTAATTCTAATACGTTGGTATTGTCGATCTCAAAAATTTAGTAATTTTTAATCAGAGTTCTTTAAATGTTCTTGTCATCTAAGGTCTATGCCGAAAGTTTTTTACCTTGCCCTCCTTCAGGATTCTGCGTGTTATTCTGAATGACAAGAATTAAACGAAAGATGAAATTCTTTGAAAACGATGCCTTATCTCCTACGTTCTCGGTTTCTTTCAGACATTGATATTTAATAAATATAATCGATTTTGACACAGAACTGGTGACGTTGCAATTTTCCAAGCTACTGGCGTTTAATCTCATTTTTACCTACCAATTCTATAACGACTAACTTTTAACTTTTTTATTGGAAAGGGTTTTTCGCGTTTTTATAGGTATTATTTAGATTTTTACGACGGTAATTCCATTGTGAGTGAAATCCGAAATCTGGAATTCTTTAAACGTGATCGAAATTTTCTATTTATATTTCATTATATTTCAATGTAATATGTTCATGTTCACTTTACATTTTATGCTACAGGGTTCGCTTTAAGAGAAGCTTCCAAAAATATGGATGATCGGTTATTGATCCTGTTGATCGGTTAATAATCCTGAAATATGTAACGATAAAACTTCCAAAGAGAATTAAAGTACTATTATAAAATAATACCTCATTTAAATATGTGAGCTTATCGTCTATGCTATATCGGGCTCAGTCTCTTAAGTGTGATCCGTCTTGTTTTAAATTATGAATTTAACAATTAAAATTTAATATAAGGTTGAATGTTCGAATAATTAAACTTTGATAGTATACAAGGCAACTATCGAACACAGTGATTAATTAAATCTTGCCCAAGTACTTTCGATCAATAGATCATCTTCAGGGGCATTTCTTCAGTTGTGGCCTATCCGACATGAGTAGAATGTCATACATGTAAATTTGGACATAACAATACAATACACAAAGACAAACAAACACTTTAAAATTTTTAAAACGGAGAAGCTACATATTATATGGAAGCCGGAGACAGAATGGGCTCCCGGTCTGGCGGAAATATGACATGTAGACATGTCATCTCAATGATTACAAAACTGTTATTGCAAGTCGTTAGAAAACAACTTATCTCATTCCTGATTGTATAATAAGAGGTTTCCATATTTTTCCAAATTTCCAAATAAAAAACATTACAGGATATGAGGTGCTACAAAGAATAAAATATGTTTATCCAATATGTCCATATGTATGGAATAAATTCATTTTTAGCGTTATTATGTACTATGTGAAACAGGTTGATTTTTATTCTTAAATTGACAATTTACAGTATGAAAATAATATCCCCCTCCAGCACCCCCTTTAAATTATAAGCACCGCCTCGAAATTTTTAAATAGCAAAGGGGGTTGTGTAGCACCTTGTTAGAAAGGGATTTTAGTCCTCTGTTCAGCAATGTAAAGTTTTTTGGGTTTGTGCATTCATAACTGAAAAAATTGATTTTTACAATATTAAATTAAATGTTCAACTTGACCACTATTATTCAATTCTTGATAATAACCGAGGCGTTTTTGGAATTCTCATACAACATTTTGTATGACCTCGGGGGTTATTTTGTTAATTTCTTCCATCAGCAATATTGCCTGGTCTATTAAAATATAGTTTAGAAATAATCAGGTATTTTCGTATCTGTTCTGCTAAACATTAAGAAAAAAGCTTTGAATATAATAAAATATTAGTCAAAAAGCCAAATAAACAATTGATATGAATCTAGTAGGCTGCTGTCTACAAGAGCTCAAAAGGAGGTTTGTGAAATGTTAATAATGAATACCCTGGTCAATAAGTTTCGCAGTCTACAGTTAGCACAATTGCAAAGAACTTTCGTTTTACTAGACATGTAAAAAATATTGAAAAAACCAGGTAGAAATATTAAATTTATTGGGGAAAAAAAAATTAGATGTACTTCTAGAGATTAAGGAAAATCCGCATAAGACAACTAGAGAACTTGCCGCCGTCAATGATGTAAGTAAATCATGTATTTTGAGAGTTTTACCTACATAAAGAAAAATACCACCCTTACAGAGTTCAGTTGGTTCAGGAGTTACATGAAGATGATCCTGATAGAAGGCAAGAATTCTGTGAAATGATGATGAACAGAATGAACGCAGATTTGCAGTTCATAAACAAAATAGTTTTTTTTTATTAAGTGACGTTTCATTTAAACGGAACTGTTTAACATAACTGTAGAACATAACTGTAGATAATGGAGCATAGAAAATCCTCACTGGGTATGTGAGACTCGCACGCAATATTCTAAAAAAATTAACTATTGGGCTGGTATCATTAACAATAAAATTATTGGTCCTTATTTTTTTGAGGGCACAGTTGATGATGAGGTTTATCTAGATTTTTTCATTAACTTTTAAGTGCCTATATTACGCAGATTTTTTTCTAATGTTGTTCATCCAAATTAGATAGGAGTTTTTTACTACCAACAAGATGGAACTCCATCGCATTTTGCACTGATAATTAAAAATTATTTAAACGTGGTTTTTCCCAATAGGTGGATTGGAAGACGTGGAACGATTGAATGGCCGGCTAGGTCCCACGATTTGACTCCTCTCGATTACTTCTTATGCGGTTATTTAAAATCTAAAGTATAATTTAATAGACCAAACAGTATTGCTGATTGAAAAGTTAGGATAACGGATAACGGAAGAAATTAACAAAATAAGTATTTTCACGAAATGAATAGTGGTCATTTTGAACATTTAATTTAATTGTAAAGTACATTGAAAAATACACTCTAAATATTATGTGACTTTATTATCTTCATTCAACCTTAAGTTTTGTGATAAAGACATTATCAAAGTTTTACATTTTAAAAATCAATTTCCTCAGTTATAATTGCACAAACTTAAAAAACTTTATATTCCTGGACAGAGGACTAAAATCCCTTTCTAACAAGGTGCTACACGACCCCCTTTGCAATTTAAAATTTTCGAGAGGGTGCTTATAATTCAAAGGGGGTGCTGAAGGGGGATATTATTTCCATACTGTAAATTGACAATTTAAGAATAAAAATCGACCTGTTTTAGGTTTTTTTACATAGTACTTAATAATGCTAAAAATGAATTTATTCCATACACATGGAGGGCATGTATAATTGAACGTGCAGTGAATAAAATACCTGACACTGGCAGTAGTTGAAGTCTTTATGAAAATTTAAAACTAAATTGTAAAAACAAAAAATTTTTACGACGTAAAACAGATGTTTGAATTTATAAACGTATTGGATATAAGCTCTGAGCTAAAAACTTTTTCAGTTCATCGATTGCATTCAATACACTCAAAGAGGATTCAATTGTAAAGTACATCGAGATAGGACTGACAGTGAATAATTACTTTTTATGCTTTATTCGGCGATAATACTTTATTTCACGTGGAGCATGAATAGAGGCGTTTACGTGACAAATGAACTACCAGTTTTTTTAATTAATCAGTTTGATCCGAGTTACAACTTTATTATTATATGTGTGAGTGTCAAGGTGTATATGTATGAAAATGTAATTATACAGAGTCAAGTTCATTTGTCACAGAAAGTTCTGTACAGAACCTTATTTATTATAATAAACAAAGGATGTGAAGGTTTACTTACTTCTCTAATGAAATTTATCAACAGTTCCAGACTGTTTATACTGACGGTTAACAAAATATTAGCAAACGCTTTATCGCAGATATAAATTATATTAAGAAAAGCAAACAAACTAAACAAAAAAATAAAGCAGAATACATTGGTAACAGCAACATCAAAACACAGAAGTGACAAGAAATAGACAATTCAGTGGACAAAATGATTTATCAATTCTCTTTCTTCTTCTTCTTCTTAGCCTTCTATCGTCAATGTTTGGACATATGCCTCTCCGAACTCCTTCCATCGGTCTCTATCCTGAGTAACATATTTCCAATTTGTTCCGTCTATTCTTTTAATGTCATCAATCTATCCCACCTGTGGTCTTCCTCTTGGTCGTTTACGTTCGTAAGGTCTCCAATGTTGTATTGTAGTATTCCAACGTTGGTCTTTTTGTCTAGCAGTATGGCCCGCGAAGCTTCATTACAATTTGCCAATTTTTGTTATGTCCTCGACTTTTGTTTTTGATCTTATCCAGTCCTCTTTTTATCTGACAGTCGTATACCTAACATTGCTCATTTCATTTTTTTTTTCTGTTGTGGCTACTTTATTCATGTATGCCTTGGTTAGGGTCCAGGTTTGACATCCATATGTCATGATAGGAAGGATGCATTGGTTAAACACTTTGCTCCTCTAGTATTGGGGTATTTTGCGGTTCTTAAGTATCCAACTAAGTTTTCCAAATCCTACCTACGCTAGTCTTGCTCTTCTAGTAATTTCCGAACTTTGATTTATAACAAAATACCTATATGCTGTTGCACGCCAATGTAACAAAACGTGTAGAAATGAAACACAAAATGTGTGGGATGATGGAAAAGATAACATATAATTTAAAGCCAATGTAACAAAAAAGATTTATGCTGTTGGACGCCAATGTAATAAAAATATGCTTATTAGCGAATAAAAATATGCTTAAAAATATGCTTAATAAAAACGGGTAGGATAATGGCAAGGATAACGTATAATTTTAGCTGGTTAGTAGAAGGTGCCGGAGAGTGACTACTTGTTACTCAAAGGAGAATTCGGCCAATTTGCATGCCCTACAGAGACCGTAGAATTAGAAAATGAATGACAAGGTAATAAAAAACTATAGGTATATAACTAAGATAAATAAAAATGGTTATATAAAATGCTCCAAAATGTGAGTAGGCGCCAGGAAAGTATTTACATAAACTTTCCAAGGTATCTTGTAAAGCTAGTTGCTGAAATAAAAAAAAGATCTAGGTATGAATTGAAATATTTAGTTTTCATCAAAACTTTAATCCCTAGCCAAATATGTACAATCTAAATATATTTTAATATACCCACCACCAATTATGTACAGCTAATCTAGTTATATACAAAAAAAAACACTGGTTATACAACTGATCCTGGATGATCTAAATTTACAAATAACAAAATATGGAAACAAAAATGGTAATAATTGACCTAAAAAGGTAATTTATTTGCCTCAGAGATGCAAAACTGTATTCCGGCTTTATTGAATATAATAATAACAAATAATAAGGACACTATCTTGACGAGATAAGTGTCCAAACGTTTAAATATATAATGATAATATAAAATCTAAAAAAAATAACTCTCTGATTAAATGTGTACACAAAAAATCGTACAACCGAATTACAAGGGAGAATTTAAAACCTCAACCTGAACGTAAAAAAAATTAATACTTATGTGGTTTATAATTATTTAGAAAAAAATGACAAGTCTTTATTATTAAGTGAAATATTAATGTTTAGGATTGAAAGAAAAATATGACCAAAATTATTAAATTAATAAAAAAACAATATAGAAATTAAGAAGGTTCCACCCTCTAAATATGGGAGGTCTTTCGGCTGGTATCCGGAATTGGTCCAAGAGTAGTCGGGAGAGCTCTGGACCACTGATGGATCAGTCGGCAAATGGCAAATTCTAACGTAATATCTTTTCTGAGTGTAATTTAATTCCCCAACAAAATTAAATAAAATGAAATACTTGATTCAGGATTTAACTTCTTGGGGGTAGGCTAAAAAGAACACTTGTGTTACAATTCCTTCTTACACTTATTAAAAAGATGGGAAAAAATATGACAAAAAGTTTAGCAAATAAGTCTAACACTATTTAATGTAAAATAAATTGATGAAATCGATAATTTTAAGAAAATATTTTTGATACACGGATATACTTTTAAATATAAAAGGACGGTATAAGGCGGAATATTTTTACAGATAGTCTTAATAGATAGTTGATAATTTAACGATGGATAATCATATGTTTTTAAAGCTGGGAAATAAAATAGAAAATTGGTATGATTTTATAACAGTATTATATATAAATCCAGAATGGTTCTTAAGGAAATAATGTGAGAAATGATAGATAGATATTACACTATCGAAGAAAAAGTGACGATATTATAGAAGATAAAATGGCTGATAGTTTTTACACTTTTTATTTATAATCTAATTTATAGTTATCAACTCACCGATTAGTAGCGGCTTCTAAATTAACGATTAAACACTATCAAACAACTAAAAAAACTGTATTCTTCCTTCCCTAACAAAATTATTATTCTTAAAATATACTTAGCCGGCTGCTGTCGCCTACCTACCTACCTACTGTTACACGATGTTCTTTCTCAAAAAGTCAAAACCCGAATGATCGCTAATTATTAGACCGATGGTCCTGGCCCTTACAGCGTCGTAGATGGCGTTGCTTATTACCAACTTAAATTTTAAAATTCAGAAGGTCATTACGAGGATAGGGATTATAAAATTTATTTAAAAATGTTTAAATGTTTAAAGTAACGTTCTCATTACAGGTTCTCTTTGTCAAGTTATAGAAGAATCTCTTTTATCGATTATGGAACACCGTTTAACATCAGCGGAAGACTTTGTCTTTAATCAGGACGGCACAGGTTGTCATACCTGAAAAAGAGTTTAAAATAGATTGAAGACCATGGCATACCACTTGTGGAATGGGTTTCTAACAGACTTGTCCCCGATAGAGACATATCGAAATATGAGATTCGTTTACATTAGAATTTTGCCAGAACATGGTAAAAACTATAGAGATGTCATTAACAATAAGGGGGATGTAACTCAGTGGTCAACTTTCACATTTTTTTTGTTAATAGTACATATTCTATGCGTTTTTTTTTTTAGTTTATTATTATTCTGTTTAATTCATAGTTTTCGTTACGTTATAAAATATTTTCTATAATTAGAAAATTCAAAAATGAAATTGAATTTTGAAATAAAAAAATTGAATTTTCTTATCAATATAACGTTGGGCCAACTGATATGGGAAGGGACTCATAAGCACACAGCGGTCTAGAAATCAGTTCTCCTCGAATATCAGCAAAAAGAAGAATTAGTCTAACTTGACAATGCTAAAAATGACCTTGCCGAAAATTACTATAATACGCCTTCTTCTCCAAATTGTAGTAGGACCTCTTTCATGATCCAGCTTTTTTTTTTCATTAATTTTGCTCTGAATCTTCTCTCTGATTTTTTAATATCCAATATTTGATGTTCGTATTGCTTCTGACTTTAATGTCCAGCAGAAGCATCTTATTTTGAAGTAAGAATCCAAACGAAACCAAACTAATCACAAAAAATCAAGTGGGAAAGAAAGTTTATTTAAGACAAAAATAGTAGAAAAATAGAAAAATCGCATTATAAATTTCCACATTCCAGGAGACCATTTAAGTGCTCTTCGGTGCATCTGATTCTCTCGATCTGCTTGGTTTATTTTTAAAATTCTCTCGTTTCTATAGAAATACGCGCGAGTATACTGAAGTAAGGATTTAAATATTATTCATCCGCTATGCGTATTACATAGAGCAGCATAAGGGAATGGAATATTACTATAAATTCCTAATCCAGATTAAATCCACATTTGCATTCTGCTAGTTCCAACAAACTAAACGAAAATTAAATTGAATAAGAACAGATATTTCTGTAATAACTACGGTGTCCAAACTATTTACGTTAGTTAAAATGCAGAATCAAAATTTATGGAAACGTATTCATACCATTAATAAATGAAGACAGAAATCACGAAATGCAACGTTAAACTGAGGAAAATAGGAAATTCTGGTTTTCGTTTTGAATTATTTTCACCCAGTGCCGTACACAGATTAATGGGAATGGCTAAACTACGACTTCTTTTAACAATATTAATAATATCGTCAGTATTTATCAATTTTTTCTGGATCAAAGCACACGTAGGGATAACAAATAATAACTTAGAAGTATACGTATGGGGTAACACTTTGTGAATTAGCAATAGAAGAACAAATATTGAGGAAGCTACTTTTGGCAAGATGACGTTTTGACAAATCCAACACAATATGCCAGCCTAGAAACCAAATTGAAGCAAGAAACATGGTACAAGAAATACGATTAAAATCGTAAAAACTTAACCAACTTAAGCAAAATGAAGTCACAAATGTTATCTAGCCATTTTATAGGCAAGGCAATGAAGCAATAAACCTTCCAACTTTTGCAGTTGGATGAATCTTAATAAAAATTGTTGCGAAAAAGTGTCTGGACAAAAATGATGAGGTGAAGATAAAAATTGCATTACTGAACGAGGAAAATGGATTTCCATCACTTCAGCTCACAAAATTTCCTGATGTACTTACGAATCGAATGCAATAAGTTTCGTTAAGATCCACGAAACTGCAAAAAATTGGTAGGTTTGGGGCTATATACTAATATTCATTGTATCGATTATAAGACCATCCATTGTGGATATATTTCATTATTTTTTTTTTTAATTGGATCAGAAGCAGATCTGGATTATGTGAAGAAATAGCAATATTTAACATCAACTTGATCTTCGTTAAAAGTAGTACTACCTGCAGATAGATTGCGCAATACAGGTTTGTGCGTGTATACAGGATAACGTCAGTTTAAATATTCAAATTTTAAAGTGACAACATAAAATAAATCAAATGCCGGTATGTGAAGTAGTTTTGAGATGTTGCATGATTCATCCGTATTTAGTTTTTCCTAACCTCAAAATGATCTCATTAATTTAACATTTTTCTAGAAATTCAATGGGTGACATAGTTATCCTAATTTCGATATGTTGTAAGTTTCAAAAAATGTCAAAACAAAATGACGGTATTAGATTTTGATTTGATACAGAGCAGCAACAAGCCGCATATACGTATTTCGATCTCTTTAGACTTGCGAAGCAAACAGCTTGATGAATGCATCGGCAAGGGAGTCTAAAAATTGCACTCCAAATGCCGTTCATCATGGCCTATATTCGTAGTGAATTCGATTTCTGGTACTCCAAATGAAGTAAATAAACAAAACAAAATGGCGGTATTTGATTTTAGTTTGATACAGAGCAACAACAGGTTTTTCCAGATTTCGCCAGGTAGAAATCGTATGATTTCTCTTTTTGTTCTTAGATGGCGTAGTTACGGCCGTAAATTGTTATTTTTAATAACTATAATCTACGACGGGAAAATATTTTGGTTTGATATGGAGTAGTAACTATACCGTACTGAGGAGATCTAAAGAGATCGAAATACGTATATGCGGCTTATTGCTGCTCTGTATCAAATCAAAATCTAATACCGTCATTTTGTTTTGTTTATTTACTTCATTTGGAGTACCAGAAATCGAATTCACTACGAATATAGGCCATGATGAACGGCATTTGGAGTGCAATTTTTAGACTCCCTTGCCGATGCATTCATCAAGCTGTTTGCTTCGCAAGTCCTAGGGGGCACGGCGGCTTATATTTGAATTCGATATCGCTAGGTAGAAATCGTACGATTTCTCTTTTTGTTAAAAAAATGTTCAACATTACCTCAATGGAAGGAGGAGAAAGGCTCATAGCTGGTTTTAATTCGAAAGGCAATTTTTTGCCATCAGCCTGCCTGATGAAGATCAAAATTAAGAAAGACCTACAACATGCCTTCTGGGTCTGGGCTCTATATGCCAATGAATTCAGCATAAATGATTGCTGGAGTAGCTAAAAGATCATTTTCTTTCAATAAAACCTGATGGCAAAGTTTTTTAATGTAGGACGGCCACGTTTCCCACTCAGGTTAGGTTGAATTGCTTGAAGTGTGAATCAACATGAAATTATTTTGCTGTGCCACACAACTCACCACATGCCTTCCAAGCCAAACAACTTATTACCTCCAGCCGCTTGACAGGTCTGTATTTAAGTCTGTGAAAAACCACTTCTTTGCTGCCTGCCGACTTTGGATAAAAGCGCATTTTGGACGGCACGGTGTAGATATCACTTGTATCCTAGAAAAAATCTGCTACCCCTAAAGACGCTATCGACGGATTTGAAGTTAGAGATTTATTTTTTCAGTCACAATGCGATCCCTGACTACGCCTTATTTTAGCCGATAATAATGCAAGTTTTCTGGAAGAAGAGATAAGACAAACAATCTCGAATGATGGAAATCAATAATTCTTCGAAAATATATAACCACAACCAAGCACATCAAAGCAATCTGATCAGATCGTGTTGCCATTTATAAAAGTCATTTGAGATATTTCACCTGTACCACAACTGACTGAAACGTGCAAAGAAAGTGGCCATATTTTAACGTCGCCAGAACATGTTAGCGAAATCCAGATAAAAAAGATAAGAAACTTTTAAAAGTTAAAACGCCTATAAAAAATATTAATAAGTGGCAAAATAAATCGTCACCTAGTAGTAAAAGTGAAAAAGAACAATCAAAATTTTCTAGTAGTGCATCTGTAAACGAAGATCTTTCTGGAATGTAACTAAATGGCCCACATGTGTTGAGACAGTTAAGTGTTTTACTTTTGCCATTATTTCAACCTGATGGAAACCTGAGATATGTAGAACTTTAAAAATTCCTTCTGGCAGGTCAACTTCGATCGGGATTAGTAGTAATCTTAAAACCTCTACAGATTCTAATATCATCATTTTTTTTTAAATTTGGTACTATATGGGTGTCCCAATGAATACGAGTGGGTTGAATTGGAGCTTCTACTTTTAGGTTTAGTAGCAAATGGCACAAATCTAGCCTTAATAACCTTATAATACAATACCAGAGTTTTTAAGGTAAATTATGTACCCTATCTAAGTAAACCCAGTTCAGGAGAAAAACATGTTTTTCTTTACAATCAAAAGTTAAATTGCAAGCTTTTTATAGTTAATGTTATTTCCTCATTAAATAAATATATAAATAAACCAAATGTATACTCATAAGTATACTCATAAGCGAAATATATAGTTATATATAACAAAGTTTATGAATGGTTATTAAACAATCTCATTTACCACCGTACTATAACCCTCCTCTGTAATAATCATTCTGATTAAATAATTCCCCTGCAACATGCAATGTATAATGCATAAGCCCGAGTAAAAAGTAATTACCCTTTGTCTTTAGTGTTTCGATATTTTCCACAATTCTCTTAGAAACCAATTCGTGTTTTATTCATTAAATGAGAACAAGCATTTTATTTCAAGATTTCCGTAACTTGAAGAAAGAGCATTATGGACTGCGATAAGACTATAAATTGTAGTATTCTTACTTCTTACAAGATATGTATCACTTCTTCTATATTTAATTTTAGTTTACAGCCAAGAAATATTAAAGAAGTAATTTATACAATTGTATGCAATTAATAAAATAAGAATAATAATTTAAATATATATACAGGGTTGCGTCTCTGTTCAATTTAAATCTCTAGCCATTCTCCTATATCTATTTCGAGGTTTACCACTCACCAGGGAGACTTGTGAAGACTAAACTAGTAGTATCTAGCTGAAGCAATCTTTATCGAAAAAAAACATGCAGTTGGAATCGTTGGCGATGTAAAAAACTCTAAATCCAAGCTTTGGACAGCCGAGATAGGATTATCTATATTCCGCCAATACATTCCATGTAATTGTGCATGCTTCTGTTACATGTATGTATCACGCTCCTCAATTTCTTGTGTTACTGTTTTTATTCTTTTTTGCGCTGGTACTTTAGCTTTTTCTATTTGGAATTTCCCGTATTGCACTCTCGAAATGTCTGTGTAGTTGTTCTAATTTTTATCAGTTGTTTTTTACAGTTTATCTGGTTGATAATGCTAATGATACATTTTCTCTGGTTTTTCTGGAAGCATTATTCCCTCTTTGTTTTCAGTACGGGTTTTACGATCATTCTTACTCACATTATAATAATTATAAGTTTAACAGCCTTACAAATATAAATCCCAGGATTGGATGTAGCCTTTCTGCTCATTCAAATTCGTTGTCGAACTTTCTATTACCAGTTCCATTCGCTACTCGCGATTGAAAACAAAGTATCTGACCTCTGGCGGAATAAATTTAAACTACTAAAAGTGGTAGGTATAAACAAACCACACAGCTGGTGATTTGAATAGAATTATTAATTTTTTTTAGTAAATTTTAGCATTATGACTATGAAGTATTTTAAATCAAATCGATATTGTTCTGGTCCACAATGCAATTCAAGATCGGCAAAAGCTATGTCTCTATTTCTCTTTCCTAAACTGGGAAACTTAAAAAAAATGAATCTTTTAAAGACAAATCATGTGCTATGATCTTTTCTGACAGGTTAATTAGAGTTGGTTTCATGTAATCAAATGAACTATCTTACAATAAAGCCAAGTTCAAGTTATTTATTTATGTTGATATACAATAAAGTACTTACATATGTCAAAAAATAGTATAAAATAAAAATTAACATATTAAAAACATAAGGCATAATATAAAATAATGCATATATTAGTTAAAACAAACATTACACAGAACTTTGTATTCTGGGTTCCTAGGTATACACAAAATAGGATTCATCATCATCAATACACAAGCCAGTTCCAATCATTAAAGTTAAAATTTTAGAATTCATCACTTGAAAACTACTTCCCCTTCAACCAATGGACTCTTTGCTTCACCACAATACTCAAAGATATCATTAAGGCTAAATTCCATTTTTAAATGATATAAATAACTCGTCTTAAACCAAACTAAACATGGAAAAGCAATGTAAACATTCGACTGTTATGTTTGTTTATACTATTTATATCAGCCATGACACTGCAATCGATCTGCCCTCTACATTTAGTTTCAATCGTGAATTGACGGCACTATACAAGGATATATAAAATTATAGACAAATAACATTTATTATAAAAATGTTATCATATTTAAAATTTGTGGTTTATTTCCAAGGGATGTTAGTAAAGAACTAAGATACCACAGAGGAACAATTTGGGATTATTAATTTTGTGGCACGTTAGCTGTAGCTAGATATTTTCCTATCTATTTAAACCACTGGTCCTAAATCTTGCACTTTTTTCTATTATTTATGAATGTATATTTCTCATAGCTTGCACTATAAGAGATTATACCACATTTTGTCGGTATTACACCACCATCATTCATAAAACGTGCCGTAAAAAGTTTACTCGGTGATATATATCCAGAGGGCAGGTCCCAAATCTCTCCCTAATGAATAAAATTACTCTGCTAAAATCTTTTTAAATATTTGGCGGAGGCGTGCCGGCTAAACGGTAGTAGTACGAATAAATTTCCGTTGCGGGGAGATGACCCTATCATAAATTTCCATCTTTTCGTGATTAGTCTTTGACCCGGATAGGAAGCCGATGCTTGTGCTGAAAACTTAAAATTTAACTTTTAACTTAAGTTTTACTTATAATTCGAATATGATTTTTTTATTTAGACAAAAGGAACTTGCGTCAATTTGTAGGAGTTGTTACTGTTGTTAGTGGAGAATATATACAGACAATAAGATATAGCACAACAGAATATATGTATTTGCATGTTTCGTGGACTTCGAAAAAGCATTCGATAAAGTACAGCATGTAAAATTAATGCAGATACTGAAAAATATCGGAATATATGACAAGGATATTCGTGTCATTAGTACCGGAATCGAACTGCTATCGTAAAAATTGGAGGTAACTATACCGATAAAATCTCTATACAACGAGGAGTCAGACAAGGTTGCATTTTGTCGCCAACATTGTTCAATGTTTACTCGGACCAGTTATTTAAAAAGGCACTTGAGAGACAACCATATGGAATAAAAATTAACGGGGAACTGCTTAATGTGATTAGATATGCAGACGATACAGTAATTCTGTCAGATAATATTGAAGGTCATATTCTGCTTGATCGTATTCACGAGTTAGGAAAGGAAATATGCATTAAAATAAACTCAAACAAAACCAAATTTTTAGTGTTTAGTCGTGACCCACAACCCGATGCAAAGCTTCAATTAAACGGAGTCCAAGTTAAAAAAGTTCACAAAATGACATATTTGGGAACTGATAACGGACCAACTAAATCCAGACATAGAAATAAAACGTAGAATAGCAATGACTAAAACTACTTTAATGAAAATGAAGTAATTTCTTTGCAATAACCATCTCAGTTTAGAACTAAGGCAAAGAATGATTAAGTGCTATGTTTGGTCCGTACTTTTGTATAGTGCAGAAGTGTGGACGCTAAAAGTATCGATCATGAACAAAATTGAAGCATTGGAAACGTTGGTTCATAGACTAATGCTGAAGATACTGTTGCGTAACAACAATATTTAATATTTTTATTTAATTTTTTGTCATATTATTATGTCACACTGTATATTAGTTTAGATTTATATAATTCTTTTGTACCATCTAATAATTTGTAAGGCGCCGATAGCGTGCATTCAAATAACTTTCTAGACACAAGTTTCTAAAACCTTCATAGAATCGTAACAATGAAAGGATTAGTGTTTTCCAAATTATCGGCTTGAGTCATTTGAAATTCCCCAACATTAACGAAGGTTAATAAATAGCCTTCTGATGTAATTCTATATAAAATGAAAGTCGAAGGTATTTGAAATGTAAACATATCCTTGATATACGTAGAGGGGTTCAGGGGGAGATTTCTAAATGTTTAGAAACAATTACAAGCCGAGGGATTGAAGGAAGTGTTCAGTATCAAATAGGTAAAAAACAAAGACGAAGTTAAACACATCAATTTACTTTTGATATCTTAATTGAAACAATTTATAGACATTCATTAATAACAGCATATTTCATAAAACTAGATAACTTAACTTACAGTATTGAGAAACAGAAGAAGAACTGTCACATGCTAACCTACATCTGTCAAATTTACCACTAAAATCTAATAGATAAAACATAAAAAAACTCATTGTGCCCAAGACTGAGATGTAGTGCATTAAAGTCCTTCCTCCTTTTAAATTCAATGTTTGTTTCGTCCCTTCTAAGTGTTTTCTATTTTAGTGTGTTTAAATTGTCCTTAATTGTTTGTATTTTAATATTTTATTTACTTGACTTTTCAATAATTTACTAATTGCCAATAGAACTTTATCAAAGTAATTTGATAACTACAAGTTAGAAAATAATTACACACCCACACAATTCTTACAACTAAACTTATTCATTGTCATAAAACTGTCACCTTCATAAAACAATTACTCAATAAATAACACACATTTCATAAATATATCTCTCGAATAAGTATAAATAACTTTTAATAACACAATGGTATATTACATCACTTTCATTTAACAAACAATCACACACATATCTCTTCTTCATTGGATCAAATCTATCTCCTCAAGAACTTCCCGTTTACTGTCAAACAACTGCAATAATAAAATTGAGTTCTCCATTCAACAATACATAGTAGTTTCAACCATGTTCTACCATCCATCAATTAATAGAGTACCGGCATGTAAGTAATGTTTATTTTATTTATTTGCTCATTTATTAATTTATTACAATCGAAGAGACTATTTTATAACAATTTGTGGGCCTTACCTTGTCTGTTTAAACTTTTAAAACTTTTATACTTTTTATTCAACTTACTCTTTTAAATAAAACCACAGACATGTAATATTGGCATAATTATTGTAATTTACAACATCTACTTTGTTTATCGTTATTAGACAACACCCTAATATGGGTTTTATTATTTCAGCATTTGTTTAACTTTGTATCGAGACCTGAGGATGCTTTGCATATTGTAGAAAGCGAAACCGGTCGTCTGATAGTTAATTTAAATTGATTGTGAGTAAGTCTTATTTATTATTTCTTTACCTATTTGAAATTGACTCACACAAGCAACACATTCATGATTTGTTCAGTATCAGTTCAAATTCCAGCATTGGATGAGCACTAGGCTCTACTCGCGCTAGCCGCACTTTAGAAGCTTTAACACAGTCGGGATATTAATAAGTTTACTTAGTTCGTGACAATATTGTATCACCGAAAAGTTATCTAGTTTTATAGTTTCATAAAGTTATTTTCCTAAATCAGCTATCGTAAGCAAGTTATCGGCGTCCAAAATACGTTGTAATTGTTTAAATAGACTTGTTAAAACGTTCTTTTGAATCTTTCATCTGTCCCAATTTTCTGGGTGGTCCTTCAAAGAAGTATACAAAGTGAACCTATTTCCCTAAGAAAAAACCTGGTTCCCCAAGGGAAAAAACCAGCGACCTATGACTGGTGCTGAAACAAAGCCATCAGGACAAGGTGTAAGGACAAACTCACCTGCATCTTCACTCAGATACGTTGGAAAGCAAGGAAAACTAATGAAGAAGTACTAAGGAGCGTCAACAAAAATAGAGAACTGCTAAAGACTGTTAAATATCGAAAAATGTCTTACCTGGGACATATGCACCTACAGCTTTTTGTAAAATAATGATATTAGGGTGGAATATACAATGCCATATACTCCACAAGAAAACGGATTTTAGAAAGAATGCACAGATGCTTATCAGACAACAGAGTTATGGAGGAAAGGATTTTGTGTTCAGCATATGAGTAAAATGGAATATCATCTAAGACAAATAACGCACAAACATTTCCCACAAGATAATACAATAAAAATGATTAACCAAAACTTAAATTAAATGAATTCTTTAAATTTTTTCATCCAATAATTTTTTTAAGATTAATTTTTTAATTATTACACGCTTCAAATAATAAATATAATATAATTGAAAATATTTACCAATATTCTCGAGTTAAATTATATTTAATAAAACAGGCTAATTTGATTTTTCCAGCTACCAAATTCTAAATTTCTCCAATTATCCCACTTATTTCTTTAT
This sequence comes from Diabrotica balteata, assembly GCA_918026665.1. Taxonomy (NCBI): domain Eukaryota; kingdom Metazoa; phylum Arthropoda; class Insecta; order Coleoptera; family Chrysomelidae; genus Diabrotica; species Diabrotica balteata. The sequence continues at coordinate 21,282,158 of OU898277.1, forward strand.
TTTGTTGTCGTCATTATTGTCTTTAGTGAAGTATTAATTAACTTGGCGAAATAATGCCATCACGATCCAATATTTGTCTTCGGAAAATTCTAAACTGAAATGTAAATTTAAGGCGATAAAAACTTTCTTAATTTTAGTTCCCATTCGAGCCCCATTCTCAGCATCGCATCCCCTAAAACGAAGTCTGCTCGCCAAAACAAAATCAAAATACAATTTACATTTTTTTTAACCCGATGATGGAGGGGTGAAGAAAATGTGCAAACTTGAATTGTGAATTTAATGCTACAACGGAAGGCTGTTCGAGAGAGAAGGCAAATCTTAATTATACATTCAGGAAATTAAAAATATTTGCATGGCAAATTTTCGAAGAAATATAGCGCGGGAAAATTAATGTACTTTTTTACAACTTGATAAGACATGGAAATAATTTTGTTTGTTGTTTGTACAGTACGACAAGCAAGAAGTAGCTTGTTGTGCGTTAATCAGATTTTGTACTATTACATAATTCATGTCTTCTCTGATCATCAAGCGGAAGAGATTGGACTTTTAACGTTAAATTTAATGCAGTGGTGTCAACTATTTTAATATTTCTTCTTCATTTTGGATTTAAAAAAGTTTAGTCAGTTCAAAATTACATAATATTTGTTGGCGTGAGCTTATATTCAGTTTAAATGTTAATTAAGGTAGGAGACAAGAAATAGATAATGAATAGATAAACATCGTCTAAAAAAAAAGAATATCTAAACTTAAAATAGATCAATTTGGTAAAGGTTTGTTACATAGGTCTAGTCTAAATATGCTTCCGATAGTTAAACGATTACATGAAAAGTTTGTAGAAGAAATGGGTTACACTAGAAGCAGAGAAACTCTCCGAAAAGAGATTCATAATGTAGAATTTTGTTGGAAAATAACTAAATATAATAAAATCTTTTAATGTAAAGGCACGGTTGGAGTGATGACAGCTGTAGCTATTTAAGGAAGCCAGTTTTGAAAGGATAAATGTCAATTATTGTTATTGCTGATGATGAAAAAGTATTCGTCATGGAAGTGGACCTACCAATTTATATCCGGTGATTATCACGCCAATATTATTCGAAAATTATCAAGAGTGGTTTAACGATGAACTAGTAAATTTACGTCCAAACAGCTTTATAGTTTTAGACAATGCACCATACCGCAATAAACATAAGGATAAATATTCAACTTCTATTTAAAAAAAATATGCTACTATGACTTCGGAAAGAAAGTATATTACACAATGATCAAATGCTTCGTCCAAAGTTGAATTGAAATACAAAGTGTTGATTAAGGTAACTAAGCCTCGATTCAACAGCCAAGAAATACAATATGATTATATCAGCGGAAAAAAAAAACAAATGTATGACACTCTAAATACCCACTACGATGTAAAATCGAAATTGATCGGAAACCAATAAAGCAGGAAGCACGGTTTAGATATCTGGGAATAGATATAACTAGTTACGGAGATGTTGAAGAAGAAGTACGACTACAAAGCTTAAAAGCAAGTAGAGCGGCGGGATCTCTTAATGATACAATCTGGAAAAACAAACACCTAAGACAGACACAAAAAGAAGAATCTATAAGGCAGTAATTAGACCTATATTAACATACACGGCAGAGACAAGACCTGACACATCCAAAACGAGACGACTACTAGAAACAACAGGGATGGGAAGACTCCGACGAATATCAGGGAACAGTCTGGAACGAACACATTAGTAAAATGACAGAGGATAGGATAGTACGAATAGTACGAGATAAGCTACCAAATGGACGAAGAAGTATTGGCAGAGAAGAATTAGCCTTGTTGTCATGTAAGTTAACGCCGCCCATACATACTTACTGTATTCTTGGATAACATTCGGCATGGGGATATTTACTTCTTTCGGCTGTTTGCGATCGTACCTCTTTGCCAAGCCTACGTGATGGACTGGATAGTTATTGGAGATTACTGTTACGACTGAGTTATCATTACATCTAACTACAGATACTTCAGCTTCTTTGCCAAAAACGAAGTCGAACGACCCTCTATCGTTTTTAGCAATAATTTTAGATGTTTCCAGTGGACACTTTTCAATCCTGTTTTCTCGCACTGTGCCAGTTGCATAAATTCCCTTTTCTTTCAATATTGTGAACAACTTATACGATGAAAGGAAGTTGTCAAAAAATACCCTGTGATTGGAGGAGTTTCTACAACAGTTAGTAATTTTAATACTACATCAGCACCCAAGCCTAAATCTGATTTATGATACTATTTCACCTTCCACATTACCCTTTTAAAATATGGTACCATTTTCTTCGTCTATAGATATATTATACGCGAAAATACCAAATTGCAGGAATTTTTTATTCATTATGTCGAAAAAGGGGCGAAGTTTTGCAAATTTATCATTTTTTTGTAACATCGTATTATAACTTACGTGAATAGACTTTTTAATACGCGGAAATTGATTTCTCCTCATGCAGTTCCTAATGATTGTCACGTTCTTATACATTTGTGGCAAGGTGTGATATCCTGTAAGAATGAGTATTCCCAAAAACCTGTTTAGTGATGCATTTGTCAAATGAAAATCGTGACAGTTATTATCGTGAGCATATTTTATAGTAAAATTAACAATAAGGTTGTAAACTTCATCATCGAAGAAGAAATGGAATCATTCGTAAGGGGTTTTTCCGGCGCCACGGTTCTCAATTTCTATCCCCTTTTCAATTTCATGTGATTGTGGTGCTGATGAAAATGTCGGATCAGTTTTTGTAGACCATTTTGGAGTTGTTACTCTACATACTTTACGTTTTTTATACGATTTACTTGTTGTTGGTTCGATATCGAATGACTCCGTAGTAAGAATCTCTACAAAGCCGGCAACTTCAACTTTACTTGTGGAAGGTTCCACAAGGACGGTATCTTAGCAGAAATCTCAATGTACGCAATCTCTCGAATCTCATTGTCACCTACAAAGTCACGTAATAGATTATATGAAACTAAAAAATAGTGAATAGCTTACCTGTTTACAACATCCTCATCAATAATTTCTTCATCTGTCAATTCGTCACAGTCCGTAGCTATTATAGCTATTTCTGCGACCTCATCATCAATATCACTGAGATTCTCCAATTTGGCTTATAATTCCAATAAAGTTAGTGCTCTTTTAAGTTATTTTTTCAAATCGATATATTTATTGTCTACAACACTACACAACTTCGAACCCAGATTATAACAAAACTGAATACCAGAAAACCTGTCTTTCTAACACATAAAAAGATAATAAAGAAATTGACGCGTGTGCGCTGTGAAATAACTGTGGGTGTGTCATCTTGAAATTCCTGACCAAACAGATTTTCGAAGTCGACTTCCGCCAATGGTTTGTTATCGAACCATTATTTTCAAACACGAGATTTGATGACTCAAAAATTTTTTTGTTTGTATTTTTATAACAATTGACGTACAGATAGGTTAAAAAAATCAAGTTTTAATTTATTTGACCACAAAAGTGGTTTACCAATAAAATTACTACACTAAAAATAAAGTTGTGTCGAAGGACTGAAAATGATGGATATTTAGAAAATATTTTTTGTAAAGAAAAAATGAGTTTGAAAATAAAACAAAATTAAATTTAGTTACACTTATACCTTCTGGTTGCTTCAAAAATGAAAAGATTAAAAAAAATTGAAGTAATGGCAATAAAAAATTCTACAAAAAAATGGTGCATTTTCGCACCATTGGCGGTAAATGGATTAAGGATATCTCCAGCTGCTTGGTTAAACGTGTTTGGTGATATTGTATCTCCCCGACTGACTTTTCAGTTTATTTTAGACAGCTCAGTTTGTTCCATGAGGTTGATAAATATTTAATGGAATCTTCCGTTTTGTTGTTAATAACTAAATAAATAGGTATTACTCTATTGTCTGGTTTGTAAAAAGTTCATTTAATTTAGAAAAAAATTAACTTAAGAAGTTTAACTGTACTATATCTATTAAGAAAGAAAGTCGGGACATCTTGAAGTTTCTTCTCGGTTGGTTAATTAGTAATCGCTTTTTAGTCAATAGTTACTTTTGTCAGATGGAAATTAAATAGCCGCAGCGAAATTAAATAGAATATAAAAAAACAAAAACCGCATTTATTGCAGTGACTAATAAGGAAGAAATTATAGATAGCTTTTCTGCGGTTCTGGAGTTAATTATGCAACAGGGAAACTAAGGTAGAAAAATAGTTTTGCTTGAACAAAACGTAGAGTTGAAATTATCAAACAGGACTACTTCTGTAATGTAATTAACAGACTATGAAATTTTAACAAGCTTCGAAAAAGTTTTGAATTTCTACTGACCTTAATAGTGTTTCGGAATAACTAATCACGCTCAGAATAAAATTTAGAATTATGTTGCAATGCATAATTAATACTTTTAGTTAACGATTCTCTCAGACCTGGTTTAGACACTTTAATGATGTTTATACATTAGTAAGTACCTACTCTCCATCAATTTGTTTCTAAGCATAGCATATTTATTGCATAAAAAATAACTAAATAAAAAAAAAAGAGATTGAATTAAAACTAAAAATTTAAAAGTATATCTGTCAATAAAAAATGTAGTAAAACAAACAGAAAAAAAAGATCGACAATACAATTCGGTTCGTAACCTATTTTGGAACGGTCAAAATTTAAGAGTCATACATGTCATCCAATTAATAATACTATTAAACGATATGTTTAAATATTTACGACTTTTATGTTTAAATTAATTAGAACTAGGTGAAGAACCGCTATTTTATGGCGCTACTCGTGACGACGCCATCTTGTGGCGCTAGTTCCGTGACACTCGGCTCAGCATTTTACTATAGAGAAATAGTAATACGCTAGTATAGAAGCTTCACTTTAAAAAGTCGCAGAGGGAAATCGTCTCAGACTCGGCCTATTAAAGCGATACCCAAAGTTTGGAGCGATTATCTATCATAAAGTTTTTTGACGGAGGGTACTCTATTTGATCTTTTTCAAAAACTAAAAATTTAAAGAATCTGTCAATAAAAAAATGTAGTAAAACAAACAGAAAAAAAAAAGATCGACAATACAATTCGGTTCGTAACCTATTTTCGAACAGGTCAAAATTTAAGAGTCATACATGTCATCCAATTAATAACAATATTAAATGATTTTTTTAAATATTTACGACTTTTATGTTTAAATTAATTAGAACTAAGTGAAGAACCGCTATTTTATGACGCTACTCGTGACGACGCCATCTTGTGGCGCTAGTTTCCGTAACGCTCGGTTCAGCATTTTACTATAGAGAAATAGTAATACGCTAGTGTAGAAGCTTCACTTTAAAAAGCAGAGGGAAATCGTCTCAGACTCTGCCTATTAAAGCGATACCCAAAGTTTGGAGCGAATATCTATCATAAAGTTTTTTGACGGAGGGTACCCCAACTATTTGATCTTTTTCAAAGTTTCCTGCTTAATCTGCTGTTAATCCTTAAATCCTCAATATCCCAACAACCTCAACAGAAGACTCTATGTTACCACTTATGTGGTTCCTTCTCATTCTTTTTCCTATAGGTATGTATTTATTTATTTTATATCACTTTTTATCTTGTATTTCCTATCATATTTAATAAATGTTTTGTCACTATATTTTTATTTTATTTATTTTTATTTGAGGTCATTTTTGTATTATCCACGATAATATCAACAAGTTAGTAGACAAAAAAGAAATTATGGGGTAGAAGTCGAGCGCCAGTTATTTTGGTTTTTAAAATAAAACAAAACAATAAACAAAAATAAAGGACCTCTGTATTTATATAAATTATTTAAAAACACGAATATAGAATACAAAATTAGAGAAACGTAAAATAATGAAGCTCGAATCAAATTCGTATTTAAGAAGTCGACCAACTGCCGATAGATGGCTGTGTACAAAACTTGTATTTTATGAGTTTGAGTCTCTCGTATGAGTTTTTGTGTGTGCCGCTATATCGAGTAATATAAAAACAATTTTTAAAAATAGTACATCTATTTTTTAGATATTCTTTATCGCCAATCCAGCTGTTTCCAATATTTGCTAGAAATATTGGAAACAGCTGGATTGGACGATAAAGATCTACGAATAATTACAAATCTATACTGGCATCAAGTGGCAAGAATAAAGGTTGAACAAGAACTGTCGGATGAAATAAATATAAAAAGAGGAGTGAGACAAGGCTGTATATTGTCGCCTTTACTTTTTAACTTATATTCGGAGGAAATATTTAAGGAAGCCTTAATGGAGACAACCGAAGGTATTATGTGAATGGAGTAACCGTCAATAATATTAGATATGCCGACGATACCTTTTGTGCTTGCTAATTGCGGAGAAGACCTTCAAAATCTAAAGAACAAAATAAAACAGACTTGTGATCAGTATGGATTAAAATTCAACGTTAAGAAAACTAAATATATGATAGTTAGCAAACAAAATTATATACATGATGACGGTATAAAAGTCGGAGATGCCACCCTGGACAGAGTAGAGAAACTCGTGTATCTCGGCAGTAATATCAATGAGAGCTAGGATCCAACCGCAGAAATTAAAAGCCGAATAGAACAAGCCCGAGCTGCCTTTGTAAAAATGAGAAACGTACTTTGCAGTCACGATCTTAGCATTGACCTTAGAGTTCGTATGATATCTTGCTACATCTTTCCTGTCCTGCTGTATGAAGTAGAAGCGTGGACCCTAACTAAGGCTATGCTTAAACGCTTGACAGCCTTTGAGATGTGGGTATACAGACGACTTCTAAAAATAAGCTGGGTCGACAGAGTTAGAAATGAGGAGGTCCTTAGACGGCTGAACCAAACAACACAACTGGTCAATATAATAAAGAAACGCAAGCTGGAATACTTCGGTCATATTATGAGACACCCTGAAAAATATGATCTTTTACATCTGATCATTCAGGGAAAGATCCAAGGTAATCGTGGTCCTGGTAGAAGAAGAACATCATGGCTGAAAAATCTAAGGCAATGGTATGGAAAATCAACTACATCGTTATTTAGAGCTGCTGTCAATAAAGTCACGATAGCGAATATCGTAGCCAACATGATATCCAACGATCGATAACGGTCATGGAACTAGAAGAAGAAGTACATCTATACTCGTTGATAAATATCTAGTTTTATTTGTATACCCAATCAAGTAACAAAAAAATACATAAATGGTCGTATCTGAATACTTAACCCTCAATTTAGTTTCTAATAATCCCGTTTCAATTAAATTAATATAGTAATCATTTTGTGGTAACAATCCGTATACTAACTATACAATTTTACAACCTGTTTTCCACAAACACGTTCTTGAATTCTCAATACCGCATTGTCCAATAAAGTCCTTCAAATATTGCTTTGACTTGGTGCCCGAAGGTTTTCCAATAACAGTTTTCATTAACGAATGTTTTGCACCGGCCTCTGCAATATTTAGATTTTCGGAGATACAAAAGATTAATCAACAGCTTGTGGGAAACGAACCCGTAATGTTTTGTTAAAGACTATTGACTTACTTCGACCTTAAAATCTCGTACGCACGGTAAATAGACGTCATCAAGCATAAATGAATTCAGTGAATTGGCAAACGGTTTTACAGTATGGAACTCAGATTTTTGGAGATGACATGAAGGTGAAGAATGTATAGCATACTGTGGATTCGTTAGTTGTTGTGCATTATCACCTGAAAAGTATTTAAGAGCATCAGCAGTTGAGATTTTTTGAAAATATTTTTAAACATACATAAACTCGTTAAAGAAGTGACAGGTCATACAAAACTTTGCAGTTTTAAACAGTATTGTGAAGGACAATAAATTAATGACTGATCCTAAGGATTTACTTCAACATTGAAGAAACTATACACAGCAACTATAATCAGACAACGCTAGAAGAAACTCTGAAACTGAATATAAGAGTGAACCCTTCCCCAAAGTATTGAAGTCAGAAGTTATAAGGGCAATCAAACTGAGCAAATGAGGAAAAGCGCCAGGCCCATATACATAGAGTTTTTAACAATGTTGAGTGAAGACTTTATAGACGCCTTGGTAGATCTTTTTAATGACATTTATGGGTCCGGTCAAATACCTCAGGATTAGTTTCAATCAACCTTTATATCAATCCCAAAAAAGCCAAACGCTAATAGTTGCGACCAATTCCGAATGATCAGCTTATTGAGCCAAGTCGTAAAACTCATCTTAAATATAATTCACACAAGAATATACCACAGATGTGATATTAGCCCCACACAGTTCGGTTTCAGACAAGGATTTGGCACAAGAAAAGCACTTTACAGCTGAACTGTCCTACTTCAGAAATGCAGAGATTAGTAAAAAGATGTCTTGCTATGCTTTATAGATTTCCAGAAAGCGTTCGATTGTGTTAATCATTCAGAATTCGTAAAATTGCTCCAAGAACGTTCGATAGATGAGAATGACCTTAAAATAATAAAAAACCTTTATATGAATCAAGTGGCATCTGTGAGAGTAAGACTGGAATTTACACCATATTTCTCAATCGAAAAAGGTGTACGAGAGGGTTGTGTTCTGTCACCCCCCCCCTTTTTTAATCTTTACTCTGAAACGATTTTCGATAGAGCCTTAAGTGACACTGAAGACGGAATCAAAATCAACTGAACACTGAAAGAGAACGACTGGGCTTGAAGATTAATATAGACAAGACAGAACAGCATTTACTAATACGAGAACCTTGCTAAGCATCAGCAGCCTTAACTTAACGCTTCAATATCGCTTTGTAAAATGTTACATTTACTCCATACTACTATATGGTGTAGAAACCTGTACCATAAAGGCCAATGTGATGAACCGATTAGAAGCTTCTTGTTTGTAATGAGACTTCTTCTTCTTCTTCTTAGCCTTATGTCGTCCATGTTTGGACATAGGCCTCTCCCAACTCCATCCATCGGTCTCTATCCGGAGCAATTTGTTCCGGCGATTCTTTTAATGTCATCAACCCATCTCATCTGTGGTCTTCCTCTTGGTCGTTTACTTTCGTAAGGTCTCCAATGTTGTATTGTAGTATTCCATGTTGTATTGTAGTTGGTCTTTCTGTCTAGCAGTGTGGCCCGCGAAGCTCCATTTAAGTTTTGTAATTTTTATTGTTATGTCCTCGACTTTTGTTTTGGATCTTACCCAGTCGTTCCTCTTTTTATCTGACAGTCATATACCTAACATTGCTCTTTCCATTGTTCTTTGTGTTGTGGCTAGTTTATTCATATTTGCCTTGGTTTGGGTCCAGGTTTGACATCCATATGTCATGATAGGAAGGATGCATTGGTTGAACACTTTGCTCCTCAAGTATTGGGGTATTTTGCGGTTCTTAAGTATCCAACTAAGTTTTCCAAATCCTGCCCTTGCTAGTCTTGCTCTTCTAGTAATTTCCGCACTTTGGTTCTCTTTGTCAAGTCTCAGGATTTGGCCTAGGTATATATATTCCTGGATTTGTTCTATCTCACTGCCGTTTATAGTTATATGTCTGGGGTCTTCTGTGTTTGTCATGTAATGAGACAGATTGCAATAAATATTGGATGTTAAAAAAATTTTTTTTATAATACAAACACTCCAGTCTTTCAACAAACTAGAAAAAAGCAATGATTGATAAAAAAAACTAAAGTTTAAGGATGATATTGGTGCTAATTTGTATATGGTTTTTAATTTGTGGGTGAACGATTGAACAAAGGAATTTATCTGCGTATAATATAAATACCAAATTTTTAACTTCAGTTTCTTTCGTTTTAATACAAAATTATCTTTTTGCACGAACAACGCATTCTTTTAATTTTCTCCATCTTTAATCCCTCGCAGACGCCTTAAGCGGTCGGGGTTTTAAAAGCACTTTTTTTAATATCCGACGCGGAATTTACGTGGGAGGACCTTGAAAAGAACTTCGGGATGGTGGCGGATATTCAGTCTTCCCCAGATTGAAGTTTTTTTCGGAACGGTAGATATTTGTTTGCAAAATCTGAAACCATAAAACTGCGTGTGGGCGATAACAAATCTACCCTCACGGATAAAATCACATCCAGCAGTTTTTATTGAAAATCTGCTCGACTGCATTGTGTATTGGTTTATGTTATGCGGACTTAAAATCGAACGATAAAATTGAATATATCGAGGGTCCGCCGCCTCGACATGAAATATAATTTTGGTCCATAATTTCGCACTTAAGAGCTTTGGCGGAGGCGCGGTTTTTTTTTGGAAATCTGCTTTAACCATTTTATCGGAGTATGGCCAGAATTAATATTACATAGTAACAAGGTACAATGTAAGTTGTTTATGATTTAATAAAATCACTAGAGTATAATAGACCAGCATTTCTGTCTCTGATTGACCTAAAGGAAGCGTTTGACAAACTAAGACTCATTAAATCTATCTTCTGTATAATAGAGAAGTTCCCATAAACAATATAAAAACTATCGAAAACATCTACAAAAACCAGAAAATGTAAGTCAGAATAGATGGACAACTTACAAAATCTATAGAAATAGGCAGCGGAATAAGACAAAGTGGTTCATTGAGCCCCATACTCTTCAATTTAATCATAGATGAAATCATCAAAAGCGTTAACAAAGAAAGAGGATATAGAATGGGAAACAAAGAAGTAAACAAGACTGTGTTATGCAGACGACGCAATATTGATGCCCAAGATGAATATAGTCTGCAAAGACTGGTCCACAAATTTAACATACGAGCAAAAAGTTTAATATGACAATTTCAATATCTAAGAAAACTAAAACAATAGTAGTCAGCAAAGAATCAACCATATGTTGGTTCATCAGTACTGAACAAGCATTGAACAAGTAATGGACATAAAGTACCTGGACACTACTACACTGTCCAGCTATGGAGACCTGTAAAAAGATGTGAGAGATCAAGTACAAAAAACAAATAGACTGACAAATAAGATAATAATAAAACTACATGGCGAAACAGACCATTAACACAGATAAAGTCAAGAATCTATAAAGCCATTGTAAGACCATAAATGACTTATGCCTTAGAAATAAGACCCAACACAGCCACAACGCAAAGACTGTTGGAAACGGCAGAAATGAGAATTCTAAGAAGAATTGCAGAAAATACGGTGTGAGATCAAATGAGAAGTGAAGACATCAGAAGAAAATGTAACGTACAGTGTATAATTGAATGTACACGAAATAGAGCAGAAAGAATGAAATCACCACAAAAGCAGAATGGAGGAGACCCGTGTCATCAAAATAGCAAGAGATAAGTCACAAATCGGTAAAAGAAGTATCTGACAACCGCGCAAAAGATGGAGTGACAACCTTCCATAGAGGAGAGGTAATCATACGCCAATGAGTTGCTTAAAAAGAGGAAGAAGAATAAGAATGTAATTTGTTGTTGTTCTTCTACTTCAGTTGCGCTCTTCTAACGAAGATTGACAATGACTTCTGTAAACAATTTCCTGTCTTGAACTTTGCGTATTAGTGACTGCAAGTCTAATTCATCCATTCTTTTTATGTTTCTTAGACATGTCATATTTTGTCTACCAGGACCTTGTGTGTCCTCAGTCTTTCTAATGCTCAAAATTTTTATGTTCCTAATACCATTTTTACATCTGTGGTTAGTCCATGATATAGTATATTTGGTTTTTAATGCAGTTTTCTGAATTTTGTTGAGGTAATTTGTGTATTATTTATTTGAATATAATTAATTCATACAATCTACAAAGTTATGCCGGTTATTCTACTGAGAAGAATAATTCCGTATGGAGAAGAAATACTACGTTAGGTTAGGTTAACGGAGAAGAAATAATAGGCTTCCGACCGAGAAATTCAACAATAGAGAAGATATTTATCTTGCGCCAAATGATAGAAAAGAGTTGGGAATGCAACAAACGTGTGACCAGGAATACACTGTGTAAAAGCTAGAAGCGCTTTAGCCTAGATGTGTGCGCAGAAATTCATGTGCCGTATTCGAATTGGCAGCAGTACATCAGATGAGTTTCAAATCGGAACAGGTCTAAAAAAATGTGACTCACTTTCCCCTTTTTTTATTTAACTTCGCTTTAGAACATGCAGTTAGGAAGGACGATGGCAGAAAGGTCAGTTGGTCGCCCAAGAAAAAGATGGAAAGATGCATTAGCGAATGATATACGTAAGATCGGAAGTGCAACTATAGAAAATTGCTGCACAAGACCAGCAAGAGAAGAAAAAAAATGGTAAACGCGGTCAAGACTCACAGTTGTACAGCCAAGAAAGAAGATAGTGAAAAAGAGTTCTATGTGTAATGGCTACATTGTATTCTTGGCACTGTAGGAGTTTGTCTTTCCTTTCATTCTGTATTCCCTTTTTTGCCACATTTGCATTTAAAACTCTTAATAATATGGTTTCATTGTATTTTGTGAATTCTAATAAACGTTTTAGATTTTCATAAAGTTGTTCAATTTCATTATTAGGTTTGTCTGCTGTTAATGTAGATACTTGTAGTAGATTAATAATAAATTGGCTACCTTTAAGCTGGACCAGTAGAAGATGATCCAAGTGAGGGACGTAGTTGCATTTATTTGCTATACGTCGTTACGCTTAGCATTCATGCGTAACACATTTATTAAAGGATTTGATTTGACTTTAAACAAAATGAAAAAAAGACAGATAGACTTAATACAATAACAGTCTTTTTTATCAGCAACTTCTAATTAATAATGGACACGGAAAAAGTGAAAACAATCTAAATAAAAATAAAAACTAGACAACAAAAGAGACGGTTTAAATTTTTTTGTTTACGAAATATTAGATAAAATGGACGAGAGTCCAGCGAACTGTTGTCTATAATATTGTTAGATAAAATTCTCCAAGGCCAGATTCAGTTATATCAACGCTTCTCTCCTCTGAGGTATCTGTCATCTCATGTTGCTGTAGGTAGAAGGTAACACTCATCTATGATCCCGATAGAGAATAGGCTACTACAGGGCTTGGTGATCCTGCCTTATTCTAGCCGCTAACGCCTCTCCTTCCTATTATGAGGGAGTCAGGTCCTTATACCCGGATGATAGGATGACCTCTAGACTTTCCCAAATTATCCCCACCTACATCCTGGACCACTCGCTAAGTCACTCGATAAACGTGCCGTTTTACGTATGCTAAAACCTCGCAATTGAAGATGTCTTATATCAATACGAAATTACTTTAGATGAGTAGAATTATATACTCAGAATCTTACACTCAGCAATCAGTAAGCTTCATGTATTCTGAGGAAGGCAAACATTCGACTACACTTAATAAAAAGAAAAACCTAGTATTTCTTCGTATAGTCACTTACAAACTATGAGGACCCAAGAATACCTTGCCCAATTATAACAAGAGCTCTCAAGTATCAAATGGTGTATAGTTGGTCTGTGCGAAACTCGTCTACCAGGAGAAGCATAGACCATCTTTAAATCTGTTCACGGGCTATATTAAAAAAACTCTGTAGAAAATAATCATATAGGCAGTATAGCGTTCTTAATAAACAATAGAGCTCCCTATAAAGTAAGAAAAATCTTCTTCTTCTTTCTTCTTCTGCGTCTAGCCATTCACGTCCACATCTGAACATAAGCCTCTTCAAGTCTTCTTTTCCATTGGTTTTTATTGTACGCTACTTGTAGCCAATTTTTCCCGGCAGTCCTTTTCAGATTATCTGTCCATCTCATAGGAGGTCTGCCTCTGGGTCTTCTGTGTTGGTATGGTCTCCAGGTTAAAATTGATCTGTGCCATTTGTTTAGATCGCTCCTAGCTACATGTCCAGCGTATGGAACCTTCAAGAAAAATCTATGCAGTATCAAATGGGATCATACTTGATGTCATAGCTCTGTACAGCAGATATAGCTCAAATATGATATATGGATGTGCACGCAAAATAGGAGATTTGAATGCAAAAATCGGAACAATAGAAGAGGGCGATACACAATATATCGGTCGCTTTAAAATGGACGACAGAATCGAAGGGAATGAGATACTGTACAACTATTTAGACAAAGCAAATTTATTGTACCTCAATACTTTGCTTAAACACATTTACAACAAACAACAAGTATTGAATGAACGATAATTAACACCAGCTCTGAAAAATACCGGAAATCATCAAGAGTCGCCCTAAATCAACTAAAAAATAATAAATGTGCGGGAGAGGATAAAATTGCCTTGACAAGTTAAAAATTGGTGACAGAAAAATAGAACAAGCATTAAATATTTTGATTTCGAAGTCATTCTATTCAAGAAAGGAGACAAAGGAAGATCAAGAATTAACGATCAATATCCTTACTTTCATCATCAAACTGGGGAAACCACATCAAGACGCTGAAATAAAAAGCACAAAACGCAACTGGTATGGCAAAAATAACTCAATTTTTTTAAACTTAAAGAAAAAGGTGTATAAGTATAACACATGTATACTACCCGTTAGTACCTATCGGTTTGAGACCTTAGCCCTTACCAGGAAAGCTTCTCCATTACCGAAGGTTGGCTATAACTACAGCAAATTGCTCTCTATCTTGAACTGTTATTAGTATCGAATGTGTGTCCAGTCTCTTACATTCTTCAACCAGGAGCATTTCCTTCTTCCTTTCACTTTTCTTTTCATTATAAGTCGTAGGAAGTTATATTTTTCTCCTCTGTAAATATGTCCTAGATAACTCATTTTTCTGTTTTTTACAATATTTAGGAGTTCTCTCTCAGTACCCATTCTTCTTAGTACCTCCTTGTTGGTCACGTGCTTTGTCCAAGAGATCTTCAGCATCCTTCGAAAAACCCACATCTCAAAGGCTTCTATACGCCTCATACTTGTAATTCCGAGAGTTCATGTTTCCACTCCGTATAAATATGGAATAAATAAACGTTTTTACAAATTGGTATCAGATATGGTTTTTCATTCGTTGAAATGCGAACCTAGCATATTCTATACGAGCACGTTGAGGGAACCTTTTAACTGGCTACCTACATCGCGAGAGTTGGAAATCTTTTGATTCCAAGCCTTACTTCAAAGAACTTGTGAATGGATGCATCTCCATAGGTTTGGTTCTTCAGTGAACGTTGAAGGATAAGGATTCTTAATGTGAGCAGATATAGCTCCAGAGAAATAAAATCACTTTTGAGTTTATCGATTTATAATTAAATCTTTTAAGAGTAGAGAGGCCCAACACGGCAGTAACTTACTATAAAATATCAAATGTACTCTTTCTTTATAACACGTAAAAGAAAAAACGTTATGAGAAATTGCCCGATTTCGGCGGAGAGAGAATATTATATTTAACACGTGAATTGCGAGTTCTTAACTACTCGCTGTGATGGCTCCATGGCCATGTGTCAACTTGAACTGCTCTTACTGAACTGATTAAATACTATATAATGCGTAAATTGGGAAGATTACCCCTATTTTATTTAGGTGTGAAAAATATTTAACAGGGTCAGACGCCAAACGCCAGGGTGTCGCGTTCAAACTTGATAAAGTGTGTGTTCTAGTTATTATACACTAAGAAAAGTCAAAGAATTACATTTTTATTTTATATTTTAAAAACAATATGTTCATTTCTGGAACACACGTATTTCGACCTCGTGGTCAAGATCGTTTGTTATTCAGCAACCAAGATACTGGAATCTTTGTACTGGTTTTGTATGTTTGTTATAGATACGAATATTAATGTCCACATTTGGTGCACGTGTAACAGACATTACTTTTGTTTTATTTGTGTTTCTATCTGCTGTGTAAATCTGCTAAAATCTGCTCATGGAAATAACGCAAAGGGCAATTGAAACAAACATGCTTGGAATACTACCAAGAGGTAAGATTAGGAACAAATCGAGATAATGTGATGAAAAAAGGTCAGGGATATTGTGAAAGAAATTACAAAAATGAAATTAGGTTGAGACGGTCACATAGTGACATATAATCATAACAGGTGGATACGGAGAATTATAGAATGGTTGCCAATGAGGACGACAAGAAGCATGGGAAGATCTCATAAGAGATGGATAGATGACATAAGAGCGTGGTAGACAAACAGTTTATTAGATTGGCATAAGATAGAAGCTTTTGGAAGAGACGTACATTCAGGAGTGGATGGAAAATAGTTGTCGAGTTAAAGAGAGTTGCTGTAGGCACTATACATTTACAAAACTAATCGGTCTCGAATAACCTGAATTCAAGAGCATCGAAGGTATAATAAAACTTTATTTTCCTTTCTATCTGCAGTGACATGCCGCCGCTAAGAGATAGGGCATCTCGATGTTTTGCTGCTTAAAAACCAGATGCTTTGTTGATATTACTTATGATGTTGTATTCCATATTCATAAATAGACGTTCAAATTATTTAAACATAGCCCACAAGTATTACGGGAATTACTGACGTATGTCTTCACCTTATTCTATAATGGACACGACTTACCACCGGAGTAGACAAAAGCACATATTAACAACATATACAAAAAAGAAGATAGAAAGAATTGTTCAAACTATAGGGGGCTAAGTGTCATAAATTCACTCTCAAGACTGTATGGAAAAATAATAAAAAATAAAATTGAAAAAGAGATGACAGCTGTAGAAGAACAGAATGGCTTTCGTGCCGGCAGATCCTGCATAGACAGTATATTCTCTCTAAAGCAAGTTATCGAGAAAAGATTAGCCCACAACCTTTCAACTCATATAGTCTTTATAGATCTGACAAAGGCATACGATAGTGTACCACTTTCAATGCTTTGGGTAGCAATGGAAAAACAAGGAATAAGCAAAAAAATATACAAGCAGTACAACAGCTCTACAAAAATATGACGGCAAACATTAAAACTGGAAATAGATTAACTAGTTAAATTCCTATTAGTAAGGGCCTAAAGCAAGGCTGCTGCATAGCACCTACACTCTTCAAAATATATCTAAATGAGGCACTCTCACTGTGGAGAAGAAAGTGCTGCAATATGGGCATCCCAATCGGAGATGATAGATTGTACACGATACATTTCGCTGACGACCAAGCTATTCTAGCTGAAGACGAGAGTGATATAAGCTACATGCTTAGAAAACTGGAAGATGAGTACACCAAATGGGGCCGCACAATTAATATACAAAAAACTGAGTATTTAGTTGTAGGAGAAAAACCAGAAAGCCCACAAATCGAAATGGGAACTATAAAACCAACAGACAATTTTAAGTACTTGGGAGTCCAAATAACATCAAAAGCAGGAAGTAGCGAAGAAATACATTCCAGGATTGGCCAAGCAAGATCAGCCACCAGACAGCTACACGGACTATTATGGAATAAAAAAATAATAAAAGAAAATAAAAGAAGAATTTATAAAACAATAATAGAAAGTATTGGACTGTACGGCGCCGAACTCTGGGAAATAAACCAAAGAAACAAATCAAAAATTAAGGCCATGGAAATGAACTACTGGAGACGATGTTGCCAGCTCACTAGACTTGATAGGGTGAGAAACGAAGATATTCGGAGAGAAATGGAAATCGATCTAGACATAATAGACACAATCGAAGCCAAAAGACTTAACTGGTATGGACACCTTCACAGAATGCCGGAAAATAGATGGCCAAAAAAATAAAGAATGGACTCCGCCAACTAGAAGAAAACGAGGTAGACCAAGACGATCCTGGAGAGACGATGTCGACGATGCAATGACCGCCATAGATCTAACAACTGAAGATTGCTTCGACAGAAAACGCTGGAAATTAGGATGCGAGAAGCGGCGCCAGCTGTAGAAGACTCGCTTGTTATATATATATATATTAATATATATATATATATATATATATATATATATATGTCATAAAGTAACTGTATTTTCATTCATATATGTCCATTAATCAAACCATGACAATGACATAATTATATAGTGACAATATAGTTATAAATTTTATTATATTTATTATGGTTTGTTTTGTAGAGTACAATATTAAAAACTGTAATCTCACGACTAGTAAGTAAGACAATTAACAATTTTAACTAGTTAATTTATATTTCTTTTTATAGATGTCTTGAAAAAGAATTAAATAAAATTCGAAAGCTTGACAGTAAGTCAAAGAGTTTTCTTTGTCTTGTGGGCCAAATAAACTGACTGCATCCTCAAAAATCATAACTTATATTTAAATCAACAGTCAAGAATACCACCATCTTATATATATATATAATATATATATATATATATATATATATTTATATATATATATATTATATATATATATATATACTTCTAGCGGTTAATGTAGGCTCCGTACTAAAACGGTATTATACTAACTCCAGTAGAATATACTCCGTGTATATTATTATCTGAGTAGCGCTTTATGTAGACTCCGACCAACATGTAGGAGTAAGTGGACTCCACAGCAGGATAAACCATTTTTGGGATCCGTATTTACCATTTTGCGTACACTTCTTAACTCCTGCGATGTTGCCAATAATTGTATTAGTAGTAGATTTTCAAATTTTACAGCAGCTACATTTTGGAACTTAAAATATATTTAAATATCGATCAATTTAGTCATGGAGGAATTTCATGAATATTTGGCTAATGTAGTTAAACATAAATTATTAACCGACATTATATATCATTATATATTCATTATTTGTTGTGTTGGCAATGATATAGTTCCAGGAATAAAACAGCGATATAACGAAAATATCAGAAATTAAAACGGAAACCTTCTGACGGAGCTCAGCAGCATAAACGAGATACATATTAATAATACATTTTTCCTTCAAAAAGAACAATACAAATACACTTTTGAAAACAGTAGAGGACAAAGATCTATGATGGGCTATATTCGGTCGAATAGAGAATTATTGACCTCATAAATCTTGAATGTAAGAGCACTAATATCAGCAGAAATAGGAAGCGATCAGAAATTGGTATTGTGTAAAATCCGAATCAAAACACATATATGTGATTGATTGAACAAAATACTAGAATACACTACAAAGATAAAAGTCGAAAGCTTTTAGGATGACTCCACAAGATACCTATTCCAAAAAAACATAACCAAAAAAAAGCAGAAACACATGTATCACAGAAAGTGATGGAGTCGAAGAAACCTGGGCAAAAATGAGGTCTAATATCTTAGCCTCGGCCAAAAAAGTTCTTGGTGAAAGAAATATAAATAAAAATAAATCTTTGCCAAGGCGAAGAACTCCATGGTTTTGTACAGAGAAGTGAAGGAAAAATGTAAAGAAAATAAAAAAGCTTACCTGAAATACACGTCAACCAAAATACAAGCGGCATACCATAATTACAAGATAATTAGAAACGAAACTCATGAACTTATCAGAAAAATAAAAAATGATTACTAGGAACGTTTTCCGAAAGAAATGAAACATATTTTTACGGTCTACAAAAGGAAATAGGGCGCTTCATAAGAGGTCAAAGAATGGAGGTAAAGAAACTAAAAGAACTAAAACACAAAGATTACGTGGATACGTGGATTGACTACCTAAAAAGGCTATATGCAGGAGAAGATCAAACGACGCTGAAACCGGAAACACCAGATATTACCACAAATAAAGAACCTAATATAAATGTACAGGAAGTTCGGAAAATACTTGAAAATCTGAAAAATAGAAAAGCGGAAGGTAAAGACGAGATACCAAACGAGTACTGAAATATTTTGGAGCAGCAATGACAGAACAATTACCAACATTACGTAATAAAATTATAAAACAAAATAAAATACCGGAAGAATGGAGAACGAGCGAACTAATTCTACTAGTCAAAAAAGAAGATAAAAACAAACCGAAAACTACAGTGGTATAAACTTGTTAAATACTTCACTAAAACTTACAACTAAAATTTTACAAGTGCTAATAAATCAGAATATAAGTTTAGCAGATAAACAACCGGATTTTTTTTTAGTGGAAGATCATGTACAGATGCAATATTCGCTATAGAGCAAATTGCTCAGAAATCACTAGAGTATAATAGATCAGCATTTCTGTGTCTGATTGACCTACAGACACCGTTTGACAGAGTAAGACTGAAATATGTAATCCATATTATGTAGAATAGAGTAGCTCCCCTAAATATTATAAAAACTATCGAAAACATCTATCAAAAGAACAAAATGGAAGTCAGAATAGATGGACAACTTACAAAACTTATAAAAATTGACGAGACAAGGGGATGATATCATGAAAAGCATTAACAAACGAAGAGGATACAAAATGGAAAACAAAGAAATCAAAATACTCTGTTATGCATTAATAGCCCAAGATGAAGATAGTTTGCAAAGACTGGTCCACGGATTTAATATAAGAGCAAAAGAATTTAATATGACAATCTCATCTCAAAAAACTTAAACAATAGTAGTCAGCAAAGAACCAACCAGATGTAAAATAGAAATTGATGTCATCAGCAGAAACAAGACCCGACACAGCCACAACGCAAAGAATAATGAAAACGGCAGAGATGAAAGTACTGAGAAGAATTACAGGAAATACGCTGAGAAATCGAAAGAGAAGTGAAAACATTAAAAGAAAATTTACCGTACAGTGTATAAATATATGGACACAAAATAGAAGTAAAAAATGGAATAACTACATAAGCAAAATGGAGGAGACTCGTGTCGTCAAAATAGCAAGAGATAAGTCACCAATCGGCAAAAGAAGTATCGGACGACCGCGCAAAAGATGAAGTGACAACCTTCCATAAAGGTATTAATCCGCCAATGAACAAGCAGAATTGCTTATTGTGAAAAAGAAAAAGAAGTAACATATCTCAAATAAATAAGCGGAACAACAGAAACAGAGTATTAACGTGAAATTCCCGAAATAACAATAAAAAAATTACTGCAAATCGTACGAACTGAAATAAGTGTTGCTTTCTGTACATATACATATATGTAATATAGGTGGCCATCATCAGAAATGAGACATGTATAATTTATGTTTAATCTAAAATTCGTCTCGCTGGTTTCTCCCTTTCGACTTGGGTATTACGAATAAAAATAAATAAGCAATAAGAACTATATTTAAACCAAGTGACAAAAAAATATTCATTTACTTTTAAATGATTAACGTCTATATAATTAAAATAAGCTTGAAAACGAAAAATACAGAAAGGCAAGATAATGATAGCTTATACAAGCGACAAAGTATATAAAACAATAAGACCGAACATAATACCATAACTGTAAAACATATGAACCCATAAAGAAATATATATGTTTAGTGATTATGAAACCGCTTGTCGTCTGCCATGAATTTTATTACAGAATCAAGTTACCATAAGACTTAAATATTTTGTCTGAATAATGACTCACTACGATAAAAAGAAATAGAATACTTGTAATAATACACAACGGTATAAAGCTTAAACTATGAAAAAAGTTTATAATTTTTAAACGAAAGTAAAACAAAGTTCAATTAAAAGGTTCAAATCGCGACACAATATGAAATAATTCAATAGCAAGTAAAAGTACTTGATGTATAGACTATGCATACAACAAAATAAATATGGTGTATTGTACTTTACCATGTAGGTTGGATGCAGCAAAACACTAGCACGTAACTAAAGACATTAGAACTCGAACACAGGTCTGTGTGGTTTGGCAAGTGGAACAGCTCTTCTTAAAAAAATGGGGTTTTATAGAATTTATTTTGCCAAGTGGACGCTACTTGTGGGCGATAATTACCCTGCGATCTGCACTTTTGAAGAAAGCCACTCTTTTTTTCTATGGACAAGACTCACTCACACTCACTCTTTGTTAAAATACAATGTATGAATAAAAGGTCTTTTTCCGCAAATCGCCAGGAAATTTTGACATTCCTGTCAAAATTTCTTGAAGAAAAAGTCAGGACTTCCTTACTGTAAGGAAATGTCATTTCCTTACTGTAAGGAAATGATATTTCCGTACAGTTGTTAGTGTTCTACATAAATGATAGAAAACACATTGCTTATAAGGAATTAATTTATATTTTGAAAACATCAAGTCATTGCTGAATACATTTTTAAGATCAATTTGTTATATTTACAGTAATTTGACAGTTAGTACAATTATTGAACATTGGAGGAACACTCTTAGAACTATGAGAAACATTTTGGACAACATGCAGGGCGGAAGTGTCATTTTGTTGAATATTTTGTACTGTGAAAATTTTATTTGCCACCTCAACCTTATTGTTAAGCGATTCTTCGATATATCCTTCAGCAACGTTTGATGACTTCCATCCGCCATGCCTCTTTAAACTAGTTATGTCGGCACCAGAGTCAACCAATATTGTTGCAGAAGACCGACGAAAGCAGTGACCAGTATATTCTGTCGGATTTACCAAGTTCAAATAAGTAGCAATTATTTTGGGCATTTTTCTAAATTGATGAATTCCTACCACTTGTCTACAACCCTTTCCGCTTTGATATTTAAAGAAAAATCGGTCACTGTTCATATTTTCTGGTCTTAACGAAACATACTTTCGATAAACATTCAAGTAGATCTGATTAATTACAAATGATCTTGGTTTGTTGGTTTTCGAATCAGGTATGCTGATTAAAAGCTTAGATTCTAAGTCTTCTATATCGTGTACAGTCATTCGGACTAACTCATCCATTCTACAGGCCCCAGAAATACCAAATATTACAGCCACCTAAAAAATAAATAAAGCTATAATCTAGATAGAAATTAAAACCTTGTAAATTACCTTAATCATTAAATTATCTTTATCTGGAGCTTCCTGGATAAATTTTTTAATTTCTTCCTTCGTTAAAATCTTAGATTTCTTTGCCCTATAACCTTGAGCTTGCCGTTTCAATAAAGAACGAAGTTTTGAGTATGTAGATATATCTACATTGTGTTTAAGTGCAAGGGTTGACTTCAGCATTGAATAATTGGCCCATAATGTTGAAGATTTCATCTTTAAACAAAGGTCTAGGAAGTATGCCATTACAACATTTTCTGAGAAAGAACTCGTATTTTTACTCATGCGATAATCCATAAAACGTCTGTATGCATTTTCGTACTTTTCTCTTGATTTCTTTGGCAATAATTCTAATGAAGCAGTATTCACTGCCTCAACCAGCTCTGGAGGAGTCCCAGGAATGGAAATTTCATCATCACTTATCATTTTACTTTCGAGAACACCAGCAATTAAATTTATAAGCGTCAAGTTT
Organism: Diabrotica balteata; assembly: GCA_918026665.1. Classification (NCBI taxonomy): domain Eukaryota; kingdom Metazoa; phylum Arthropoda; class Insecta; order Coleoptera; family Chrysomelidae; genus Diabrotica; species Diabrotica balteata. The sequence continues at coordinate 21,305,297 of OU898277.1, forward strand.
GACAATTCAACCTCAATACGTTTCCATAGTAACCCAAGTAATTTTATTAGGAATTTCAAAGCACCATTTATTTGGGAATAAAATTATCGCGTTTTTTTTAATCAATCAATATCTGTCGAATTTTAAACGATTTGCGGAAAAATAGTATGTTTACCTCGTAGGAAAAGCCACATTCCTGGACTCTGTGTTGCTAAGTCTCGGCTTGCGCCTCGACTTAGCAATCTTCACAGTCGTCCAGGAATGTTAAGCTTTTCCTACCCGGTAAACAATGTACTATTGTTTAAAACAATGTATTTACAACTGTCTAATTGTTCGATAGTGTCTGGGTTTTTGTAACCCATATCTTGGCCTACTATACGGTGAGAATCAAAACTAACAAAAAGTCTGTTAGTATTTTAACAATAGTTATAACAGTTGAAACAATAAAAGAAACTATCACACAGTTAAAAACTATGACCCCTATGGAAAAAATATAGTAGACTATGACTACATTTGTGCTTTAGCACTATAGTAAGAACAAGGTAAAAATCTAAATACCTACATAATTATATTAATACCTACATAATTAATAACAAGAAGTTATTAAAACTTCTGTTCGTTATCAGTAAAAGAAAGCGCATTTCAGAATATATTATGAAAAATGTTGTAAATATTACAATATCAGGTACATTTGTATAATGATAAGAATACAAAAATAAAAAAAAATAACTTACTTTTTCAAAACAACAATCAATCACTTCAGTTTATCACAAAAAATTAAAAAATTGTAAAGTAATTGAACCCAGTTTGTGAAACTTGTTCACCCCTTAAAATTACATTCGGGTGTAACAATTGATTGGAGCGAGGTGTATTAATTCCAGTGTAGACAGGAACTATTCCACCGCGCTCGAATGCTCCAGACTATCCCTTTCCCCTATAGCACTCTGATGCGCGATAGGAGCACAACTATCAGCTAAATGTTCTTCATGTGGGAGTCCTGGGTAATAGAACTCCAACATGGTTCTCCTGTAAATGGTAAAACTTATTCTTAGATTACAACGACAACCTTCTTAGTATTTAGGTACAGGATACCGTCCACAATTATGTGATTATGTATACTTGCCAATATTCTTTTAAAAGAGATTAATAAAATTCGCGGGGTAGACACCGCGACATCGCACGGTATGTTTCGTAGCGATAAATTTACCATTACATTATACTAAGCATTCAAAAATGAAATTTTCTTTTCATACAAATATCGATAGTTTTTAGCTTTGGAATTATTTGAGTCACACCGAGCTGTAGCAGATTTACCCTAAAAAGTTTTATTTTACGCACAATTAGCACACTGGCTCTGGAAATGACGAATAAATATATATTGTTAAAAATTATGTAGATTTATAAATTTAAAACCTCTTTGTCTTCTTCGGATTCTTCATTTCCATTCGTTCCTATTTTTGCACATGTTATCAACAACGCACTTCTCTCATTTTTTATTCACTACTCTTTTGCTGCTGCCTGGGGTAGGGTGAGGAACGAGTGGATTTAGTAGCTCGGAAATCATCTTACTGCAGCCGGTCTCAAGCCCGGATAAAATAGGAGGGTTGAGCGGAGGGTTAACTACCCATCCTCGGAAAAAGAAACTAGTTATGAAAACTGCAACTTTGCCTCGGAACCGGACACATAAACACAAAAACCGACAAATGCAATGTAAAAGGACTATAAATATTGGAACTTGGAATGCCCAGAGTTGGTACAGATCTGGAGCTGCTATAAATATTGTGGAACAACTGGAAAACATAGGAATGGATATAACAGCCGTCCAAGAAATAAGATGGCCAGACGATGGAAATATAAAAATAAGTAAATCCACCATCTTCTTCAGCGGTAACAAAAACGGAAGACATGAATTTGGAACGGGCTTTGTGATTAGAGACAATCTAGTACAGAACATACTAAATTTTAAACCTATAAATGAATGGATATGCTACATACGAATAAAGGGAGAACGATACCACATTTCGATTATCTCAGCGCATGCACCAACGGAGGAGAAGGATGAAGATATAAAGGATGACTTCTACGATGCCCTAGAAAGAGAGATAGATACGATGCCCAAACATGATATGCGCATACTCTGCGGGGACTTTAATGCTAAATAGGCAAAGAGCCTAGCCTATATCCCACAATAGGTAAACACAGCCTACACAATGTATCCAAGGACAATGGCTTAAGAATCACAGAAACTGCAGCAGCTAATATTATGCTAATAAAGTCAACCATGTTTCCGCATAAAGACATTCATAAGCAAACCTGGTAACAATATTATAGACGTAAGAAGCCTGAGAGGAATAGACGGAGACACAGATCATTATCATTACTTAATCAGAGCAAAAGTCAAATCCAGAATATCTAGCCACAAATACAATAAAACAACAATAAACCCACAATGGAACATGGACGAAATACACAATGCAGAGAAACAACAAAACTATAGAGAACAACTTGAACAAACCTTGAACTCTGAAAGAGAATACAATGATATAGAACAGCTATGGAAAGCGACTGCCGAAATAATAACCCAGACAGCGGACAAGATATTTGGAAGGAGTAGGCAGAAGAGGGCAAAAACATGATATGACGAGGAATGTCGGAAACAGCTGGAAAAAGACAAACAGTAAGGAAGACTTAGATACAACTGCAAACAGACCAAAGTAAAAAGGAATATGACGACTGCCGAAAAGAACCAAGAAAAAATAATATGCACAAAGAAAAGAAACTATGAACAACAAAAATATGAAGCTATGGAGAGAGACCAGCCCAAACCAGGCTCCAGAGAATTCTATAAAACAATTTCCCATGAGAAAAGAAGACATAGAACCAAGGCCGTATGATAATCGACGGTAAAGAAGTAACAGAAGAATGGAAAAGTATTTTAGGGACCTTCTAAACATCATACAGGAAGAACAGCATAACTAAAGATCTATATCACAGCGGACATGCCCGTCAAAAAACCCAAAAGGCCTTAAATAAGCTGAAAAATCACAAAGCGCCGGTACGGACTAGATACCAGCAGAACTTCTGAAATATCTAAAGTACGCGTACGTGTAAATAATAAACTGTCTGGCAGCTTTGAAATCAACAGTGAACTTAAACAGGGTAATGTGTTATCTCCACTACTTTTTAACCTTGTATTAGAGAAAGCCATAAGGTCGGCCGAAATAAAAAGAGAATTGCTATCGGTTCAAGGTCCCAAGCTGTTCCTCGCATATGCAGATGACATAGATCTCGTTGGAGACTCCATCCTATCCACGAAAGACATTTTCAACAAGGTGGAAGGAGCAACAAGTGAAGTAGGGCTGAAGATTAATGAAGATAAGACGAAATATATAATATATGTGTATAAATAGAACGACATGAAGAGACAGAATAGGACAAAATGTGACGGTCAACAAATTTAATTTCGAAAGAGTACAACGTTTTAAGTATCTGGGGGCCGTAATCACAGCTGACAACGATGTTACTGAAGAAATAAAAGACAGAATCCAATCTGCAAACTGCTGTCTATTGGCACTGGATAAGCTCATAAAATCAAAAAATCTCACAAGAAAATCAAAGATCAAAATCTATAAATCTATCGTCAGACCTGTATTAACATACGAATGCGAAACGTGGACCATGACCAAAGCAAACGAAGAAAAGCTCAGACGCTTTGAACGAAAAATACTTAGAAACATTTTTGAACTTCACCATGACATCACCACAAACCAGTATAAGATCAGAACTAATATCGAATTAAAAGCTCTCTACAGCGACGCCAATATAGTTCAAGAAATTAAATCATAGCGACTAAGATTGCATAAGGTAGGGCACGTGCACAGATTGCATAACGAAAGACTTGTAAAATTGGTGTGGGAGGAGATTCCCACAGGCAAAAGACTACTCGGACGTACCAGAATGCGATGCAGAGATAACATCCAAGCAGATCTCCGCAAAATGAACATTCTATTTGACCCTATGTTGATGGAAGACCGAACAAATTGGAAAAAAGTTGTACAGTCAGTCAAAATGCCGCTGAAGTTTTAAGTCTTCTTTGGTCTTAAAATAGGTCTAAAGTTTATATTATGCTCTTTATTCCTCCAGTGGCGGTATTATTAACTGTGGTTATTGATCCAATATATTTAAAGTCTTCTATACTTTTGAAATTGTAGTTGTTGACTTTTTATCTAGTTGTTTTATCTAGGTTTATTTAATTGGTCTCTTCTGTGTATTTGCTTGTATTTGGTTTTCACTTCGTCTATGTTTTAGTTTCTTATCAAATCTATATCATCAGCATTATGCTAGGAGCTGCTTTGTACCTTGGACCGTTAACGGATTACATGTTAAATGGACGTTATATCTGTTTGGGTAGGCTGTTGGTTAATTTTTTAACTATTGGAATCAAGAATCTGTATTTTATTAGATATCTGGTTAATTTATTTTATATCTCTGGAGTTTTGTTTCCTGTATCGTTATTACAAGGATTTTGTTGGATACCAACATAGGGAACCTGGTGGTACTTACATGATGTTTTGATTACCAACATTGGAAAATTTGTCTTGCTGTAAAATCATGATGATTTTACTAGAAAATATAATGTTGGTTAATAATAATAAAGTTGTCTCACTTTGCCTTCTCCATCGAGGCTGCAGTGAGACTGCTAGCGTTATACCTTCTGGTATTTAATATTTTGCCGGTAAAGCAACAATTACTATAGTCATTACCTTGGTTCTGATATATCTGCTCCCCGATTTCAGCAAGCAGGCATCAAACCATGAAAACTGCTACATGCATGCTTCTATTATCCAACGATTAGCCAGTCCAGGACTATACGCATTATTATGGTACTGATATTGCTGCTGGCTCTCATAAGTAAATAGAACATGCAAGGGCGGTTTTGGCAATTTAATAGAATTTTGTGAGTTAGAATATAATTTCTCCGAGAAAGTAAAGAATATCTATCCACTATCCAGATTTAATATATACATTAAATATTAGTATACTATACAATAATGCTATTAGCAGCAAAAAAAAAACTGTATAATAGTCAGTAACGAGAAAACCAACTAAATATTCATTAACAGACAAAAGACACGATATAACGTAACAAGAGTAACGTAACGTAACAGGAGTAACGTATAATTTTGAAAGATAGGAGTGTTTTAGATATCGCGATATCGTTGTCAAATAAGAGATAAAAGGAAAAATTCAGGTAGCAAACTAATATAACTCATATATAACTCTCATAACACTTTTAAATCCAGAAGTCTAATATGAACTACTAAAATCAGAATTTATAAAACAATGCAAGTAAAACTCAGGTATTAATTAGATCAGGATTGCTAGAAAATCCCCCAGAAGTGTTTTACGACCGGGAACTAATGCTAAGGTCAAAGATAAAGATTGCAACGTCGTACAAGAAACTAAATCTCAACGCCAAAGTTAATGTTTGTAATCTTATTCATAACAGATTCATATATTTCTCTAAGAATTCTTCTTTCTGCGACGCTCAATCGGCTCTTATTTTGTTTTTCATTGCCCGTGTTTCACTTACATACGTAGATTCTTATTTTTGGTATTGCGGGATGTATTTTGGATTTAATTTTTTTTGCTTAAAACGTAGGAACTGCCAGCTTGTGTTCTGTTGTTATCCTATTCTGTAGTGTTTTTGTTCAAAGTGCTCTTAAATATTAAATATTTAGACCGATGAACCATTTCAAAGTTGTACTGGTCTAATGAAATATTATGTCCTATTCTGTTTTGTAGTTCTCTTATGATGCCATATATTTTTTATCATCGTTGATTTGGAAGACCCTTTTTGCGCTTTTTTCTATTGAATGTATTAATGTTTTTTGTTAATAATGATTATACTCCCTACTATATTAAACTCATCGTCGAAAGTCCGTATAATGTGAGGACCTTGATATTAAACTGTGAGATTTTCGGTATTAGAGTTTCCGGGCGATGCTCTCCAAAACAATGGTAAACACGATTGGAGACATGGCATCTTCTTGTTTGAGGCTACTGTACATTTAAAAGTAAGTTGGCAGTTAATTTCCTTAGGTATGCCTAGTTCTTCCATAACATTTTATTCACAATCTTATAATTATATCATATTTAAATGTTTGTTTAAAATTTATAAATAACTAGCTTAATGTTTTTTTATTCCCAACATTTTTCATTAAGTATATAAGAGTGAATATTTGATCAACGGTTAATTGAGTTTTCCTAATTTAACATTAATCTTTTGTAATTTCACATGTGGTTGGTGTATGTCAAAGAAGATACCAATTTCCATAGCGGATGCTATGATTCCAATGGGGTAAAGTACAACCTACATATTTGTTGTTAAAATTAATTTTAACAATTTTAACTACTAAGTCTTTTACCGCGAATTGAAAAGCATGTTTTAACCTTTATTTGAAACATTTATCGTTAACGTTCAGTGGAACATTTTACGTTTATCTAACTAAGTATTTACTATATTGTATAATAGTTGTAGTTTTATTTTACTATTTGTATCTATATAGGTATAATTTATAATATATTATTAGTCTTATATACAAAATCATCTATTTGCATTACATTGCTATTTATGTAGCAATTAGCTGTAAAGTCATTAGTCTTTTCTGTCGTATCATTATTTCCTGATATTTTTCGTATCCAAGCGGTTTAGTTTGTGTAATATAATATCCCCAATTCGTCTCATATTGTTTAGTTTTTAAAACAGCTGTTACGCTAATTCGTTCGCCTTTTTAAAGCACTTTGTCCAGTTTTCGTCCTTCACCCTTGTTAAATTAATTAATTTCTTAGGTAAGCCTTGTTCTGCCATGGTATTTTCATAGTTTTATTCTCATAATTATATCATGTGTTTGTTTAAAATCTATAAATAACTGGTTTAATGTTTTTTCTGTATTCCCAACATTTCTCATTAACTGCCTAATAGAGAATATTTGATCAACGATTTTTTAAGTTTTTCTAATTCTACACTAATAGTCTCCTGTTTGATAGTTCACCTATTTACTCAATCGTTCCAGGTGTATTAGAAAAAATACTGTATATCCTAATTATTAATATATAGCTTATATGTAACTCATACCACTACAGTATGTGCAGTACATTTTATCATCCCTTTTGTGTATGGGTGTGCTTTTTAGCAAGTTGGTACTTGTTCTTACTTCTAAATTGACAGATTAGCTGTTTAACCGGCTCTGTACTGAACTTCCTTCTCCATTTTGCAAATATATATAAAAATTTTAAAAAAATCACTCTGAAATACCGTTGATTGAAATATTGGATACTCTATAATATCCAATCAAGGGCTTTGTCATAATTGACACTGGAATTACTAACAGGAGATTGCTCTCACTTCCATGTGTTGAAATTGATATATAGTACCAACAGATGCTAATCATGTACTATCAGTACTAATAAAATGGAAACTATAAAATTAATGTCAATTTGGCTAGTATTTAAGTATTTTATTCCAGTTTAATATGAAAGCATTAGATTTAAGATATAAAAATTTCATCATAGGTCCAAATTTGAGATAAAAACCAAATGATATGAGCATATAGTGAAATCTAAATATCTTAGAATAGCTATATCGAGAGAGGATGAGGTTATTGATGAGAAAAAAAGACCAATCGCTGAGGAAGTAAGAAAGCAATTGGCAAAAGCAAAGAGTAATTACATTAAATAAAATAACAACCTATCATGGTACACATATATTCCTACTGCAGAAACAAGACAATTAATAAAGAACATTAAAATAGCTGCAAGAAAGAGAAAATAATAGATTTAAAAAAATAAAAGCATAAACATGTCTTTTCATGTTGAAAATATGTAAATGGAACCTTGAATTAAAATGTAACCTTTGATATCTGTGATAAACCCATCACTTAAACAATGGCACCGGTGTATGTAGTTGGAATTTTTTACACTTATTTTAGCTGTTTATTTTCTTATTATCTATACTTACTTATTATCTATCTGTACATGTATGAGTTGCAACCGATATCACAAACTTATTTATTTTGTCAAATTTGTTCTTTTTACTACTAACAACTATTCTAATAACATATGCCTATATATGTTAAGGGTACATCTAGAGATAAAGAAACTTTACTTGACTTAAACTTATCAGACATATGCGCTAAACATGAATCTGGCGTATTTCTAGTGCAGGAAACATATATAGGGCCTAACCTAGGATATTTGGTGTTAAGCTGATCGCTGAAAACCTTATTATAGATATAGATCTGCTATCTCTGTCGTAAAAGAAGCAAAGAAAAACTTAAAATAAGAATAGAACAAAAACAGTCAGCATGATTGGATCCACCATCTACATATTAAATGAAAAATAATACAACTACCGGCATTGAGGATCTGAACACACAGTTAATTACGAAATCTGGACCAAAACACTGCAATGGCTTATCCGGATGATGAGCAACTGTATTCAAATTATGCAGATACGCAAAGTCTAGAGACGAGCCAAAGTTGTTACCTTGCTTAAACCTGGCAAAAACTCCAACGACCACAAAAACTATTGGCCAATATCTTTGTTTTGTCAGCTATTTAAAATACTTTTGCACAAGAGACGATGATATGATTTCACCGATATTAGAAAAAAAACTCAAATTATAAGACGAAAGTGGCTATAGATAGGGAAGATCGCGTACTTTACAAATACTAAATCTTACTCAAGACAGCAAAGACGGGTACGAAAAATATCGGGTATCAGGGGTGGTATTTTTCAATATAAATTCCGCTTACGACACCTTAAATTACAGGATATTTCTCCAAAAACTATATGATATCCCCGTAGATAACAAACGATAAAATTATCTGTGTATGCCTACACAATAGAATATTTTTCGTATCACTCGATGGTAAGAATAGCAGATGAAGAACAGTCTCGCTTGGGATAGCATAAAGACCCTTACATTGTATAAACAAACGATTAACCCATACCTATAGATAATAGGACTTCTAATATACAGACGATATACCTATTATTGCCCAATAAAAATAAACTATGAATCAATTTTCAGCCAAAACGCCTGAAAAACTCATATGTGCTCCTTCAATTTCCCTAACACAAACGCTTTCCACAAAACTAAACCTCCAATAATGTCATGAAATCGTTGAACTGTAGACTATCTATAAATTCCTTGAAAGTAGCTTGTATTGCACGTGATTATTCACAGATCATTGTTTAAAACTAAAAGGTAAATTGAGGTCAGAAATAATATTTGTCAGCTAAAAATGAGGCGAACGTCCTTTCGCCCTACAAATTAACCATTATTTCTTTTTGTGCACACTACTACACATTTTAACACAAAAATATCTATTATATATATCTATATCACTTAACCATATTTATTTTGAGATAACCTTCTATCAAGATATCATATTATGTAGTACAAATAAGACCAAAACTAAAATAATAAAAAACTTTATACAAGATATCGCAGAACATTGGATAAAATAAAAACAGTTTTTATTATTGGGATGCTTCTATAAAACGTACAAAGACAAAGTCACGTAAAAAAAAATATAAATATAGTACGAAACTTCTACAATTAAAAAAAACGTAGACTTCAACATTGAACTAATAAACATCTATATTAAGTAAAAAAATAACATTTTTAAAAATGCAGAGAAAATAAAATTTTCTATGCAAGTGACCATTCCATTAAATAATAAGCCCAAGTCCTTTTGTATCTATATACCTGTTTTTTAAATAACCTGTACCTTGTACCTATTAGCACGTAGTAATACCCGGTAATAAGATATCCTTGATTACACAGTGTAATGCGTATGGCATTACACGGCCTACAAAAAGTAGATAAAAATAAGGAGCTCATATAAACCGTTCAGGGTAAACTTTGAAAATATACGCTATAATCGCACGGTTGCCAAACTCTCAGAGCTTACTTAAACCGATAAACTAATTGTTCAAATATACAGTGAAAAAGACCTGAACGACCCCTATAATATATACACGTGAACTACACGATATACATTTATGATACAGGGGTATTTATGGGCTCCAAATTTTTTTTAAAAATTATGAACCTCTGTATGTTAACGAATCGACAGAACCAATATTAGGGAATGGTCAAGTGAGCTCCGTATATCGGTGTCCACTTGACCACGGAGCTCACTTAAACCTGAATTTTAACATGGGCGGACCCACTTTAATGCCGTAAATATATATATATATATATATATATATATATATATATAATATATATATATATAATATATATATATATATATATATATAGAATAGACGTTCCGGATGACAATAGTATTTTCTTTTATGATATAGCCAAGCAAGCGTAAACTTTAAGCAAATAAAAATTTCTTACTAAAAAATTTAACTGAAATAAATTTTTTAATCTGATTATTTTTGACTTCTGATTTTCTTTTGATTTAAGTTCAGCAAATTTTATTGTATCATCCTTAAGTTTCCATACCCGAATAGCTGAACACTAAAGAATTATTTTAAAGAAAGGTAATAGACACAGTACAGTTAACTATACTCATAGTGGACCGATATTCTTCCTATTACATTTGGATAAAATTTTGAGTAAGGTCAAAAATTCATTCATTTTAAATGATTGCCACTTCGAAATAGTGATAAATATCTAGTAATGTATAAGCAGAAATGTGGGTTTTAAAGAAAAATCACACAATACATCGAACTAGATTCAATCAATACATAAATATCCTCACAAAAAGGACACAAAGTAGGGAAACTTGTGTCGCTTTATATAGAAGTAAAGAGATGTCACTCCAACGAATATTGAAAGCAAAATACCATTTTTATAAATTCAACAGCACATTCAGACATTTGCCGAACGTGAAAATGTAATTCCTTATAAATAGATTCTTGTCTATGTCAACCTTCGACGGTCTAAAGGGGGTTTTAAAATGGTTCTGTTCCGTGTATGTTGACAATAAAAAACACACATGCATATATCGTAAGCATTGCTTGGCGTGTGTAAGAAAAATAACTTTTAATTTATGACCAGCAAAACAAGAGCACTTTTAAAAATGGTGGGAATAGCACTTTTATTTAAGGGGTAGCAAATTTTTAATTACATATCGTGACCAAACTGGTAAAGTAGCAAATGTGCAAAATTGACGTATCTAAGCTAATAAACTAAACAGCTGTGTCTTGTCAACATGTATATTCCAGCTTTAGTAAAATAGCGAATGTGCAGGTTTAATATGTACGTCATTGTTGACAATTTTTACAACAACAAGCGAATATGCCATTTTATCATTTTTACCAAAGTGTATTACAACCATTACAGATCGTCAAAATAACGAAAGTAGCATTAGAACGACGGCAGTTTTTTATAAAACACGTTACTGTGCAACCAAAATCAAGAGAAGTGGTAAAAGCAGTGGAGTCACGAGGAGCTTACACCAAAAGATACACTTTTTCCACTGAAAATGGTAGAGTGGATGTGTGTGGAGAATTTTTTCTCGAGGCTTTAAATATTTAAGAGTCACTTATAGAGAGACTCTTAATAAGGTTAACTCTAGTTGAATTCTTCTATCTGACCTACGAGGAAAAAAGATCCACCAAATAAAGTAAACCCTATAAATGAAAAATTCATGGGAGATCACATTTTATCGTTCCCAAGAATGAAATCACAATATGCAAGGAAGAAATCAGAATACCAATATTTAGCCAGTTCCTTAAATGTAACAATTATGCACAACTTGTATAAAGAAAACTGCGTTGAAGAAAACAAAATTCCAGTATCTATAGAAAAGTACAGACGAATTTTCGTGATTACAAATCGAAATTTCACAAACCTGCTAAAGATCGTTGTAAGAAACGTATTGCTCATGAAGAGCAAAAAGGAGATACAAACTATAATAATACTCTATATACTGAGCTTATTCAACGCAAGGAAGCAGCACGCAAAATTAGAGATTAAGACAAAGACGATGCAAAGGACCAAGAAAGTGTTTTGGCAATACAATCAGACCTCCAAACTGTTCTCACACACCAAAAGGAGCTAGTGGACCATTCTTCTACGTCAGAAAATTGACTTATCAGATGAACCTAATCATCTACAATCTTAAAGATGCCAGTGTTACCTGTTGTGTTTGGGACGAAACAGAAGGAAACCGGGGCAGTATAGAGATATCGACATTTATTTGATTATCCGAAACTAATACAGAATTTGTCAGAATGATGTCGAATAGCTGCGGAGGGCAGCAAAAAATTTCAAATGCATTACATGTGTATGAATATTGTAAAGGAGCACCTCTCGAGCAAACAAATTGATCACCGGTTTTTTGAACCTGGTCAAAGCCAAATGGAGTGTAACTCCATTCGTGCCAACATATCCAAATAATATGCACTGCTAAAAGAAAAGCCAACATCATTTCAAGTAATGTCTTTGTGACATGATGAATTCATTGATTTCTGTACTGATAAGATTGCTTTTAAGAACCCTGACAGTAGACTTACCTGTCAACTCTTCCAGATGCTGTATTCGTGAGAATGGGTTACTCAGATGACGCACCTTTTGTGAAGTATATTGCAAAAGGGATGAAAAACAAACGGGTAGACCTCTTCTAATAATTCTCCAATAAAACCTTACAAATCGAGGTTCCCAATTGCTACCAAAAAAATAAAAGACCTTTAAAAGCTATGTAAGGATCTTCAAATACTACGTGTTTACCATGATGCCTACACAAATCTTCCCTCTGATGACAGTGTACAGCCCTTCCAGAGCCAGATGCCTCTGAAGAATTTGAAAGTGAATCATAACAACTAAACCAATAATCTTCCAAATTTTGAAGCAAAAATTATAAATAGTTTGGTGTTTTATTAAATTTTGTTCAATCTTATATTTCTCTATTCTATTCACCCACCTCATGAGAAAACCAATAAATAGGTGATACATAAGTACATCCCCCTTTAACACCAATGGAGATTCGCTAATTTTTATACCTTTACATTCTAACATTAGTTACTTAGGTAAACTAACGAATGTGACTTTTTCAGTAACTATGGCATTTTTTATGGTTTCCAGTAGTGTTGCCCAAATGCAAGAACAAGACGAGACTTGGACAGTCTTGGTCTTGGTCTTGCACCAAGACATCTGGTCTTGTCTTGGTCTTGGTATTGCACTACCGGTCTTGGTCTTGGTCTTGCAGCAAGAGTCTTGCAAGTCTTGCAGTTACCCATATGTAATTGGTAATAAGCTAATAAGTATATATGTATTTACATGCCACTTTTCCAGTGGTTATTAAAAAGCTGTGTGATATCTCACCGAATTTTGGTTTTTCAGGAAGAAATATTTATGTAATTTCTTTTGTGAAAAATATTAGAATGCTTCCTTAAACCTGACGTGTTTCTGTTTTTCATTTTATTTCAACCTTTCTACGTAGGCATAATTTACACAAACAATTTGGGATGCATGAAATATTTCGAAAAACTCATCAAATTTGCTTTAGGTCTTTCAGATCTATATTTTCAACGCTCATTACTCCAACTAGAACTATTGGAATCTGTATATCCCTCATGTCAAATTGTAAACTGTTACTTCCGGGAACAACAAGGATTAGATGAAAAACAATTATTATTATATTAGAAACAAAGGAAAGCTCAATTGGGAATGAAGTTCAGTGATGTCGAAAAAGTAACTACTACTATAAAAATATAATAGTTACTTTATATCCGTTACTATCCAATACCCTAAGTATCTAATAACAAACCGAGAATTATATATCGTTACTTCGTTAACTAATAATATTAGTCGTTTAATAACAAAGCCACAGCAAAGTATGACCGGGTCAGCTATATTTATGTATTTTTTTTTACTGTATACTGAAGATCCTTATTTTATTTAAATGGCTAAGTTTAAACCGTAATTTAAACTAAAAAAATTATCCTTAATATATACATAAAAAATTTTTTAGTATGTTTACAAAAAAAATATTTTAAAAAATATTTTTTTTGTTATTTTATTCAATTTGTGTCAACCGTGACGTAGTTAGTTGCTCAGTCGAGAAACCGATATCAATGCAGCCAATTCCTCAACAACAAATTTAACTATTCTCATTTAGAGTAAGTCGACATCTTTGTCGTTGCAAGTAAGGTACCGTTTACTTTCGAACAGCAATTATCCCGCTAAATTGAGACAATGCGAACTTTGTGCTCTTGTTTTGATTATGCAGATAAAATATAAAAGAACTTAACTAAGTCAGAACTTTGTTCGAAACGAGTATAATGAGAAAATAAAAGCGCTTTCCTCTTGTTTTTTACAGTTATTTATACAACCCACCGAGAACTTCTCTACATTTATAGTTGGATGCCGTTCCTAATAGGATTCCGTCTTTTATTTGAATAGAATAAACATTTAAATACACTTTGAACTGTTATTAATTATAAACAAATACGTTTTATAAATATTTTTACAAATCACAACAATTACAAACTTTACCTACCTAATGAAATTTTATCGCTAGATGTATCGCTAAATTAAAGTACAGCTTAAATGTATAAAAAATTTGTCCATGATTAAAATCGTTTCAATCAAAAAATAATATAAAAGAGGACTAAAAAATGTGGTATATAAACGCGTTAACACAAGAAATCTGGTAATACCGAAAATCATTCAGAAGCTCTGCTTGGATCATTGGCATCGACACTCAGGTCTTCAGGCTTAGCTACTGTTTATTCTGTAGCTGAATTTTGCGCACCATATGAATCCACGTACCGTAGTCTCACGTTAAAAAAAATACGTCCAGCTAAATAGCACCATGAAAATGATTGCTGGTGTAATCAAATCCACGCTAATCCATTGGTTGTAACGAAAATTTTGCCTACCACATGTGGTATTCTTATGGGGGTTAAAAATTGGGGACAGAATTTATTGGGATGGAGATAGGGCCAGCAAAACAAATCGAAACTTATGCGAACGACGCTCAGGGTTTATTTGAAGAAAATGGGTCGTGGATAAGTAAAAACAATGGGATTTCACTGGGGCAACTACATAAATAAATCAAAGGGGTACTTACATGAATGTCCTGGACAAATGGGCAGATAAAAACAACAAGAAGAACCTCTACCTATTTAAAATGGACGCCCCTTCGAGCAAACTTCCCTACTGAATGAAAGAAAAATAAAAATAACAAAGAAGAAAACTTACTATGTCCTATACGTTTACAAACTCTTAGAAGTTGGAAATACTAGAATACTACAATACTTACAAATGTTACTGGGCTATAATATGTGGCAAAAATGAATTATTACAAATAAAGAAATATGTTTTAAATGAGACTATTCATAGAGGTTAACCATTTTCTAAAAACAAAACAAACTAATATTAAAAAAAAACTAGCTGTCAAATGTCAATATTAAATTTTAAAACTGAGAATAAATTATATGACAGCTATGGACCCCACCCTAAATTCTACAATTTTAAATAATACAATTTCTTTTTTAAATTATGAAAGCAAATTATTTTTAAAAATGTTTATTCTTCTTTTGAAAGTTCAAACAAAAAAGTTTAGTGAGTTGAACTAAAATAAACTTGATTTGTAAACTGGACTTACTAAAATTTCTGGGAGAACAGGAATTAGATTCACCGCCACACGAACAAATTTATCTCCAAACTGCGATAGGACAAGACAAAAATGATATTGAAAGTTGAGCCACTGGAACATAAACCTTGGAAGCTCAGCTTTTTAAGAAAAACTGGAACAATGTGGGTATTTTCCAAATTTGTTGTAATCGACGTAAATCTCTTATATAATTAGGAACATGAAATAGTGATTAATCTTTTAAAACGGACACATTACATAGAGTATAATTCACTATTTTCAACAAATTTTGCCGGCTTCTTCAAACTACATACCGACGTCTGTTCTCAATCATCAACCATGCAAACCTCACTTAAAACTTTTACTGTAACTATTAACTATCATAAAACTACTTGTTTTCCATAACAAAAGACGAAAAAACAGAAAAACTGCGAATTTGATGAAAATTCGGACTCGATACCGAAGCCAACTGCCCTTGACAACGACCTCAGCAAGAGCGATGTAATTCTTAAATATCATTCGCTTACCAACTTCACATAAACAAAACATATATACGGGAATATTTATTTACCGCGCAGAATATTAAGCGGCTTCGATCCAAAGAAAATACCAAAGAAATACGCATCCGTGATAGATAAACAAACTCTAAAATGTGTATATTTTTAACATGTCGACGCAAAAAGAACTGAAAATACGTTTTGGGTGCTTTACCTTGTACGAAAGGAAAAAAAATACACTGAAATTATTCTTTGGTGTTTTAACACATACGAGGGGATTTCAATATATACCAAAGAATAAAATACTATATGGTTACCAGTGCTGAGCGACATTTTACCAGCACACCTTCACGGACTCAAAAATTCTTCTGAAAACTTGAATGCTCTTCAGAAAATTTCCGATAAAAACCGCAGCCATCAGGTTCAACATAGTCATCAAATCACGCCATGAATGGATGGAAATTCAACTAAACGTAGTTATACCTTGCATCACAGAGAACCTTCTGGATTTGACCTATCATATAAGACCTGATGCACCCTTAACCACATCAGAACTCAACATGGTCTATGTGAGTATATGTTGCATAGGTGGAGTCAGCTACTATCCCTGTAATACAGCTGCCGCGAGGTCAAATCCATCAAGCACGTGTGAGAAGCATACCACCAGCGGGCCTACGGGGACAGTTTTCAAGGTTTGATAAAGAAGAGATCAGATTGGAAGCTTCCTAAATATATGTAGGAAAACTGGTGGAGCGTATGTGCAGGATAAATATTTGCAGAGAAAACAAAGAGTATAGACAGACTTGAGAAAGGAAAAAAAGGAGATTTATGTGAGAGTACCAGATGATGCTAGTAGGACACGTGATTCTAAAGAGTTTTGGTTCTTGTAGGAGTTTTTAAAAATCAAAAATAGATCGAAGTGTGCCACAACCTCTTTAGAAAATTTCGTCTCCACTTTTAAGTCTCTTAAATATAGTACT
This sequence comes from Diabrotica balteata, assembly GCA_918026665.1. NCBI lineage: Eukaryota > Metazoa > Arthropoda > Insecta > Coleoptera > Chrysomelidae > Diabrotica > Diabrotica balteata. Next base: position 21,322,380 of record OU898277.1, read on the forward strand.
GTAATCAGAGACAGTAAGTTATGCTGAACCTTACATTGGTGGTAATACCGTGTGGATACCGTGGTAATAAAATTATTGTTGTTTTGACATGATATATTTGATGAAGTGCCGATAAGCCTTAAGGATAATAAGGCTTCCCTCGCCGATAGGATACCGGCCAAGTTTGTTAAAAATCTTATGACTACCAACAGAAATTTATTAATTTCTATATTTATATAAACAAATGTGGCGACTGCCCAAAAACTTACATCGGTCAAACTGGTAGAAACTTAAATAAACGAATAGCAGAACATAAAAGGGCCTTCAATAATAGAAAAAACAGATTCTACATACGCATTTCACATTCTAGATCATAATCATTTTTTTAATGACAAATTTAAAATTCTTCACAAATCAAAATAAAGGCCTTAAGCTATCTTTGTTAGAATCTATGGAAATCAACAAATTAAAAAACACCGATATAATTCTGAATGACCAACTTGAGACAAACAGTTCCCCCCTCCCCAATCTGTTTCATTATAGACTATAAAGTGTAAACGCAAGATAAAAATAGATCACTTGAGAAAGGCAATCAGCCGAAACAGCTGTAGTGATAAGAGTTAAAATAAATTTTGTGGAAGTTAGAAAACAAAGTTTTCAGTGTTTTATTGTTACATAAAATGAATTTCCATCAAGTAACGGTCGAATCCATCAATTATTGCTATATTTAATGCAATGTTCAGTCAGACATTGTTTCCGGCATCTTACCCGGCATTCAATCATTTTTGCTCTATGGGTATAAGAAAGGTTGACTAGATGATGTATTGTACTGTAGAGGAATAAGTTATCTAAACCCTGTGGCCAAACTGTTTTCGTCATTGTTACTAGAAAGAACTTAAAAGTGGGCAGAATTAGAGGTGATATACTGGAATATCAGGCAGATTAGAGAGAAAGTGGAACAACTGTTCAACAAGTGTAATTAAAATAAGAAGGGCAAGTGGTTTTAAGAGTAGTTATGCTTGTTTGCGGACTTTAGTAAATTTGCCGTCTCTTTGCATTATTTCTTGACGACCTATATCATTTTATGGAGAGAGCGTTAATAGAAATGGGTCAATAATGAGGATATTACTTAATGATGATTGTTTGGTGGTTCTAGCGAGTAGACAACGATTTTGAAAAATTATGACGAATAAATTATGTGAGTATTGTATTGCATTTTGATTTTTAGAGAAGGAATCAAGTGGATCAAGTCAACAAATTGTCAGACATTTGTCGTAAGATATAAATTAATAGAATCCAAACTACACATATGTATGTTTTTGAAATCTTGTTGCGTCATCGTTGTTTCGAATAATCTAAATCCGCTTTTGTTCGCTTAAAATAAAATTTCCGGTCTATATTCGATAAGTATATCGAAGTTTATATGTTATAGCTAAAGTAAACACTATTCTATATATTGGATTTTCTGAGATATCTCCAAACAGTGTTAGTATTCTAAATAGAGGTTAAAATATGCGGGAGTTGAAGTTGAAATCGATTTTTCCGCGACACGTACTCCACGTTTTACCGATCATTTCTCCAACTTTCCGATACACACGATTTGTTTGTTAACTTTCCCTTTGCTGCTTGAACGTCAGTTTGTTTTCAATTTCATTAAATAGGACAAGAAAAGCTGCTTGTTTGGAGGAATTCAGTATCTAATGTTTGTAATGCAGAAAACGAATATCCTATAAATGTAATTTTAGACGACATTTTCGTCCTATAGATGGACGGAGTTTTAATTACATCAATGTGAAGTTTAAAATTAAGTATAAAAACTAAGTTTTTAGTAATAGATATAAATCGATTTAAATGTTAAAATTATCCAAAATTTTTAGTTGAATTAAAACCTGATGATGGTTTGATTCGATCAAACCCCCCGCCAATCCCTCACGCTAACCTCCACCCAAACCACGTCACCATCGACGTTATAAATAAACCGTCCTCTATTCCTATCGGAAGCCCTGAAGACACCAAGGATAATATCGAAAGCTCGGAGACAATAATAATCGACGCGGTTCAACCCGTAAGACTGCTGAGTTTATTATAGTCCCTATAATAGTAATAGTCTTAGATCTAGGTTTAATTACTAGTTACGAATGTACTAACCTCGTACGTACGTCCTTCCATTTAAGTTTATTTTATGTCCTGTATTTATGACATGTGTTATGGATGACATCTCCAGTTTTCTCTCTATGGCATTTCGATGTTCTTCTCGTCTAAGTTATATTCTTCGATTCGTCTGTCCGATGTACGTTTGTCGCAGTCTTCACATGGAATCCTATTTACTCCTTATTTTTCAATGCAACTTTTGCAATGCAACAATGCAATTGTGTCTGTTGTACCGTTTATATACGGCAGGATAATTTGTCCGATTGATTTTTCTTCTTTTTCTGGATCTTTACTTTTGTTTCGAGATTTCTGTGCCTTTTCAATCTTAGACGGAGAGAAGCCATTTTTTCCTAAAGCTGTTTTGATTTTACACATTTTCTTGTTCTTTTTGGTCTCATCTATTAGTTTTTCAGATCTTGTGATTAAGGTTTATATTACCGAATTTTAATTATGCAGGATGACGGTGTGAATCTGCGTGTAAATATCTCTCAGTATGTGTTGGGTTTCGGTATACTGTGTATTTCGGTAATGGAAGTTGTTGGTTATTCTCCCGTTTTATTGTAAACTGTATTTTTGGGTGGATATTGTTGATGTGTTGCAGGAATGTATTAAATTTTTCTACTCAATGTGTCCAGATGATAAATCTCGTCAACATACCTAAGCCACAGTTTTGGTTTATGATCTGCTGTTTGTATTGTTTTGATTTCATATCTTGCATAAAATGGTTTGCTATTACGAGTGACAGTGTTGAAAAGTTGAAGGAGCATCGATGGGTTTTTATCCTAACTTAATTCATTGCGCTTGTGTGCAATAGAATTTTATGAAAAATAATAATAAATTATTATCATAATCAATATTTCTATCATACTAATAATCCAACAAAACTTTGGATTCAATTCAATTGGGAACTAATTCAATATACTATAAAGACATAAAATAAACAAGGCAACAACTGAAAGATCGATAATTTTAGCTTTACTATAAATTCATTTAATGGATCCACCCACTGTACACTAGTGGTCTAACTAACTGAGTGTAGAAAGACAAATATTTCATAGAACTGCTTTAAAATTTTCTAATTGGTTGCTGTTACCGGTACTATCCGAGTCTGCACCAATAATCGCAATATGAATAATTTGTAGGATGGTTAACACCTACTACCTTACTTTACCAGTTTTTTTAGAACTTGTGTACATAAAATATAAATGAAAGTGTTTTTGGTTAAGTAAATAGAATTTAGTAAATTGAAATATATAGATTAGTTTAAAATGTATATATTAAAGTTACAAAAATGTGAGATTACTTGATTATAATTTTTTGTTTAATTACTATGTGTTACGTGTTTTGCCTTATATCTACTTATTTTTGATCTTCAATTTTGCCTTGTCTCTTGTTTCATTCAGTTCTATTCTCTTTCATTATTTTTCTAGCAGCATATTTAGGAACATTGTCCTCCAGATCTTCAAAAGGTTTTGTCATATGTATTAAATAAAGTTTGGGAGTGAGCAAATTGTAACAGATATATTGTGTAATATAGTAATAATTAATGTTAAGAGAGGTGTAGGAGTATAGAAGGTAATGATAAGTTTCAAGAGAGGGTAGGATTACATCAATGAGTTAATACTAGATTTTAGATCGTAAGCGAACTGGTCTGTTGGTCTCGTACACCATTCCACACTAAGACCTTTCAGACAGGTCACGAAGACAGATCTTTCATGTATGTCTTACATAATACATTTTTGGATTTTGCATAGACTACTGCTTGCTGTAGAGCCAACTTTGGGCCAAAGTCCTATTTTAAGGGGTATTTAAACTGTTTTCTCGCTACGTCGGCTTAAGTTCGCTCGCTTGACCCTAATTATTTCATGCTGATTTTACCTCGCGGTGTTTGTTTTTTCTTAACTGGTAAATTCTTGACCTACGAAAAGGTAGGGAATTGATGGCCACTCTACGCAAGGTACAGAATGCCTGGAGGAGGCAAATGCACCTTAAGTGTGAGCAAGCTTTCTTTAAATGTTACTCACTCATGCTCACCTCACAATTTGGAGCCATTATCAAGATATACGAAGGCACCATTACAATCAATTTCATGCGAAGTATTAAGGAACGATTTTGGGAATGAATATAAAATGGAATCATTTTTGAAGACAGAGAGAACTATCCATTTTTGTTTAGTGTTATTTTAATGTGATTCTCCGTTTACGGATCTCATAGATAAAATGCGTACCTGGAGATAAAAGTAAAGTAAAGTTCGTGTAACCTTCTGGTTTAAGGTCTGGTATTAGGGTTTTAAGGTCGCGCAAGCGCCCCTAACATGACTGAACGGCTACATTCGTAGCCGGGACCGACGGCTCTACGTGCCCTCCGAAGCACAGGTTGGCAGGTCAGTTAAATTAGAAATTGAAAATTTTGTCGGTGCCGGGATACGAACCCGGTTTTCCAGTTTGTTAAGCCAGTAACATAGCCACTGAGCTACGGCTTACCACATACCTGGACATAAAAATCCAGCATGCCTGGAGAAGGCAAATGAGACTTAATCGTCGCGTTGGCTGGTACCCGAAGTTAAGATGTGTCTAGATTTTACTCGATTTTGCTCACCCCACAGAATTTGATCTACGACCAAGCATAAAGAGCTCCTCCAAATACGGTCATGAAGGAAAAGATCTTAAATTTAGTTAGGCAAAATTATAATTACTAGTGATCTTATGAATATGGAAAAATTATGCAGAAATTCAATCAGGGAAGCTTGTACCTCTTACGGATAAAGGCAAAGATAATTATGTTGACATCTGAAGATGAATTTCATCTTAAAATTGTACTTTTTTATATCAAATAAAAGCACATTATCTCACATTTCGATTTTCATACATAGTATTTACTAAAATGCAAAAAAATCCCAACTTTAAATTTGAAAGCAACAAAGTGAAAATGAGTTAAAGTTTGAAACAAACAACTTATAATGAACCCATTTTTTGCCAAAGAAAAGTATAGTGACTATTCAAAGGTCTTTTAAAAGGTCAAACTTCGAAAAGACTTGGAGGGTAAGAAGTTACAATACAAAAACATCAGATTTTTTGTCCGATAAAGCTCTATAAGCTCTCACTGATTGGATGACACGAGATCCACAGCTAGCAAAGTATCCCGGTCCAATATTTCACCGTCAGAGGAAAAAAAATTGTAAAAGCCATATATCAGATAACCGATACGAATTTCCGACACCCTATCTGGATCACAGTAACACAGAGTTCAGATGTCTGTCTTCTTCGTAATGAAACAAAATTAATGTCCTTCAACAAATTACTATAACGGTAGACAAAGGCGTAGAAAAAAATCTTTCACTAGGGATAATCATGTAGGAGAGCCTAAAAATCTCGGTTTATGTTTATTTTTACTGCTTTAAGATAAAAGAAAATCTTTCTTTTTAATTCCTTTAATCCTGGATAATATATTATATATATATATTATATATATATATACGTATATATATATATTATATATAATATAAATATGTAGTGTTTCTAGTAAGTTAGCGAGCATAAAGGAATATGGAAAACATTTTTAATATAATTTTTCGAAAAATATTTCTTCTTCTTAGAGTGCCATATCTCCTACGGAACGTCGGCGACTACCATGCTTATAATATTATTAATACTGATCTCGGTCTTGCGCTACGTGTAGCAATTGGTCCGCTGTCAAACCTGTCCCTGCCGCAAATTTCCTCAACCAAGAGAGTTTTTCTTCCGTCCCGATCCATTTCTTTCCTTCGATTTTACCGTTGAGAATTATCCGAAGGAACTCATATCTTGGTCCTCTGATGAGATGTCCAAGATATTCTAGTTTACAGCGTCTTAATAATATTTAATAGAGTTCGTTGATGTCCCATTCTTCGAAGAACTTCTTCGTTTCTGGTTCTAGTCCATGGAATTTTTTAGTATCCTTCGATACAACCACATCTCAAACGCCTCGATTTTATTCATGATATCGGCGTTTAAAGTCCAAGTTTCACATCCATACAAAAGTACAGACCACAGGTAACATCTTGTAAAACATTTAGTCTTTATAAAAAGTACTACATAATCCAAAATCTAAAATTTAACCATTCAGACAATTTTAATGAATATAAAAGAAACGTACTTTAATCTATGTGTCTTAATAGGCAATTTTATTTGATCTTCTCTTAATAGGCAAACCCCTTTATCAGACATTTGGAAAAGGGTAAATACAATTCAATCATCAGAAAACATTACCATTGATGATGGTAATGTTTTAGTTTAGTTTTAGTTTTCAGCAGTAAAACAACTTTTATCTAAAATTGCCTCCGACTCTGCTCATCTATCAATAAATATACCAGATAACCATATCGATGCCCACTTTTTACTAACTTCTATCACTCTGAGGATAACATAATTTAAATTTCAATTTCAACTTTCAAAAAATATATCTCCAAGAGTATGGACGGTATAAACTATCTCATGTTAACAGATCTTCCCCAAATTACTATAGATTATCTATGCAAAATATTTGACCACATTTTACTAAAAAAAGATAATTATGATGATTCTTTTAAGCACTGTCTGATCATTTTTATATAAAAAAATAAACGATCGTACTTCTTTAAGACATATTTCTCTGATATCATGTCTACTAAAAAGACTTGGACGGATCCTGAAAACTAGATTTGGTATTTGTTTATAAATATCATAAAAACTATTGAAAACGTCTACCAAAATATCAAAATGAAATTAGAATAGATGGTCAACTTACAAAACCTATAGAAATAGACGGCGAATAAGACAGGGGACTCATTGGGCCCTATTCTCTTCAATTTAAGCATGGATAGAATCATCAAGTGTCAACAAAGGAAGAGAATACAGCATGAAACAAAGAAGTAAGCTCTGTTTCGCAGATGAAGCAATATTAATAGCCCAAGATGATGAATAGTCCTGCAAAACTAGTCCACAGATTTAACATAATAGCAGAAGAATTTAATATGAAAATCTCATCTCAGAAAACTAAAACAATAGTAATCAGCAAAGAAAAAATCAGATATAAAATAAAAATTGATGGCATCAGTATTGAACAAGGAATGGAAATAAAATACCTTGGAATTACACTGTTCAGCTATGAAGACTTGGACAAAGAAGTGAGATATCAAGTACAAAAAGCAAATAGACTGGCAGGATGCCTTAATAACCATATATGACGAAACAGACACATTAACACTGATGAAGAATGTGTACATCCAATGGAAGATCAATAATGACACATGCCTCAGAAAGAAGATCTCGTTACAATCAAAACACACAAGGCTACTGGAAATAGCAGAAATGAGAGTACTGCGAAGAATTACAGAAAATACACAGAGATCGAAAAAGAAATAAAGACAGTAGAAGAAAATGTATCGTACAGTGTAAAACTGCTAATGGACACTAAATAGAAAAAATGAATGCAATAACCACATAAGGTGAATCGACAGAAGAAGTATCGGCGGACCGCGCAAAAAATAAAGTTACAACCTTTCGTAGAGGTATTAATTCGCCAATCAACAAGCAGAATTGCTTATAAAGAGGAAAGAAGAAGAAGAAGAGTATTTGTTTGTTTTTTATTTATAAAAGATGATTGATTATAAAGAGAGTTTGGAAGGAGATTTTGGAGATTAGATTAATTTTCAAAGAAGGAGAAGGTGGTTATCTATTACTGACTATAGAAAGAAGAACATTAAATCCTAAAAAGTAATTTAGTGCTGGTTGTTGTGAACGGTTGTAAAAGTATTAATTATAAATATGAGTTATAAAAAATGGTGGCAAATTTGGGTCTATAAATTCTGATCGGGAGAAGTTGCAGTTAGATCTTTACAGTTTTTATTCTAAGTATTTACAAGTATTTTCTACCATTTTTTGCCATTTTTTTTTAATTATTATGTGTTAAATGTTTTAAAAAAACTTCTTAATTTTTATTTTGAATATTTTTATCTGAATGTCGGAATTTATGTCGGTAATAAATAAAAATGTTTGCAGCTTCTCGAAATGTTTGTTTTACCTTTTTAATAATATGGTTTAATTATCTTTATCGACTTTAACATACAAAGGAACGTCATTTTAATATAGCTTTAATATAAATCGTCCATAGCAGATTTGAATTCAATTGCCCTCCGAGATAATAATTTTTTCAGAGTTTGAGTCAGATGACGTAATTTTCACATTGTCTGGAAGATAATTATAACCATATTTTAGCACATCCTGAAGAAGCAAATAAATTTTACGAAGGTTAGAGATAATAAGAGTTTTACTTATTCTGCCCTATTAATGACTGAACCTCAAGATAAAACTTTAGTTTACGTGTCAGTCAATAACACCTAACTAATATTAAGGTATATTGCAGAGTAATAAAGCTTACATAATTTGTTTATTTTTATTTCAGGTATGTTCCATGATAACCATAACTTGTTTTAAACCAGACACTGTGAGTATTGCTCTTAAATATTTGGTTTTCTTATTTACAATTTCCGCATTAACTATAAAGATTATTAGATTTTGCTTATTACTTTGTAAAATTTTTAAAAGATTTGGTTGTGTTTAATAAACAACATTCAATTTTTTAGGTTGATCTGGTATAATGTTTGTTGTTCTTCCAAGGAATAGAGAGGGTATTATATATGAATTTGTGGTGTACTGTTAGTGGACATTGACAGTAGGAACAGTTTGGTGTTGTTTGTTTACTTATTTGTTGTCTTCTGTTTTATATTGTTCTTATTTTCACATTAGCCCCGGTTATAATAACATTTAATTAAGATTGCTGGAAGATTCACATTTTTTGTCATCATTGTTTTAGTGCATTGTTTTAAAATAGTGCATTTATGAACGAATTGAATTTATTCAAGTTGTGATATAATTTGGAGTGATCTTTTGTATAGGTCTTATTATTGATACAATTTTGATCTTTTTTATGTAAATCGTCTCCAATATACATATTTTATTGTAGATCTGTTTTTTTCCAAAATCTGTACAGTTTTTAGTTTAGGCTATTTTCTACAGAAAATATTTCCGGATTGTTTTGACGATTTATGTCCATTTATTGATATCACGTTTCTGCCAAAATTTTCGACATTTGTTCCGAGATTTCATAAATGTATGATGTTTGTCTATAACAGTCGAACCAGAAAGTGTAGCTATTAAAAGAATAGTTGAACAAGGATGCGTATTGTCCCCATTGTTATTTAACGTCTACAGCAAAGCTATTTTTAAGAAAATACTAAATAAACGGAAAAATCTGGAGCAACATAGGATTCACAGATGCCACCAATATTTTAGCTGACACTCTAGAACTATTACACTTAAGAAATAGAGCAAATCAATGCAGTATCCAACACGAAATGAAAATAAAAGTGGAGAAATCTTAGTTTTTGATTATTATAAAGCTACAGTACAGCGAATCAAACCTTTTCTTTTCCCAACCCCGAAAATCTAAATGATTCCTTTGTTGATATGAGTAAAAATATAACCTCAACTATTTCGTCACAACAACATCCAGTTTCCTATCTCCCTTATTCAAAAAAATATTGCTGATACCTTCTTTTTAAGACCAGTTGATAAGACTGAACTTATTCGAACAATTCGTATTATAAAAAGCACATCGTCCTGTAGTACAGATGGATTATCTATTAAAATTTTTTTCAAATCTTCCGCATAATGTTTTGGAGGTCATGGTCTCGCTAGTAAATGATTCCCTTGAAAAAGGTACATTCCCTAACTGCCTAAAGACTGCCATCGTTATTCCTCTTCATAAAGGTGGAGAAAAATCTGATGCCTGCAACTATAGACCTATTGCCTTATTACCAGCACTATCAAAAATTATTGAAAGGCTTATAAAAAGATCGACTTATGGCCCTTTCTCCTTAAACATAATATTTTATCGCAAAATCAGTTGGCTTTTTGTCGAATAAATGTACTAGTGATGCCATGTTTTCTTTGTTACATGAGGTATATCTATCACTAAATACTCTTCTCCGTCACCGTTTTCTACGACTATTCTAAAGCCTTTGACTGCTTAAATCACGACATTCTATTAAAAAATTAACTTTCTATGGAGCGTGTCTTTGAATTGGTTCAAAACTTACTTGGTAGGTAGGAAACAATTGGTTAGAATAAAAGACACCGACTCTAGTTGTAAAGATATTGAGTGTGGAGTACCGCAACGTTCAGTATTAGGTCAGATTCTTTGTAACTTTTCATTAATGACATCACTCTCCAGCATGATACCAGCATTCCTTTCAAACGCTTCATTCAATTATAAACTCTGATTTGCTTATAATCAAGGCTTGGTCAGACTCCAACTTACTTAGCTTCAACGTGGATAAGACAGTAGCATTATCTTATAAAGGAGTCTACAACCTTTGCTTTTGAATTAGAGTCAAATCAGTATCGTTAATTCCGTGAAATTTCTAGTATTCTTATCGACAGTGATCTTAAATGGTCCTTGCATACTGACTCCTTAAGGAAGAAACTAGCTTCAGCTTGCTTTGCAATAAGATCTGTTTTGAAGGAACTAAATTTATCTTCTGTCAAAATGGCATATTTCTCATTGTACGAGTCCCATCTTCGATATGGGCTTCCATTTTGGGGTTCTAGTACAGCGGCCCAATTTGATACTATTTTTAAGTTGCAAAAAAGAGCAATTCGTTATCTATTTGGTCTCAAACAAACAACTTATTGCAAGACTTACTTCAAAAATCACAGAATTTTGACGCTTCCCTCTTTATTTATTTTGGAAACGGTTTGTTTGATTTGAATGCATCTAAACAATTTTCCCGATAGACCTGATCATGGCTATTCCATTAGAAATTCGGATTGTAACGTTTATTTATCAATCCCGTCCACTCAGCTAGTAAAGAATTCTATTCTATATAGTGCAAAAAAAACTTTATAATCACCTTCCAAGAGAAATTAAATCCGCAACATCTTTCATTAAGTAAAATCTATCTGTCTGAAAGACCATATTATTCAGTTGACTAGTTTCTTAATGTATAACAAAGAAACAAAATTAGTATTGTTTGTAATTACATTTGGGTGTCTCAAGAAGTGGCAACTATTTGTTTCATTTGTTGTTGTCGGTACAAATTATGTAAGTTATACAATAATTTTACTAATTTAAAAATTGTATTGTTCTGTTTTTTTTATTATATTTGTTTTTCTTTTATACTTTTTATACTATTTGACTTATTTATTTTTTAGCTTTGTTCACAAAATTGTTCAATAATTTTCAGTGACAATAAAGCATATTTCTACTCCTTCTACTCTACTCTCAAGCTACATATAATAAGGAGTTTTGCTGGTTGGTTTAACTGAAAGCGAATAAATGGAGTGCTCTGTGATCGAAAAATCGGAGAAGGGCTGGAAGGAAATATATAGAAGGATGTGGTGAGGCCTGCTTTAGTGTATGACAGGGAAGTGTAGCCTGTAAAGAAGATTCAGAAAAAGAAGACGGAAGTAGCTGAAACGAAAATGTTACCATGGATGTTGGGTAAGACTAGAAGGAGCAGGATCAAAAAACAACTTAAGGGGAAAGAGCCGGGGTAACTACAGTCTCCAAAAGATTTATGAACAAAGACTAGAAACGAAAACTATGTGGAACAAAGGATAGATCAATTAGAAGTTGATGGAAAGAGAGGTAGAGGAAAAACGAGCAGAAGATGGAGATACTGTGTGGCAGAGGACATAAGATAGAAAAGTTTAGGTAAAGAAGACAAGATAGACATAAATTAGTTACCAGAAAGAGCAAGAAATAACGACGGTTGAAAAAGGGAAATTTGAGGAAGAAGAATATGTCGGGTCAGTATTATGTTATTGTTTGTATTTTTACTATACACCAACCAATAAACTAAAACAGCGAAATTAAATGCATTTTATTATAAGTACATTTACCTAAGGAACAAAAGGCACATCAACATAGTACTAACATCATTTAATATTACATGGGAATCATTTTTATTATTACAAACCTTCGATCGTGAGATGTCCCTAAGAACAAGACAGGTTTCATTTGGAAATATGCCAAGAATTTGTGATTTCCTTCTATGTTGTAAATGTTTTTCAGTAATCCCTTCGATAAGTCTGGGGCTTTTAAAAATACAATATTTTATAGATTTTTAATAAAAGAAATATTTCATAATCTTGCTATATTCATATTCCATATACCGCAACAAAAGATTTTATACATGCTGTGGGTATTGTAAAATATATAATACATTTTAAATAAAGAAGTGTGTGACGTTCGTTACGGAAAAGAGGGTGAAAATATTGTAATAATAATGTATAAAACGTAACGCAGACAGTGAAAATGTTTTGATATGATTGTAATTGTATAAAAAGTCGCTTAAACCACGAATAACGAGACTGACGCCAAAAGCGAAAGGTCTTTAAAGCGCTTTGAAGTTTGTAATACACGTGTACGCTCAGGACTTTTTTGTAATATTTAAATAGGTAAAAATATAAAATGAGATATTTTGAAGGAGTTACGTATAATTCTCACCGTGAAATCTTTAACAGTCAGCATGCGACAGTCGACTGTTATAATATGGTTCACGAAAACCAACGAAAAATTTTTGAGAACAAACTATTCAGAAATAAATTTGCAATTTTATTTTGTTATTTCATACCAGGAACTGCTAGTACACTTCTCAACAATTGAAGTGGGTATTATGAAAATGTGTATTTTATTTTTTGTTCATAAGGTCTAATAGAAAAATGGAGTGATATAAATAAAAAATTATTTTTACTTCGTATTTTCATACAGATGAGCCAAAAGAAAGAAATTCTTTAAGAAAAAAAAAACAGAAAATAAACTTCTTCTTCTTCTCTTAAAGTGCGCTCTCCTCAATGGAGGTTGGCTACTACAATTTTAAACTCTTCTCTTCAGCTGTTCTTATTAGCTGTTCAAAATTTAGCCCTGTCCATTGTCGGATGTTTCTGAGCCACGATAGTCTTTTCCTTCCTAGGCCTCTCTTTTCCTCGATTTTTCCTTTCACTATAAGTTGGGCATATTGGTACTTATTATTTCTCAGTATGTGGCCTAGGTATGAGATTTTTCTAACTTTTACTGTGTTAAAAAGTTCTCTTTCCTGGCCTATTCTATGCAGCACTTCTTCGTTTGAGGTATACGATGTCCATGAAATTTTGGGTATTCTCCGGTAGATCCACATTTCAAAGGCCTCCAATTTATTTACGGTTGATGTTTTAAGGGTCCACGTTTCAACTGCATATAGAAGAGTCGACCAGACGTAGCATTTTGATAAACGTAGTCGAATTTCGAGTTTTATTCGAGAAACACAAAGCAGTTTTTTTTATTTTTTCGAAAGATTTTCTGGCCTGTTTTATTCTCGATCTTATTTCTAGATCAGGATTTAGGCTGCTATCGATCCAACATCCCAGGTACTTAAATCTATTGACCTGTTCTAAAATGTGCCCATTTATTGTGCAAAGTTGAGGTACGTTTTGGTTTTTTCGGATTGACATCACTTTGGTTTTTTAAAGTTTATTTTCATACCAAATTGCTCACAGGTCGAGTTGGTCTTGTCGATGAGTCGTTGTAGACCCAAGTTGGAATCCGCAATTTACACTGTATCATCGGCGTATCTGATACTGTTGATATTTACGCCATTCACATTGACTCCATCCTTGGAATCCTCCAATGCTTCTTTAAATAGAAACTCGGAGTAAAGATTAAACAGCAGAGGCGCAGAGCACATCCTTGTCTAACTCCCCTCCTAATTTCTACTTCTGTGGATGTGGAACCTTCGATCCTAACTCTGGCGTTTTGGTTCCAGTACAAGTTTTTTAAGAATTTGATGTCTTTTCCATCTAAACCGACTTCTTGCAAACGTTCTAATAGTAGTCGTGTCTTACTCTGTCAAATGCTTTTTCGAAGTCTATAAAAGCATATAAATATATCTTTCTGTTGGTCGTAAGCATTTTTGGGCGAGAACTAATAAACTGAACAGGGCTTCTCTCGTTCCCATGCCGCTCTGAATCCAAACTGATCGTCTCCGATGATTGTTTCGCACTTTCTATAGATACGATTATGTTCGATTTTTAGTAGGACTTTTACTGCATGACTCATAAGGCTTATCAGACGGAACTCATTGCAGTATTGTGGGTTTGGCTTTTTGGTAGTGGGATGAATATTGACTCCATCAATCTTGGGGTATTTTACCTGTATCATAAATGCGATTGAATAAAAGGACAAATATTTCGATATTTTCTTCGCTGATTAATTTAACGTTTCTGGGTATATTCCGTCTGATCTGGCTTTTATTTGTTTTGAGATGATTAGTTGCATTTATGATTTCAGATTTCAGAATAAACAAAAATTGTATTTAATTTAAAAATAAACAAAAATTGTAACAACCTAAAATTTCTATTCCTGCTCAATATCTTGTATCCCGAAAAGAAAAATTAATAGTGTGTGGGTCCACCTCTATTTGCCTTAGTGCTCTAACTCTATTTGAAGACCTCTTATTAAATAATTGATGAACTGCTGCGGTATAAGTTCCCAAATCGCGCTAATGTATTGGCCAACAGATCTAAGGTTTGGGGAGGTTAAAGGAGCCTATTTTGTTGCCTAGACATTTCGGCCCAAACAAGTGCAATGCAATTTATATCAGTGAACATGGTGTCACTCCATTCTTGTAATGCCATGAGCTTCTATATACTCGTTGACAATTCTCGCACGGTAAGGGCGAGCATTATCATCAATCAGAACGACTATTGGTACTATGACTCTGTCTCGATATCGTGTAGCAGTCATTGTCTCATTAATTAAGACGACTAAGTCCGTGCGACCGTCAAAACATATGCCCACACGCAACCGATCCACCTCTAAAAGGAGAGGTTGGAGTCTCAGATTTTCATTGTAACGCTGTTCTTCTTTTTCTCCACACCAATATTCGGCCATCATTCGCATACAAACGAAATATGGACTCTCATAAAGAGACAATTCCTCCAATTTTTCGAAATTTCACTGATAGTGTTCCATCGCCCAGCGATATCTGCATGCATGCTGCTCCCTAGTTAGTCGTGGATGGGTAGCGCGCCGTCTAGCCCTTAAATAGATGCATGTAACCGTCTTCTGACAGTTTGACTCGAAATCACTCGTCCGGTAAGCATGCCTGAAGATACTGTTAAGTCTGCAAGCCGTGAATGTTGGGTTTCTTCTTGTCGTCAGAACTACAAAACGGTCGACGAGTTGTAGATTGTTCTCTTCCTCCTCCATGCCTGTATGTTGCAGATCAGTTGCTACATACCGATTCCATGCACGACTTATCACACTTTGCGACACATTTAGCCTCATAGCAACCTTTTGTTAAGTTATGCCTTGTGGATCCAACGAACGAATTGCTCGAGCTGCACTAGTTCTAAACTCTTTGCGGCATAATGTTTTTGTGATAAATAGATTTCTTGACTTATTGACAACTGTAAAGCCAATACACGCACTTTTATAAAAATGAATATATTCATGTTTGGAACAACATTTCTTTTTTTGTACGAGATAAGCCGATATGAATAGGGAGAAAAAAATCACATGCAAAAAATATTGGCAATAAAGATAGCATATAGAGTCTAGTACAGGCAATTATTATTTTAAAAATAGTTTTATGTTAATTTTAGGAATTTTAAAATTATCCACTTCAATTCTTGAGTAGTGTATATTAGGTAACTTATAACTTCAGTAAAAAGGCCCTACGTTTTTGGAAATGGCAAGAGTTTATTAAAATTTTTTTATATGTGTTGACAAATTATTGAAGATTAACAAAATTAATGGGTATGGGGTGATATTTGGTAAAGTTATGATTTGTAATGTTTTATTGTTGTTAGGAAAAATTGACTAAACAAGAGACAGATCTCTGGACGTCTCCAACCATAATCTAAGGAAAGCATGTATTAACTTATGGATCAGAGAAAAAAAAACAAAGAAAATCTCCAAGAATACAAGAGAATACATACCATCGTCAGAAGAAAAATAAGAGAAGCCAAAGAGAAACAAAAAACAGAACAATATCAAGAAATAGAGGAGTATCAGAGTCGATATGATAACTTCAATATTCATCGAAAGGTGATGGAAACATCTGGAAAGTTTCGAAAACGCAGCAGCGGAAAAATAACAGATGATTGAAGGCAATCTTGCCATAACCAAAGAAGATAAAAAGAAAGTATGGAAACAGTACTTGGAAAAGCTTTTCCATGACCTTAAGGACAATACAAGAGCTCACCAGTGAAGAAAATTCAGGTCCCGAAATCCTACCAAAATAAATAACGGGAGCCGCCAGACAAATGAAGGATGGAAAGGCACCGGGACTTGATGAAATTCCTGCAAAACTGTTGAAGCTATTAAAGAAGAATAGATAAAAATAATAACTGAAATATTTAATGAAATATACAAGGCAGGAAAAATACCAGTAGACTGTCTCAAATCGAGTTCGTACCATTGCCCAAAAAACCAAGAGCAAAAGTTTGTGAAGATTATAGGAACATAAGCCTAATTAGCCATCTGCTGAAGCTGTTTTAAAAGTCATCCACAAAAGACTTTACCGGAATGCAAGGAACAAATTGCGCCCAATCATTTGGATTTGTGGATCAGAAAGGCAAAAAGGGCATTGTTTACTACGAGTCTGTGTTCAAAGAGCCATGACCCACCCTAGAAACAAAAAATAAGGCTCCCTAAATGTTATATGCACTCATGCTCTGTATGGAGTAGAAACGTGGGCATTGAATGCGGAAACTATTAAAACTTCAGGCTTTTGAGCTATGGTCATACAGAAGGATCCTAAAGATACCATCGATAGACAAAGTCACCAATCAAGAAGTACTGCGGAGGATAAACACATCTGCGGATTTGGTCAACATCGTGTAGGGCCGTAGCTGCAGTACTTGGGACATAATGAGAAATCAAGCCAGATACGAGTAAAATTGAAGAAAAAATGGCCCCAGGACGAAGAAGAATATCCTGGTTTGCTAACCTGAGAGCATGGTATAGAAAGACCTCAACACAGCTATTTCGTATAGCAACCAATAAAGTCATCATAGCCAAAATGATCGCCAACGTTCGGAACGGACAATCACCCTAAGAAGAAGATGTGTTAATGAGGGAATAGAAGAAGGCTTTAAAGGAGAATAACGGGTCGTTGGTGAATTTTTAGTTAGACTAGTTATGTTAAAAAAGTATGGACGTTATTACTAAAAGGAATCGATAAGAGGAGATTCTGATGTGTGGCTTGGCTTTAGATGGACCATGAAATTATCTGGGTATGTAAATGCAAGTTGATGTGTAGGAGTGAGGGATTATAATTATTGTGTGATTATGAATGGTTTATAAAGGGGGAATAGAATTGTGTGATTTGAATCTAATTATGTAACAATGGTGGATGAGGAACATTAGGCATAAGGGTGAAAGGTAAAGTTTATAAATACTGAAAGGAAGTGGAGAGTGATGGAAAAGTTAGTTGCATTAAGAAAGAGTGGTTTGGAGTGGACTGAGAAAGATGAATAAATAACAAAAGGAGAGAGATTAGTGTAAATTTTGATGTAACAGTAGATGTTGATGATATAGGTCATGAGAATAGTTTTCGGTGGAGAGGTAGGAAATCTCGATTGAATGAGACATGGCGATTAACACAATTTGAACTTCTCTGCTGTTCTTTAATAATTACAAGATCTTTATATAAGTCAAGTTTTAGGAAGTTTGTTTGGGGAATATTGTGAATATAGAAAGATACGTCTTCTTGGATATTGAGAGCGTGATTATGTTCTTTTAGATGTTGAGAGAAAGCGCTTTCTCTTTTTTTTGTGCTCTAAAAAGCGTAAAGACAGTGATGTACAAGTTCTTGCTATAGAGGTAGCATCACAATCTTAACATTTTAGTTTATAAACATCACTACGGTTCATATAATTGATGGGTCTTTGAAATTAGATATACACTGGCCCAAATTATTGGGTATTTTAAAAGAAACGTGGATGTTTCTAACTGAACGTTTTATGAGATTTCGAACATATGCAGAGAGACTCTCATGGTGATATTGAAGTGAAACGTAATTAGATTTAGTGGTAAGGTTTTAGTGATTTTTAAGCTTTGAAATGATGCAGGTGAGAAAGAAATCAGTTAATACGTCAAAATGGAATATTCGTACTTTTAATATGATTATTTTTTTCATTTGTTGTAATCTTCTTTGACATGAATATAAGAATTTGTAAAAAAATAAGAAAGTTTTGATAGCTTTGAAGGCACGCTATACTTACTTACTTACTTACTCAGTGGCGTTACAACCCTTCGTGGGTTTTAGCCGACTCGACAACATGCCTCCACTGTTTTCTGTCTTGAGCAACCTCCATCCAATTCTCCACGCCCATAGTGCTTAGGTCTCCTGCTATATTATCTCGCCACCGAGACGAGGCGTCCGCGTGGTCTCCTTCCAGTTGGGACTTTCCTCCCACACCAGTCTTAGTGTTCGTTCGTCAGAATGTCTTCTGAGGTGTCCTGCCCATTAGAGTCTTCTGGACTTTATTTCTTTATGATGTTGGCGTCTGGGTAAAGTTCTTCAAGCTCTTTATTAGTTCTTATCCTATATTGTCCTGATGCTTCATCAAGCACCGACCAAAGATCTTCCTTAGGATTTTCTTTCCCAAACACGTAGTCTTTCTTCATTTTGCCTTTGTTATCGTCCACGTTTGCTTCCATACATCACAACGGGTCGTATGATTGTTTTATAGACCTGTATCTTCGTACGTCGTGTTAGTTGTTTTGATTTTATAAGGTTTTGGAGGGCAAAAATACATCTGTTGCCGTCCTGAATCCTGTTGTTTATTTCTTGTGATCCGTTATTGTCTTCAGTTATTGTTGTTCCAAGATACTTGAATTCTCTAACGCGCTCAAAGTTACGGCAAAGTTAGGCACGCTGTACGTCTTTATTTATTGTGATATTCAACTATTCTACTGAAAATAAGATTGGCAGCAAATACGGCAATGGCCGAAGTTGCACTGTTTTTTAAAAAGGCTTCTAAAACCAACTCCACATCTTGAATCTAAAATCAACCTTGTTATATCTTTTCTCGGACAATGTAATATGTATATATTCTATTCGCAGTTTAGGATGTTGTAATCTCATTTCAGATAAGCTATTTAGTTTTGGACCACCACTGACTCAAGATCGGAAACATCTTCGGTAACGAAGTGACCGAGGCGATAGAAAGGAAAGAACCAATCGACGGAAGCTAGAAAAGCAGGAGATAATTGGAGAGAACGGTCGAGAGCGACAGGAAGGCACATCTTCCTGTCGCTATCCCCAAAATTTAACCCGTTTATTATGGAATCAAATATCACGTTCGTTGCCAGAAACACATAAATCAGGAAACTGATACGCTCGCTTTTAATGTTTTAATTAAATGTCGACTTGTCGTGACACAATGACGAGGATCTAATATGGCGGATGGGAAATAATCACTTTCCGGCTTTTAGGTTGTTACTTTTGGATTTGGACGAAAGGAGCATATTGTTTTAACGAACAATTTTTTTTTCATTTTTATGTACATGTTTTTATACAATAAATTAGTGGATTTCACGGATACTAGATAAAGCATCCTTTTGTCGATAGTACTGTTTATTTTTTTCTCTGTTTGACATAGTTAGCAAATTATCAGCAGTGCTGAGTATTATTCCTATTATTCTGAATCCAATCGTGCTCCATATTGTTACATATTAGATTAGAGAAACTTCTTTGTGTGTCGTGCTTGTTTTCAAGACTTGACTATCATTATGTGTGTCGTTCTGTAGCTACCTGAAACAGTTCTTCGCCTGTTAATTCCAGGAACTGTTAAGTAGGCATGTGTGACGGGTAGCTCTTTTAGACAGCAGACTCAGTAAAACACAGCTTTAGTTTAAATAAAAATATATTCGAAAGCAAATAATGGCAAAATAAAAATTCTATCCTAGCCCTGAACTACTCTGGTGGGGTTAAATTTGACCCAAGGACCACTGGTAGACAGTTTGGCGAACGATCTTGTTATTCTATGTATTCTCCCAATTAAGTACGTAGTTTAGCATGCCGCTTAGTAGCAAATGATCAGTGGGATAGTGCACGCGTGCTGCTGAGTTCCGGTCGGATTTGACCCCACCATAGTAGTTACGTTATTATTATTTAAGATAATACATTAAAATGGCTTTAAGAATTAGCGAAGTACGGTGACAAGTGAAAATGTTTTTGACTTTCTCGAATCTCTGGAGGAACCAACCGAAAATATTGACACTTATAGTGACTCTATATAAGTGATAATAAAAGTGATACTGACACTGAAAGTGAACATTCGGTTCACGACACAGATTCAGTAATTGACGTAAGTGACTTATCAAGCGACGAATGTGAAACAGCATCTAATAATGAAACAAATTTTTACTATGGACGGAACAGATATAAGTGGGCTAAAAATGCTCCGGCCCCATCAAAAATTCGCGCACAGACAAACATTATTACACACCTTCCTGGTCTTCGTGGACCTGCCTTGATGAAACAAAACCATCCAGTCCACTTGAATCCTGGTCACTTCTTATAACTCCTGACATGTTGGCCTCTATTCTAGAGTACACAAATGAAAAAATTACCGAGCTCAGTGTAAATTATGGGGATACATGTACATTTGTCGATCATCTAAACGAAGGTAAACTAAAGGCTTTTTTGGATCTTTTATACCTTTCATTGTACTAAAGTCTAATGATGAGAATGTCGATTCATTATTTTCGACAAGTGTTTTAGGTAGGCCAATTTTTCGTGCTACAATGTCAAAAGAACGCTTCTTATTTCTTCTCACAGCAATAAGATTTGACAATCATGAAATAAGAGAGCAAAAGAAGGCCAATGAAGATCGACTTGCAGCAGTGTCCTATTTATTTAAATGTTTCGTATCTAACAGTACAGCAAAACTACACCTATTCCGAATATGTTACAGTGGACGAGATGTTGTGTTGGGTTTAGAGGTAGATGCCCTTAGTTCAGAAAACACATTATTTGGTAAATGCTTTTGTGTATACGGTAAAACAAATGATCCTAATGCCCAAAAGCTATCCATACCTACAAGATCAGTACTTCTTTAGTGTAACCAATTGCCAATAGTAACCGAAATGTCACTGGTGATAATTGGTTCACCTCAATAGAGCTAGTTGATGAACTAAAAAAACTTCGACTTACCTATGTAGGTACAATGCGTAAAAATAAGAGAGAAATTCCTCCACAATTTCAACGAAATAAAAATTACGAAGTTGATAAGTGTTTATTTGGTTTTACACGAGACAATACAATCGTATCATATGTCCCTAAAAAAAATAAAAGTGTAATTATGTTATCGTCTATGCATCACGACAAATCTGTTGATCAGGAAAGCAAAAAACCTGATATAATAGCTTTCTACAATTCGTCGAAAGGGGGCGTTGATGCACTTGATCTAAAATGTACACTTTATCGTTCAGTTCGAAGATGCCAGCGATGGCCTTTAGTAATTTGGTATTCCATAATGGATATTGCTATAGTAAATAGTCACATTATTTTTCACGCAGCTAATCCTGGCGTTAGAAAAAATCGATCAGATTTTATTCAAGAGCTGGGAATCAGTCTTATAAATGAACATTTAGAAGTAAGATTTGCAATGCCAAATTTGTCAAGAGAATTACGCTCGATAATTTTCAAAGCATTTGAAAATAAAATTACTCATCAAGATCAGACCAAACCAGAAAGGCCAGTTGTAAGACGTAGCTGCTACTTGTGTCCCAGAGGTAAGGATAACAAACATTCCACATTTTGCGCAGAATGTCATAGGACCATCTGCAAAACACATTCACTTCAGAGAGTTACCTGTACTATGTGCAAAGAATAGATAGAACTAAACACTTACAATTTGTTCAAATATTTTTGTCGCAAGATTCTAACATTACGAAAAAAAAACATGACTGTTATTTTTTTATATGGTTTCTCTATTATGATTTTTTTTTTTGTATTAGGTTAAGAAGTTACTATTATAAACTACTTTCAGAAAATGAACCGTTAATTTTAATTTAAGAAATATTTTCTTTGTTATAATAATGAGTTATGTTTTTGATCAAAATTTATTTTAAAAGTTCTATAATTTTTATTATAGCATCTTAATTTTCTTGAAATAAAATTTAAGTTTACAAAAAATCTCTTTTTTATATACACATTCATTTGTCAAAAATACAAAAACAATAAAAAATATATTTTTATAATCTTGTTTAGAGGTTTTTAAAATTCGGGTCATCTATGACCCCACGATAGTAGTTATGTGGGTGTATGGTTAATAATACACGATAGTAGCTCAGGGCTAGATAATATATTATACAATTTAAATGTCAATCCTTCCGACGACGGTATCGATGGTTCCATGACCCACTATTGAATACGCAGCGAAAAGTGACTAATCAACACTTAGCCACGAAACGACATATCTCAGATCAATACTCTAAGACCTATTCGGAGTTGCCACTAGATTAATACCCTAGTAGAAGTGCTTGACCTTCGGTCACCACCCTAGGTCCAGTGGAGTTCTTCCCAGATCAACACTCTTTAGAACTTGATTTTCTCGTGCTCTTGTTTTATATCGTTGCATGTCTTTCACCTCCGGTGTTCATCTATGGAAGGTAAACTTAGAGGTGGGAGTGCGTGTGTACATAGGGGAGATAAATTGATGGTATCGTTACACATGACAGTTGTTTTCGTCTGACCCTTTCCTCTGAGTTCAAAAATTATACTGTGAGTGCTGTTGAAACTTGTGTTTTTATTTGCTGATGCTGGCGATGGATATCTGAATTTTCAATTTTTCAATTTGAATATTATGTTCTGGTGTCAATTTTATAGGCACAACCTCTGGGATGGAAATTATTGTGTAGTCTTTTTATCATATTTGGTCCCTTACATAGCTGTTCTTCATTTCTGCCCACGATTGTCTAATATTCAGTGTTCTTTGCCATGCTGTATGGCTTATTTCCTTATGTCATAGTCCCATCTTAAATTAGGACATCTTGGTCTCTTGATGCCTCTTGGATATCACAGTGTAATTCCAGTGGACTATATCTTGTCAGTTCTTCTCGCTAAATGTCCCGCACTCTGCCATTTTAAAGATTTAATTCTGTAGATTACATCTGTGACCTTGGTTTTCTGTCCGAATCATTCTATTATTTGTCGATCTCTCTTTATTGCATGCATCGCTGTATTTACATTTGAGTGACTTAAAGTTTTGCTATTATCTCTTTCTTCAGTGTTTAAGTTTCGCTGCCGTAATTCTTTTTTCTTTCTAAGCTAGTTAATTTTCTTCAGTTCCAAAAGCGCTTCTTTGCTTATTTCAGATGCTCCTGAAGATGCTCTAGGAAGCAAAAGTACTTGGGCAAGATTTAATTAATAAACTTTGCTCTATATCTGCCTTTCATTTGATCAAAGTTCATTTATTCGAGCATTCAGCCTTATACCACTTTATTAAGCTTTAGCCCATATTCAACACATGTTTCGGTTACTCTTTTTATAAATCGTGTATAACTCTTTTTCATTGAGTGTAATTAATACCGTGTCGTCTGCGTATCTAAGATTGTTGACATTAATCTCGTTGATTTTAATGCCTGCATCTTTATCTAAGGCTTCTTTGAAAATAGATTTGGAGTATATATTAAAAAGTAGAGGCGATGAAATACATACTTGCCTCACTCCATGTCGTATTTCCACTGCTTTTCCTCGTATTCAGACCAATCCGTATGTTTGCATATCAATGCCAATACAAATTTTTGATAATAGGGTGGTTTTGGTTATCAATTCTCACCTGTTTCAAGACACAAATCCTCATGCGTCATTAAACTGATAGTGTAAAACAGTAAATAGTAACCAGTCTATTGGTATATTCCCTGTTTCGTATATTTTATTGAAGGGGTTAGGTAGAGAATGTTTGCCGTTATAATCTGGTAGTTTGATTATTTCGCTGGAAATTTCATTTGTTTCGGTTACTTTCCTATTCTTTGATAGTTGTATAGCTCTTTCCATTTCATCGAAGGTATGTTTGGACTAGTCTATGTATTTTCAATCTGAAATTCTGTTCTTTCGTCATCAAACAGTTGATTATCAAATAAACTTCTTTGTTTATTAAATAAACTACTTAAAGTTGACCTATATGGCCCAATTATTCCTTGCACCTTTTTGCACATCTTCAATGTGGAGCTCGAGTGTTTGGGCTCACGTTCCATATATCTATTTTCATTTTTCGGATCTCATATCATTTTATTCGGATTATTATCTATTCTCACAGGGATTTCACTGGATAACGGCCTGGAAAGCCCTGTGTACTTATCTTCTCCTGTCGGATCTTGGTGTTCGAAGTCCATGATCAGTATATCTTTTCATATCATATGTCAGTGCCATTATGAACGAACACTAGGGAATAATAATGGGATGGTTTGCCATTGCCTTTTCCATCGCAATACCACAACCATTCAAACTGCTTCAGTCATGGCTGCAGTATTCCAGTTTTAAGCCGATCCAGGTTCATTTCCTCTGCGCCTTGAGCTGGTTTTGATGATCGCTGCTACCCTTCGCCAGAAAGAGATAGGAAATAGGTAACCAGGACAAAGGGATGGGACATAATTTCTCTCAGTAAGGAATTGAGAGCAAAGCATGGCTCGCGTAGACAGGGTCGCTTCCCTAAAATAGACCGATCCTCTTTAATATTTTTTGGGAGGTCAAAATTATTGATACATGACATATATGACATTATAAACGATAAGAACCTAATAAAATGAGTGATTACTTGATTACTAGTTTTATGTTAATGCCATTGACATTTTAAATTCATTTCTGAATAGGCAATATAAATTTGCAATATTTACAACCTACGTTGTAAATTTTTCATAAATCTCTATACATTTTAAAGTTATTCGCAATCCTTACTTCATATATATTGTGGCAATTCAGTGACATTGAATCTGCAAATCACATCAATGCATCATCGGAGTTTGTAGAGCTGGAAACGGATGCATTTTCCGCTTTTTAATAAAAATGCCAACACTACAAAATAGATAACAATTTGCTGACACTTTATTCATCTGCGTCACGCCAATTTAATAAAATGCTAGTGTGTAGCTAGCACGTGAATACGCGAGAATTTTCCAGTAAAATTGACACAAATTTTAATCATTTTAACCCGTTCAATTTCGGACGAAATTGCTTCCAACAACCGTTTCTACGGCGTCAAACTATAAATCAGGAAACTGATACGTGTCCCCGTATAATGTTTTAATTAAACGTCGGCCTGTCGTCACGTCATAACAACGTCCCAAAATGGAGGATGTACCACGTTGGTGTTTACACAGCATTAGGTAGCTTCTAGAACTAAGATTCCAAATATAAATATATAGTTAGAGCAAAAGAATGTTCATAATTTCACGTAACAGATTCAGTGACACTAGTTGTTAAATATCAAATTAATAAATATGTACGGCATTGAGAATTCTACTAACTAGAATGCCAAAATATTTTAATAACTTTTTTATAAATCTCGACAAACAGGCTCTAAGGCCCTCCCAAAATCCACATTCATAGACAGACGGTTTACACAAAACATTTTTCCTTTAGTGTATACCCTAAGAATATCTTCTATGTACACGAAAAGAAAGTTCATTCATCTCCTTGCCTTGTCCCAATCATTTCTTTTCTGCTTTCATTTTTTTTCTATGCCATATCATTAATAAATTTAAAGGCATCATATTTTCTCATTCTTATAAACGGGTTTCTTGTAATTGATTTAAGGTTAAAGGTGCAGAAACACGACTTTTTGTATCTTTCGCTCAAGCATGTCCCAAACATGTTCGGTTGTGTTTGCGTCTGGACTCAATGCTAACGAAAGTCAGCTTTACATCTAGGCTATGCAAGTCTCATGCTATGCAAGTCCGTCTTGCATGGCACATCTCTTGCCTAGCTTGACCTTTTTACATCAGAGATATTTCTGTGCAATTTTAGATCCCACTTTCATTGTTGCCAACAGAGAAAATATTTATCAATTTGAGGTTATTTTATTTTAAATAAAAAATGTAATTAAGTACTAAAATAAATAATATAATAAATAAATATACACTATTTATGGTTATTAAAAGGGTGAACGATGTCAACCAAAGAAAAGAAAACATTGTTATTGTTGAATATTGCTGTTGTAGCAACAATCATCCATAGTCAACAACTCACCCAGTCATTTTTTACATTAACTTTAGACATAGTATATCTATTTATCACCACTTAATAAACTTAATTTAAATCAAAACACAGCAATACACATGTGGGTTAAAGATAGAGATAAGGTTATGTTTTATTCTGTAATCTATTATAAATTGTTATGTTGGCAACATGAATTTTAACGATAAATGGCAAGAAAATTGCATGAAAAATAGAACATGTTCTAATTTTTCGTCTAGCACAGGAATTGCATGGAAATAGCCCGTGGGCATGCGCAGTTCCATGATCTGTCTTGCATGGCTCTTGCCTAGCATGAAAATAGCATAATGTAAAACTGTCTTAATCCATTACAAGAATATTTACTTCATTTAAAAACTGTTGAGTGATTCTCGCACTGTGAGGCTTGGCATTATCATGCTTCAGAACAAAGTCATTTCCAACAAAACCAGCATAAGCCAATCACAACAAAATCGTGGAGAATTATGAAGCTTTTTGGAACGATGAATAATTCTGTACGTGCTTTTAGAGAAATGTCAGCGTACACCATAATTGGGCCCCCTTGATAGCCTACCCTAGAATTAAAAATACTCTCTACAAAACGATCATGTAGTCTTCGCCATACTATCTCACGGCCATCTGGAGACTGCAAAGTAAACCTGGGCTCGGTAAACAAATATTTACAGTAAAATGAACATAGTTCCTGGCAAAATGAAGCTGCGCAACTCGATGGCGCATGAGAAGTTGTAGGTCTGTTACAGTTTTACGACTGCTTAAAGGATTCCCCACACCAACGCGAAACTTTTGAGACGCGAATTTTCCGTTGCGGAACATTCGCAGGCGGAGCGGTAGCGGACAAACTGAGGGAGGCCTATGTCCAGCAGTGGACGCGATTGGCTGATTGATGATGATGATGATCTTCTCGATGATGTCAGTCACTCCGGTTCTTCTCCTGATATCTTCGTTGGTTATTCTGTCTCGCAGAGTTATTTCTAACATGGACCGCTCCATTCTTCTCTGCGTGACTCTCAGTTTGGTAGCTGCTGATTTTGTTAAGGTAAGTGTTTCTGCTCCGTACGTCAAGACTGGGAGGACGCACTGATCAAATACCTTTCTCTTTAGACACGTGGGCAGCTCACTTTTAAAAGTTTTTTTCAGTTTTCCAAATGCTGCCCACCCAAGGCCGATTCTTCTCTTCAGTTCATGAGTCTGGTTATCCCTGCCAATTATAATTTCATGTCCCAGGTATTTATATCTATCTATGAGTTCTATTTCTTTCCCACAAAATACTGATGTTCTGGTTGGGTACCAAATGTGTCATGATTTTTGTTTTCGAGATATTTATATTTAAACCTACATTTTCTGTAGTCACAACGAGTTCCTGTACCATCTCTCTTGCCATACCTAGATCTTCATCTATTATAAGTATATCATCGGCGAAACGTTAGTTGTTTAGATATTCTCTATCTATTTTTATTCCCTTTGTCATCCAATCCAAATTGTTAAAAGCATGTTTTAGCACCGTACAAAAAAGTTTAGGTGACATTGGGTCTCCTTGTCTAACCCCCCATTCTATTTTTGTGCGATTACTATTAGTATGGAATCTGACAGTGGTTGTTGCCTGCAGGTATATTTTGTATAATAATTTAGTATATCTATAATCTAGCCTGCATTCTTGTAGCGCCTGTAATATTTTGCTTAGCTCAACTGTGTCAAAGGCTTTGTGAAAATCGATAAATATTAGAAGTAGAGGTTTATTGTATTCCACTGCTTTCTCTATTAGGGTTTTTATACTTTGTGGATAATCATTTGTTCCGTAACTTTTTCGGAATCCTGCCTGTTCCCTTGGTTGATAAATCTCTAATTTTCTTTCCATTTTCTTAACTAGTATTCGCGTAAACAACATTATTAAGGGTCCTCTTTACACTTTTAAAAGTGATACGAATAGTGCATTCTTTAATTCTGATTTTTTATAATTTTTTTTTTTCGGATAAGCACTTAAGTTTCAGTAAAAATTACTTAAAACAGTTCATTTTATTTGTGTTTATATTATTATAATAATAAAAGTTTAAAGAAAATTAAAATTTTAAGTTTTTATTTAAAAAATGCAAGTGCTTCGTATTTCGTGGCGGTGAGTGTATGTGGTTCTAACTTTGCCTGTAATTCGCTTCCAACAAAATAATTTATATTCATAGTTTTATTTAAATAATGTAGTATCACACAAATGTTATTTCCTACCATTTATTTATCCCATTGACGTATTACTCGTTACATACGCTTTCACGAAAGGTGCCAGTTTGTTTAGATGAATTTTGTTGATTTAGCAATAAAGCGGAAAGCGACGCTTTCGATCGCAGAGGCCCTTTCGGATTAAAAATCACCATTAAATCGGTTATCGTTAATGGAAGGGTCGCAAGCATCGAGCGATTGTGTCACACATTCTCTCCATTTTCACCGTTTCCGGTCGACACAGGTCCCTACTTCGAACTCCTGGCCTAACTACCGGATGTTGTGTATCATATTGGCGAAATATTCCATAAGCCGAAAATTATGGTAACAATTCCCAGAGGGTAATACGAGGCATAGGAAGAGATGTCTCGACTGTTAACATATTGGTAACATAACATATATTGATGATAGGGATCGAAAGTGGTTAATGTTTCGTTGTGCTTGATGTATAGGCCATTAATGATAATCTCCTGTTTACTTATATATTTTATAATCACTGCATCATTTTTAAAATCAGCAGAATTTATTATATCTGTTGAGGTTATTTATTTATTTGAACCTTTCACTCGCCCGGTAGCCGAAACTTTTTTCGAACTATAATAGGCAAAATATAACAATCGCGCGTTCACCGTATCTGGAGCCGCCTATCGTCGCAACAGCACCTCGCCGTAATACTGACTTGCTGGACGCTACCGCCGGCAATTACTGCCTGAGCGGGCAGTCACGGTGCCCAGCAATTACTGATCGCGTACTGGACGCTATCGCACCCGAACGCTCACGGAGCTGGCAATTAATGCCTTGAGCGCTCCCTCGATACTACTGCCTGGTTGACCAATTTTTTTAGTTTTTATGTCCCGCGAACATTCCTAGTTTATTTTGCTGATTCTGCTGTACTGTTCCACGTGTTGGAATGTAACATGCTATGGTGTGTCGCTTCGTTGTATTAATTTTCACGAAGGTCTTCAGATTTCGTAATTCTTAAACATTCGGGCTTGTGTCAAACTAGGTCAATTATTATTCTTTGTATAATTTAAAATGTATACGTTACTGTATTGAATTTATTCTTTATTTAATTTGGAATATATAATAATTACTAAAATGATTATTATTCTCCCTTATGCTACTAGCCCGTATTTTTTTTTCTATTTATTTTCTTGCTATGTTTACATTACAACACTGATTTTCTGTTTCTAGATGTTTAATATAAAATTCTTTGATAAAGTGTAAAAATACCCTCAATTGTATAATTATACAATGAAAAAATATGCCAATATGGATAGATAAAAAAATGCGTTCTTCGTGGTTGGCAGATGTGAGCAAACAGCAAACTGATTCGAATAGTGTGCGGTGAACACTCGCTCGTGTAGCAGGGTTCGTACAAGACGAGCACGACGCATAAACTTTGACGCGTGCCTTCGATCGACCCATGTGCGGACGGCCTTAGTGTATTTTAGGCTGCGTGGTACGACCGTCCTTTACAATACCACTTATTTATATGGAATACATTCTCTCAGTAGCCTGATGAACTCTTTTATATATTTAGCCTGCATTTTTAGTATACTACAGTCTTATTAATAAAAATTGCTTAGTCCGAAGTTAGTCTCGGACTAGTTAGTCCCAGATTAAGCGAGTACTAATTTCATTTTCAGAATGTTATTAATAAACATGGACTGAGCTCAGACTAACTAAACCTTCCTTAGTCCTAGGTACAACAAGTTTATGTTGGCAACCATTGCGGAAAAGAAGAAAAATGGAGAGAATTTTGTGAAAAAGAAGAAAAATATTTGAGAATTTGACAGTTAGCGTAAGTTGGAGCATGTAGAGTTAATTTTAGTTGCGACTGTGTTCTGAGAAAGTTTGTTTATATTTTATAGTATTTTTTTTTTATCTGAAAAGTTTAAACTTCGTAAAAGTTCAGGAAGAAACTTTAAAAAATATTTTATTACAAAAGGAAAATATAAAAAATACTAATAAACATAATGAATTGTAAAATATTTTATTAAATAAATTTTATATATTTCAATATGTCTTAGATGAATATTATTTCACTGATTTCTATGGTCATTAAGTTGTTCTATTAATCTTAAGTCGTTGATAAAATAATCTTCCATTATTAAATAAAATATGAATAATCAAAAACAATTTAGGTTATGAATACCAAAACGAAACTCAACTCATTTTCAATTGTCAAGTTAGTCACTCTCTAAACCTGCCACTACCTCGGATTAAATGTTAGTCCGAGACTAGCCAAGGTTTAGCTTAGTCTGTCCTTAGTCGCTGTTTATTAATACGAAAAATGAATGTTATTGGTGTAGTCCTGGGACTAATGTTAGTCCAAGGGTCTGTGTTTATTAATAAGAGAGCTAGTGTTTAGCAATAAAACAGTATATTATTATGTAGTTTGAAATAAAGTTTTATTTATATATAACGTAATTGCGGTTTTTATAATGCAAAAGATTAGTAAATGTTCCTTAAAAATTAGCAATACATGTTTTTAATATAGAAAAAAATGAAAAATATAATTTTTGTGTACAAATCTCTAGATTACTTGAATGAACCTCGCAAAAATTCGTGATACAATAGAATTTACTGTACTGAAGGCAGTACTTAACATTTTTTTTACCATGCATTGTGGTGTTTAATGTGTTAAACAATCAAATTCCACTGAAGGCTCTAAAATCTACTTAATTTGTTTGAACCATATAAATTTAATTATAAATATTTGAGAAATAAAGTTACTTTCCAAACATCTCCCGTATCTGACGTGATGCTGTTCATATTAAACAGACTTATTTAAAAAGTCAGTCTGTATTTATTTTTCCATTTCCCGATGTTTTTCCATAAATATTTTATTGGGTAGTTTTGAGTAACAGCATCATCATTTTTGCATTAACCCATAATATTTTTGTGTGTTTTTCATTACCCCCGGCACAACATTTTTTACCCATTTCGTAAATATTAGATATGCCACCGTACAATTTTAAATTAAGCAATTTACCCCTGAACAACATCAGCTCGAGGCTTTTCCCATATTCTGTTTTGAACAAATTCTGATCGTAATTTTTAGCCAACGCAGCACTGGATCCGCTGGGAACTCATTAAGTTCTCTATGTGCAATTATACGGGTTTGGGGGGCTTTGCGATAAAAATTTATAGTGTTTGACTTTCGAGTTATTGGAAAATAAGGATGAAAATCATCGAATGTGAAATTTTAATGTCTGGTAATTAGATCACAATGTCCATGTAAAGATTTTCATGTTTTTGCTTCTGGAATGAAGTTGAGGTTGATATATATTTACGAAGTTTGTATTAAAAATAATTTTAAACATGGATTTTTTACTGTTGTTTTTCTTTTAATTTTTAAGTACGTAACAAGTATTCAAAGAAAAATTTAGAATGTACGAAAAACAAAGGTTTTATTTAATATATTTCATAAATTAGAAGTAAGCGCACGAACAGCATTGAATAATAAAAATAAAAATCAAAAGTAATGATACTTTAGTAAGACGTATTGCCTTCTCTAGATCTTATAACATCTAGACAACGTTGTGGCATACTTCCAATTAATCTTCTTAGATAATCTTGATCGATATTATCCCATATATGTTCAATGCTTGTTTGACAAGAGGCATAACCCCCTCCCAGTGGCATAATGCAATAATAACCATAATGCACAAAAAAGGTGGCATTTCAGACCTAAAGAACTACAGACCTATTAGTTTGCTCTCCCATACATACAAACTATTCATAGTAACCAACTGGATAGTTACCAACCTTGTAAACAGGCTGGGTTCCGCTCCAGATACGGAACAAATGATCATCTGCAAGTTGTAAAAACGCTAATAGAAAAGTGTAAAAGCCTATATTTCTTATATTCGTAGATTATGAAAAGGCGTTCGATACTATAGGTCAGCATAAAATGTTTCGAGCATTTGAGTTTGACTGCCGCATTGACTACCGATATATTACATTGATTAAAAGTATTTACGAAACTGGTACAGCTTGTGTCCGCCTTCATGCAGATACCAAGAAGTTTCGAATAGAACGTGGAATTAGACAGGGTAATACTATCTCCCCTAAATTGTTTACAGCTGTTCTTGAATATATGTTCAAGCAAATGAAACGAGAGGATAATATGGGAATTAATATAAATGGTGAAGATCTGAACCACCTAAGATTTGCCGATGACATCGTTTTAATATCTGATAGAGTTGATAAAGCTATAATAATGCTGCGCACGCTCTATAAAGTGTCAAAAACAATTGGTCTTAAAATTAATACTACAAAAACAAAATTTATGACCAACCTTGTAGTCAACGGTAAAATTCTGATTGAGACCCGTCGTAGTATCGACCAAGTAATAGCTTACAAATATCTACGGCATGAGATTCGCCTAGGCCAAGATAATCAGACAACTGAAATACAAAGAAGGATAGGTCTCACATGGGCTGCGTTTGGTAGATTGAATAACATTTTCAAGTCTAGTATCCCAGTTTGTTTAAAAAGAAAGGTCTTTAACCAGTGCGTTTTACTGGTTCTTACATATGGCGCAGAAACACTGACTCTGACAAAAAGAACAATAGATAAAATAAGAGTTACACAACGCTCTATGGAAAGATCAATATTAGGTATTACCGTCAGAGATAAAGTACCAAACCTAGAAATAAAAAGAAGAATATGAGTCACAGATGCAGTTGAAAAAATAGCCAGGGCTAAATGGGCTTGTTTTTCTCTGTTTTGTTAAATAATCGGTATTTTCTAGGTTTATTTCCAGTCCATTTTTTGTGTATTCTTTTTCTAATTTTCGGAGCATATGGCACAGATCTTCTTTATCTTGAGCCGTTATCACTTGGTCATCTGCAAAGCTTAATATATACAAGAAATTGTCCCGGATTGGTATTCCCATCCCTTCACATTTCCTTTTCCATGGTTTAATAGTTGTTCGAGGAATATCTTGAACAGTGTCGTAGTTGTAGAGCATCCCTGCACTAATCGTTTTGTGGTCTTAAATTCGTTGGAGTATTTATTGCAGGTTTTAACTCTTACCTTTTACCTTGTTGTTGTTGTAAAGGTTTTTTACGGCTTCTATTAACCTCTGAGTTATTCCGATTTCTTTCATCGTGTTCCATAGTTGTTTTCTGGGAACCGTGTCATATGCCTTTTTTTAAATCTATGAATGCCATGTGTGTTGGTCTATTATTTGCCATTTTTTTTTCAATTAATTGTTGGAGTTGAGTTCAGATTTTCATTATGTTCAAATATTGTTCACAAGATTTTTTTAAATGATATATTAAAAATGTTGCTTAAAATTTAAATGTTATTTTAAAATTATTTCCAAGAAAATTGATACAATCAAATGATTGAACATATTTTATTTCTTATTGTAGATTATAATTTCTGGATTATTAAAATTACGGTTTCTTGTAAAATGGATAAATTTACTTTTGTTGGAACACAATTTCATTCCTGATTTCATTGAACATGTTTCTATTGCAAAAATAGTATCGTGCAAAGTTTGTTTAGTTAGTACTATGTTTCTTTCTTTACAATAAATTCTGAGATCATTTGCGTATGGCCTACTCTTTACTGGTGGAGTATAATTTTCCATAATACTGTTAATAGCCATAAGAAACAGAGTAACACTAATCGATGATCTTTGGGGGGTACCATTTTCCTATATTCTTGTTTTAGAAATGAAATCGTCTTCTTTTACTTGGAAGCTTCGGCTTTTTAAAAAGTCACAGATGAAGGTAAGAATATTTCCTTGTATACCTAATTTGTGTAAAGTTTTTAATATTCCTGGCGCTATACTGTATTAAATGCTCTGCTTATGTAGTAGTCTGGATAAAAAAATACCTCTATGATTATTTGCTAGCGCTTCATGTGCTTCAGACTCGAGGTCAACTAGACTATCTTTACTAAATCCACTTTGATAGATAGAACAGATCTTTGCTCGAGTATCTAAATAAGGTGTTGGTTCATCCAAAGCTAAAGTTGACCTTGTGAAAAATAATTAAATGCTTCAGGATACTGATCTCTTTGTGGGAATATTGCTAGCTTATATCGGTATGCTCCAATTGATGGATTTTGGACATTTTGAGCATCACATGGAGCTGGTTCTGAGCTAGCCCTTATGTCCGAAATTTTTAGTTTACAAGTTAAGTTTGGACCATTCTGTTTTAGACTTTATTGCTGTTATTCTTCTTTGGCTTCTTTCCTTTTATAAGTGATTCTGCTTGTTCATTCGCGGATTGACACCTCTCTGACGGAAGTTTATCATTCCATCTTATCAATATTGGATAGTCTGCATAACAGAGTATTTTTTCCAATTTGTGTCTTATTCTGTATCTTTTTCCTTTATTGGCAGTCTAAATTACTTCATAGTTAAATTGAAGATCATAGAGCTTAATGAGTCTTCCTATCTTATTCTGTTGCCTGACTTTTCCTTGACTTTCTTTTTGTTATTTTGATATAAGGTTTGTGACATCTAAGGGATCTTCTTATTATACATAAGATGGATTACATCTTTGAGTCTTACTTTGTCAAATGCTTTCTTTAAGTCAATTAGAAACAAAAATGCTGCTCTATTATACTTCAGTGACTTCACGGTGATTTGCTTTCTGGTGAATATTGCATCTGTACACAATCTTCAGTACGAAAACTTTTTTATTCATCTGCTAAGCTTATCCTATGATTTCTCAATTATGTAGAATTGAAAAGAGATTTCTGTATAAAGCCTGTTCTAAAATGTGAAATGCGATTTATTTTTGATAATATTTTATTTTCGAAAATCATTTATAGCCTTAAATTTACTCAATGTGGAGCTACGTTGAATATAAATGGAAAATTAGTGAGGCAGTTATCCCCACCTGCTGATTTCATTAGAGCTTGCTGATCGTATAGCATTAACTGGAAACTGGTAATCTAGCTCTGGTTTAAGTATACGTTGATCAATAACTATTTTTTACATTGCATTTTTTGACCATAGTTTATGAAGTATTTTATGCAGATTTTAAAACAGTAAACAAAACCGTATAGTTAAAATGTATTACCAAAATTACATATTTTTCTCCATTATAAAACCTACAAATATCTGGATCATTCGGTATACAAATTCCCCCTTAGTGCAGAGCATAAAGTAGGTCTAGCGAGCATGTCGATTTTTCAAATGCAATTGAACACATGCGCCACGTGCGTTCTTTTTCCTTTGGTGCAGATGATATCAGTAATTGACTTCGTAAAATATTGCTCCTATATAAAAGATTCGAATGGGTTTAAGACGTGACTAATTTTTGAAAACGAAAAACGTTTGGAGTTGTGCAGTAAAGATAGGACACTGCAATGCAATTTATTTAATATTTGGTTGACGGTTAATTGTAATAAAGATGCAATTGTCAATATATCGCGCAGATATCAAACAGCTCTTAAAAATAAATTAAGGGAAAGAGGGAGGAGAAGTAGAGACTCACAGAAAAGGGAGGGAGTAAGTGGAAAAACTGTTATATTGTTAACTGTTGGTCTTTTATTTATAAGGTATACTGTTAGGACTGTAATATTGTAGCTAATATATTCCTTTCAAACCTTGACACTTAGAAATTCTTCGTATTAGGTTACTGTTCTAACCATCGTAATATAATTTTAAGGAAGGGGGTAAGTGGGTAAAGTATTATATTAGGTGATCTTAGATTTATAAGATATTCTGCTAGGACTCCTATATTATTGTACATATTTATTTCATATTGTATCATATTTCTTTCAAAACTTAACACTCGGCAATTCTTCGTATTAGGTTACTGTTTTAGCCATCGTAATCTTCTTCTTCTTTGGGTGCCGTGTCCGTATTTAGACGTTGGCCGTCATCATGTTTACAATTTCCTGAAACCTTTCTCTGTCGGCTGCTGCGCGAAATAATTCTTCTACTGTGAAACCACACCATTGTCTAATATTACGCAGCCATGAAAGTTTCTTTCGACCAATCCATCTCTTTCCTTCCACTTTTCCTTGTATTATAAGGCGAAGTAAATGGTATTTGGGTCCTCTAATTATATGGCCGAAGTATTCTGTTTTTCTCCTCTTTATGATGTTTATGAGCAGACGTTCTGAGTTGATCATTTGAAGAACATCTTCATTGGAAGTGTGCGAAACCCACGATATCTTTAGGATTCGTCTATAGCACCACATTTCGAATGCTTCTAACTTGTTTAGCAATGTGGTTTTTAACGTCCATGTCTCACAACCATACAATAGGATCGACCACACATAACATTTCAGGACCTTCTTACGAATGTTCATTGACAGGTTTCTGTTGCATAAAACTGGTTTCCAGGTCATAAAAGCCTTACGTGATATTTCGATCCTGGATATTATCTCTTCATCAGAGTCACAATTTACATTTAACCAGCTGCCAAGGTATTTGAAATGATTTACCCTTTCTATCTCTTCTCCATTAAGAGAAAGCAGACCTTGATCTATATGGATCTTTCCAACTGCCATCCACTTTGTCTTTGAAATGTTGATTTTTAGGCCTCTCCGATAACTTGCTTCACTGACTAGATTTAGTAATGTTTGGAGATCTTGTAAACTTTCTGCAAGAATGGCTGTATCGTCAGCGTATCTAATATTGTTGATTACTTCTCCACCTAGTCTTACTCCCTCTTGTCTGTCATCCAAAGCCTCCCTAAAGATTTCTTCAGAGTACAGATTAAAAAGAGTGGGTGACAAAACACAACCCTGCCGCACTCCACGTTTGATGGTATTTTTTCAGTGGGACTGTCTCCAATTTGGATAGAGGCTACTTGATTGTAAGTATTTCAGCAGTCTTATATCATAGTGGTAGAGTCCTGCTGCCCGTAGGCAGTCGAAAAGTGTATTGTGTTGGACTCTGTCAAACGCCTTCTCGAAGTCGATGAAACAAACATAAACATTCTTTCGGAATTCACAACTTTTTTGTAATAGAACGCGCATACAGAATAGTGCCTCTCTAGTTCCTAGACCGTTTCTAAATCCAAATTGCTTATCACCCATCTTACTTTCGCATAGAAGGAATACTCGGTTTTGTATAATTCGTAAGAGTATCTTCAGTGTGTGACTCATCAAACTGATTAGTCTAAAATCGCTGCATTTGGTGGGCCTGCTTTTCTTTGGTAATGTTATAAACAGTGACTCTAACCAATCATCTGGTATTTTTCCTCCGTGTTAAATTTGGTTGAAGAAAGTGGTTAAGCAGGCAATGCTTTCCTCATCCAAAAGTTTAAGTAGTTCGGCAGGGATTTGATCTGGTCCAGGTGCTTTATTGTTTTTGGCTTGCTGTATTGCCTTTTCGACTTCCGAATTCAGTATATTGGGACCTCTGTCCAACTGGTTGTCATAGGCAGTATTTGGAGCATTTTCCCTAGAAGCATCGTCAAAAAGGTCAGTGATGTATCTCTCCCATTCTTTGCACTGTTGTTCGTGATCACAAATTTTTCCGTCCGCGCTTTTAAGTATGTGAGCATTTTTCTGTTTTCTAATTCCGGCAGTATATTTAAGTTTCTTATGCAGGTTGAAGCTGTCATGCTTTTTTTGGAGGTCTTCTATTTCTTTACATAAATTCTCAAGCCAGGATTCTTTGGCTTGCTTAATTTTTCTTTTTATGCGTTTATTAATTTCACGATATTCGATAATATTTCTATTTTTGTGTTGCCGTCGAACTTCCATCAGATCTAGAATTTCTTGTGTCATCCACTCATTTTTTTGCCAACATGGTAGGTGTTTTCAAAGACTCTTGTACGTTCTCTAAAATTGAGTTTTGAATGGCATACCAGCATTCGTTAATGGTTCTGTTTTCGTTTGGTATATTTGATATTCTGTGTATTTTACTATTTATTTGCTGTGTTATGTGTTCGCGCGTTTGAGGGTTTTTCAGGGGGTCGAGATATATCTTACAAGGCTTAGTTGGCTTTGTTAATTTCTTCAATTTAATTTGTATTTTGGAGCAGAGTAAATTGTGATTTGAGTTTATGTCAGCGCCGGGGTAAGTTTTTACATCTTTAATATTGTTTCGAAATCGGTGGTTTATTAGGATATAGTCTATTTGATTCCGTACTATTCTGCCTTGATGTCCATCTTGAGGGGATTTCCACGTGTAAAGACGCCTTTCTGGAAGTTGAAACCAGGTATTTGTAATGGCGAAGTCATTTTCTTGGCAGAATTCTATTAGCCGTTCACCTCTTTGATTTCTCTCTCCCAAGCCAAACTTTCCGGTGATGCCCTGCGTCATCTTCTGTCCAACTTTAGCGTTAAAGTCACCCATAATTATTATTGCTTCGTAATCTAAGTTTTTTTTATTTTACAGCATCAATAGTGTGATTTATGGATATTCCCTAAAATATTTATCCTTAACTTAAGCTATGGGATGAGGTAGTTGTGTCTTAATTTTGGAAATTAGATCATCATTCCTGACCTTGTCAAATACGTTCGAGACATCTAAGAAGGCAGCTGTACTGTAGGATTTGTTTTCAAGGGCATGTCTAGCTGTCTTGACTACTCTATGTATTTGCTTGATGGTATCATGTTTTTGTCTGGAGCCAAATTTGTAGTTTGGTACTAAGTTATTTTCCAAGATAATTTTAGTTCCAAGTTTTTAGATAATTTTCCAAGATTTTAATTATAAGGATTTTTTCAAAAAGCTTTGCGAGGGTTGGTAGAAGAGTAATTGGACGGTATGATGAGAACTCATTTGGGTCTTTGCCAAGTTTTGGCACCGTAATTATTTTAGCTATTTTTCACATGACAGGAAAGTAATTTGAATTAATTTATTGGCTATTTACTATTTATTTGTGATTTCCGCTCCATAATTGTGAACTCTGCCATAAGTGTTTGTCGCCCGTGTTCTAATGACTCAGTCATGCAAGGTATGGTTGACTATTTCAGGTTGTCTGCTATAGAGTCTGTAGCTTAAATCTCCATGAAACAGTTTCATTGTATACCTACAGATGTCCTTTGGTATGTCCAGTAAGGAAGTCTGTTATGGCTCTGACCTAATTGTATGTATGTAAAAAAATGACGACTCCATAATCATCCTACCAGCAGACAAGGAGAATGCAACTGTGATAACGGATAAAATTCAATACGAAAATAAAATTAAAGATCTATTAATAAACGGACCTTATACAAAATTAACAAAAGATCCAACAAAGTCTTTGGAAAACAAAATATATAGAACTTTATTCAAGTTTTAAAGATGTTTTAACAAGTTATCAGAGAGGATTAATTACACCTCATTACAGTAATACTCCTCATTTTATGGAGTACCGAAAATTCATAAAACGAATATACCACTTAGACCCATTTGTAGTACCATGAATTCTCCTTGTAGTGAACTATCAAAATTTTTATTAAATATTTTAAAACCATTTACAAATAAAAATGACACATTCATAAAAGATACACAACATTTTTTAAATAAATTATCAAATATTGAATTTAATTCAAATCATACTTTGGTAAGTTTTGACATAAATAGTTTATTTACGAATGTGCCATTAAATAAGACTTTAAGTATAGTCAAGACAAAATTAGAGAGTGATCATTCATTGGCAACTAGAACAAGACTAAACATATCGGCTAGATTGGAGTTATTAACATTATGTACTGATAATACATATTTTCAACTAAATAATGAATTCTATAAACAAAATTTTGGTCTAGCAATGGGCTCGAGTTTATCTCCATTCTTAGCCGATATATTTATGGAAGATTTTGAAACAAATATCATTTCTAAACAAAATTTCAAACCCACAGTATGGTGGAGGTATGTAGATGATCTATTCTCAATATGGCCTCATGGATCAGAGTTGTTGGACACATTCCTAAATGATATAAACGATAAAGAAGAGACAATAACATTTACCATGGAAAAGGAATATAATAACACGCTACCTTTCCTGGATGTTTTAATCTCTAAGAACGATACTGGATATGAGACTCAGGTGTATAGAAAACCAACACGCACCAATAGATATTTAAATTTCAAATCAAATCACAATATTAATGTAAAAAAGGGAATAATTAAATCCTTATACGATAGAGCCAAAATTACTTGTTCTAACGAAAATTCGTTCTTGGAGGAGAAACATTTGTTAACTTCTGTTTTATTAAAAAATGATTATCCTTTGTCATTTATAAATAAGGAATTTTCAACAATCGATCGAATAGAACAGAACAACTTAGAACGAGATCCTACAGCATACACAAGGAATAATATGAGAAAAATAACAATACCGTACATAAAAGGACTATCAGAAAAACTTAAAAGGGTAGGAAATAAATTCAACATTTCAACAACATTCAAAACAACAAGCACGTTGAGATCTATTTTGTCCAAAACCAAACCTAACAATGAACAAGAAAGGACAAAGAATTGCATTGATAAAATACCTTGTGAATGCGATCAGTTTTATTTAGGTGAATCATCAAGGCCTTTAAATGTTAGAATAAGCGAACATCAATCTTATATTAAAAATAGGGAATTTGATAGATCTCAAATCTGTAAACACGCATGGGATAATGAACATAGGGCAATGGAATAATTCAAATGTAGTCCTAAAAGAAACGGATGGTAAAAAAAGAAAAATCAAAGAAGCGGCTCTAATTATGCTAAATGAGGCCAATTGTGTCGCAAATTCCTCGGCAGAATGTAGTAGGATCTGGATACCAATATTGAAAGAGGAAGTTATTAATAAGAAAATACCAGTATTAGTAAGTCAGTAACATATAGAGGATGCATTATTTATGTTTTTTAAATAACGTAACATATAAAATCAGAATTTTGATGTTTGTTGAAGGTAAACTAAATTCACGAACAAATACTTACAATGTCGGGATAGTATTATGAGGTTTTTTTCCTGGTTTTTCCCTCATAATTTACTATGGAATCACTAACAGGAGAATTTTACTGTCATCATGTCATGTGTTTGTCTTTTTAAAGACGAATTACATGCTATGATTTTTTTCTGACGGATATTCTCAAGTTAAAGTTGATTTCATGTAATCGAATGAACTATCTTATAAGTAAAGTCGTCCCAGGAGCGCAGCTCAACAATATTGGCAATATCATTTTAAAGTCGTCTACTTTAAAATGCATAATGTATGTCTGAATTGTCAATATAAATGAGTCAGATAAAATTAAATTATAAGAAGAATTTTTCACTATGTAACAAAAAACAAAATTTGTTTAATTTACTGTTTGTATTTTGAGAACGATTTCCGAAGTGGAAATTGAAACGTCAATAAACGTATTTTTATCTTTAATTG
The DNA here is from genome assembly GCA_918026665.1 of Diabrotica balteata. Taxonomy (NCBI): domain Eukaryota; kingdom Metazoa; phylum Arthropoda; class Insecta; order Coleoptera; family Chrysomelidae; genus Diabrotica; species Diabrotica balteata. Next base: position 21,364,279 of record OU898277.1, read on the forward strand.
TGGCTTATTCCCAGTTTAATAGTAATTAATTTACAATGCCACAAGAAAATAGCTTCAGAACAATATGTATGTATGTATGTACAACGTTAACAGGCTTTTTAGGCCCATTGCTGGATGGATCATTTTCATCGTTTTCTATTCTTAGCTAATAGCTTCCAATCTCTGATTCCCATCTCTCTGACATCTTCCATCACTACATCTCTCCATTTCTTTCTTGGTCTTTCTCTCGTTTTTTGCTCTCAGGTACTCTCCAAGCAATATTCTTGACTAGTCTATTACCTTGCATTGTTTCTAGATGACCGAGCCATTCTAGTCTACGTTTTTTCACCACTTTTGTTATTGTAGGGTTAGCATACAAATGATACACTTCTGCATTGGTTCGTCTTCTCTATTCTCCCTCTATTACTTTTCCACCAAATATTCTGCGAAGTATCTTTCTTTCCCATGCTTCCATTGTGTTCGGTATGGTTTTATTCATAGTCCATGTCTTGGCAGAGTATAGCATTGTGGGTCTAATTATAGTTTTGTATACTCTTATTTTTGTATTACGAGATATATCTTTGGCCTTAATTATTTTGCTCATGGCTCCAGCAGACCTGTCAGTCTCATGTTGATTTTAGTTTCTTGTTTATATGTCTGATCAATAAGAGTACCTAAGTACATATATTCATCCACCTTCTCGAATTCTACAACTGATCCATCCTACACCTCCTATTTAAAGGATTCTCTGGTGTTTATTCCTTTTTTGCTCGAGATCTCCACGTACTTCGATTTATTAATATTAACTTTCAGTCCCATTTTAGAACTTTCCTGAATCAGTCTTTTTGTTGTATTTGATAGTTCTTTTCCATTTCTTGCAATGAGAACCACATCATGAGCGTATGCTAAGCATTGGTGCTCCTTGTATAAAATAGTTCCGGACCTATTTATCCCTCTAACTTTACATTTTATGCTAACCAGCCTAACTTTACAACCAGCTCATAATACAAAGTATTTTCGCATCTTAATATTTTCGTTTCGGTTATAGTCTGATTAAAATGGTTTGCTCCATTTCCTCTTTGATGGTATAAAAGAATATGTACCATAAATTGCTATAAGCATTTTTTTATTTCCACTTTAATATCAGCTACTTGGAATCCTTGTCGTAGTATCCATGTTCACAAACATTAATATAAAATTTTATCTTAGATATATTTCCCCGATGCCAAATTAAATAAAAATAATAGCTGAAAATCAGCTATATCCGAATGGACCTATATCGAATATCACACTATAAAAAACCCCCGTTATATGCCATCAATAACGGTTATGGTCACCCTATAAGAAAAATAAAAATGGAGTCTGGAGATCGAAATTTGTTCGCGGAACGTGTCCACTTGAACGTCAGGAACGGGGGATATCGAAAAATGTATAAATCTTGCTTGAAATCCTCGTTGAACGTTTTTCTGCATTTGACCTGAGCCGGCTAGGGTTGGACACACTGCTAGTCCAATAAGTGTGAATATGGTGGCACTATTTTAAAATGAATGTTTTAGAAAGATTTTAGTAAAAGCTGTGTATTATATGGAAAATGAAGAAGCTTTGTGCTATAAAAGAAAGCTTTCATTTTGGCGATTTAACTTGTATATTTGACACAATTACTTCTGTAAATATATATATATATATATATATATATATATATATATATATATTATATATATATATATATATATATATATATATATATTATATTTGTCTTTAATTAAAATGTTTTTAAGTGACACCTGCAACTTTCCAAAATGTTTTATCGATAACAATTTAACTGGTATACACTTTGAGAATGTTCACGCGTCTTCCCTACAATTTTCTAGTTGAATTGGCAAAAGGCCTTTGCAAAATGTTTGCTAAATTATTACCGATTCGAAAAGGGGCTGAATAATTGCTTTTGTGCGCTGTAAGGTAAAAGGCCTTCATTTGCATATTGGCCAAAGTTCGGCGTTTATTGGGAAAAAAAAACGTATAAATCAGTCAACCGATTAATTGGAAAAAAAGTAATTTTTACGTTTTCAAATTCAACGAAGTAAAATCAACAAAAAACTTTGATGGTCTTTATATTTGAGCGATATTATATCTTGTTAATATACTAATGGCATATTAACAAGAATTATTATCAGCTTAAAAAAATTTGTAGAATACCTGAGAGGAGTACGCCAATTTGATACAGTTTCACTACGTAGAATTTCAATTATACTAGGTGGTTCATAAGTAATTATACAAAAAGGAAAAGTGGATTCTACATTTAAAATATTACGATTCAGCTAACTGTCTTTAATAAAATGTTGATATTAAAAAGATACAGGGTGTGAAAGTCACCATATAAAGAACTGGATTATCAAGTGGCAATAAGCAACAGATTCCAACTGCTGGGAGAGGAAGAGCATAATGTAGAGTTAGAACAAGCATGGCAGCAAGTGGCATCAGTTATAGAACAAGCAGCCAAGGAAGCCATTGGAAAAAAGAAGACTCGCCCAAAACGGATCGCGTTTCGCAAATTTGTGTCACGTTATTAAAAAGGTTACTTAAATATGATGCTTAATTAAATCCCGTTACACACATGAGTACTACGAAAGAAGATTTGAAAACATCAAAAAGATCTATAACTCAATGGTGGAGACCAAGTATATATGGAAAATGGTAATAAATTAAACAGGGCAAAGCTAGTGGTCAAATTTAATCTACCAATTGGACACTGTACACAGAAAACAAGGGTCAAACCTGTTCCTCATCACAAAACTAATACCGTTGTTTGAAGAATCCACAAATGAACACACAGTTGCCAGTCTAGTGTGCTCACCTGAAGGTGGGGGGGGGGGGAGATGTAAAGAAAATTCTTCTCACAAACACACACACACACACACACACATATATATATATATATATATATATATATAAATAGAGTTTGTATAACGACGCTAAGAATACAATTCTTTGGAGGATAACTTTCGGGAAAGCGTCAAAACAAGGATCAGCTAGAGATGGTATAAGCCAGTTTGGTGTAGAACTTTATTCTAAATGTGAAATTTTCGGTACAAGTACACATTACAAGTACCTATTTAGTACAAGTGGTGGAAATTAACATATAAAACCTACATTGAAAATGTTCAGTTGGTCCTAGAGGTGAAGAACACTGTCACAAACATGTTAAAAATATTAAAAAATACATTTAAAATTTTGAATAAAAACATTACAACACAACAGGGTATTATTTAAAATACAAACACAACAAAAATCTAAAAATTACAACCTACACAAAAACTGCAACTTCATGTTAAAGCTAGAAAAGAAGAATTATTCTTCTTTTTTGATGACATATTTCTGACTTCTGTCAATATCCGGGTGACATATGCAAGGAGGTTATAATTTTCACGTTAGAACCTCATGGATATGGAAAGAAAGAACCCCAGGAAACACAATCAGCAGGGAAATGGAGTCTTTTCTCAAGTACAGGTAGGCAATCTATGTATGTTATGATAAGTTCCCTACATTCTCCAGTTTGTTACATCTTGTCAAGTCCTGTTGAAGTAGAAATGAATAAATACAACTTAAGTTTTCAACATCTTTCTTACAGTTCATAGAAGAACTGCAGTTATGGATGTAGCACATTTCTATGAAGTTTCTCTTAAATTGGTTGTCAACCCTCTTTAGTACTTGCACATTTTCATAGTTAGCAATGTGTCCAGTATTCTATTCTCAACTAATTACCATCTATGAACAAACTGTACAATCCCAAAGTTTTGTTCCTGAAACTGATTACCTTTTTATACAACAATACATATTTCACTTTTCAACATGAATTCTATGTCCAAATAAAAGGAGCACCCATGGGTGAAGCTATATCCCCAACTTTAGCAGAAATTGTAATGAACTCCCTACTTCACTACTGTACTCAAAAAGTTGATTTCCAGTTCCCCTTCATTTACCAATATGTAGACGACCTCATATGTGCAGTCCCTGCAGACAAAATCAACTACACTCTTGACATTTTCAACTCATATAACACTCACCTACAATTCACTGTTGAAACAGAAGAGAATCATAGTGTTCCATTCCTCGACACCCATGTAACCAGACATGAGGACAACACAGTAAGGTTGGATTGGTACAGAAAGAAAACATTCTCAGGTAGATATGTGCCTTTTCACTCGTATCATCCAGACGAACAGAAGATTAACATCATCAAAGGTCTGAAAAACAGAATAAAAAGAATTTGTCACCCTTCTAACTACAATAAGAACATCAAATTATTGTATGAGATTCTTAGAAAAAATCACTACCCTAAGATGCTTCTTAATAAATTGCTATTCCAAGATATGCCAACAGTTAGAACACACCAAAGACAAACATTAGAAGGAGAAACAGTAGAAGTTTTCTATGGGAGATTACCTTACATCAGAGGTTTATCTCCACAGATCACAAACCTTTTCAGACAGTTCAACATAGTGATAGCAAATTCAGTGTACAAAAGATTAGGGACATACTTTACTCACCTGACAGAAAGAGTTAAAAAACTGGATAACTTCAATGTAGTGTATTCTATTCCATGTGGTTCCTGTTCAGAAGTGTATGTCGGTCAAACCAGCCAGAAACTCTCAAAAAGACTATCTTTGCACAAGAGTGATGTAGTGAGGAAACCCACCTGCACAGCCTTTAGCCAACATATTAAGAATACTGGACACATTGCTAACTATGAAAATGTGCAAGTACTAAAGAGGGTTGACAACCAATTTAAGAGAAACTTCATAGAAATGTGCTACATCCATAACTGCAGTTCTTCTATGAACTGTAAGAAAGATGTTGAAAACTTAAGTTGTATTTATTCATTTCTACTTCAACAGGACTTGACAAGATGTAACAAACTGGAGAATGTAGGGAACTTATCATTACATACATAGATTGCCTACCTGTACTTGAGAAAAGACTCCATTTCCCTGCTGATTGTGTTTCCTGGGGTTCTTTCTTTCCATATCCATGAGGTTTCTAACGTGAAAATTATAACCTCCTTGCATATGTCACCCGGATATTGACAGAAGTCAGAAATATGTCATCAAAAAAGAAGAATAATTCTTCTTTTCTACCTTTAACATGAAGTTGCAGTTTTTGTGTAGGTTGTAATTTTTAGATTTTTGTTGTGTTTGTATTTTAAATAATACCCTGTTGTGTTGTAATGTTTTTATTCAAAATTTTAAATGTATTTTTTAATATTTTTAACATGTTTGTGACAGTGTTCTTCACCTCTAGGACCAACTGAACATTTTCAATGTAGGTTTTATATGTTAATTTCCACCACTTGTACTAAAATAGGTTTTCCATTTAGGTGCTGATGAAGGTGACAACATATCACCGAAAATTTCACATTTAGAATAAAGTTCTACACCAAACTGGCTTATACCATCTCTAGCTGATCCTTGTTTTGACGCTTTCCCGAAAGTTATCCTCCAAAGAATTATATATATATATATATATTATATATATATATATATATATATTATATATTATATATATATAACTTACTGATACATACAGACACGTAATATACTTCATTGTAACTTTTTAACTTTTTAACTATGGTACATAGCCAACTACTTGGATTTTCCCTTTTATTATTTAATTTTAACAATATTATTCTTCCGATCATATCGTATAAACGTATTAAATTTTAAGTTACGTGTTAATGATTTCAATTCCATTTACTATAAAAAACTTCATAGAGTTGTTATCGAAGATTTATCGTCCGACTTTTCAACTGCTTGATTATCCAATTACTCTAAGAGTAGTTTCAGATAGTGCTTTACACCCTTCTCCAGAAAAGGCTTCATCAAAGTTTATTTAATACGTCTTTAGAGTTGGATGAACTTTTAAAGTACCATTACAAACTAAAGTTTCAGAAAATAATATTGAAAGCTGCAGTTAAAGTTGCTTCTTCTTTCGAATTATACCTTGAGGGTAGTCTTGTTTAAATTTTCTGTTTTTCCAGTTTTAAATTAAGTAAAATTTCTACGTATAAGGTTTTGGGAAGTAGGTCGTTTCTGTAAAAGTAAGAACAACTGTTAAAATAGACGATTTGGATCTATTAAAAATTCCCACAAAATTAACTTTTGCAGCGAAAAATTATTTTATTTTAATTATGTTTTATAACATATTTTACCTATGGAAAAGGTTATATATAATATTTTTTCTGATAGATAGATAGTTTATTGGTAATAATAATATTTTACATGCCAAATTCAAACATACATATAAATAAAGAAGTTAATAGTCAATGAATATAGAGAAATATAAGTCTAAAACATAAAGCTAAGCTATAATGAATATCGACAGATATAAACATATGTTTTGAAGGTGAAGAGTGCAGCTTTTCTATGCAGATGAAATATTAGGTATAGTAATTAAGTAAATTGCGTCTCAGATTTTGACACCACTTTATTCACACATTATAAATGCTTCTTTCAATACTGGTGTTTTTTCCAGTATGCTGAAAACTTCTATTATTTCACCGGTAATAAAACAAAGTGATCCTGAATTAATGTCAAATTTTCGATAATTGTCTGTGATTTTTAAGATTATTGAATATGCAATGCTAAAACGCGTTTGATACAGTGAAACTACCGTCCATCTTAAGAGCACTACAAGATTGCAGGGTCGACCACAGATATTGTAATATAGTTGAAAATATATATGAAAATGCCACAACAACCATAATTCTACATTCTGCAACTAATAAAATAAAGATAAAAGGGGAGTCAGGCAAGGTGATACCATGTCACCAAAGCTGTTTAGTACCGTTCTGGAGTATGTATTTAAAAGACTAACATGGCAACAGAAAGGAATATCCATCGATGGAGAAAGATTAAACCATCTACGTTTCGCGGTCGATATCGTGCTTCTGTCAGATACTCTGGGAGAGATCAAAGACATGCTCCAAGAACTGAATGACGTACTACAAGAAACTGGACTTAAGATAAATTTCGAGAAAACCAAAATGATGACCAATATGGTTCCCAGCGAAGAGATACAGATCAATAACAACAAGGTAGAATTAATCGATAAATACACATACTTGGGTCATGAAATTAGAATAACCAGAGATAACCAAACCTGCGAGCTAAATAGACGAATCACGTTGGGATGGGCGGCATATGGAAGGATGAGAGACATTTTTAAAACAAATATCCCAATTCACCTGAAAAGTACTGCCGAAAAACTGAGGGTAACACAAAGGCGAATGGAGAGATCAATGCTGGGCCTGACCTTGATAGATCGCGTGAGAAATGAGTAGATACGCCGGCGAACTGGCGTAGACGATATTATACTGCGAATCAATAAACAAAAGTGGAGGTGGGCTGGACATGTTGCTAGAATGGAAGACGGAAGATGGACGAAGAGAATATTGGAGTAGAGACCAAGAGCCGACAAGCGAAGTCGAGGCAGACCACCCACCCGATGGACCGACGATCTAAGGAGAATAGAAACAAACTGGATTGCAGCAGCTAGAGATAGAGAGAACTGGAGACGTTTGGAGGAGGCCTATATCCAACAATGGATGTGAAAATGTGGCTGGATGATGATGATGAATGCTAAAACAACTTTTATTATTTTATCACAAGGCATCAACGTGGATTTAGAAATAAACTTTCTACTTCCACAGCCATTAAGAGTTTCTATGTTGGAAGTTTTAATCTCAATTCAAAACAGTGAAAATCCAACTGCCATTTTTTCTCACCTCAGTCGCGCTTTTAATTCTGTGCAACACGATGTACTCCTCGATAGATTGTACAGTTATGGTATTAAAGATTTTAATGTCTGATCCGATTGTTAATAAGAATGGAGTATCACAGGGCTCCATATTGGGCCCGATATTATTTATTTTGTATATTAATGAACTAGATGTAATGTCTGATGCATTTGTGTCAGTTTATGCGGATGACTGAATAATGCTATATCGCGATAAAGACATAATAGACAAAACTACAAACTCAATAAAGACCTTTCTATGATTGGTCGAGTAATCAGTCGTTCTTATTCAATGTTCACAAAACTAAATTTTTTTCATTTACATCCCGTTTGAATTCTACTAAACCTGATTTAAGTATTTCCATCAATGGTGAGGGTATTTTGAATTGTAGTGATGTGAAGTCATCCCTCATGCGTATCAATACCATATACTCTCAGTTTTCTATTCAGTATCCACACTCGTACTACGCCCGACGTATCCACGAACCATTCCCTACTGCTCACTAACATGGGTTTTGGCTCCGCTGCTACCAGAATGTCAATTTCTTTTTCGATTGCGGAGACCACAGTGAGGTCGTGAGCTAGCTTAGCCGTCCCAACTTTTGTTTGCAGCGTTTCATTTCACGCTTACTCCCCATTTTGTCGCTTAGTCAGTAGTCCCCTACGCTTCTTCCGCCTTCACCTCTTGCTCTTTTGATAATTCCCCTGAATTTGGGACACCAAGTGGACGTAGATATATGACCTTCCTCGTCACAATTAAAACATTTTACAGTGTTGCTTTGACACTGGGATTGCACATGGCCCTCCATCCCACACTTCCAGCATCCCCCTTTTTCTTGCTAATGTATTTGCGTCTGCTTATTATATTTATGTCAATGGCTAAATATCTTGAACCTCTCAAGGCGGTCAAATTCTGGTAATTATTGTTGTTTCTAGTTGGATACTTGTACCTAAAAATCTACACGTACATTGTTTTTGCTAAGATTTTGTTTGAACTACAATTTACATTGCATAATATATACACAAGGAAAAGTTAAACTTTTAAAATATCTAAAGCAGTTTCTACAGTTTGATCTATAACCGAGCCCAGAGATCATGACCAAGAATTTTTATAAATCACTATCTGAAGTACCATAGGCAGTGATAAGCTGCACATTAGATTCATTTTTGACATATTTACAATAATATATCTAGTAATAGCCATGATAAGGGCAATTAAATCAGAACACAACTTGGTTCTAATAATATCAGAACATGATCCACAAAATAACACAGCTCAACAATGTCTGGATACATTGAAACAAAAACTATCCTTACAATGCAGTAAGAAACTTTTTATGTACTTGTAATTGTATATATTTATTATAAAATTTAAATTGTCCAAAAAGATTAAAGATTGTTAAAACATCTTAAGAGTAATTGAAACTAACCACATACCAAGGTATAATAACCCTTAGATTACATGTATTGAAAATCTTAAATTGTAAAAATAAGACACCATCTCTATGTTAGAGTATTTAGCTTTAAGGCAGCATACTGATCCCTGCTCGAAACAAGAAAATTAGAGTACTACGGCAGATACCAGTTAAGATAACTGGCATTTTGTGATGTGATGTATTCTGGTTGTTAGTATACAATGAATATTAACTTGATCATTGTATTTTCTCTACCACTAATTTGTAATAACTTCTATTTCCAATACCCGCGTATCTAAGATTTAAAAGAGATGTATTTATCTATTGATTAGTATATAGTCAATTATGGATTTATGTGGAAAAAATATGGTTATTAGCTTTCAGAACCACACCAATAGTGAGCCTGTATTTGGAAGCAGCTGAACCATTACTCTATTACAGAAGAATGTACTTAACGTTAACTCAATTAAATCACATGCAAATCCTAATAGCCACCACCTTCAAATATAGTCATCATAGTTGATTTTCAACATTTTTCTCCAATAAACCACGTCTACACAAACCTTTCTACCACCGAATCAAAATGGATCTCTCATCTGTTAACACTACCTTACCTCCTTGCTTTTCCGTCAGTTTTGAACCTGCTCTCCCATGGACATTGGGAGTACCTAAAATAATAACTACCTTAACTTTATTGGACTAACATACCACTAACCAAAAGATAATACATCAAAATCTACAAAACTTATTATCAAACTATACAAATTTCTCTTAAATATATACAGATACTTTAAAATCAACAGATGGCATGGAAGCAGCAGTAATATCTTCTAATATGTGTCAAAAATATAAGTTGATAATACACTACAGTATTCTTAATGAAGAATTATACAGTGTAGGTAAAATTTTAAGGTCGGTATGGTAAAATTTAACAGTATATCTAACGCAGATATAAAATCATATTTTCAGGGAATTAGACAAAGATAACAATCATATTTCCCCTTCGTCTCCCCTCCTTAAAATTCTTTTAACACTCATTGGCCATTGCCCATTAGTGAGACGATTAGTTCCGATCAGATATTCTCTGGTTCCGATCCTAATATACCTAAAAAACTAGAGGTGGGTCCTCTCGTTTTTTTAATTTTTATCGGAACCGTTTTTCGTAAACTGTAACTAGTTGATTGTTTACCAGTATTCAAATTAGCGAGTACACAAACATATCGATACATTTTTGGCAAAGTAACGTAAGTCACCAAAAACGATTTGTAGAAAAAACAATTTTTTAATTCAACCTGCTTAAACTTATTTAAATTATGACTGAAAAAAACTTGTCCTAAAAAAGGTTTAAAGTAAATCTAGGTTTACTACACTCTTTCAGTACCTTTTAACAGTAATAGCATTAGTTTAATTGAAAAACATTATTTTCGCCAAAATGTCACTTACGTTACTTTGCCAAAAATGTATCGATATTGGCTATTATCGTTTATGTGTATAAATATTGAAATAAAAGAACCTAACGAAGGATATATTTATTGTAACTTGAAAAATAAATTAAATAATACAAATGGTACTTAAATACTTACATTTACATTACACATTATTAAATCGCGAATCGTCTAAATTGACATTTAAAAACATAAGTTTTTCCACCTTTCTTGTTAATCGCGTTCTTCTTTTATTTAAAATTATACCAGATGTTAAACATGTGTTCACAAGGAAAAGATTTTGTTACAATACTACAACATTTTATGAATATAGTGGTTAAGTTACGATATACATGGCGATGGTTTTTTCACCACGGTAATGGACAGTTCCAATCTCCGTTCGAAATTGTTTGTGGGTAATATCTCATCAGACTATTACATGTCGACTTCTTTTATACCTCTCGATACAGGTGTATGTTTAGATGAGTCATGTCCAATTAATTCATCAAAAATACACCATGGACTTAAGTCATCTTTATCAGTTTCTTTTTCTTGGACTGATTGATTTTCAAGATTTACTAAACTTTTCGTTTCATCCGTTTTCCATAGTTAAAGAACCAGCTTTTAAAAAGTTTGCAGGGTGGATTCCTGGATATAAACCGCCAACAAGAAAAACTTTGTCAGGTTCATTACTTCAGGAATGTTATGTCAAAAGTGAGCAAATTATTAGATCACAAGTTGTTAAAGAAGTAGAAAATATCTGTATTACTACTGACCTCTGGACATCTGGAGTAACTGAGAGTTACTTCGCATTAACAGGACAATATTTAAGCGAAAATTTAGTATTCAAAACTTTTTTATTAGGCTGCTGCCATTTTTCTGGAAACCATAATCCAGAAAACAGCGATTACTGAAATTATTAATAAGTGGGGTCTAAAACGAAAAGTAAATTTTGCAGTAACTGATAATTCCTCAAATATGGTCAAAGTTATTAAATATGTTTTGTTTTATGATGATTGTGATTTATGATGATGATTAAATTTATTGGTGGGGGACGCACTTAAATGCTGTCGTGTACAAATAGATAAAATAAAAAGTCCTTTTTCGACAATTCTGCAAAAAAACACATTTCAAAAAAGTACCTTATCTTCAGAAAGGCTTTTAAAGTATTAATTACAACAGAACGCAGTTCCCAAACGGCCAATCCAAGACGTGGAAACTAGGTAGAACTTCACCTATTACATGTTAAAAAGAATGACCGAGTTAGAAGAGGCAACCCGTTCCACATTGGTAGTAAATAATACAGACTTAGACTTAAACCTAATCTAAATAAAGAACACTGGATTATTTGTTCTCAACTTTCCCAAATTTTACGGCCGTTTAAAGAAATAACAAGTACAATGAGTGACCAAAAATACTTGAATGCTAGTTCAGTGATTGTTATGGTACGCTGCCTGCAAGAATCTTGCAATAAAATTTTAGCAAACGGCATACTTACATCCATAGTATCCGACATAGTACAATTACTAATATCGGGTTTAGCAAAAAGATTTAAAGGGATAGAACAGAGTGGCACATTGTCATTATGTACATTTATGGATTCACGATTTAAAGTGCAGAACAAAACAAAAAGTTAAGAAGCTGGTTACTTCTATAATTAACTAACAAGAAGATTGTACTATTGAAAATCAACCAGTACAAGAAAAAGAAACCAATAAATGTGACTTAAGTCCATGGTGTATTTTTGATCAATTAATTGGAGATGACTCGTCTACACGTACACCTGCATGGAGAGTCCATTACAACGGTGGAAAAACCATCGCCATGTATATCCTAACTTAACCACTATATTCATAAAGTATTGTAAATGTGAACACATGTTCAAAATCTGGTTTAATTTTAAATAAAAAAGAATACGGTTAACAAGAAGTAAAGTAGAAAAACTTATGTTTTTATGTCAATTTAGACTATTCGCGATTTAATAATAACGTGTAATGTAAATGTAAGTCCGATTTACTATTTGTATTGTTTAGTTTAGAACATAATATTTAAAACAGAATATTTAAAAATTGGAGGAAATACCACAGATCTGAGGCTTGAAAACGCAGTCATAAAAGGCTGCAACCAGTATAAATATCTAGGAAGCATCATATCAGCAGATGGCAGAGTTAAGATAGATGTACAAAACCGAATAACCCAAGGGAAAAAATGCATCCGAATACTGAATTCATTACTGTGGTCTAATAAAATAAAGATGCATACCAAACTTCGCGTATACAGAGCAATTGTAGAACCAATTACCACATATGGTGCCGAATGTTGGTCGATGACAAAGAATGAACGAGATAAAGTAGACGTTGTGGAAATGGATTATCTTAGAAGGTCATGTCGAGTATCGAGAATGGAAAGAATCAGGAATGAGGAAATACGAAACCGTACAGGAATTAGAGATACTCTTTCAGATAGAATACAAGAAAGGCAATTACAATGGTATGGTCACGTGATGAGAATGGAGGAGGAGCGGTGGCCAAAGAAAGCCTTAATGTATGTTCCGCCAGAAAGAAGGAAAAGGGGAAGACCACCAAATTCCTGGAGAAGAGAAATTACAAAAACAATGCAATCTAGAGGCTTAGAAGAGGGAGATTGGGGAGATAGGAAAAGATGGAGGCTGAAATGCGAGAAGCGGCAATCGCCGTAGGACCCCCGTTATATGATGATGATGATTGTTTAGTTTATTTTTCAAGTTATAATAAATATATCATTAGATAGTTTCTTTCACTTCAAAAGATATACACATAAACGATAATAGCCGTTATGTTTATTTATGTAGGTACTATCTTACTTGAAACTACTTTTAAACAATCATAGTTACTTGTTTATGAAAATTAAAATTTTTAAATGCTTTTTAGCATTCAAAAAAATTTAATTTTTTTGGAATCCTGAGAAAACTAACAAATATTTTTGAAAAATTTAAATGCAGAATGAAAGATTACATTATTACCGAGGGCCGAAGGTCCCTTAGAATAAACAAAAAGTTTTTTTAATGAGATATTTGAAATTAAAAATCACACTAAATTTTGTTTCTTTTTTCATCCCTATAACTTATTAAAATAAACATTATAGAAGTTTTCAGGGACTTTCAGCTCTCGGTAATAATGTATTGTTTCATTCTGCGTTTAATTTTTTCAAAAATATTTATTAGTTTTCTCAGGATTCGAAAAAAATGAATGCATTTAAAAAATTTTGGCCCGAAATTTTGCTCCTACGCTGTTAACGATAAACTAGCACGACCCACCTCTACTTCTCGTTACTTGATCTTTTGACCAGACGACAATCTAGACTAGACGTTGCCAAATAAATTAGTGTATGAATATTTTTTAATTTGGCGTTATTGTATGCATGTTTAATTGTTTATTATTTCATATTGGGAAATTATTTTGATATTTAGATTTTTAGTTCGGAAATCGTACTTAAAATACGAAACATTAATAAATTTTATTTATATAAAACGATTTCCGAAATGGAAATCAAAATGTTATATTACAATTATTGTAAAGAAAACTTGTGGCATATTCCCAATAAAAAAAACAGTAACCTGCCATTTAAATCAATTTCGCCCAAATTTGATTGTCTTGAGCATTTTATCTTCTTGATAGAACATTGTTCAAATGCAAAAAAAGACAACAGGTCAAATAAAACCAATAAGTTTGGCAACGTTGAATTTCCCCTTTTTTAATATTTCCATTCGGCGATATAAAGGGCGTACCTAATATACCTCTCTCTTTTTAAACAGCTGTTTCTCACTCCATCTCACGTAAGGTCCATACCGACCATAAAATTTTTCCTACACTGTATGCCATATACCGTACAGTCACATATATGTTATCTTCACCACAATATAAATACATCATTTTGACTGATTCACTAAACTCATTTGAATCCATAGGCAAAATATACACAGAGAATCACAGTTTAGAAACATCAAACAAAATCTGATAGATACAAAATTTTAATAAGGAGGTGATCTTCATTTTGATCCAATGACATATTGGAAGAAGATAGGTGTGCGCATGAAGCCGTTAACTCAGCTGACTCTATGATCGTGAAATATGTGATAACTAATGCTGTTTCAACTGTTACCAAATCACGGATCCTAAGTGTGAGTGTCAAAACCAGTGGCAATTTCAGTGTCCAATCTTAGGAATATTAAATAAATCAAAGATTAATCATTGGAATGGTTTCTCCACCAAAAGAAGAGATCAAGTGACAATAACCCTCACAAATGAGGTGATACCAGCGATACACATGTTTTTAATTACAAAAGAATCTAAATCGAAATGTGAGCAGTATTATGTCAAGCTCTCGGTGCAACTTATTATTATAGACTGTCCAGTTTTCCCTCTGGTAAGAAACAACTACGATTTCTAACTAAACCCAGAGAAAGCACGGTGCAAATTTTTGCTTCACAAATATACTAAATTACTTAAGACAATTAGTTTTGTAAATATTGTAAAGATTTGCTTCTTGCTAATAACCTTCGGGTTGATGAGAATTTGTAAATACGAAAAAAAATGTTATTTATGCGTATTTCATTAAATATGGAGGTTATGCCTTGCAATATTTCCAACTGCAGCGACCGTACTAAAAGGGCGAAACACCCAGAGGTATTCTATCACATCAAATCACGTCTATTCCATAAGTTAGAGTGGACTGTGTCCGTTCCCGGAATAAAATCCCCTTCATTTTATGATCATTCTAATAAAACATGATATTCTCCTTACGCGGCCTTAACTCAGATAATTTTATTGTTTATAGCCGGCCTTATGGAAACAAGACATAAGACGAGACTTTACGCTTCTTGTCGTCAAAAGTATCGTTAAGATATGATACGATATGAAATAGGATTATATTGTGGTCTGAGGCTGCTTTAATTTGCAGAAGGTTCCCAAAGGAAATACACGCATAAGATGCAACGCCGCAGGGAGAAATTTCGGGAAATTGAGGGTAAAATGTTGGTATTACAGAGCTAATAAATAATTTATTACGTTTAGTGGGTTTAGTACAGTACTTTAGTATATGTTTATGGAAAACATGTAACACATATAAACATCTATTTATTTATGGACATTGTAATTGCAATAATTAATGATCTCAATTATTATTCTGTATAGTAGTGTAAATGATTACGTTATATAAATAATACGAAATATTCGTCATCATCATCATCATTATCACTGGCTCGACAACTCTTGTTGGGTCTTGGCCTGTTACAGGATTCTTCTCCATTCTGATCTGTTTCGTGCTTTTTTCCTCCAGTTTTTTATTTTTAAGGTTGTTATATTATTTTCTATTTGTTCTAAGTATCTCTGCTTCGGTCTTCCCCTTGTTCTTTTTCCTACTGGCATCTGTTTAAATATTTTGTTTAGTATTTCGCCTTCTTCCAATCTTTCTACATGTCCTATCCAACGCAGCAGTAGATAATCTAAGAGAAAGCTAGGTAATTTTTTTTTAATTAACATTCTAACTTTTAACATCCACCCATAGCATTTTCTTTGTTAATTCGCTTACAACATTTAATAAAATAGTACTCGATATTATCTATCTCACTCGTATATTCAATTAGAGTACATTTCAACCAACAACAACAACTTACATAATAATAATTTCGTAACCATAATATACGCTTGCAAATTCTATACGTTTAACTAGTAATAAATTAAAATTTTCCCCCTACGCGGTTCTTTCCTAGTGACCTCACAATTTATTATACAATTACTCATTACTATTTTTAAATAAATCCACTGACATAATGGCCCATTAGGTTATTTTCAGGCTACTAATGACCGAACCGCTAATATAAGGTTCATATTGTATAATTAAACAATTTTTTATGGATTGGACATATTTAGAAATTAACGTTATTTTCCTAATATTCAAACTAAAGAGCAAATTGTTATTTTAAAAGAATTTATATTTAATCTATTATTAAATATTTTGTTTATTAAAAATGTTTGTATCAGATCTTTAATTGGCTCTTGTTTGAAAGTGAATTTATTCAAGTAACCGTAAGTTACATCTTCTACATGAATATAAATTATTTAGTCTAGTGCAATTAGACAGTTGAATAAAAAAAACAATTTTTAGATTTAATAAAAGAATATTAGTCGTTTGTATCTAAACGTAACTAGTTACTTAATTTTGTGTACAAGAATTGCAAAACTGGTGTTTGATTTTTTAAAAATGAAAATGTGAACGTAATACATACTTGAAGTAATATTAAAGTAGGCGAGGTTAATTGCATTTCAGAGAAATAAAAAATCAGAAAGTGAACGTAAGAATTTTTATTTGAAGTGCTATTTAAGGCTGTAAATTTTAGTGAAGAAAATAGTTACAGTCTGACGTCTGAACAATAAACAAAACAGTTATTTAGTTAGTTAGTTAGTCGTGTTGGTGCTAATATTATTCTAAAAAATAAAACTTTTATTTTTACTTTAAAATAAAACCTTCTCAGAGGAAACGTGCTGTTTCCTCTGAGAAGGTCGGTAACCATCATAGCGATTCTAATCTTCTATGATCCTGCTCTAAAAAGGTCTTCAGAGCTACAGTTAAACGAAGTTCTTAGATTATTTAACCAAGAAACGGATCTTCTTTTTCCCTGCATGATGATCTAGAGCAGTTCGTAGCGCTCACCTTTCATATCATTGTCCAAATATTGCAAAGTTCTATTTTTGATAGTGTTTGAGATTTATTTTTTTCAATATTTACAATACTATGTCCTCTGTAACAATGTATTCTTCTTCTTCATCTTTTTATGTAGACATAAATAAAAATAAATCGTTTCCAAGTTGAAGAACTCTAAAAATACTAAGTTCCCAAAACATAAAGATATGCGCGGAGAAAATATTACAAGTAATTTATGTGTGTTGTATGGTTTTTCTTTTGTGGCGTCCGCCACTATCTGTAATATTTGTATGTGTGTTTATGTGCATTCTTCTAAATTATTTTTCCATTATGTCTTAACCTTTTTCTTTTTAACTTGAGATCTTAACCTATCTTGGTGTGTATATCTTGGTGTGTAGGTAAGACAAGATAAATATTAACCTAACGTTCTCTTGTTAGCGCACTGTTTTTGGGAAACATGTGGGGCAATTCCTTACCATCTTAAGGATCCGGTTATCATTTGCGTAGTTCTGTGAAGTTGGTCATCGACATATCATTTCCTAAAAAATTTTAAGGGTGAATATCTTTTAAAAGAAATAATTTAAAACCCCTGGTTTAAAGAGAAACATTACATATTTATTTTATATCACATAAACAGTTATTACAAATAAAATTATTCAAATTTATTAACAAAGCTTACACTGAGTTTAACGTTTTAACAAAACAGAATTTAAAATTATGGTTATATACCAAATGGCAGAATAAGGTTGATAATGACTGTCATATGACAAAATGAAATATCAAACTTTTTTCAATTATTAATAAATTATTAAGGTTACTCGAAATATCACATTTTGAAATAAAATATGAAAGAAAAGTAAAATATGACAATTAGCTGATCCATAAAACTTTTTAATACGTTTTTAAAGCAAAATTTAGTATAAATGAAGAATGTTTATTTTACTTCGAAAAATTTAACAAAAGCGATTTTGCTTCACGCGTTTGAAATGTGGATATTTAGAAGATTGCTAAGGATTCCATGGGTAGATAAAGTAACGAATGCAGAAGTGTTAAGGAGAATAGGCAGAGAGAAGAAAATGGAAAATACAATTAAAGAAAGGAGATTGCAATATCTCGGACATTTAATGAGAGGCGAAAGATTCAACATCTTGAGACTCATAATTCAAGGAAAAATAGAGGGTAGGACAACCGGCAGGATTTCTTCCTTACATTCCTCCGGTCTATCATGAATTGATAGACCGGCGGAATGGAGACAAACCTGAAGACAAATGTGGAGGCAATAGATAATCATATTGGATTGCAAACAGATGAATAGGTTACCCAAGTAAAAGTTTTATGTTTTTCCGTACAAGCTTAATATTTGACATGATGCCCGAACTGACTTTTTATAAGTATTTTTTTGTAATCTTTTCTCATTTGACTCACATAATCTATTAGGTTCCAGGAATGTTTGTGTTAGTAAATATAATAATACTGGTTAATAAAAAAAACTGGTTTTATTTTTAGCTCAGTTCTTTAGTTGCCGATATCTCAAAACATCAATTTTACACTTAGGTCATTGTGCTTCTGAGCGACTCATATAAAATCAATATTATAACAATAATCAAGATTTAAATACACATTCACCTCACGAGAATACACATTTGTACCCGTAAACATTATCTAATTATTTCATATTTAGTTTCACATCACTTTAAAAGCAAATATTTGAAAATACTTTAGTCCAAATCCAATATCATACATCTACACTCAAACACAATTCCTTAGAAAACTACCCGTTTAAACAGATTTAAATTTGCTCTTCTGGGATCCACTTTAATATCTCTACAAATGCCGCACAAACTAAAGTAAACTTCTTGGAATATTTAACGGCCCCGCAGAATGGGAGAATGGTAGGCTCCAAGGTGGTCGTCGTGAGGTTCGTTCTCTCATATCTCGCACTTTAAAACACAATTCGGGAGATCCTCGAGGGTTCGGCGAAAGGCGTATACTTATAGAGAGCTGGATGGAAGATTTTAAGAGTAGTAAGTTAGGTTGATCACAATTTAAGACGTGGCTCACTGCTCGCGTTCTAAAAGCATATTTTGGATGTTTTAGAGAGATGTACATTCAATGGCTTTCTGGATTTTCAGGTATTATGTATTTCCGTGTTCATAAAATACATAAAGTTTCGAAAAGTAAGGCATAACACAAAGGCGTGAGCTTCTACGGTTTCAGACATATTAATCATATCTCAACTGATGCTAAAATTTTCAAACTTTCAGATAGTCTGTCTTTTATTTTTAAGGCTGTTTTTATATCATAGGCGTGACATGGATATTTTTATACACTCAGGTGCAAAATAAACACAAAACTTGCCAACATTTAAGTGTATTTTTTATTTTATTTTTAGTCCAATTAATGTAATTTTATATTTTATATATTTATATTTTATATTTTTTAAGTTTTTAAGACAACACTAATAAGCTTGTTAGACTAGTTGTATATATTCACGAAGACCAATTCAATTGTAACTAACTTAAAGAAATTTAGCTTAAAAAAATTTATCCAATATTTTGTATTACCATGTCCAGTACAGCGGCACGGAAACAATTTGGGTCCATGTATGACAAAGAAGAAAAGGATTGCGAAGAAGTAAAAGTGATTTTGAATCCCTAGATTTTCTCTCTACTACCGAAACAAACCAAAGAAATACTTGTAATAGTCGGAAGCAGGTCTCTAAAATAAGAAAAGTGTGAACAAAACAAAATAATTGTCTCTACAGACCGGTATGGTAGATACCGATAGAAGAAAAGAGATACCCCAATATGAATTGATTGTGATATATGACTAATGTTCCTACAATCATAAAATGGTTGAAATAACCAAAAATAAGTTTCCACCCTCACGAAAACACTAATGAACACAAAAGAAGAAATGTATCTACAGACAGTATCTCTTTAAATAAAAAAATTACCCCAATGTAATTGGTTATATTAACCAAAAAACAAAAGGTTTCTAGCATAAGAAAACCTGGAATAAGTAGAAGTAATAATGTCTTTCCCCAGACTGAGTATACTTTCAGAGAAATGAAATACTCTGAACACAATAATAAGTACGCAAGTCAGTAAAAACAACATGTACATTACTGGACTTGACACTAAGGACATCCAGATTATAAAAAATCTATATTGGAATCAAACAGCCCACATGAAGAATGGACATATGGTGAGTGAAAACATAACCATTTCTAGAGGGGTAAGACAGGGCTGTATTCTTTCGCCACTGCTTTTCAACCTGTACACGGAACAAATATTTCTAGAGGCACTAGAAGAGTACAATGAGGGCATCAAGATTAATGGCGTACCAATAAGTAATTTTCGATATGCAGATGATACTATTATACTGGCCGATAACATCGAAGATTTACAGATGATGCTACATAGAGTTAATACAACTGGCAGCCGATTTGGACTGAAGATCAATAGAAAGAAAACTAAATTTATGGTGATCAGTAAAAAAAAATTTCAACATATCGACCTGCATATTGAAGACGAACGTATTGAAAGAGTACACCGATTTAAATATCTGGGATATACAGTAAATGACAAGTGGGACCCAGAAGTAGAGATTAAGATCCGAATTGAAATAGCAAGATCCAAATTCATCAAAATGAGAAAGCTCTTAAGCAACCGCAACCTAAGCATTAACCTCCGATGGCGCGCCACGAAATGCTACGTACTCTTTACGCTTCTTTACGGCGTAGAAGGGTGGACGTTAACAGCAGCAACTATAAAGAAGTTAGCGGCTCTAGAAATGTGGCTGTATCGACGCATACTGAGAATACCTTGGACAGACAGAGTGGCCAACACAGAGGTATTAAGACGAATGGGTAAAGAGGTGGAATTGTTAACAACTGTTAAAAGGAGGAAAGCGTCATACCTGGACCATGTGTTCCGTAATGATAAGTACAGTCTGCTACAGCTTATCGTGGAAGGCAAGATTGAAGGTAGAAGAGGT
Source organism: Diabrotica balteata (assembly GCA_918026665.1). Taxonomy (NCBI): domain Eukaryota; kingdom Metazoa; phylum Arthropoda; class Insecta; order Coleoptera; family Chrysomelidae; genus Diabrotica; species Diabrotica balteata. The sequence goes on from OU898277.1 coordinate 21,385,568, forward strand.
TTGGGCAGAAAGAAGAAATCCTGGCTGAGAAACTTGAGAGAATGGTTTCAAATACCAGAAGCTGCGAACATAATTCATGCGGCACAAAACAGAGAAACCTATCGTATGATGGTCGCCAACCTTCGGTAGAAGACGGCACATAAAAAAGACACTACTGGCACTATAAATGGTTATAAATGTATCCAATAAGGTTTTAAATGTAGGTATCTGGTTATAAATGTATGTATCTAATAGATAGATAGATAGAATAGATAAAATATCTTGTACAACGTAAAAAGTGGAATGTCTTTCGAAAGATGACTGGGTATCTTTTCAGATAAAAAAATACCCCAACAATTGGTTATCACAACCGACTAGGTTCCTTCAATCAGGAAAACACAAGCAACGACGAATAAAGACTAGGCTCCTACCAAAAGGAAAATGTAAGCAAATAAATATAAAATGGTTATCATAAACGATAAAGCCCCTAAAAGCAGGAAACCGCAACTACATATTATAAGAACATGGAAAAAGGTATCTACTAGCAAAGAATCCTAAAACACACATAACACAGTAAAAGAAGAAAACTATCCGGCTCGAAGGATCACTATGTTGCCTTATTTATCAGAAAGGCAGTATGGGTTTATACGTGCTAATCTAGAACTCGCTAGTTTCTCTCTTTCACCTTGAGTATGTATATTACCATAGACAAATAATAAGTACATTCAATTCTAATAAAAGACGAATACATACAAATTTATATATTATGTAACAAACCAAACTATACAAAAACCAATATTTATTTAGATTTGAGAATGAGTTTTTATAAAAGATGATTTTAAAAGCGAAATAAGAGAAGTATTAAACTCTCACAAAATAAAACAATGGATTAACCGTTGTAGATCGTTGCAGGCAGGTAATATACCTGCCTAGGAAAGAAGGTGTCAAAAAATACCATTGTAATTACAACATAAGTAAAATATTCTTATCCGAAACTGTTTAATTAAAAAGTTCAATAAACAATATGAAATATTTCAGCACAACTATTTATACGAATTAGAAGCAAATGTATCTATCAATTATACAAGTAAACGGTACTTGCTATAGATCAGCAAACAATGTAAATTTACAACAAACAATGTGTTTACTCAAACCTTGTATCCCCACGTGGGATTGCAGATATCGTTGGCGGGGGACTCCGTGACACACCTATGTCATTCTGCAGTGCAGACCAGGAACTAGTGAAATGTTGAGAAGAGTAGCTTTTCCTGGAAGCGTTACATTCCGGAAATATTGGTGGGGCGCTATCAGCAACGCCAATGTTGCCTAATACTTGCAACTAGTGGTGTGCTCGTCAAATTTGATTTGTACTTCTTCTTCTTCTTAGAGTGCCGTCTCCTACGGAGGTTGGCAATCATAATGGCTATTTTTATTTTAGAACTTGCTGCTCTAAACAAATCAATCGATCTGCATTGGTACCAATCACGTAGATTCTTTAACCATGAGTTCTGCCTTCGGCCAACAGATCTTCTTCCTTGAATCTTTCCCTGTATTATCAGTCTCAAAATTTCATATTTTGGTCCCCTCATCACGTGGCCTAGGTATTCCAGTTTTCTGGTTTGTATAGTGGTGATTAGTTCTGTTTCTTTACCAACCCTCTCCAGTACTTCCTTATTTGTAATTCTATCAGTCCATGATATTTTCAATACTCTGCGGTATAACCAGAGTTCGAAGGCCTCGATTCTTTTTAAATTACATTTTTTTAATGTCCAAGTCTCAGCTCCATATAATAATATTGAAAATATATAACAGCGAATGGTACGTAGTCTGATCTCCAAATTTAGATTTTTGCACGTTAGGAGTGGCTTCATTCGTATAAATGCTGATCTGGCAATCTCTATTCGTCTGTTTATTTCTACAGTATGATCATTGGTTTCATTGATCAAAGTTCCCAAATACTGATATTTTTCTACTTGTTCTATCACGTAACCATTTATTGTCAATAGGTGATGTATATTTTGTGGCCTTTTTGTAATCAGCATGTACTTCGTTTTTTTGGCGTTTATAGTAATTCCCATCTCAGCACTATTTATACTCAAGCTTTCGATAAGAGTGTAGATCCTCTATACTCGTTGCTATGATCACAGTGTCGTCTGCATATCTTAAATTATTAATTAATTTTCCGTTAACGGTGACTCCCGCTTCGATATTATTGAGCGTGTTTTGGAAAATTTCTTCAGAATATAAGTTAAACAAAAGTGGTGATAACACACATCCCTGTCTAACTCCTCTACAGATCTTCATTTCTTCTGAGTGTTGCCCATCAATTTGAACTATGGCACTTTGGTTCCAATATAATGTTTGCACTATATTTATGATTTTACTGTCAATGCGCTTGTTCATAAGTATTGATATTAGTTTTTCATGTCTTACTTTATCGAAAGCTTTTTCGTAGTCAACGAAGCACAAGTGTAGATCAACATTCACATCCCGACATCGCTGAATTGATATGTTGATGGCAAATAGTCCTTCTCGAGTACCCATTCCATTTCGGAACCCGAACTGCGTCTCGCTAATATCCTCCTCTAGCCTTTCGTATATTCTCTTATGTATTATTTTTAGCAGAACTTTTAAAGTATGACTCATGAGGCTCAGTGTTCGATAATCAGAGCACTCTTTTGCTGCTTGTTTTTTAGGGATGGTTATAAATGCTGACTTTAGCCACTCCTGTGGTATTATTCCCGTATCGTACACCGTGTTGAATAAATCTGCCAATACTTCCAAGTTGTCCTCTTCCACTAGTTTTAAGAGTTCTACTGGTATTTCATCTAATCCAGCTGCCTTATTGTCTTTAGAGTTTTTGATAGCATATTTGATTTCATCTGTCGTGATCTTCTGTATCTCTAAAGGATTTAATTCTTGTATTTTCTTCATTTCACCTCTTTCATCTTGGAAAAGTTCTCTAACGTACTCCTCCCATCGCCTTAACTTCTCTGGTAAATCTACTAGTATTACTCCTTTTTTGTCTTTTATGTGTCCTTGCTGTCTATTTCGACCCATCCCAGTTACTTCTCTAATTTTTTTGTGCATATTTCTCATATCATATTTTGTTTCTAGTTCTTCTATCTCTTTACATTGCTTCATCAAATAGATTTCCTTAGCTGTTTTGATTTTTTCCTTAATTATTCGTTGTATTTCTTTATACTTCTGTAGATCTTTTCCTTTATATTTCCTTCTTGTGTACTACTCACAATCAAATGAAATTGCAAATACGATGTAGAAATAATTGCTATTTAATATATGATTAATGGGACATATAATGAGAAATCAAGGCAGATACGAGCTACTCCAATGCATTTTGCTAGGTAAAATTGAAGGAAAAAGAGTCCCAGGACGAAGAAGAATATCCTGGCTTGCTAACCTGAGAACATGGTATAGAAAGATCTCAACATAGCTATTTCGTATAGCAACCAACAAAATCATCATAGCCAGACTGATCGCCAACGTTCGGAACGGACAGGCACCCTAAGAAGAAGATCTGATTAATGTTTGCACGAAGTTGCTAAACTGCAACAGTAACCAACAAAAGATCACCAGAGAGAAGCTGAATAAGCTTCAATGACAAGCATGCCTAATAACATGAGCGATGTCGACTACCTCAATGATCTGGTCATACTTTACCCCCACGGACACATGAAAATAGGACTGATAGAAAGTGCGAATTGCAAGTTTTGTCAGGCTGAGGAACACTTTCTGTGTAACTGTCCAGGGGTGGAAAGAATAATAAAGGCCATAACAGACTTTATTAAAAGGTTCGCTGACAAAACAACTTTAACCAATTACCCAACAGGACATATTAAAGCTAACCCAATCAAGCCATAGGAGAACGTGGTTGGACGTTTTGAAACCGATTTTATCTAGGGATTATTATGTTTAACTTACTAGGACTAATTTATTTTCTTAATGACCGCTAATTTAATTTAAACATGACTTCTTATTCTTTAAAAATATATAATCTCTCGCGTATTTACCCACATCTAACGCCATTTCTCCTGATGTACTTCGAGAGGGTATACATAACCCACTTCAAATTTGCCTCGTCAAATTCCTTGAGACTTATGGCAACACATTTAGAGTTAGTCTCTCATGACACTAGCATTTCCCCAGACATTCTCACACCCACACGTCATTTCTTTGTGAGCGAAGCAACACTAATGGAAAGAAAACAAACGAAAGGCCTTATGTTCATTTGGAATTTTCAGGTTAGCTGGCTGTTGATTATACGAGATTTTTCGACGAACAAGAGTTTTCTTTTAAGAATATCTCGAGCGGAAATATTATTTTGCCTGGGTAACTTTATATTTTTATAAATATGAGCACAAGTTTGGAAAAACCTTGCATAATTTTATAGCATCTGTGTAGTTATTCAGAGTGCATAAGCTTCACGTTTGAAGTTCATTACTTAAAAACACATTAAAACTAAAAAAATTAATAAAACCAACTAATGAACATGTATTTTATATAATTATCTCCCGGAATAAATGACATAAATAATTTATAACTTTTGTGTGAATTTTCTTGATTTATTGGTTTAGACTTAATAAAACACTTATTTTAATAGTTTTCAAACCTTTCAAAACAGGTAAAATATCTCGGATTTGATAGTTCACATAACCAATTTTTTATTAATATGTTTTAAAAAAATTAAAAAAAAACAAATGGCAAACTAGACAACTTTCGAAAAATCGCTAATTCGAGTAATTGCCAAAACTATGTTTATAACATAATATAAAGTCAAACAAGTTTTGTTTTCAACGATTTATTTGTTTTTGGTAAACTATACACAATTGTTTGATAATGCGATTTAAAAAATTGAAATAAATATCATAGTTGCTTTAGAAAAAACATATTTTCAAAACAAAAGTTTCACTTAAGTCAGATGTGTTACTATTTAATTTAATTCACTTAATAAGAAAACATTAGACTTAAGACCATTTTAATATTAAAATATTATAAATTCTCAAACAAAACCTCTTTAAAAATAATTGTATTGAAGATTAGTCAATCTCCTTGTGTACTGCTATCTGCATTGAATCCGATGTCGATGGAAGACTTATAATGAAATCTCTGTATTCTTCGGGAATAATTTTTTTATTGAGTAAATAAACAAGGTCTTCCTTCTTTTTATCAGAACAAGAAATGCGACTGGGATATTTAGATTTTAGCTGTACAGAAGTCCAGTTCTTTGTTCGGCCGAATCGTTGTCTGCTTTGTGTAATATCAAGTTCCAAAAAAGTTTCTGATGATAGATCGTACTTATATTGAATTGTAACTGCCTTTTCTTTCTGAAATCGCAGCCACTTGATTTTAAACCATTCAACGTTGTCCCCAACACAATTTACAGTACTGTTTGAGTTCTTTAAATGAATAACTTGGTATGGTCTAGGTTTCATCCTAGCAGCTGAAATCAATAGACACCACTCCCTAGTGTTTAAATTTGTTTATGTGCCCGAGCCCTCCCGACTGTAGAGTGCATTGAATCCGCTTCCAGGTACGAATGACCTGATTCCATAAATTTTAAGTCAATGATTTAAAGATTATCAATTGTATTGACGGCATAGAGCATCGCTGTGGCAACGTTTTTATTTCTGTTTTGATCTCCGCATGTGTCAGAAAAGGAAGCTATGTGGCTTACAATTTTGGGTAGGTCTAGTAGATATTTAAGCAGACATGACCCAATCTCAGAACTACCTTTGCTACCATGAGTTTCATCCCAAACATTAGCAATAAACGGCTCTTGTAATATATCTGAGAATCACCAGCAAACGGAACGGATATAATAGCTTCCAGATCGAATGTTATTGCTCTAAATGTATTTCCGAACGTGGCTACTGCCGTTTTTTATCGTCTTCTTTCATATCCATCTACTGTTTTTCGGCTTTTTTTATGCTTTTCGTACTCTTCTCTTAAGGGATCTTTTTCTTTGGCCTGCTTGAATGCATTACACACTAAACACTGATCCTTTTTTCGACGATAGAAGGCAAGAGATGGTTCAAAATCATGAAAACTACTTTGGTACACAAACTTTGAGACCGGACTTAAACTATTAGAAGTACAAAAGTCTTGATATAATCGGTACATGATGGAAATGTTTAAATCTGCATTTAGATATTTTTTAGTTGAATCACGCCTGCAGTAATGCGACTCAATTCTTGGAAATGAGTTAATATGATCCTTAACTTGCTGCCGTTGTATCTCAGCAGTTGCATTGTGGAGTTTGCTATTCTGTCTTTTATCATAGCTGACAAAACTTTCCTTATTCATCATTCCTTTAACACACTTCTCGACGACTTTTTTTACCACTAATTCTTAACTCTTTTACAATTGATCGTTTCCATTCCTTTTTATTGGCTTTTCTGCGGCGACGTTTTTTTGGTATTTCATTCGGTTTCTCATCTTTTGGCTTATTTTTATCAACATTTTCCGATTCAGTGCTTTCTTCTGACGGATGATTACAACTTCCCGATGAAGCATAGAGATTATATTCATCAAGATCACTACCATCATATGAGTCAAGTTCTTGAATCTGGTGATTAATATTTTCATCACACCAATTTTCGTTTGTTTCATCAGTTTCCTGTACTTGATTTAGAATAATAGTTTCTGTTATATCAGTTTCTACATTACCTGGTACTCCTTCAGTAGTTTTTCCAATGCCGGAGTTATTGTGGCAACTGAAATAAATAATTATTTTTAAGTAAAACAAGATGGTTTATCAGTCGACACCTTACTATACCTTTAAGCTCTTTTCCTACATCATCCAACGCCATCTGTAGTATCTTCTTCGATCTGGACGCCATAATTATAATTACAATTATTTTATAACACTTTTCATAAATAAAATAATAATTTTGCAACTATCACTGTCATATAACCTCAAAATGCAAAAGAAGCGTGTGTTCACTTCACTCATTTGTAATTATTGCACAAGAAACACAAAAATACTAAGTGCTCTTCCAACCTTCCAACTTTAAGTGCTAGATTCCTACAATTTATTAGTACTTACCACTTTTGTTAGATGGCGATAGCAAATTTAAAATTATAATTATCAGTTAGCTCGAGTGTGCATATGAAACTCCTTGCTAGTCTTAATTTCGGAATGCATTTAACTCATTTTGCCAAAAAAGTCACTTAACACATGTGTGCGCTAGACCGACGATATTTATAGTAATTACTATTTTAATGGGAACTGTAGCTTGAGTTCTGAACGGGAGAGATGGTTCTCGGCAGATAGTTTCAAAAAACCGGCAAAATTTTCATTTAATGCCGTGAGTTAGAAGGAGGTGAATTTAATCTCAAAATGCTATTTGGTAGTTTTTGTTTAGCGAGTTGGTTAATTACCGTTTATTTTGATGCTGTATTTCATCTGAAAGGATTTGAACAACGGCGTTTCGGAGGGCTAAGTGGTTCACATGGTTTTAAGTAAAAATTAAGTAGCCGAGCTTAGAAGAATACATATTGTTATTATCAGATTAACCTGAAGTCGAATTCGATGTTTGACCTTCCCAAACTTTTTCCAGTTTCCATATTATATTGGCTGAATCCAGATCATTTGAAATTTGTGTGGCACAGTTTTCTTTTTGTATCCATTTCCAAGGTAATAAACTTTCTTAATAACTTTGATGATGAATAATCAGCCAGTGAAGCAAAATTCTTCTTTAAGTGCCATCTCCGCGACGGAGGTTGGCAATCATCATGGCTATTCTGACCTTCGAGGCAGCTGCTCTGAACAATTGCCTTGAGCTGCAACCAAACCTCTCTCTCTCAGGTTCTTCAACCAGGAAACGCGTCTTCTTCCTGCAGGCAGGATTATTCTTATTTTACATAATACTAGGCTATGGTCGCTACTTACGTCTGCTGAGTTGAGGCATCTCACGTCGATTATTTTTGATGGATGTATATATCTGTTGGTTATAACATAGTCTATCATAGATCTTTGTCCACGGGTGTTATTAAATAAATATTTATATTAGTCTTTGTGGTCAAAAAATGTGTTGTTTATTCTTAATTCGTTATTTATGCAGAAGTTGATCATCAGTTGTCCATTTTCGTTTTTAACATTCTCGTTATGTTTTTGTTTGATGCCGGGTATTACTTGTGTTATTAGTGCTTCGAGCACTAAAATCCCCCAATATTATCATCTTTCCTCTGACTTGATCTACTACTTGTTGTAATTGGTCATAAAACGCTTACCTTGTTGTTTGACGCTTGTTATTTTCTGGGTCGTATATTCCGATGATGTTCAGGTCTTCCTTCTCCATTCTTATCTTTGCTCTCACTATTCTTTATGATATGTATTGACACTTTTTAATGTAATTTTAATACCTTTGGTGTATTAGTAAGGCTACACCTTCTTTTGCTACTCTACTGTAGATTAGTATGTATTCACCTAATTTTGATTGACCTTTTCCTTTCTTTCAAAGTCGAAGGACTAAATACATAATCTACTGAATAGTTGTACAGGAAAAGAATATCAGAGAAGATCGCTGGGAATGAAATATTAGGAAACGATAACATCGAGGAAAGCTGACAAAACTCAAAAATAATATAATTAACGCAGCAGCAGAATCACTTGGAAAGAGGAAAGTAACGAACACTAGCACATCAAAAAAGAAAACACTACGGTTTAGAGAGGAAGTGAAGACAAAATGTGAAGAAAAGAAGAAAGCCTTTTTACAATACAGAACACAACAAAAATAACAGGCATACAACCACTATAAACGAATCGGAAATAAAACGAATACTTTAGTTAGAGAAATAAAAAGGAACACTGGCAGAGTTTGTCAAAACAGATGGAACACGATTTCTACGGAACACAAAAAGAAATATGGAGAATGATCAGAGGACAAAGAAAAGAGATGAACGAACTAATAAAAACGAAACACATTCAGAAGTAAACATGGGTGACGACAAACGAAGAAATAAATATTGAGGAGGAAGAGGTAAAGGAAGTATTAAGAAAATTAAAAAATAGTAAATCACTAGGAGATGACAGAATACTGAACGAACTCCTAAAGTACGGGGACCAGATCTGACCAAACAACTATTAAAACTAATTAAAAAAATAATAGAACAAAACAGAATTCCTCAAGAATGGAGACCAATCATCCTAATACTTCTCTTCAAAAAGGGAGACAAATCGGACCCGGAAAATTACAGAGGAAATAACTTAATATACACAACACTAAAATTAACAACCAAAGTGATAACAAATAAATTGAATGAAATTATAAGAAGAACAACAAGGTTTTAGGTCGGGAAGATCATGCACCGATGCTATATTTATAATGAGGCAAGTGCAAGAGAAACCATTAGAATACAACAAACCGGCATATCTATGTTTCGCGGACCATGCAAAGGCATTCGACCGGGTCAAATTAAAAGACATTCTTAGTTACTGTATGCAAGAGAGATACCTCTAGGAATAATCAAAACGATCGAAAATATCTACCAAAACAACACAATAAAAGTAAAAGTAGAAGAAGAACTAATCGACCCATTGAAGCTGGCAATTCGATAAGACAGGGAGACCCTGAGTCCTCCATTGTTCAACCTGAATATGGAATGAAATAATAAAAAAAAGTAAGAACTAAAAAAGGATACCAAATGAGAGAAAAACAACATAAAATAATCTGCTATGCAGACGACGCAATACTACTCTCTCAAAGTGAAGATGATTTACAACGTATGCTGCGCCAATTTAATATAACCGCCAGAAAATTTAACATGTTAATTTCCCCAACAAAGACCAAATGCATGGTTACAATAGCAAATTTACTAAGATGTAAATTGCTCGATGAAAAATCTCGAAACTGAAGTGTAAGATCAAGTGGATAGAGCAAACAGAGCCGCAGGCTGCCTAAATGAAACAATATGGAGCAATAAAAATATCGGGAGAGAAACGAAAGGCAGAATTTACAAAACAGTCATCAAACCAATAATGACATACCTGGCAGAAACAAGACCTGACATAGAGAGGACAAAAAGAATTTTATAAACAGTACAGATGAAAACACTTGGAAAAATTGAAGGTAAGACGCTATGGGACTAGAGATGCCACTTTGGAACAGGATCTATTCTTTTCGAAACAGGTTTTTATTTGGAACAGGTTGGAACAGATATTGATCAATAAGTTTTCCTGTTCCAATATAACAGTTTTTTTAACACACAACAGACCAGTGTATTTACAATTACTTCAGAGACCGGTGTTGCATTGCTGTGCTTTTATATGGTTGTTGCAGTTCCAGTGGAGTGGAAAGTATGTGCATGCGCATAAACCATGATTGTAAACTGTGAATTGTCGACTCGCGACAAAACTTCAAACTTTTAAAATATACAACCAGTAATACAATGGTCTACTGTTCATGCAACAACCTTTCTGGAACAAACCGAACCGGTACTGAAACAACCCATAACACAGTGTTAGACTTGGAACAGTTTGGAACTGAAGCAGTTTTTTTGAAACAGATAATTTTTGGAACTGAAACAGGTTGTTACAGTTGTTGAAAAATCCCTGTTCCAACCATCCCTATATGGGACAGAGCTAGAAGTACATATATACGACATAGATGCAGGATGGAGAACATCAAAAACTGGGTAAGAAATAGAAGAGTAGAATGGAACGATCATATAAGCCGAATGACAACAAATAGAGTAGTAAAGACGACAAGAGACGGTTCCCCAATAAGAAAACGATCAGTAGGAAGACCACGAAAACGATGGAATGAGAACTTATTGGAGGCACATTGAAAAACAGGCAGAATCATATCTATATAAAAATAAGAAGAAGAAGAGGCTTCCCATTTTTCCGGTTTGTAAGTAATTTCTCTAGTTTTTCGGTATACTTGAAATTTTCAGAGGTCATTTTAAATACCTGAAATTTATTATTATTTTTGGAACTGGAAATAACTTTTACCCAATCGTCTAGCAAGAAAATGTCTTTTAAAATATCTTTTTTGCGTTTCGATCACTCCCAAGTCTCTGTCACATGGCAAATAGGAGTGACCGGAAACTGAAACGTGATTTATGACGGTGGGACTAAAAGTATTAGAGACACTCATGCATGTACAAATAGATTTCAGTTTAATATTTCGGTTCTGACTTCCGCATTGATCGCTGTACAAGATCCAAATCGGTGTGTTAACAAAATGCAAGAACCAATTTCTTGTAGACCACGCGAGGCTATGCCTTAATGCCATGCATACATGTGTATCTGATCTGTCGTTAGAATGTAGATGCCAAAACAATACGTCTACAGCTGTTTCTTGTAATAAGCCACTCTTGTAGAAATATTATGAGTAGCTTAAGTGTTCATAAAATCGAAGGTAATTACTGTTGTGTAATTACATTTTCCTTGGCTACATTTTCCTTTATTCCACTTCGAACTGCTTCTGCCTTTCGTACGTGTAACTCTTTTTATGTTTCCATTATGCTTTTTCATACACCTACACAACCTTTTATTTGTACTAACTATTTGAAAATATTTATGTTCTAACTGTCATATGTCAAAATGAAACTACTCAACATTTCTGAATTATTAATTAATTATCAAAAGTTAATTTTATGTAAAAGAAACTAAAATATGACAATTAGCTGATATATAAATTTATATTTATTTATAAACTTTTAAATTGAGATGAAAACAAGTTTTATTGTATTAATGATGAATGTTTAATTAGAAAAATTGAACAATACTACTTTGTTTCACTTCTAATTATTTCTTTTCAAATTATTAAAAAACATTATTTTACATTTAAATACAAAAACACTGTCCCACACAGACTTCAAACGATCTGGATCCATGAGACACACAAAATGGAGTCTGACAAACGCCAAAACTGGGCCTTAGGTTATCCTGGACGATAACAATATGTATTCTTTAAACTCGGCTGCCTAGTTTCCACTTAAAACGGCTTACTTAGGCTTCATGACGCTATTATCAAATTCCTTGAAAAAAGAAAACAGCTTCCAACAAACCGGTGAATAACTAACTCACTATTCAAAGACTGTCACATAGCATTTTGAGCTTAAATCACCTTCTTATAACCAAAACTTATCGAATTAAGTCAAACTGTCGGTTTTAGAAATCCTACGATAACGATGTTTCCTCGTTCAGACCGCAACTACTTGTTCTCCTTACTACTCTCGACCTCAACTGCTACACTAATCTCTCGTTGTCAAACTTGTCTCACCCCGTACCAGTTTTTACTTCGTAGCCAATATGAATTTCTCCCTAACTACGCTTTGGATTCGATAATGGATCTTAAAGCCCAGGACCTTCAAATTTTTGTGGGAACTTATTTAAATTATAACGCAATTAGACTAGGTCTAACCCGATAGCTACGCTGTTAATGTTTTCGCCAGATGACTTCTCAAATACACTTAAGTAAACAAACTTCAGGTCTCTGTGACGTATTAGCCAGGGGTTTTTAAGTAAACAAACTTCAGATCACTGTTACGCACCAGCCAGGGGCGTATCAAATAAATTCTTATACATTTTTATATATTAAAATATTCGATACCCTAAGGAGAAAGATCATGCTGCAATAATACTTAAATTATTAGTATAGTTTAGTATTTTAACAAGGTTTTTTTTTCATTTTCTTATCACCTCTAGAAACGTAGATAGAGCACGTGATGTATCATTACTTACATTTTACTCATTTAATAACAAAACAAAACAAATACCAACCAAAGAATATTTTAAAGAGAAAACTACAATTTATTCGTATTATTTTATTCAAGAGGAAAATATGAGTTTTCATTTGGTATACAAACATATTGCTTATTTCAGAGAAGAAAAATAAGGTTAATATAATTTTAATATTGATAAAAGCATGAAACGCATTTTCATAAAATGATTGCCTTTTAAAAATTGCATTTTCTGCCTCTTAGAACTTTGTAGATCTTCTAATAAAACAACCGTTCAAAAGTTAAGCACACGCTAGAACTAACAAAGCAGCGACAAAAAAATTGAATTAAATTCTCCTGGTTGCTATTTGTTTTGTAATTTATTTTCTGATAAATCAAAACCCGAATCCTGGTAGGGAAATTTAAAGTAGAAATTTATCAAAAGCTTTTATTTAGCGAGTCATCTTGTAAATACGTAATTTCCGTGCAGCGCAACTTTTCTAGTTTGGAATGAGAATACGGAAGTCACATTGTACTACTTACTAGTTTGTTTGTTATTTTTAAAAGTTAAATGGGTTGAGGTAGATAGGTAAAATGACTAAAATAAACCAAACGTTTTCCTCATATAGACTCGTATCTTATTTATGTAGGCTCCGTCATATTTTGTGGGTCGTTAAACAGATATAATAGAAAAAGCTTTAACTTAGATTTATTTTATTTAAATTAATGTTTCTCGGCTGCAATGACCATTGGCACAAATAATATTGTGTACAATAAATACAATACGCACATGTTACTAATTGCTACAGTTATTCTATAAGCTTAGAACCTATTACTAAATAAATAACACAAAGACTGCAGTCTTAAATAAAGTCATTTAAATACGAGGTCTTATATTAGCTTCAAATATTTGCTATTTAATTTTTACCTTGACCTAGACGTGATAAACATAAAAGGATAATTTTCATATATATATATATATATATATATATATATATATATATTATATATATATATATATATATATATATACATACATATATATATACATATATATATACATATATATATAAGCTAATCTAACATAAAATACACTTTTAGACCACATTCCATACGACAAAAAGTAACATAGGTTGCCTAATACACAGGTCATTCTCTTAAACATGACTTTAACACCATCGGTGATTTCACATCTTTTATGCCCCAAATTAATAAATAAAAAGTTTTTAAATCCCAACACCTAGATTGCTTTTATTATTTTTTAAAATCATCAAAATAATTTTTGAATCTTTTGGCTAACTAATATAGTTCCATGTTACATTGGCATTTTGTTTTCGACACCGCTCATAGGTATTATTGTCAATCAGTTACCAGCTATTCTCCGTGTGAAGAGGTTTACTCTCCGGCTCTGGAACTCACTTCAGCCATGTATGTTACCTGAAGTCAAATTTAATTTAATACTGAACATCACAGTTTTTTTACAACATGATATATAATCTTTTACAACTATATGTAATTTAAAGGGCTTTTACCCAGGTATTTTGGTGGCTCAGGCATTATAACCTTGTAAGTATATCCATTTTTGCTTTTTAACCATAGTCAAAATTTCATAACCACGTTTGTTTTAACTAAATGGTTTATACTTATTTTAGGCAATGTTAAAATTTTAAACCTGATGATGGACTGTTTAGTCCGAAAACGTTTATTTTTTTATGTAGCCCTTTTAAGGGTTTTTAAATAAATATATCCATTTACGAAGACTAACCTCTTTTTTGTGATACGTGGTATACAGCCAGCTACAGGAATTGTTTTCCTTGTGGATTTTTTTAAATAAAATAACAGTTTTATCACTAAGTTCTAAGTTAAAAGTAAAGTACATGGAAACCAAGGGGTATATTCTGTTGAACAACTGAATGTCTTTCAAGAAACCAATTAGGTTAAACACTTGATCGGGTGAGTTTAACACTAGAAAGTCGGAGGGGCCAATTTGGCCCCTGTTGCGATTTGAAGTTATTGTAGTTCTTTTATTTGACACAATAATAATTTCATATTTTATGACTTAATATTTTGATACAAAGTCTTATTTAACCCAAAAATATTGTTTACTAAATTTATTAAATGAATTTTCTAACAAACCTACCATAGAAGTCTGAAGGGGCCAAACTGGCCCTGTATTAATTATTATCGTTTTCTGGGAAATTTGACGATTTCTTTTAACTTTCTGTCGGATAGATAAAATTATGTTTATGTACGTTTATTCCTAGAAGGTATTTTGTTACATACTGTTTGTTCCTTGAAAGTATTTTGTTTATTGAACGGTTTATTAGGTTCTGCTGACTCTCGTTTCTAGAATATTGAAACATTCGTTAAATTGTGAAAATTCAAGACGACTATAAAGATGTCTCGTCGTGGACTATCAGAGCTTGAACTTCTTGAAGAAATACGAAAAATACAAGAAGGTGTTTCGGGAGGTGAATCTGAATTTGCAGAAAATAATGAGTTAGACGATGAACAATACGTACCACCACAAAATAATGATTCAAGTGACTCTGATGCTTCAGAGCGGTTAGAAAGTTTTATTGTACAAGACTCACCAAATTATGTAAACACTGCTTCTACAACTCAACAGCACGAGTCAGCTAATTTTATCGTGAATCCAAGTGCATCTAAGCCAAGTCACAAGAGAAAAAGAGGTCAGCAAGGAAAAAACGATTTCAATCGGAGACACCGAACAATCGAAAAATGGAGCAACGTGAAAAGTTATTGATTCTAGATCAGTACCTGGTAAGATTATGATTTTTAGTATCTTCATATTAATTGAATGTTTGCTCATTACAGGACGCTGCGCTCAGTACAACATTTATCGAGAGGAATCAGGTCCTACGTCGTATGCAAAAAGCAACGTGAGGAACAATTGTGTGGTAAGTGCTTGGCCTTTATAATCAACGACACCATGTTACGTCATATAAAAGAATGCACTATTGCAGAAGCACATCGATGTTTGAAAAATGACACATGGACTATAACTTCGGAAGAACTGGAGGCTAATATGTTTCACAGTTAATACACTTGAGCAGATTTGGCAATTGGGCTTCTGCTCGGACTTCATTAAGTATTCATGTCTGAATCGGGTGTGTCCTATTCTTAATCTTTTTAATGACAACTTTTGGAAGTTCAAATTTTTCAACAGTCTGCCGGATCTTATGTAATGCACTCATGATTGTGTTCCTGTAGGTTTGCCAGGTATGATACTGTTGTTGCTTGAAAATTTGCTTTAGGTCATTACGGATTTGAATATGTTGGGCTTTTGAGGATTTATTGTTTACACAAGAAGCTTGCTTGGCTGCTTGGTCTGATTTTTCATTACCGGGGATGCCGATATGGGATGGTAGCCAGATGATCGTGACATTTACACCTTGAAAAGGGAGTGCACTGTAAATCCTATGGATTTTCGCATTTCTCTCTTCAGCCACAAATGTATATTTGTCGTTAATAGTTTGTTCACTGAATGTGTTTCCTATTATCAGGTCATTGGTTCGGCAGAATTCCAGCATTTTAATTCCATTTCTATTTAATGTGTCTTCCCCATATTGTCCAATGCATCCTAATCCCCTGTTAATGTCCTTACCTACTCTTGAATTCCAATCACCTAAGATTATTATTTTTCCTCTTGTCTCTCTTAACTTGTCTAATGCGTTTTGGAGTTCGTTGTAGAATTCTATCATTATCTCTTCTTCATTTTCTTCTGTTGGTCCGTATATTCGTATTATTCCTATCTTGTCTTTTAGTTCTATTTGGGCTGTGATTATTCTACATGATACTGCTTCGTAGTTTGTTATTCTTGATTCTATTCTTTTATTTACTATTATACCGACTCCTTATTTTGCTCTGTGACCCTGTGGTACTCCGGAATAATAAAGACTATATTTCTCATTGATATTGATGTGTCCTTTCCTTATCTTTTTTGTCTCGCTTATTCCTATTATTTGTACTTTCATTTTTTCCATTTCTTCCGTAGCTTCTATTTCCTTGCCGGTCAGAGATGATATATTCCATGTCGCTATTCCTATATGATTTGTCCTGTTATGATGTCTTTCCTTATTACTATATTCTTCTTCTCCATTATTGGTGTTTTCGTTGATTTCATGCTCCCTGGTTTTTGTATTAACATTATATCCGTTATTTATTTTATTACCGTTTTTATGTTTAATACTAATATTTAATTTTTCCCTACCTTCATTACTAATGGCTATGCCCATTATTAATATTCCTCCTAGCTATAATATTATCACTACTGTTAGTGTACCTAATAACCATATTCCTATCACAAGTCATATTTCTAATGGGATATTTATCATTTACATTTCTAATCCTATTCCTATTACTACTTAAAACTAAACATTTATCATTGTCCGGTTTACTTAATAATTCTTCTTTCTCTATTCGTTGCTTGGCCTCTCCTTGGTTCTTTTTATGTTGCTCTGGTAGTTTTTTGAACACGCTATTTCCACCAACTTTTCTTCTTTATAGCACCATCTCCATTCCTTGCCGTCCACTGTGATTTTATTGTATCCCATTTTGACCATTTTTCCATTTTTCCTCATTTCTCTTGCTTTATCTCTTAAAGCTTTCATTTTCTCTCTTTTGTATTGCAATATCTATCTTGTATTGTTTTAACTGTGTCGCTAGTTCTTCAATTTTTCCTGTTTCCAGCAGTGTCTTTTCGTTTCATATTCCAATGTTTTTTGTTATTTTCTTATTTTTTTCTCCCTTTTTTGTATTTTTCTTATCATTCTGTATCAATACCTTGACTCATTTTCCTCTTCGTTTCCATTGTCCGTTTCCTTTTCTTCCTGTAAATTTAATTATTATATAAACTAAATAATATGTTTAAAAATAAAATTTGAGTATAGTTTGAGAGGAATTTATTAACAACTAACATTAAAAATTTAGTATAAATAGTAGTGACGTTTTCGTGTCGTGGTGGATCGTCACGACACGAAATAGATCGTATCATAACAAATCCGCTTTGCCTTTTGCTATAGAGAAAAATTTATAAATAACCATTATAAAAGCTTTACTTCAAAAAAATTAAAGCCATATAAATATTTTTATCCGATTAAACTAAATTCACTTTTTCACAAAACTTTTGACCCATACATTAATATTTTTCCCTTTTCCGACTTCTAGTTGTACGTATTTCTCTCCTCACATTTTATATTTTTAAAATTTAATTGACGCGGTAAGATTTATTTCCTTTTTACCTTGTTACCGGCTAATGGAAAATGATTTAGGTAATTGAATTTGTGTTGGGCAAGGACCGACCCCAAAAAGTTAACGCTCGATAAAACTTTCTTGTGCGTTTCGTGTTGGAAAATTTATACGGCGAATCGTGTCGGTAATTTTAATGGAGATTGAAACACTCTGTCCTTACAGGTAGGCCCCATTTCATCTTGAATATTCCGGGAACTCTAGTAGAATGATGTTTTATCTTTTACATGCGATATAGTTTATTATGTTGGATAAACTAGGATTAGGAAATATTACAAAATAATCATTTAAATAACCTGTATAGTTAGAATTCTGTTATTATCTTCAGATAGTTATATTGTTTCTACTTTCTTGAGATTTCGCTTATTTGCCAAATTTCTGTTTTTTGTTACAATTTTTTTTTCTAAAAATAGTTGGCTCCCAAATTTTCTTATGACTAAATTTTATTATAAATTTAATTAAAAATCCTTTGTAAAAGGTATATTTTAGGCCCAAACGGGCTAAGTTAAATAGACAAAACGTTTTCGGAAACCATGTTCCATCATCAGTGTCCTAGAAAATAGTTAACCACTTAATTAAAAGAACATAGGTTAAAATTTTGACTAAGGTTAAAGAACAATGTGGTTAATACTTACTAGGAGTACATGAATGAAGCCACCAAGATTAAATATGTGGGTAAAAACCCGATTACATATGTTTAATTACATTTAGTTTTAAATTAATGTTGAAATGATATAAGATTACAGAGTTACCGATGGATTTGGTAACATGGCGACATATGACTCCACGTTGAAGTTGCTAGTCCTGAGACGGTATGTCTTCGAGGACTATATGAGTGCAACTGATTGGCAATGACATTTGATGACAATATTGTTAAGTTATGACGGAACTAATCACAGAGCAGTCAATGTAGCTGTATGTTTCTACTTAAGACAAAAGCCAACGTTATTTAAAATTGTGAAAATTAACCCAACGTTATTTAAAATTTTCACAATTTTAAATAACGTTGGCTTTTGTCTTAAGTAGAAACATACAGCTACATTGACTGCTCTGTGATTAGTTCCGTCATAACTTAACAATATTGTCATCAAATGTCATTGCCAATCAGTTGCACTCATATAGTCCTCGAAGACATACCGTCTCAGGACTAGCAACTTCAACGTGGAGTCATATGTCGCCATGTTACCAAATCCATCGGTAACTCTGTAATCTTATATCATTTCAACATTAATTTAAAACTAAATGTAATTAAACATATGTAATCGGGTTTTTACCCACATATTTAATCTTGGTGGCTTCATTCATGTACTCCTAGTAAGTATTAACCACATTGTTCTTTAACCTTAGTCAAAATTTTAACCTATGTTCTTTTAATTAAGTGGTTAACTATTTTCTAGGACACTGATGATGGAACATGGTTTCCGAAAACGTTTTGTCTATTTAACTTAGCCCGTTTGGGCCTAAAATATACCTTTTACAAAGGATTTTTAATTAAATTTTTAATACATGGTATACAGCCAACTACAGGAACGTAGATTCCTTGTGGAAATTTTATTATGTCTTATTCTCATTTTCCAATAATTCTATTGAATTTTCCTTTAATGATGACTGATCATTCTTGTTATTTTGTCAATGAGGCTGATGCAATTTAAGCTGCCCTTGATCTGAAAATGTTGAATTTCTCTGTTTTCGGGTAAATTATTTTATTTTCTAAAAATTAAAAAAAAATTCTTTATAAAAGTTGTATAGAAGTTTTTATCTTTCTTGGCGTGTGCGTGAAATCTCGATTCGTTTACCTCCTCCAGTGGCAGCTATCTGTATTCGTAAAGAGGCCGAACTTATCACCGACACCGTATCGTCCAAACGCATCGGTGTTATTGCTACAATACTGGGAGACGTGAGTGGTCTCTTCATTCCCTTCTCATCGCACTTTACCATGACAAACGTGACTCGCACAATTGAATTACGCATCTGTGTATCAGAGAGAGACGAATATTAAAAATTCCGTAGTAGCTTATTTCAGGCACACGCCAAGAACGATGAAATCGAGTTTATTGATTTAGAAAAATTCTTACGGGCTAAATCACAGAACGTTTTTGGAATAAATATTCCATCTTCAATGCTGCTACTATGTATTTAATATTAAAGCCATTAAATAGTGTACACTTGGATCTCACCTAATGGACGACACCGAAATCAGATCGATTACATAATGATTAAACATCGCTGGAAAACATCTATTAGCCAATGTAAAACACGACCTAGCGCTGACTGCGGCTCTTACCACCAACTTCTTGTTGCAACGCTAAAGCAAAAATTCAAGGCATGTGCTAGGATCCGAAACAAGAGGATATCAAAAATAAAAGATACACAACAATTTAAAATCCAATGTAATGAAAGATTCGAAAATATTTTACCAACTATCGTCACTCATGATTCCGAAAAGATTTGGTTATCTTTTAAAAATACCTTGATACAGACCTTGACTGACCGCGAGGCACAGTCTAATGCCATCTCAACCGGACCAAAAAAAGTGTGGATGTCTGCAGATACATTTGACCTCGTTGAAGAACGTAGAAAACTTAAAATTGCTGGAATCGAGAACCCTCTCAGGAATTCCCAGTACCGACAGCTATCTAGAGCTATTCAGGCTGCTTGTAGACGAGACAAAAACAAGCATATAGAGAAAATCTGCAGAGAAATTCAACTACACGCCGACACAAATAACACCAAAGAACTCTTTGATAAAGTCAGACAACTCACACGTAAATTCAAGCAGAAATCTTGGTCTATCAAAGATGATGAAGGTAATGTACAGACGGATTTGGACAAGGTTATTGATGTTTGGAGGGCGTATTGTAAGTCTTTATACGCCAATACGGACCAGATGCCAGCGGACGCCCCGTTTGTACCTGACTGCCAGACCTCCACTTTCCATTCTCCTTCAACAGAGACACACCACACTAGTTTTGAGTCTGAACCTGACATACTTTTTTCCGAGGTGGAATTCGCTTTAAAAAGACTTAAGTTAAACAAAGCAGCAGGATATGATCTCATTACTGCAGACGTCTTGAAGCATCTTCCGGAATGTGGAGTGAAAATATTACATCGATTGTGCAATGAAATATGGCACACTGGCGTCTGGCCTGAGGATTGGAGAAAGACCATAATCATACCTCTTCATAAGAAAGGTTCAACAATTAATTGTAACAACTACAGGCTATTAGCTCTAATATCACACGCCAGTAAGGTGATCCTCTACATACTGCAACGGCGTCTAGAAAACTTCATAAGTTGGCAAATAGCACCTGAGCAGGCTGGATTTGTAAAGGGCAGAGGTACTAGAGAACAAATCCTTAATGTACGAAACATCATAGAAAAAGCAGAATCCAGATCCGATATTTATATGTTTCCTCGATTATACAAAGGCCTTTGATAATGTTAGATGGGACAAACTATGGAACATATTGACGACAATGGGTGTACCTAAACACTTGACTCACCTTATTAGCAAACTGTATCAAGATAACCTGCGCATATATTCGAATGGACGGATATCTGTCTGACAAATGCACTTTGGAGAAGGGAGTACGCCAAGGATGCGTTTTATCTCCTTATTTATTTAACATCTATTCGGAGTTCATAATGCGCAGAGTTTTGGATGGTTGGGAGGGAGGAGTAAACCTAGGTGGTGTTAAGATATCTAACTTGCGTTTCGCAGACGACACTACACTTCTAGCCTCTACTCCAGAAGAAATTACTAAATTATTAAAAAAACTCGAGGTAGAAAGTGCTAAATTTGGACTCATGGTTAACTACAACAAAACCAAAATCATGGTTATTGATCGCCAACAACAGTTTCCTGAAACCCAAACTATTGCGGGATGCGAGGTAGTCTCATCTATGATATATCTTGGAGCTCCAGTTAACAACACAGGCAGTTGTGAATCCGAAATTAGAAGACGACTTCAACTAGCAAGAGCAGCAATGAGTGAACTAAACGGGGTCTGGCGTGATCGTCACATTACTATGACAAACAAAAAGAGACTCGTTTCAACTCTGGTCTTTTCCATATTTTACTATGCATGCGAGACATGGACAGTCAAATAATCAGATCGACGACGTATAGACGCCTTTGAAATGTGGACATGGAGACGCCTGCTTCGAATTCCATGGACGGCTCGCCGTACAAATATCTCGGTTCTGGATGAAATTAAACCGGATCAGCGTCTCTCCAGTACCGTTTACTCTAGAATTTTAAAGTTCTTTGGCCATATCCATCGAAGTGATCACAAAATGGAGCGGTTGGTGGTCCAAGGAAGGCCTCAGACTCAACGCCAACGCGGAAGATCTCCACAGCGATGGGCGGACATTACTAAAAAGCTTCTCAATAAACAGTATACTGAGGCAATACATATAACTGATGACCGCGACCAGTGGAGAAATATTATCAATCAAACTGTCCGAGCTGCTGAAGCCCAATTATGAACCACAACACATCTACTAAGATGTTAATGACTGTGATGATGAAATAGTGTTAAAATTTACTTCATGGCCACGTAAACTTCCAACGAGGCTTACTGGCCCTAAAATTAGTCTCTGAACGAACTTTAGGTAGTAACTAAACAAAATGATATTGTGGAACGGATGTACGAATAAACAGTCAATGCTGACATTACATAGCAACACACAAAAATATATAAAAACTAAAATACGAACAGCAAAGAAAGAGTAATTTTAAGAGAAATATCTTAAAATTGAAGATCTACAAAAGAAACACGTATTCAATTTACAAAAAAGGATAAAGACTGCATACGTAATTAAACATCATACAACCATATCGATAAAGAAAGTAACTTTATTATTAACGATATCGGTAAAGTAAAAAGATTAGAATTACGTCTGATAACAACGTTTGCAGAGGAAGTGAAGAGGAGAATATTTATTGCCAATAAATGTTACCATGGCTTAATTAGCCAACTAAGATCAGATAAACGTCTCCAGAAAAACAAAATGCCAAATATACAAAACCTTAATAAGACCGGTACTCACATACGGTTCAGAAACCTGGACACTCTCTAAAAGGGAGGAAACGTTATTAGCCACCTTTGAAAGAAAAATCTTGCGACACATATATAAGGGCACAAAAGAAAACGGGATTTGGCGGAGAAGGTATAACTTTAAACTATACAACATATACCAGGATCCGGATATCATAACATTCATTAAAATAGGAAGGCTACGTTGGATTGGACATGTGGAAAGAATGGAAGAAACGCGAAATACCAAACAAAATATTCAAACAAGTGCCAGTAGGAAAAATAACAAGAGGAAGACCGAAGCTGAGATACGTAGAACAAATAGAAAATGATATAACAACATTAAAAATTAAAAACTGAAAAAAAGCACGAAACAAGTCAGAATGGAGAAGAATCCTTGAACAGGCCAAGACCCAAAAAGAGTTGTCGAGCCAGTGATGATGATGATGATGAAAAAGATGAGAACAGTACATTAAAAAAATATTTAGCGATTAACGATAAGTCAAAGAAATACAAAATTGTATTACCTGTCTCACAATAACACTGAAAGAATTAAAAAATGCAATAGAAATAGCTAAAAATAGTAACACTACAGTACAAGGTGAAATACCACTAGAAATATTCAAAATCGGTTAAATATTTAACTAACCTTTTAAATCAGGTGTACGAAACGAAGAAAATATCAACAGACTGGCTTAACTCTCTATTTGTGATGTTTATAAAAAAAAGAAAACGGTGAAATGTGCTCCGACTATAACACAATCAGTCTTTTGAGTCACGTTTTAAAAAACTTTTTAGATAATTCACTCCAGAAGTTATGCTAGAATTGAAGGAGAAATTAGTGATACGCAAATTGGTTTCTCTAATAATCTTAGAAGAAAAGAGGCACTATTCAGCTTGCAAGTACTGGTTCAAACGTACCAAGGGGTATACAGACTTCATACATATACCATTGTTTTCTTTTTTTTATAAACTGTATTTTTGCTACGAACATTTTTTCCATAAAATACTTACCTTTTGAGTTCTTTGCGAGAAATCGACCAAAAAACGTGGTGTTTTTGTTGAAAAATGAATATATTCACTCGCAAATAACTCGAAAAGTATTGATTTAGTAAAAACCTCTATAGAACAAAAGTTGCCTAAAATTAGTCAGTTTATCCACTTTCAGACTTATTTTGGATGTATATCTTTTCACCCCCGAGAAGGTGCGGTACCCACCCTCAGGGCAAAAATATACATCGGCACAATATTTTTTTTTCTTTGACACGTTAGCTATATGTGTATGCCAAATTCCATGTCAATCCCAGTGGTTCTTTAAAATTTAGAGGTTTTTACAATATTTTACCGTTAGTCAATGGACTATGTGTATTACTTTTTAATCATCTTTGGTGTCAAGTTCATAAAGAAATGTGAATAATTAACAATATTATTACTGTTTAACATAATATTAGACCTTAATTTAAAAATAAAAGTTTATTTAATTTCTATTGCGCCGCCTATGTTTTACAAAAGACGCCGACACTTGAGTGTCGAATTTTGTTTTTATACTTGTCCAACTGACATCGTAGAAACTATACATGTAGAGGGATATCTCAGATATCGCCATGTTATTTTTGGAAAAGGTATTCAAGAACTTCTACCGACTAGATACACTTATTATAGTGAAATAATAAGCAAGTAAATATAAATTAGGTAAAGATATGGATGCAGTTAAGTAACTGATGGATAATCATTATTGTAATATATTTGTATAGTTTTCTTGTTTCATTAAAATACGAACAAAAAATGCTTTACAAATGAGAAATTAATTGAATACCCGCCTCTGACGACGACCTACAATGTTCAAAAGCCATTCAAAGCTTTGATAGTACAGATGTATATCCGCGAATAGGATTTGCAAATAATAATCGTTAATAACGAAGTCGATAATAAGAAAACGCCAAGTTGGCAGTTATTAAGCTCTCTCTCTATCCTTGAACTTCTTGTCCGTATTGTTTGTTCTTTCGCTTTTCCAAAACAAACCCTTACAAATCGAATAAGATTCGAGTTAGGGGAACACGCACAAAACTGCCCCGCCTTCGACTTCGAATAATAAACGGTTATGATTACTAATTTAATAGGTTAACATTGAAAATATGTTCCCCTTATTTCATGAACTTGAGTCATAATAAAAAAAGGGAAACGGAGATCGATATTTAGTACATATAAAGTTCTTGATGATAAATGATAATTCCGTAATGTTTTTTTTTATAGGAATAAAGTATACTTATATTAAAATTATAATTAAGAAGAAAAAATGTAAGCCATAATAAAATAAATTCAACTTCAAGCACAAATGTAAACAAATGCACGCTGGAAACATGCGTTTGTTCAGGGCTGGACTAGTAAATTAAATATACAATATAAAAGAAACAAACTTTGACGAATACAGATTATTATAGTACACCAATTTTTTAAATACAGTGTGGAAACCACTCATGGAATAAAATTATTTGTGTCCTTATTAAGTATAGAAAATACTAAAAAACTCTGGGACACAACTAACTTTTTAATTTAAATGTTCCCTTTTTAAACATAAATTTTAATGTGCAGGATGATCCACGCAAGTGGATATAGTCCATAATCCTTATTTTTAATGAAACACCCTGTATGTTTTTATGGTTTTAAAAGATTCTTAACCCTGAACTACTATCGTGAGGTCAAATTTGACCCCAGGACTTGAAATTTCGTGCGCCACTGGTAGACAGATTGGCGAACGACCTTGTTATCCTATGTATTCTCCCAATTAAGTACGTAGTTTAGCATGCCGCTTAGTAGCAAACGATCAGTGGGATAGTGCACACGTGCTGCTGGGTTCCGGTCGGATTTGACCCCACCATAGTAGTTACGTTATTATTATTTAAGATAATACATTAAAATGGCTTTAAGAATTAGCGGAAGTACGGTGACAAGTGAAAATGTTTTTGACTTTCTCGAATCTCTGGAGGAACCAACCGAAAATATTGACACTTATAGTGACTCTAATAACAGTGATACTGACACTAAAAGTGAACATTCGGTTCACGACACAGATTCAGAAATTGACGTAAGTGACTTATCAAGCGACGAATGTGAAACAGCATCTAATAATCAAACAAATTTTTACTATGGACGGAACAGATATAAGTGGGCTAAAAAATGCTCCGGCCCCATTAAAAATTCGCGCACAGAACATTATTACACACCTTCCTGGTCTTCGTGGACCTGCCTTAGAAACAAAACCATCCAGTCCACTTGAATCTTGGTCACTTCTTATAACTCCTGACATGTTGGCCTCTATTCTAGAGTACACAAATCAAAAAATTACCGAGCTCAGTGTAAATTATGGGGATACATGTACATTTGTCGATCATCTAAACGAAGGTGAACTTAAGGCTTTTTTTGGGTCTTTTATACCTTTCAGGTGTACTAAAGTCTAATCATAAGAATGTCGATTCATTATTTTCGACAAGTGTTTTAGGTAGGCCAATTTTTTCGTGCTACAATGTCAAAAGAACGCTTCTTATTTCTTCTCACAGCAATAAGATTTGACAATCATGAAATAAGAGAGCAAAAGAAGGCCAAAGAAGATCGACTTGCAGCAGTGTCCTATTTATTTAAATGTGTAGTATCTAACAGTACAGCAAACTACAACTGTTCCGAATATGTTACAGTGGACGAGATGTTGGTTGGGTTTTAGAGGTAGATGCCCTTTCAGAATGTACATGAAAGCCAAACCAGTCAAGTACGGCATCAAGATCATGTGTTTATGTGACGCAAAAACATATTATTTGGTAAATGCTTTTGTGTATACGGGTAAAACAAATGATTCTAATGCCCAAAAGCTATCCATACTTACAAGATCAGTACTTGCTTTAGTGGAACCAATTGCCAATAGTAACCGAAATGTCACTGGTGATAATTGGTTCACCTCAATAGAGCTAGTTGATGAACTAAAAAAACTTCGACACACCTATGTAGGTACAATGCGTAAAAATAAGAGAGAAATTCCTCCACAATTTCAACCAAATAAAAATTACGAAGTTGATAAGTGTTTATTTGGTTTTACACGATACAATACAATCGTATCATATGTCCCTAAAAAAATAAAAGTGTAATTATGTTGTCGTCTATGCATCACGACAAATCTGTTGACCAGGAAAGCAAAAAACCTGATATAATAGCTTTCTACAATTCGTCGAAAGGGGGCGTTGATGCACTTGATCAAAAATGTGCACTCTATCGTTCAGATCGAAGATGCCAGCGATGGCCTTTAGTAATTTGGTATTCCATAATGGATATTGCTATAGTAAACAGTCACATTATTTCTTACGCAGCTAATCCTGGGGTTAGAAAAAATCGATCGGATTTTATTCAAGAGCTGGGAATCAGTCTTATAAATGAACATTTAGAAGTAAGATTTGCAATGCCAAATTTGTCAAGAGAATTACGCTCGATAATTTCCAAAGCATTAGAAAATAAAATTACTCATCAAGATCAGACCAAACCAGAAAGGCCAGTTGTAAGACGTAGATGCTACTTGTATCCCAGAGGTAAGGATAACAAACATTCCACATTTTGCGCAGAATGTCATAGGACCATCTGCAAAATACATTCACTTCAGAGAGTTACCTGTACTATGTGCAAAGAATAGATAAACACTTACACTTTGTTCAAATATTTTTGTCGCAAGATTCTAACATTACGAAAAAAAACATGACTGTTATTTTTTTATATGGTTACTCTATTATAATTTTCTTTTGTATTAGGTTAAGACGTTACTATTATAAACTACTTTTCAGGAAATAAACCGTTAATTTCAATTTAAGATATATTTTTTTTGTTATAATAATGAGTTATGTTTTTGATCAAAATTTATTTTAAAAGTTCTATAATTTTTTATTATAGCATCTTAGTTTTCTTGAAATAAAATTTAAGTTTACAAAAAATCTCTTTTTTATATACACATTCATTTGTCAAAAATACAGAAACAATAAAAAATATATTTTTATATCTTGTTTAGAGGTTTTTAAAATTCGGGTCATCTATGACCCCACGATAGTAGTTATGTGGGTGTAAATCATCGAGCAAAAAGACAAAAGAGGGAATGTAAAGGTAGTGGGGGCAAAAATATTGTTAGACAGAGCGATCTTTAGAGGCCACGTTAAACAAGGAAAGAGAGTCTCTCTCCTTCTTTGACATCAAATTTAGTTGGGTTATGTTATTGTTTGTCCCAAATGTCACATGAAATCTTATTTATATTGAAGTTTTTTTAACAATTGTGTCGCATTTTAGACTATTATCGTTAATAATTAATTAAAACTTTCTCGTCTAAGACACATTCTGAAAAATATTATATTATAACTATTGTTGATAAGTATCGGAAAATTTAAATTTGGTGCATTCGCACTTCCGGATATGTCCGCCATCAGAGGCCACTTTTTTGGTCTCCTTTTCATAAGGATTAGATTCCCTCTTTTGTCTTTTTGCTCGATGGTGTAAATACACGATAGTAGCTCAGGGTTAACAACCTGATTTCAACGAGCTATATAATTATTAATTTTAAAATTAATAATTTATCACGTGTTATGGTATTATTTTAAATTAGCCAAATACAGACAATACTCTTCTACTCTAAGTGTCAGTATATTGGGGAAAATTCCTGTTTAGTAAACGTGTTAACATTTTTTGTCATGAATAAGTCTGTCTAAATAGTCTGCTAATTAAACTTAATCGGTAAATAATGCAGATTGTTATCAATCAGTTATTGGTGTGTTACATTTTACATTAAAATAATAAACTTTACATTAAAATAATAAAAATGAAATATTTAACTGAGACCCACCGAATTGAGATTTTAATAATGATCGGTTACGGGGAGAATTGTAGAAGTCAAGTTGAAGTAGCAAACTTATTTAATTAGAGGTATCCTCAGTTGCCTAATATTTTACAAAGTACTGTGTCTAGAATTTATGCACAATTCAGAGAACTTGGATATGTCGAACCATTAAAAAGAAAACCGAACTTGATTGAAGATGAAGTGAAAGTGGATATTTTGTGAAGTGTCACAGAGAATACAACGTCAAGTTCACGCCAAATTGCACGTCAAAATAATGTGAGTCACACACCTGTGCTAAAGTGTCTCCACGAAGAAAACTTTATCCATATAAATTGACTTTGCTAGTGCAGGAGCTAACAGAAGACAATCCAGATCGTAGAATAGATTGTCTTCTGTTAGCAGAAATAGCCCTGTCACAAATGAAATAGCCCTTGGCACAATTCTTTTTCTGATGAATCAACATTTACATTAAACGAAGAGGTAAACCGACAAAACTGTAGATATTGGTCAGCAGAGAATCCTCATTGGATCCGTGAGACCCACACACACTATCCTCAAAAGTTTAATGTTTGGACAGGTATTATAGTAAACCATATTATTGGTCCTATATTTGTAGATGGTAATTTGACAGCGGAAAAATATTTAAGCATGCTAAGAGCCGATGTTCTTCCTCAGTTGGCTATCAGAGTGGAGCCATAACCCCATTTAGTTTGCAGGCCAGGCGATGCCTGCTTTGTGGCTACGATCATCACTCAACCAAACCCTCTGTTTCTGATCTAGTCCTGCTGGTCTGTTCCTCCCCGTTCCGATCCGGAAAGTGACAGACCAGCAGCGTATGGCACTTTATGGCCCGATGTTTGGCCAGTATCTAATCGTACGAGAATCAGACCATCCCTCCTGCAGTTACTAACTCTGCCAAACGCTTATCGCGGGCTCAGAAAAATTAGAAATAATAACTTAAAAATAGTTATCTATAAATATAAAAAGTTTTAAAAATAGGAATATATAAAATATAGTAAATTGGGACATTCACAAACATGAATAGACAAACACAAACATCTACGTGGTCAAGGGATAAAATCCTAACTAGGCGAACGTAGATCCCACGATAAAAAAAAGTTGATATAAATACTTGAAAATGAGATTCTCATAAGTTATTTATGTTAGGACCTCATAAAATGACTATGAATATGGATGCTACCCTAAATGGCCTTAGTGATAAAATTGCGGACGTCGAACCTTGAAAGATTTAAAATTCTCATGATACGAAAATTCGACTGACACCATGTTCCGCGAGCTACCACGATTAAAAGTATCATGCAAATTTGTTTCCCTGGATATCGGGTCTGCAAGGTCTGAAGGAATCGAGGAACTGTGTACAGCGCCGTTTTATTAGCAGCAGCTGTACTTAGGGGTTCAGGACCCTCCCAGCTGACGGCAACGTCCACGACAATTATCCGCTCATCCTGTTGCGCGACAAGGTCAAGTATCTTCAGAGAGATACCTGACCCAATCCAATAAATCCGACCCTACCGCATGAAACTGTTTGGTTTCAGCAGGACGGTGCAAGATCCCATTATGCTGTAATGGTAAGAAATAACTTGAATGAAATCTTTTTCAATAAAGAGATTGGACGAAGGGGTACTGTTGAGTGGCCAGCTAGGTCGCCAGATCTTACGCCTTTGGATTTTTTCTGTGAGGTTATACAAAGTAATAACTTTAACAACATAACAACAACAATAAAGTATACAAGGTAACAAAGTATATGCAATACAACCAACTAGCATTGAAGCTCAAACTTTAAACAAAGTTCGGGACTAGTTTTATAGGAGACTGTGTTATTGCCAACAACAAGGTGGAGACCATTTTGAGCATTTATTTCAATGTAATCCAATCAATTACCTCGAGTATTCTATGAATTAATTGTCTTGAAGAAAATCATACTTAATTGCAAAATTTCACCTTGTATTTTTCATAATAGACCCTACATGATATAGTTCGTTGAAATTAGGTTGTTAAGGAGCTTTTAAAAACAAAAATATACAGGGTGTTTCATTTAAAATACAGATTATGGACTATGCCAGATTTGCGTGGATCACCCTGTATATTCAAATTTGTGTTTAAAAAGAGCACATTTACATTTAAAAGTTAAGGTATCTCAACGTTTTTGTTCTATTTTTTAAAATACGGAGACACACAATTTTATTCCATAAGTGGTTTCTTCTTCTTTTTGTGCCGCTCCTATCGGAGATTGGAAATCATCAAGGCTATTCTGACCTTGTTTACGGCTGACCTAAAGAGTTCATTAGTGGTGCAGCCATACCACTCTCTCAAATTCCGCAAACCATGACATTCTTCTACGGCCTGGATTCCGTTTTCCTTCTATTTTTCCCTGCATTATATTTTGAAGTAATGCGTATTTATGTCCTCTCATCAAGTGACCAAAATATTCGAGTTTTCTTCGCTTTAGCGTTAACAAAATCTCTGGGTGGTCTCAAAATAAGTGGTTTACACAACTGTATAAAAATGATTTACAAAATCGAGAGCTATTAAACACAAAATAAAGCATTTATGCAGACTATGATATAAGCGACTCAATTGGGCTTCAATTAAATTGTCCAACTCCCACATTTTTAGCTCTACTTCTTCTTTTAATTGATTGACGCAGTTTTTCCATTTTTCAATGG
Source organism: Diabrotica balteata (assembly GCA_918026665.1). Lineage (NCBI taxonomy): Eukaryota > Metazoa > Arthropoda > Insecta > Coleoptera > Chrysomelidae > Diabrotica > Diabrotica balteata. The sequence goes on from OU898277.1 coordinate 21,417,091, forward strand.
TTACAGCAGATATAGCTTCATGGAATAAATTTTTAATGTTAGCAAATTTAAATGTTGTGTTATTGGCAGCAATATAATTCTTGACTTACGCTCATACAAGCTCTATTGAATTGAGCTCGCAGTGACACGGTGGCAACCTTAACACTGATCTATTTTGAAAAGAAAAAGTTTGTAGAAGTTTCTAACTCAAGGATACATTCAGGTAGCTCAACAACGCCTTTAAATGCATAATCACTTTTAATAAAATGCTTCAAATGGCCTGATTCCCATAAAATTATTCAGCTTTCTCTTTTGTTTTGTTGAAAATTCTATTTATACCATAGGATAGGTTGATATATTTTCGTTCAAATTCCTTTGTTCTTTGCTATCACTATCATCAAACTGGGACATCAAATCCATCTTCACTTAGTTCTAGATCAAAAGGAATATACTCATTATCTTAATCTAAACCTAAATCGTCTTCGTTTAGTTCTCCATTATCAGGAATACAGTTAACGTATTTAGATGAACCATAAAACTTCCCAGGATCCATTCTGAAAACAAAAACCAAATGAAAATTTTTGTACAAACGGTATAACTAAAATAAGATTGAATCCATTCGAAACCATTTATGGATTTTACGAATTTATACCGATTTAAGGTCGATTCAGACACATCAGTCACGTCTCGTCACAGTGATTGCGCCGAACCGAACAATCCGTCATACAAAATATTCTTTAATACAAATATGTTGCCGGCATTTACACTCATCAGTTGACAAACAGTTTCCCAGCTGTCAGATAGTTGATAGTTCTGTGACCAAACAGGACCGGTTCGGCGCCGAGACTATGACGGGACTGATGTGTCTGAATCGACCTTTAGACGGAATACATACGAAACCATATAATACGGTTTGATAATAAATGACATCATAAAGCTAGATAATAATGTGAAATTCGGTGTAGATAAGGTATTTATACAATAAAACACTTACATTCTCCAAAAATTTTTTTACAAAAAAATAAATTCATTATTTCGATAAAATGAGGTTATCTTTCTCTTGCCTGGTAGGCAACTAAACATACAGGTACGTAATATAATGAGTACTAGCTATAATCTAGTTAGAATTTTCTGTGTATGGTGGATATTATGCATACTAAAACACTTTGAAATTTTGAAACCATAAAAAGTTTAGTATGCGGTAAAGAGTTAATAAGAGAAATAGAAGAGCGAATAATAAAACATATTTTTTGACAGTATAACGAATGAATAGTTTTTTATCAAAATTATGTGCTATATTCATTGTTTTTATATCTGTATAATATTAGTGTATTTGATGGTAATGTATTTGAAAATAAATAATATATGTAAGTGTAATTAAACGTTGTTTTTTCCAATACATATTTACTACTTTTGGAGTTTTAGTAAGTTTATATAATATGATAAGTTGTAGTAGGTTTTCCAAAACACTTTAATCCATTTGTACATTCTGAAAACATAATTCAAATATAAAACAACAAACAAAACTACGATCAATACGAAACTTGCTTTTTTCTTTTTAACTTCAAATTTTGTGTAATCAAAAATTATATATTTATGAAGTATTGTTTGGCTTGGAGGAACTTTTGATTAAATTTTATTTTAAAGTTTTCCTCTTACGCTCCTACTGCGTTTTATAAGGAAACACATTATAACTCTAAGTACTTGTATAACTCGACCTTTCTAATGTAATATTGGTTGCAAAACCCCAATGTGGATACAGCAGGAGTCTGGGCATACATGAAGTTTCTATTTACTAGTCAAGTGTTAACGAGGAAATTTGTTAAGTTTTCAGACAAGGACTTAATAATCAATAGTTGATATAGAACATGTATTTACTTTGTTTAATACTATATTATAATATATATTAACCGCTAATTAAATTATTGGGCAATGGTGATACATTCAGCCATTTTTAAGAGAAGGTCTAAAGGGTTAGCAAGACTAAAGGTCAACACATCTAATCTTGAGAACAGGTTTGTGTTAAGAGATGTTGAGACATACCTGAAAATAACAAAGAAAAAAAGCTAAAGCAAAGAAACTTAATTACTAGCAAAAAGCCGTTAATTAAGTTAAACAATAAAACACTGAAAACTTTGTTTTCAAAATTTCCAAAATGTACTATAATATTTTATTACTACAGCTATTTCGGCAGAGTGCCTTTCTCAAGTGATCTATTTTTTAATGTGTTTACAATTTAAAGTCTTTAACGAAAGAGGGGAGAACTGTTTGTCTCAAGTTGGTCATTCAGAAGTGTTTTTTATTTCCATATGATGTTAATAAAGTTAGCTCAAGGCCTTTATTTTGTATGTGAAGTATTTGAAATTCGTCATTAAAAGAATGATTATGATCTAGAAGGTAAACTGCGAAGCTTTTTTATGTTCTGCTATACGTTTGTTAAAAGTTCTACTAGTTTGACCGATGTAAGTTTTTGGGCAGTCGTTACATCTAAGTTTGTATACACCACTGTGTAAGTGCTTTTTATATTGGCTCTTGTTGTTTTTAATATATTTGGCTAAGTTGTTGTTTGTTAGTTGCAAGTTTGTTGTTGTAGTAAAAGTCCTACTAAAAATCGTACATAATCGTATCTATAGAAAGTGCGAAACAATCATCGGAGACGATCAGTTTGGATTCAGAGCCGGCATGGGAACGAGAGAAGCCCTGTTCAGTTTATTAGTTCTCGCCCAAAAATGCTACGACCAACAGAAAGATATATTTATATGCTTTATAGACTTCGAAAAAGCATTTGATAAAGTAAGACACGACCTACTATTAGAACGTTTGCAAGAAGTCGGTTTTAGATGGAAAAGACATCAAATTCTTAAAAAAACTTGTACTGGAACCAAAAAGCCAGAGTTAGGATCGAAGGTTCCACATCCGCAGAAGTAGAAATTAGGGAGGGGAGTTAGACAGGGATGTGTTCTGTCGCCTCTGCTGTTTAATCTTTACTCCGAGTTTCTATTTAAAGAAGCATTGGAGGATTCCAAGGATGGAGTCAAGGTGAATGGCGTAAATATCAACAGTATCAGATACGCCGATGATACAGTGTTAATTGCGGATTCCGACTCAGGTCTACAACGACTCATCGACAAGACCAACTCGACCTGTGAGCAATTTGGTATGAAAATAAACATTAAAAAAACCAAAGTGATGTCAATCCGAAAAAACCAAAACGTACCTCAACCTTGCACAATAAATGGGCACATCTTAGAACAGGTCAATAGATTTAAGTACCTGAGATGTTGGATCGATAGCAGCCTAAATCCTGATCAAGAAATAAGATCGAGAATAGAACAGGCTAGAAAATCCTTCGAAAAAATAAAAAAACTGCTTTGTGATTCTCGAATAAAACTCGAAATTCGACTACGTTTATCAAAATGCTACGTCTGGTCGACTCTTCTATATGCAGTTGAAACGTGGACCCTTAAAACATCAACCGTAAATAAATTGGAGGCCTTTGAAATGTGGATCTACCGGAGAATACTCAAAATTTCATGGACATCGCATACCTCAAACGAAGAAGTTGCTGCTAGAATAGGCAAGGAAAGAGAACTTTTTAACACAGTAAAAGTAAGAAAAACATCATACCTAGGCCACATACTGAGAAATAATAAGTACCAATATGCCTAACTTATAGTGAAAGGAAAAATCGAGGGAAAGAGAGACCTAGGAAGGAAAAGACTATCATGGCTCAGAAACATCCGACAATGGACAGGGCTAAATTTTGAACAGCTAATAAGAACAGCTGAAGATAGAGAAGAGTTTAAAATTGTAGTAGCCAACCTCCATTGAGGAGAGGGCACTTTAAGAAGAAGAAGTTGTTTGTTCTAAAAGCTGGTATTAGTCCTTTATTTTCTATGTGTTTGGCTATTTTTGTTGGTATTTTGCGCAGAAGGTACTGGGTTTTTTCTCTGGTGGCGAAAGTACTAATTTCTGAGCTTTCTTGTGTAGTTTTTGCATGGACGTATAAACATAGATGGACACAGCAATTAGATACCTTTAACACACAATATTTTGAAGCTTCGATAGAATGTGATGCTTCCGCAATGAGCATAAGCGTGCTTGAATTTTTACTCCCGGGTAATTATTCAGATTTTAAAAATTGGAAGTAGTAATAATGTATAAAAACACGTTCAAAGAATTTAAAAAAACGAGAGTTTAACTATTAACAAATCACGTCTTTATAGAAAAATTTAAATTACAATTTTATTTGCTTAAAAATTAATACAATAAATATAGTTGAATTCAAGTTAATTTTTAATAGGTATCAAAATAATGCTACAATAAAAAATAATTATGTTTTCTCCTAAATTCGTTAGCCAAATAGTTCGATCTTCAATATTATTTGGAAACCTACATAGAAAAATAAATGAGTTTTAATTTATTTCACTAATTTATTTGCATCCACGAGAAATATTAAATTAAAAAGGTACTAAATAGATCTTTTTTAATCAGATGATGTCTACTTACAATTTAAAAATGTCTACTAATTTCATGAACTTATATCTTATTCAATACATTAATGAACATAATAAACCCAATGGTACGCCTATTGAAATGTAAACAAACACGCTTCCTCATTTCCTATCTAAATCTCTTTAAATAATGTAAATTGTATGTACTTACAAGTGAAATGAGAGTTCGGGATGTAAATATTTCGTTTATTTTATTTCACTTTTCACAAATATCACTCAAAATACAGCCAAAATATCGAAAAACAACTTTTACTAAAAAAGTAAACAAACATGGAACACCATTTGAAGTTTGACGTAGATCCATAAGACAGAGAAATGTAAACAACCGTTGCCATTTATAAATAGTTTTCAGTGCTTCTACATATAAAATAATTGATTGATATTTATTGTACGCTATTATTAAATGATAATGCACACTATGTGCACACTTATATTTTGATTACAATTAAATATATTAATCTAACCAATAAATTATTATTTTGGTTTGATAGCAGCTGTAGAGTATAAAATACGGAGTAATATTTTCAGCGACTTGCGAATAAGAAATTTTAAAACAAAACGTGACAACAGTTGAAGGTGCTGAGAATGTGACCTATTCAAATAATTTTGACTTCACAATTTTATGTAAATAACTGAGTCCATCTGTGTTTATACGTCCATGAGTTTTTGATTTAAAATTTTATTGATTGTTTGTTCGCTGTACCCATTGTTTACTGCTATTTGCTTAATGCTATTTAATTCTGTCTCAAAGTTGTATTTTGACATAGGAATTTCTGTTAGTCTATGTATCGTACTATGATAGGCTGCCAGTTTATGTTGTGTAGTAGGATGGGATGATGAATTGTGTACAGTAGTGTCAGGTTTATGAAATATGGAGAACTTATGTTTATTTTTAAGTCTGGTGATTTTTAAATCTAAAAAATAATGGATTGATTTTGTGATGTTTCTATTGCAAATTCAATATGACTATGGAGTGAATTATTATGCGTTAAGAGTTGGTTAAATTGCCTATTAGTCCCGGTAAAATATACCAGTACATCGTCTGCGTATCTCCACCAATATAAAAACTGTTTGAATACGGGATGTTTAGAATAGAGGATTATGATAAGTTCTGCACTGTTATTTGTATATATTTGATTATTAAATTCAGAGTAGTTCTGGTTTATGCAAATTTTCGAGAAGATTTAAAATTTCAGATGTAATGATTGGATAATTGATGGATTCGACCGTTACTTGATGGAAATTCATTTTATGTAACAATAAAACACTGAAAACTTTGTTTTCAAACTTCCACAAAATTTATTTTAAATATTATCACTACAGCTGTTTCGGCTGATTGCCTTTCTCAAGTGATCTATTTTTGGCTTGGGTTTACAAATTTATAGTCTCTAATGAAATAGGTTGAGGAGGGGAGAACTGTTTGTCTCAAGTTGGTCATCAGAATTATATCTGTGTTTTTTAATTTGTTGATTTCCATAGATTCTAACAAAGATAGCTTAAGGCCTTTATTTTGAATGTGAAGAATTTTAAAATTTGTCATTAAAAGAATGATTATGATCTAGAAGGTGAAGTGCGTATGTCGAATCTGTTTTTCTATTCTTGAAAGCCCTTTTATGTTCTGCTATTCGTTTATCAAGTTTCTACCAGTTTGACCGATGTAAGTTTTTGGGCAGTCGCCACATTGGAGTTTGTATACACCACTATTTAAGTGTTTTTTTATTTTGGCTCTTGTTATTTTTAATATATTTGCCTAGGTTGTTATTTGTTCGGAAAGCTGAAGCTGTTATTTGTTCGGAAAGCTGTTCTTGAAGTTTGCATAAACCAGGACTACTTTGAATTTAATAATAAAATATATACAAATAACAGTGCAGGACTTATAATAGGTAATCCTCTAAGCCCATTGTTATCAGATATTTTTATGGATCATCTAGAGACAAAGATTTCAAAACATCCCGTATTCAAACAGTTTTTATATTGGTGGAGATACGTAGACGACGTACTGGTATGTTGCACAGGAACTAACAGGCAACTCGACCAATTTTTATCATATATTAATTCAGTTCATAGTCATATTCAATTTACAATAGAAACAGAACAAAATCAATCCATAAATTTTTTAGATTTAAAAATTAGCAGACTTCAAAACAAACATGACTTCTCCATATTTCATAAACCTACCCATACTGACACGACTATACACAATTCGTCATCCCATCCAACACAACATAAACTGGCAGCTTATCATAGTATGTTACATAGATTAACAGAAATTCCGATGTCAAAAGACAACTTTGAGACAGAATTAAATATAATTAAACAAATAGCAGTAAACAACGGATACAACGAACAAACAATTAATAAAATGTTAAATCAAAAACTACACAAGAAAGCCCTGAAATTAGTATTTCCACCACCAGAGAAAAAACCCAGTACCTTCTGCTCGATTACATATACAGGCAAAATAACAACAAAAATTGCCAAACACATAAAAAAGAAAGGAATAACACCAGCTTTCCGAACAAATAACAACCTAGGCAAATATATTAAAAATAACAAGAGCCAAAATAAAAAACACTTAAAATAGTGGTGTATACAAACTCCAATGTGGCGACTGCCCAAAAACTTACATCGGTCAAACTGGTAGAAACTTTGATAAACGAATAGCAGAACATAAAAGGGCTTTCAAGAATAGAAAAACAGATTCGACATACGCACTTCACCTTCTAGATCATAATCATTCTTTTAATGACAAATTTAAAATTCTTCACATTCAAAATAAAGGCCTTAAGCTATCTTTGTTAGAATCTATGGAAATCAACAAATTAAAAAACACAGATATAATTCTGAATGACCAACTTGAGACAAACAGTTCTCCCCTCCTCAACCTATTTCATTAGAGACTATAAATTTGTAAACCCAAGCCAAAATAGATCACTTGAGAAAGGCAATCAGCCGAAACAGCTGTAGTGATAATATTTAAAATAAATTTTGTGGAAGTTTAAAAACAAAGTTTTCAGTGTTTTATTGTTACGTAATGATTGGATTTGTACTAGTATAGTCTAAAAAGGTTTTTTTACTAGAACAAAAGTTTCTCTAGAAATAATACTAGGAAAAAGATTTTTTACGTCAAATGAAGTTAATCTAGAGTTAATAGGTAATTGAAAATGTTTTATTTTAGTTCTATTGTATTTTTTACGGTAAATTTAGGTGAAAATATAGTGTGTTCTAAATAATCCCAACAGTTTTTTTTGAAAAATTATATGGCGGAGCTGTATAAAAAAGAAACTAAAGTCTTATTGGGTGATCAGGTTTATGTAGTTTAATAGAAAAATGTAATTTAGGAGGTTGTGGATTCATGTTCTATTGAATTTAATATTGATTTTGAAGTTTCTAACGCTAGTTTAATTTGTTTTTAATAATTTTCTGTCGGATCTGTATTTACGTTTCAATATTTTGATTATTTAAAAATTCTATTGTTGTGTTATATTCTATTTTTATCTGCAGCAATAGTAGTGTTACCTTTGTCTGTTTTTGTAAACACTATGTTGTTTTCTATTGATTATTTTTAATTAAAATGGCTGTTTATCTTTGTAACAGGACTTTCTAGTTTCACTACACACATCGGTAATATATTTTGCAATGATACTTTTTTCGATATTATTGGCAGGTTTGTTTAATGCTACTTTACATTCTACACTTGAGTATTCTAAAGTTTTCTGATTATTAAGTTGAGACAAGTTGTGTAAATGCTTTATCTAAAATTTGTATCTCGCTATTACTGAATTTAGTATCTGTTATATTTTTAAATCTATTGAAAAAATTTTGGTTTGAAAAACTTTTTGTATAATTAATGGGCTTTTTACTATTGCAAATTAGATTATTGTGATTTTTACACTCTGTATCGAATTTTTTATCTATTATATTACCCATTTTAATTCTCAAGTTAGACTGTAGGATGTCAAATTCTATATTATTTTATATATAATTTAATTCTGAATGACATACCTTAAGATAAACAGCTGAAACAACAGACAGCACTGTGACAAGGGACATCCTTGTCACAACGCTGTCTATTGTAGATAAATAATTTTTATACATAACGCACATTTTAAAATATCCTCTTCAATAAATATAAATACCTTTTTGAATAACATAACATCACATTTAATTTCAACAAACAATTTACATAATACCTACATTCTTGGTCACAGTTGTTAATATCTTTTCCCCTTAAGAATTATTTCTTTATTTGTTAAATATTTGCAGTAAGAACCGATGATGACCTGTCACTAGCTTACCATAACGGATATTTAGACTATGTTTTCTCAAACATTTAATAATAATCTTAGTATCGGCATGTAAGTAATATTTATTTAATTTTAATTTTACAAACTCAATTCATCATCATTTTTTATGTAATTTTTTATTTAATCAATTTAAATTCATATTTAATAATTACATTTATATAACATATATAAGTGAGAGCGCCTACCAAACTGGCATGACAAGTGGCAAGTAGCAAGTAGCACGCGTCTAGCATGTTACTTAAAATGTAACCAATACAAACGAATGATTAGAATTAATGACATCGCTGTCATTTTGGTGTGTGCTGAATCATTCGTTTTCATTGGTTACATTTTAAGTAACATGCTAGACGCGCGCTACTTGCTACTTGCCACTTGCATGCAAATTTGGTGGGCGCTCTCCCTAATATTGGTATAATTGCTATATATTTATTTAGTTTACCATGTACCTTCAGACCTGAAGATGCATAGCAAATTATAGTATGCGAAACCGGTCGTTATTGGTAGATCAAATTGATTGTGAGTAAGTTTTATTAAAAGACACAAGAAGCAAATGACTTCATTGGCTCACGATGTTGTATTCGCATTTCTTAACCAAGTATTTCACTGATAACTTATAACAAAAGCTGATTTGGGCAACATACTTGGGTTAATGGTACCGTTTTTCATAACCGCGAACAAAGGAATCTTATTTAGACGTTATTTACTCTCTGTCAAGGTAACTACCATTTCGCCTGGATTTTTAACTCAACCTATAAAAAATATAAGTCAAAAAACACAACAATTTTTGGCTCATGCGAATAAATTTAATCTTTAACACGTGTTTTATTGGATTCAGAGTCTCTGACTGAACAATAAATTGAGATACCCTTTGTTTCGAGGATTTCGTCAGAAAAGGGATACGAGACAAAGTCAGGAGATCAAATATAAGCTAAAAATTTGTTACGTAGATTCCGAGGTGTTTTTTCTATCCTAGTTCAAAATGTATAATGAAAATTGCTTAAATACTGGTAGCCATTACCTCGTTACGAAAACACCAAAAAGTGTCGCATTGGCCGAACAATAAAAAGTTAATGTCATACTGTATCACGTTCATTGGTTAGAAATTGGTTTCATTCAGTAATTAAGTTGTGCAGAAATTAATTTCTAACCAATGGCGAGCTGCGACGACATGACACCGATCAGTAAGACCTTGAGATTATCTTTAAAATGAAACGTCGTATGGAAGAGTCTAACATAATAAGAATAATTCAAGTGTTCATTAATCTATAGTCGACAATATTAGGGAAAAGAAAAAAACCTAGTGATATTACCAAAAAAGATAGGTATCCTATGCTAATAATAGACGACAGTTTAATTACGCCAACTAGTCTAACATGGTCTTCTTCTTAGAAATTAAAAAAAGTTTGTTGATTGGAGAAACATAATAAACAATAGCGTCTTGCCGATATAAGTTCAAAATTATACTACTTTATACATATTGATGTATTTCTGTCAAATTTTTAATATAAAATAAACAAACATGTAGATGATTTTATGGTCGTACAAACAAAAGTTATGAATAGTTGGAGTTTTATGACGAAATGTGTTTTATTCGGTGTCATACTTCATAATTTTTCAACCACAAATAGGGGAAATTCTATGAGCCTTAAAATTAACCAGATTTAAAATAACGACCCGTGTTCACCCAAATAACACGCAATATTCATTACGGACCATTAGTTCTTAATTAACCAAAATTATATTGTGATAGGCACTGCTATTGCACGATATATTTCGATTTTTTAGGTGTTACGGTGGGAATTTTAGATAGGGTAGATTTTTATATGTTTGCCATTAATGTGAAGGCAAAATTAAAAAAAAATTAAAACCTCTTGTTCAATATTATCTGATAATTATACATATTGGCATTATATTTATATTATTTTAATGTTTAGTGAATTTAATAATCGAATAACGTGATTTATGATAAATAAACGATACTCTCAATAGAAATCGATTAAAAAAGCTTCTTGATTTCTTATAACTGGTTGTACCATCTAATTATGCTTGTTATCAAATTCTGGATGGCTGCTTGGGAAATGTTATCTCATTCTAACATAACAATATGCTTCAATTCTTGCATAATCGTTGGACCAGATACATGATTATTGAACTATTTTGTCAGATCATACTGAAATTAATCAATTGCATTTAAATCTGAATTATGAATATTAAAATTATTTACAGTAAGACAAGCGGGACGTGGCTAGACATTTGCGCGTAAATAGAAAAGAAAATTTCATGATCGAGGTAAAATAAGCTTGTGCTACGTCAAAAGTTTAGTTGTGATGTGAAATAATTACTTAACCTTTAACACATACACACTACGAAACAAGTTAATTAAATCTAGCCCAAGTACTTTCGCTTAAAATAGCATCTTCAGGGGCATTTCGTCAAAATGTGAACTATCCGGCAAGCGTAGAATGTGGAAACATTAAAAATAACATAAATTGTACAAAACACTACACTAAAACGAGGACAAACAGTTTAAAATTAATTCTACGCTACATTCTCTGTCAGTATCTGGAGGGATAATTATCCCTGTTTGTCCTCGTTTTTCTGGAGGGATAATTATCCCTGTTTGTCCTTGTTTTAGTGTAGTGTTTTGTACAATTTATGTTATTTTTAATGTTTCCACATTCTACGCTTGCCGGATAGTTCACATTTTGACGAAATGCCCTGAAGATGCTATTTTAAGCGGAAGTACTTGGGCTAGATTTAATTAACTGTGCTCGATAATAGCCTTATTTTCAAAGTTCATTTATTCGAGCATTCAACCTCATTTCATTTAAATAACTTTTTTACTAGTTTTCAATATTGGTTTAGAAAGGATCGTTCCACAACACATGCACTTTTAGATGTGATAGAGTGTCAGCCTTGAGAAGCATAATCACTCTGCCAAAACGTTGTATGATCTTTTAAAGGTCTTCGACTATGTTTCTTATGATATTTTGCTAAAAAATTGCATTTTTACGGAATAAGAGGTACTCCTTTGGAACCAATTTCATCATACTTAGAGGATATTGACCAAGCAGACAAGTACGAAAATTGTCTCTCTGAATTTAAGCAGATAAAGGATGGAGTTCCACAAGGATCAGTTCTGGGCCCTGTACTATTTATAATATATGTTAATGACTTGAAGGGATGGAAGTATAACAGACACCCATACACAATCTTTTCATAGACTTTCGACAGGCATATGATAGCGTAGAAAGAAGCCAGGTATGGAATGTCATGGCGGAGTTCTCAATACCAAAGAAACTCATTCGAATGACCAAAGTCTGTATGGAGGGTAGAATATCCAAATTACGTGTAAATAATAAACTGTCTGGCAGCTTTGAAATCAACATTGGACTTAAACAGGGTGATGTGTTATCTCCACTGCTTTTTAACCTTGTATTAGAGAAAGCTATGAGGTAGGCCGAAATAAAAACAGAATTGCTATCGGTTCAAGGTCCCAAGCTGTTACTCGCGTATGCAGATGACATAGATCTCGTTGGGGGCTCCATCCTATCCACGAAAGACATTTTCAACATGGTGGAAGGAACAACAAGTGAAGCTTTTACCCTGTTAGTAAATACTTTGATCATTTCAAGGCAGTGACATGAACATGGATGTTCTCACTATGTTGGTATATGTCTTATTTTGTATATTTTATATTTTGTTTTATATTATGCGCATTAATGTATTGTCATCTCCTATTGTATTTTGTGTGTACTCTTTTTACTAATACATATAATTGATTTGCTACAAAAAAATGTAAAATTTGTAAACGTAGTTAAAGAAATCTTGAATATTGAATCTAACAAAAAGATATTTACTTAGAATAACTTTCAAAAATACACACACCAAATTGAAATGCAATAAGCAAACTAATTATTGTTTTTCTTGTAGGTATGTTTCGTTTCCTGGAGCTTGTGATATCAAAATAAGCAGATGTACCGTAAGTGAACAATAAAACTATTATTTTGACCATACCCGATAAAAGGAAAGCTGTAATAAACTAATATAGTTCAGAAAGTTAAAGTTGATTTATTTTAATACTGAATTTTTTGGTAATTCAGAACTTTTTTAATCAAAAGTAACTTATGTTAAAACCTATTTATGTTTCATCGATTACACTAAGGCTTTTAATTGCGTGAAGCAGGTAAAGTTATAATTGGTCTTTGAAAAAATGAGATTTAGAAAATAACTAATTATATCATGAGTTAGTACTTTATACGCCATCACTCCGCCAAATCACTTTTAGCAACAATTAACACACCTCCACCCCTAGTTCTTCCATCAGAAGCTGGATTGCCGTCATTTCTAATTAAAATATAGTAAATCTTGATCTCTGCCTAAGAGGTGTCTGAATATCCTGTTTAAGGTGTGGGCCAGCACGTTAAATATGTAGTTTGCTCTGTCTTCCATCGTTTTAATTAGTTTTTTCTCCTTGGTACATGTAGTATACAGGAATATGTCAGCTACGAAATGGAGTACTTTGTCTACTGCTCTAACATTTATTCTTGTGTCATTTTAATTTTTTTCTGTTTGTTTTACAAGTGTGAGCCCACACTATTGACGCATATGTTAGTGTAGATAAAATAATGTTTGTTAGTCTGAGCAGTGGAGGTAATGAAGGCAATGCAGAAGAGATAATATCCTGGTTAACTGATGAATTTGGTGGCGGAGTATGAATTGTGAATACGGAGAGGATACAACCCCCTTCGTATCTGTGGATGACCTCGCTGTGCTAGTAGTAGTGCGGGATAACCAAAATATCAACAAAATCAATCAAATATTAAACAAAATATCAAATACCGGCTTAGAAACGTAGGCGGCATCGTAAAGAAATGGATGACACAGCACTGACTGGAAGTGTGGACAGAGAAAACCGATGACATTATTATGACGGGGAAAAGCAATAGGCAAAATGTGAAACTGCAATGTGCGAGGGCGTGTCTTACTGCGTCTTGTTGTAATTTAGCTGTTTCGGTCAGATCTAAACAAAATCAAAATTGCCATGATGATCGCCAATATCCGAAAGTTATAGGCACTCCAAGAAGAATAGCAAATTTAATATTAATTCTAAAATCGATTTATCTTTTTTCAGTATATTAATATAATTAATTATCCAAATAAATTCCATTTAATAAAACCTAAAGCGCCAAATTATATTTCATAAAATTTTAATGCAAACTAATACGATCATTAATTTTGCATGCTTTATCTACCAATATAAACAGAATATATTAACACGGGGTTTTAACTAAATTAATCGCCAATACGAAATTAAAATTAAATGAAATGTCAATTCGATATATTTTCCAAATATTTACTTATGGCGTTCATAACAAAATTTCCTGCGTTATTAACGGGATTAAACTGGAGCATAAAAAGATACAAAAATTATTGGCTTTTATTTAATAAAAAGCAAGTTTTTTTTCTATGTATGTTTAAAAAATATCGACAAATAAGTATATTTTATATTTTACGCGTAAAAAAATCCTTTTGAATGATCAAAAATGTAGAATAGGATAGAATTTGGCAGAGAATATTAATATTTATCCTACGACAAATAATTGAAAAGCGTGTCGAAAGAAGTAGAGAGACCCATTTGGTATTTATAGACCTTGAGAAATCATATGATAGTGTCCCGTTAAAGAAAATGTTTGAGGTCCTCGAAAGGTCCGGATTGGATTCGACGTATATTCGAGCGATATATAAATTATACGAAAATGCAGTTAGTTGTGTAAAAATTGGAACCAGAACTTCAAATGAATTTAAAGTCACTAAAGGCCTAAAGCAATGATGCTGTTTGTCACCGATACTCTTTAAAATATACGTCCAAGAAGCATTGAGGAATTGGAGAAATAAATGTAGATTTATGGGCATCGAAGTGGGACAAGAAACTCTGTATACATTGTTGTTTGCAGATGATCAGGTGGTGGTTGCAACCGATGAGGAAGATATAAATTATATGAATCGAAAATTATTTGAGGAATATGTCAAATGGGGGCTTACTGTAAACATAAGCAAAACAGTATATTTAAAAATTGGAGGAAATACCACAGATCTGAGGCTTGAAAACGCAGTCATAAAAGGTTGCAACCAGTATAAATATCTAGGAAGCATCATATCAGCAGATGGCAGAGTTAAGATAGATGCACAAAACCGAATAACCCAAGGGAAAAAATGCATCCGAATACTGAATCCGTTTTCCGGATAGCACGTTCAGGAGATTGAACCTCTGTCTCATCCTGTCAAGGGATTCTTGGACGTCAGTCTTCCAATCAAGAGTTCTCGTAAAACGAACTCCCAAGTAGCGGACTGAGTTCCTGAGAACGAGGTCTTCTCCCAGAAGTATCATCCGGCCCCGGAGGTCACGTCCGTAAGGAGATTTGAAAAGTATGGCTTGGGTTTTGGATTGGTTTATAGTAACCCTCCATTTGTTGCACCACTTCACGACCCTGTCGTGAAGGTAGGCTTGCGATCTATCGAATACAGACCGTCGTTCACCCTCTCTGTGGAAGTCCGAAGTGAGAATGGCCGTATCATCAGCGAATAGGAGGAGAGGCTCTGATCCTTGCTGTGGACGGGGTATGTCGCTATTGTAAACTGTGTATAATATTGGAGTAAGTATTGAGCCTTGGGGCAAGATGGAGTTTTTCGATCAAGCCTGTGTGCCAGACCTGGTCGAAGGCCTTCTGGACATCGAGGAATATGCCTACGACGTGCTTCCTTTCATTAATAGATTGTGAGATGAAAGTTGTTGCTTCAACCAATGCATTTTGTGTGGAGTGTCCAACCCTGAATCCGAATTGGTAATTTGGAATTAGGAAGTGAGCGTCTAGGAATTCTACGAGTCTCTCCTTGAGGATCCTCTCGTAGACTTTTCCTAGGGTGCTCAATAGTGAAATGGGTCTGTACGACTCAGGGTTGGTGAGGGTTTTCCCTTTTTTAGGGATTATGACTGTGCTGGCCACCTTCCAAGGAATAGGAAAATAGCTCAGCGTAAGAGATGCATTGGTAAGCAACGGGATGATATTCTGTGGAAGATTCTTGTGGCATCTTCTGTGGATGTCATCTGGGCCAGGAGATGTGTTTTTACCTAAGTTACACATCTGCCTGACCGTGTCCTCAGTCACTGGTGCCATCATCGCGTAAGGATGTGGTCCATCAAGTGGCTGAGAGTAGTAGAATATATCTTCCACTCTCCGTTCGGCGGCTCTTTTGGATCGGCTACGAAGCGGCACCAAAAATTTATTCATAAGGCAATACTTATATTATTTATATATTTTGTTTTACGATTCATAAAGAAAATTTATCAATATTAACAAACAAAACACCAGTGTAATATTATTAACGATAGCAACATAATTGTTATTGATTTTACATGTTATTGATTTTACAGCTACCTCAGGTAGCACATCTAAAAAACACCTATTCAAATAATTATCAGTGAAATTTAATATATACTTGTTTAATAATATCAAACTATCTACAAACGCAACATACATTACCCTTTATTTTGAAACACTTCCCAATGGAAGCTGTGTTGGTTCGAATGTTACGATTTACAATCACAAATGTTTCCATTATTTACCACATTATACTAAACAGAGTTAAATCAGCGAGTGACACAGATTGAATTCGGCCCTGGAATAATGGGAGTCGTATATCGTGACATACCAGGATTATTTAAGTAGATATATAGCGTATGTTATGAGCAACGAGGTTTTTCTTTTTTCCCCGCATTTGGTACATCCAACTACCCATTTCTCTGTCTGTCTGCATATTTATACCGCGGTCAAGAAAGACATTGTAATGTTACAAATATTCGCATAGAGCCAAAAATTGGTCCCAATATTCGGAACACGATTAGAAATGAAATGTGAAAAGTTTTCACATTTCTTGAAGAATGTCTCATCCAGAATGAATGAGACATTCTGTCTCCGGCTTCTATGTAACATGTAGCTTCTCCATTTTTAAAAATTTTAAAGTGTTTGTTTGTCTTTGTGTATTGTATTGTTATGTCCAAATTTACATGTATGACATTCTGCTCATGTCGGATAGGCCACAACTGACGAAATGCCCCTGAGGATGATCTATTGATCGAAAGTACTTGGGCAAGATTTGATTAATTACTGTGTTCGATATTTGCCTTGTATACCATCAAAGTTCAATATATACAAGTATAAACCTACAGTTTCGATTATTTGTTGCAAAGTGTACACCATTTTAGCGATCAAATTGCACACGTATCAAAAGAGGCTGTTACTTACAAGTTATAACAAATTGTCGCTATTAACCGATTAAAACAAATGTAAAAATAATATCGAAAACCTTTGATAAAACTTGAATTAAAAGTGAATTTTTTTGTTTCTTGGTTTTTGAAGGTACTACAAATAGTACGGTTAAATATTTAAAAAGTTTAAATTATGCTACAACCTATTTTGTTACAGTCAATTAAGTTGAGAGAGATACTGTCTTGTTAATAGGAAAATTGTCTATCACATAAACTAATCACTTTAAGCCAAAGGTATTATACATTTTTGAAATCAGTACAAAAAGGAGAATCCAAATATAAAATAAAAAAGGGGGAAGTAATTAAAAAAAGAAATAAAGGGTTGATACAGGGGGTGAGAGGGTGAATTTTCCAGCAACCTTAAATATAATATAATGTCTCCACCTTCAGATATTAATTGACGTATTTTTGCGTTTTTCCAAAAAATTAGAGATTCAAAAGTTATTTAAGGTGGATAGTTTTATCTGAAAAGCACTGTATATATAATATAATATGTATTAATATTATTATTTATGTGATATGTTGTGTATTATTTATTAAATGTTTATAATTATTTTAGTTTTTTATATTTCAAAATAATTACTGTTTGATCGAGAACTGTCAATTTTGAAATCCGTTAGTGTCATGTCTAATTGGCAAATCCTTTACATGTTTGGTTCATACGCTGGTGTTTGTGAGTTCGAATCCCAATTATGAATTTCCTTTTTATTTTTGAAATATTTAAAAACCTCACGTTAATCTTATTAAATATATGTAATATACGCAAAAATGTTAAATTGAAAATAAAATGAACACTTACAACATAATCCCAGTTGTTTATTTTTTATTTTTATCTTCGTAAAGTAAGTTATGTATATTGGCACTTTTAAATATTGCATTTTAATTTATATTGTATTATTATATAGTATTTATTGTATTTAATTTTACAAAAATAAACAATAATTTTTACTGCAAAGTATGTGTTTGAATGCAATTTTTTGCCTTCAACTCCTTTTATACGTATATGAAAATAAAAATATATATTTTCATTAAAATATTGATACAATCCTTCATTTACTATACTTTTATTACAGGTCAAATGTTTATATAAAGCAAACGATGCACCATATACCTATATAACTAATTATTTTTCTCTTTCTGCTCTCTCTTACCTATAGCAATAAATATGTAATGATTGTGTAGATTGACTCCCATATAAATTTGTAACGGCGAACGCGTGTATAGAAGTATAACTTCTACCGTGCCACACCCGTTTTTATTTCAGCTTTTTTTTTTCTTTACTAGCTTGTTTCCTTTTTATATAATTCGTTGGCTATCATCTGTTAAATGTGGTTGCAGGGCGGATCCAGGATTTATGTTTGGGGGGGGGGGGGGCACCATTGGGGGGCCTGGGGGTAACCCCCCAGAAAGAGGGGGTTCGAAAAATTTTTGGAATTTAAGCCTCTGAAAACAACGTTTTTAGCACATTTTTGTTCAAAAAGTGCAACTTCAGTTTTCTTAAATTCGTGTTTTTTAATGGGTTTATGAAGTTTAGTTTCTTTGGAGCAGTGCCTAAAACAGAGTAGTTTAAATGCACTATCCTTTTTTCGATGTTGAAATAAACCTAGGTGATACTTTAATTTTTTCAATTACTAAACTAATTAAGTTATATGACCAAAAAAACTGAAATACAATTAGTGTCTAAAATAACGTTATGAAAATTGTTTATAGGTACATAAAGTATTAATGTAGTTAAATATATATACAGGATTGGACAGTTCTTAAAACCAAGAAATACATAAAAAGAACAACTGAAATAATTAAAACTGTAAAGTGAAAACATGTTTAATGAATAAGGAATTCATTTACTAAATGTTCAATTTAATGAAAAAGACAACTTCCGCTTATGCTTCATTGCAAAAAGTTTCAACACTTCATCTGGATCTAAACTGGAAGCTATTTCCTGGTGTATGTGCAAACTTGCCAGCCCATTAAGTCGTTCCTCCGTCATGGTAGACCTTAAGTAGGTTTTTAATCTGCGGAGAGTAGAAAACGATCGTTCAGCAGTACTACTGGTCACAGGTAGTGTGCAAATAAACTGGAGCAACACTGTTATGTTGGGCAGATCGGATGAGTATTTCATAGCTTCAGCAGGGTGTTTAGGGAAACTTTCTGAACTAGAATTCCACATGTGTTTCCAATTACTCAACTCTCCTTTCAAAGCTTCATAGCATGGGAGGCAAAACAGTTCATTAGAGAACATTCGCCAAAATTTACGGCAGACCTAATTAGCAAAGATAGGAAAACAGTCAAAGCCATAGTAGGTCTTCTAACAGGGCACTGTAAGCTGAATAGGCACTTGAAGCTAATGGGATTATCAGATGATGACCTGTGCAGATTCTGTCACCTCGAAGAAGAAACGGCAGAGCACATTTTATGTCAGTGTGACAGTCTGGCAAATGTGCGGTTTTTTGCATTAGGAGAAGAAAATCCACCGGCAAACAGCTACATGGAAGGTACAGTCTCGAAGCTACTAGACTTTATAAAGAGGGTCAGGCTAGAGAATGTTGTCTAGGACTAGAGGGCCACAATAGATCTGAAAAGGTCGCAGTGGAATAGGCCGAAAGGCCACCTCTCTTAATCTAATCTAATCTAAAATGGGAGGTCATTTTCATACAGTTTAGTCCCTTCTAAAACAGAGTCCTCATAGAGATCTGAAAATTTACCTAGTACTGGTAGAAGCATCTGGAGCTTTCCAATCTGGACCAATTGATTTTTTTTAAATCTATTTTTCATTTCACAGACGAGAAAATCCAAAAAAGGGAGATAAATAGACAATCGAAAGTAGTCTTCAACTGTGTCAGTTTGCACATTTGGTCTGTTTCTTTGAAGACCAACTAATCTTGGTTTTTTTAATTCAGTTCCCATTTTAGAGGCCAGGTTTTGCGCTTTTTCAAACAGTCTTTTGAAACACTCTTTATTGTTTGCCTTTTGTTCTTGCATGCTCTTGAGGGTAGCATCTATCAATGTCATTGCATTGAGTACATCCATATACTCAGCTTGAAGTTTCCTAGCCAGTGGTAGTGTAAGAGTCATAACATTTTCTCAAACCACTAAGCTCACAATGAATTCCGATGAAAGAATGCTGTGTAGCAAGGAAAACGCGTTATTTCCAGCCGCTTGGTCATAATAAACCATAGTTTCTAAAGTAGCATGTAGTGAAGGCAGAGAACTCAAAAACGTCAACACAGCGTCATGTCGTTCTAACCATCTTGTCTCACACATTTTTTTCACAGCATGCTTTCCCTTTTTAATTTCCTCATTCCTTTCATCATCAAGTGCATGTAGTCTCTTGGCAGACTCTCTAAAAAAGTTGACTACGGATCAAACCACTCCAACAGCATTTCTTATGGCAGGGATTGTACAAGCCTTGCTAATGACCAAGTTCAGTCTATGGCTGGCACAATGGCTGTACATGGCCAGCGGTTGAATTTTTCTAATTCTAGCCTGAGCTCCTTGAAACTTCCCACTCATATTTGAGCCCCCGTCATAAGCTTGTCCTCTGCAATCAGCTATGTTAATGCTCAGGCTGTCTAGAGCTTCTAGTATTTTCTGCGCGATGTTTTCTCCCGTCAAATCTACAACATCAATGAACATGATGAAATCTATTGGTGGTGGTGATTTATTGTAGCAAGAATTTACGTTAATAATGTATCTGTTTGGATATTATTATATTAGCTACTTGCAGTAAGGTAGCTAAAATATTGTAAGTGTTTGTATTATTATATTATATATTATAGTGTAAATATTGTAATTTTATCGGCAAAAAAAAACCTTATGAGGGCTTGGGGGGGGGGCACGTGCCCCCTGTGCCCCCCCTAGATCCGCCCATGTTTGGTTGTTTTATTTTTTTCTTTTCTACGGCATTTTTATCAAATCATTCCTTCCTTGTCTTCAATAGTTTTCTTTTTAATTATTCTCTCGTGTATATAATCCAAAATTTGTTCTATTCTAAATGACACATTGCAGGAAATAAATAAATTTTCTTCTAAAAGATTAAAATCCCTATTATTTGCTCTGTCACACATACATAAAGCATCAATATTGACTCAACACAATTTAGTTTTAAATCATTCTCGCTAATAGCATCAGCAAGCGATGGGCTATTAATGTAAGCATCTTGCTATCCCAGGGTTACATAATTTGAATGCAATCCCACTGGTTTAGTGTAAATAAGCCATTACAATCCAATGCACTTTGACGAGAATTAAATTTAGCGATGGGCAAAGTCAATAAATATTCATATGGATGACATACTAGACGAACAAGATCATGTATTATTTAGATTAAATATTTAAAACATGCAGTAAAAATCTTTAAACATAAATAATAAAGCATTAATTTAAAAAATAGAAAAAAACGCCACATATTACTTTTTCACTATTAAAAAAAATTGTTGTTCGAATTGAAAACAAATTCGAATTAGAACAAATATGAATTAAGTTACGGAATACACATACTTTAGAAATCACAAAAATACTTTAACCCTTTCGCTGCGGAAAGCGTTTACGTACGTTCTTCGCATATTTTTTGGAAATACGAAAAATATGCTGAAAACGAACATGTGCGTTTTAGAAAAAATTCTAATAAAAAAGTTTGACAGTGCATTACCTGAAACATTTAACCTCCTCCTCCTAAGTGCCTTCTCTATTGAGATTGGCGATCAATATGGCAAATTTCTCTCTGTTCTGGGCTTGATGGATTAAGTCATTTCCTGTTGTGTGAGTCCAATCTCTGATGTTTCGGAGCCAGGATTTCTTCTTTCTTCCTATACCCCTTTTACCCTCGATTTTGCCTTCTAATATTACCTGGAGCTGCTCAAATTCCTTATGGCGCATTATGTGTCCTAGATATGACGTCTTTCTAATTTTGATTGTATTAACCAGATGAGGTCGTGTGTTCATTATTTCCAGTACCTCTTCATTTGTTGGTCCAGCTTATTCTTAGCATTCGGCGGTACATCCACATTTCGAATGAATTCAGTTTGTTGACGTCATACTGTTTTAATGTCCAGGTCTCACAGCCATATAGTAGTAGAGACCACACATAACACTTTAGTGTTCTTAACCTTATTGTGATTTATAGCTTGGGATTACAGAGCATTTTACGCTTGTTCATGAAGCCAGATCTTGCTATTTCAATACGTCTTCTAATTTCTTTTGAGTGGTCTAGCTGACTGTTTAGCTCTCTGCCCAGGTATATGAAGCTTTGGGAGCTCTGAAGGGTGATACCATTGATTTGTATGTTGGGTGTAATTTGTTCATGGGGGTTCTTGTGGAATACCATGATTTTGGTTTTGGAAAGATTAATATCCAAACCTAGTCTGTGACTTTCTTCTGATAGTATGTTCATCAATATTTTTAATTGGTCTTCTGTTTCTGCTAATACTACGGTGTCATCGGCATATCTTACATTGTTGATGATGATTCCATTGACTCTGGCACCTTCAGGGCGATCTTTAAGAGAAGCTCTGATGATATGCACAGAATGCACCCTTGACGCACTCCTCGTTCTATGTTTACATAATTGGTATTTCCGTTGTCTGTTCGAACACATCCTGTGTGGTTCTAGTATGTATTGCTTATTATAGCTATGTCGTGTCCGTCCAGCCCTACTTCTTTTAGCACCTCAATCAATTTTTCGTGTCTAATGCGGTCGAAGGCCTTTCTATAATCGACAAAGCACACATACAGCTGTTTTTGAACCTCGAGATACCTTTCTGCCATTAGTGCCAATCCCATTATTGCTTCTCTGGTGCCTGTACCTTTCCTAAAACCATATTGAGAACGACTCAGGTATTCTTCACACTTATTGTGTATGCGGTTATAAATTACTCGCATAAAAATCTTAGCAGCATGACTCATTAGGGATACAGTTCGATGGTCTTCACATTTCCTTGCTTTTTGTTTTTTTCGGAAGAGCTACATATGTGGATGTTAGCCAGTCATGCGGTAGAGTGCCATGTTCATATATAATGTTAAAGAGGTAGGTTAATTTCCCGACAGCATCATCACTCAGGTGTTTAAAATGTTCGGCTGTTGTTAGATCTTCGCCGGGTGCCTTGTTGTTCTTTGCGTCTTTTATTGCCTGCATAACTTCTTCGGTTAGAATACTTAGCTTTCCATCGGTATCTATTTGTGGGGGCCCTTCTGCTCTTCGATCACCAAACAAATCTTTAAGATATTGTTCCCATATTTCCCTCTGTTTTTCAGGGTCTAACTCTATCTGGTTTTTCGTGTTTGTTACAATAGATAAATGTTTGGGTTTTCATTTTCCAGCGACTTCTTTCACCTTTCTGTGTAATTCTCTATCTTTATGCTTCCTTTGCAGATCTTCTACCTCTTTACATTTTTCTTTCATACACTCTTCCTTAGCTACATTTATCTTTCTCTCAATTTCCCTGTTAAGCTCTTTGTATCTTGTTAGGTTTTTGTTTTTTACCATCCGTCTCCTCTCCATAATTTGTAATATTTCGTTTGTCATCCATGGTTTTCTTTGTTTACGGTTTTCTTTCTGTATATTTTGGTTTGCTGCCTCCAGGACAGTATTTTTAATTTTTCCCCACATGTCTTCAATGTTTTCTTTTATTGTCTTCTCTTTAGTGGGAGCTAATGTCTTAGACTCTAACTGCGTGTCTACCATGTCTTTATACATATGTTTTTGTCCCTGGTCAGCACTACTCCATGCTACTTTCTGACTGGGTTTAGCCTTGCCTACTCTTTTAAGTTTTATTCTGACAGTTGCAACTACAGGATTGTGGTCTGAATTTATGTCACAGCTTGGGTACGTATCTTGCGGAGACCTTCACGTATACAGACGTCTTTTTGGTAATTTAAACCATGTGTTAAGAACCACCAAGTTGTTCTCTTGGCAAAATTCAACAAAGCGTGTGCCTCGTTCATTCCTCGTTCCTAAACCGTATGGGCCGATGATCGATTCGACCTTTTCTGCTCCTACCTTCGCATTCCAATTTTCCATAAATATGTTGATGTCATCTGATTTTATGTGTTTTTTAATCTTTTTAATATCGGAGTAGAAAATCTCAAGATCTGCATCTGTGCTGTCTGCTGTCGGGGCGTATACCTGTATTATATTAATGTCGAATGGTTGTCCATTTAACATTTAACGCTTTTCTTTAAAAGTGTACTTTCACTTAAGTGTACCTACTACTCTCAAAAGGATTGAGTATCTAAAAACAAAGGTCTTCAATCAGTGTATAATACATATTCTGAAATATTTAATAAATCCTAGGAACTTGTAATCATGATTATACATTCACTGTTATTATTTGAACCTCAAATAACAGTGTATGTACTGCACAAGTCAATTCTGTTGAAATGTAGTTAACAATTTGATTCTTTTAACGTAAATTAAAGGATGTAGTGTATGACAAATACAACAATCAGAAGATATATTAAGGTTAACAAATCAATAAAATCAAAAGAAATTTAAATAAAATAATTGTTTGAAGGATAACAAACATATGACATTTAAACTATGGAAGATGTTATAGCGTATTCACTACAGATCTGGTACTTATATATTCAATTCTTGGACTTGCGTATGTGCATAGATCCAAATGTATCCAAATGCATAAATCTAAATATGCAATCATCACTAAGTACACTTCCATGACCTTTTCACTACATCAGATAAACTATTTTGACTACTTCACTGTTTAAAATCGATATTTCGGTATTTTAGTTTAGTAATCTTGTAGGTATTAGATGTTTAGAATAACAGACAATAATTGGAGGGGACTTGGGGATAACCAATACTAGTAGAACTTCAATTTCCGCTATTGTCTGACTTAGGTACTTTGAATAATTTATTAGTCTGTATATCGACCGCAACTACTGAAATGACAAGCTGGAATTCTGATATTGGCACGATTTATACGGAGTATATTTAATTTCTGCATTAAATTAAATTTAACTTATTTATTGTAACGTATAAGATTATTTGAAAAAAGACATCTATTTTGTAAAAAAATATTAAAGGATTTTGCGTTGTGGCGAATTCTGAAAAATTTTAGCGAATACTACCACTAAGTTTATAAATAATTGGTATACAATGCGTTAGTGAGTTCACACTAATTATTATCTGAAAAATGATGACAGTTGATTCTTTGTCTGACCTGCCATTTTATACACAAAAAAAAACGTGAAAAATAAATCAACGGACATTACTCTGAATAACCGGAGAAGAAATAAAGAGGATGAAAGTATAGATAAATATACTTAATCCAGGGCAACAATGAAAAATAACCACAGAAGAAGCTACAGCTCCTTGAGAAAAGGAATGATAAACGTTACAATGTTTGTTAAAAACAAATAGAAAAGGTTATTGGGAATAAATAATAAAGGTACAGTGGTGTTAAAAAGTCCTGCATCACCTAAGCTCCTTATAGTTTTTGAGGTTTAACACAAGTTTTTTTTATATTTTCACTAATTTATTTTAAGTTTGTGTTTGTAACTAGCATTATGGGTATACTTACTAATGTTTTTTTAATTACTAGCTCAAAATTCTACAGAAAAGATTAAAAGTTAAAGTACTATTAAATTGAACCTTAATGACAAACTTGTAACATATTTTGACTATATAAACACTGTAGTTATCCTAACACATTTATTCTCTCTTTTATTTTTGATAAAAAGGTCAAAATGTCATCCCAGGCCAAACAAACTAAATTATCGGACAAAAAGCGTATGGAAATTATTTGTCATCATAAAAACGACAAATCTAGTCGCAAAATAGCATCCGCAGTAAACTGTAATCAATTTAGAGTAGTTAGAGTCATTAAGAAGTATGCTGAACAAGGAAAAACGACGACAGACCGCGTAGTGGCCGACCAAAGAAAACTTCTGTTTGGGATGACGCTGCGTTAAGAAGAACACGTCTGGCAGACAGAAGACTTAATTCCACCAATTGACGAAGCTGTCGTCTGAATCTACAGGTGTAAGCGTGTGCACTTCCACTATGAGAAAAATACTGCTTAGTTTTGGACTTAGAGGATGTAAGGCACGGAAGAAACCACTGCTTTCAGAAAAGCAAAGATTGCACCGTTTGAAATGGGCCAAGGATCATCGAATTTGGACAGCAGAGCAGTGGTAGAGTGTACTGTTTAGTGATTAATTTACTTTCAATATTAATAATCACGCTGAAAATCCTACGCCAGAAGATTTCCTGGTGAAGAATATCCAAAATGTGTTCTTCCCACAATTAAACATCCAACCTCCGTTATGATATGGGTTTGCATGTCCGCTCGAGAAGTTGTCTCTGGGATGATGAATGCTACCAAATACATTGAGGTACTACAGAATAAGATGCTGCGTAGTGGAAAAGACCTGTTTGGCGAGGGAAAATTTATGTTTTAGGATAATAATGCTCCTTGTCATAGAGCATAATTGGTTAAAGCTTGGATGGAGAGTACTGGCATTGATAGGATTGCCTAGCCAGCGCAATCCCCGGACCTCAACTCCATCGAGATGTAGTATTATTTCTAAAATATTATAATTCATTCATTCATTCAAAATATTATAATTTCAAAAGTAACGTGTGTGACATAGTTTCTCATTTGTTTATATAAAATATGTTTTTAATAAATCAAATCGAGGTTTGTTATTAAAACAAACTTGACCTAGTAATGAACAATTGCTGATATATGCAAGAATATATTATAAAAGAGACAACGATTATTATCTCAGGGATCAGAACTAATTTAACGTCAAGATGGCCAGCTAATGTATCGCGTATTGTCACAACGTCAACTAAGTACTATTACATTTAAGATAAGTAACATTGTAAGAATGTAAAACCGTCTATATATGTAAATATACCAAACTTGAGCAAGTTGATAAAATCGTCTACCTTGGACAGCAATTAAATTGTAATGCAGAAAATCACGGCGAAATTAGATCCAGAATAGAGCAGGCTAGAGCTGCTTTTAGAAGGATGTCCAAGGTGTTATGTAACAGAGACCTAAAATTGGCATTAAGGATTCGCCTACTTCGCTGCTACGTGTTCTCGGTCTTACTTTATGCTGTCGAGTCCTGGACTGTG
This sequence comes from Diabrotica balteata, assembly GCA_918026665.1. Classification (NCBI taxonomy): domain Eukaryota; kingdom Metazoa; phylum Arthropoda; class Insecta; order Coleoptera; family Chrysomelidae; genus Diabrotica; species Diabrotica balteata. Next base: position 21,444,321 of record OU898277.1, read on the forward strand.
AATAAAATCGATCTAAATCGCCTTGAGGCTTTCGAAATGTGGTGCTATAGAAGAATTTTAAAAGTTTCCTGGGTGGAGAAGATTCGTAACTCCACATTACTTGAACGTCTCAGCAAGACTACTGAGATCACAAAAAGTATCAAGCAGAGAAAGCTGGAATATTTCGGACATGTAATGAGAGGTCCCAAATATAGATTGCTACAAAATATCATGCAAGGAAAAATAGCAGGCCAACGCAGTCCAGGACGAAGAAGAACCTCATGGTTGAAGAACTTGCGAGATTGGTGTGGTGTAGATACAAGCATGCTATTTAGGGTGGCAGTGGATAAAATTAAAATAGCTATGATGGTAACCAACGTTCTGAAAGGACATGGTACATGAAGAACAAGAAGAACATTGTAAGAGTACAGCAGTGTTTTCAATAAATGTACCATACGATACCATAAGTAAAGCATCATTTATTAGAGAGAATTTGTTGCAAAGGATATCAAACATCATTTCCAAAAGCAAACCCACAAATCATCAGCAGTTTACCTTGCTTAAGTCCAGGTATATCAGAAGGATCTAATGCACTGACAGCACGTAACATTTCGTTTGAGCACAGCTCTACTACTTTGCTGTCAACTGTAAAAATAAACGTCTTTGGCATCTCAGGTAACGAACACGAGGCTCGTGCACTTTTAGATAACGGCTCTGAAAGTAATTTCATTTCCCAGCGCCTATTAAATCTTCTAAGGTTGCCTACAATCAAAACTCATTTTTCTATTTTGGGTATAAACCAAACAAATTATATTGTAAGCTACTCAACATCAGTAAAATTTAAGTCCAAAACTTTAAACTTTTCTCAAGTAATTTCTTGCTTAGTACTTCCGGAAATTGCAGGAAATTTACCTTCTGTCACATTCGATAAGAAAACCTTTAATATCCCTTCCAATATTAAACTGGCCGATCTAGACTTCAATATTTCATCTCCTATTGATCTTCTTATCGGTGCAGACATATTCTGGAATTTAATTTGTATTGGTCAGATTAAATTATCACCTTGATAACCGATTCTTTAAAAAACCAAACTCGGATGCATTATCTCAGGTCCATTATTTCCAAACAGCATCCTTGCAGCCAGAACTACATGCCATTTGTCGACCATAAACAAGTTGAAGATAAACTTCAAAAATTTTGGGATATTGAAGAATACCCAAAAACAAATTTTTGTCCAACGAAGAACTTTCTTGTGAAGATCACTTCTTAAAAACAACCTCTCTTAATTCTTTTGGTACGTTTGTAGTATCACTTCCCTTGAAATCTTCAGTCGCTAATCTAGGCGACTCTAAGACTACAGCAACAAAAAGGTTTTATTCTCTCTAAAAGAAGCTTAATGCGAATTTTGAATTAAAAGTTGACTACACTCGATTTATCGATGAATATTTATCCTTACACCATATGTCCGTTTCACCCTTTGAAACCCTAGGATTTGAGTTCTTTCTTCCTCATCATTGTGTCTATAAAGGCAATAAAATTCGTGTTGTTTTTGACGGTTCTGCCAATACAGATTCAGGTGTTTCCATAAACATTCTTCTGGTTGGACCTTATTTACAAGATGATCTTTTCACTATTATCTCACGTTTTCGTAAATATAATTTTGTACTAACAGCTGACATAGAAAATATATATTGACAAATACTAATAAAGGAGGAACAACGCTCCTTACAAAAGATCATATGGCGATCTGATCATACAAACTCTCTCGAAACTTATACTTTAAACACAGTAACTTACGGTACTGCTTCTGCTAGTTTTCTTGCCACTAGATGTTTTCAAGAAGTGGCTCATATGTATGCAACCGATTTTCCCGACATATCTTCTATAATTTTACGGAACTGTTATGTCGACGATCTTCACACAGGTGGTTCTACAATAGAAGATATCAAACGCATTCAATCTCTTACTTCCGAATTATTGTCTCGTCATGGTTTCCAATTGAGAAAGTGGAAGTTAATGGCACCTATTTTAAACTTTGACCTGCAGATTCTTGATAAACCGATATTTTTCGTTTCCCTCTCTACGAGGAGAGTCTTAGAGAGAAGTCCGGGGTAGGAGTGGCAAATTGTTTTACATCTTTTTTGTGGTTTCAAGATCGTCATTCTCAGCAATATTCGACTTGTTCAGCTCGTTTTTAGAGATTGTAGCATTTTCAATTTCATTGATTCGTTTGAGTATATTGAAACCTCCTCGTATAAAAAAATATATTAAAAACTCCTTATATATTTTTAAAAAATGAAACGAACAATTTTTCCGTGTTGTTAGTTCGTATCTTTCAAAGTACCCAAGAGTGTTTGGTCGCCGAGTAATAAAACCATTTGAGAGTTGTTTATTTTACTTCGGCAATCTTTTTTCATGTTTATGCGTCGCAAAAGGATATGTACGCCGTTTCGTTGATTTTGCTATGTCAAGTGTTTGTTTATTTTCAAGTTATGCGATCAATTTTAATAGATAATTTCGTTACTCTCGTTGGAGCCGCGAGCAAGAGCGGTTCAGCGTTATGTCCAAATTCATGTCGAGTTTGTAAAATTTTCTGTTTTTTCGTTGATTGTGGTGGAAATGGGTAGCAGTAGTGATGGATTTTGTCCAGTATGAAATGACCGGCATTAATTTGCCGGGAGTAGTGAAGTTTTCGCTCGATAATTCGAGATTTTTGAAAAGTCTGGTTCCTGTTGGAGGGTTCATGTTTTTTTTTAAGAGTTCCCGTTTTCCCTGGTGTGTTCCGGCCCCCAATGGATGTCCTGTTCCTGTTTCGGCCCCAAATGGATGTGTTTGCTGCTGATCTCCGGATGAATGCTACAGAGATATAACAAGTTCTTTTTGTGAAGTGGAAATATGTAAATCAAGGTAACTGTTTTTTTTTGTGTTCAAATTTTAAACTAAAGACAGACAATTTTTTTTATAAAATAATAATTGCTTTCGTTACATTTAAAATTGTAAATTTTTGGTTTTGAGTTGAGCTGTCAATTTATGTGTTTAGTTTTTTTTTTAAATTTAATGTTAATTTATGACAGCTCGTTTTATTATTTTTTGATTTTACTTTGTTTTGTTAAAAAAAAAGGTTAACCTCCATGCAATTTTGTAGCAACAGAGTTTGTAAGCGGGTGGCACATAAATAAAAGTTAAATTTTATTTTCTAAACTTTTTATTTATTTTTTTGAGCTAAACCTTTTTTGCTTTTTATTTGAAAAAGATATGTTTTTTATGTTTTGAATTTTTTTCTAATTATCCCCCTAGTTACAACTAGTGGTTGTAATAGGCATAATTAGGCACCTCAAGTGGCGCCCTATATTAAATTCCTTGAGGTGTTTCTTGTTTATTTTTATTTTGTTTATCTTAAGAGATTAATGACACCCTTATTTCATTTTTTTGTAGTTGCCCCATTTCACCCCCCTTATCTTTTACTTATTCACGACCTCAGCTCTCCTACCAAACCCTGAGTGCCGTTCGCACAAGTAGCGATTATTTTGCTTGCCTTATCTCCACCCCTTTAGTTTCTTCCCCCAATTTTCTACCCCTTTGTATTAATGCCCCCTGTGGTAGGCAAAATATTGTCGTTACAAGATCTGTATAAATATCTGACGACATCAGAAATATGGGAATAGGTGCTTAGCGGAGAAAGGCCATGAATAGAGACGACTGGACAGAAATTTTTGAGGAGGCCAGGACCTACGCAGGGTTGTAACGCCAGAATGATGATGATATCTGAAAACTGAACTAAATTTAGAAACAACTATACATAGATATAAGTAGAATGGACCATTGGCTGTAGAGTATCTAACGATTATCCAAAACAGGCGCAAATTTATAAAATACATTTTATTTTCGTGATCTGAATGAAACGTTGTTACAAAATAATTAATTTTCCTCTCATAATTTTCCATGACTTTTTGTAATAAATATTTACTTATTTATTCATAAACATACATTATTTTCTGACAGTTCAAGTCTTTTCATGCTTCCCGTTGTGAATTGCATTTCATTTGTACCGCTCAGAACAAAATAGAATTCGTCCAAATGACACGGCTTCAACCCCAAGAAATGTTTGTATGCAATGAATTTGACGAAATTGTTCATGCAGCGAACGTCAGTAAAATGAAACTGCATTCAACATCAGTCGAGGTAGATCGAGAGGTTTCAATTGTTAAACTTTGAATGAATTCAAAATGACAAAGAGCTGTAAATAACAAGGGTTTGTTCCATCCAATCCAGTTGAGGGCTTGTAGCGTGTACACTGTAAATATCCTACAATAAAATTTGTGGTAGCGTTTTATAGCTATTGATTTAGATGTTCAAACAGAACATTCATTTAAATGTACTTTTGTGTTATCAAAGATGAAGACGGAGGAATATTCAGGGGCAATATGTCGTAGGATAAAATACAAATTATCAAAACTATTAGAAAAATTAAGGAGATTGTTAAGACGGGATCTCACGGAGCGTGGGGAGACACGTTGGAGTTATCTGAAAGACGTCTGTTTTTTTTTGAGGCGTTAACACAATAAAATAATCTTCTTATAGTGCCGTGCACCTATGGTGCGTTGGCGAATTATCTTAAGGCCAGACGTCTGTCTTTTGCGGCATGCAAAAGATGCCAGTGTTATTTATGCCTGTCCAGTTCTTTATGTTCCGTACTCCTCTCTTGCCTTCAATCTTTCCTGGATGATTAGTTAAGGGATTGCTTATTTTTTTCCTCTCAAATTATGGCCGATGTATTCAATTTTTCGTACCTTTATCTAATTGAGTAGTTCTCTCAGTATTTGCCTTTCTTAAGACTTCCTCGTTTCTTACCCTATCTCACAACTTATTAATGGAAGGTACTCTTAACTCCATGTTTCCATGCCGTATAACAATATGGACCATACATAACATTTAACCATTCTGTAGCGGAGATTGAAGGAAAGATTACGGTTACATAGTAGCGGTTTCAATTTGATAAAAGCTTGTCTTGCTTGTTAAGTACAGCATTTTATTTCTTGTTGAGGATCCCATTAGTCATTCATCATCATTCCCAAGTATTTAAATGTTTTCCCTTGATCGATTGGAGCATTATCTACTAGCAGTTGTATTATTAAAAGTGCATTTTTTCTTATTGCTATGTCTTTAGTTTTTCCAGCATATCATGTTCGTTGTCTGTTATTATCGCGGTGTCGTCGGCGTAACGAATGTTATTTATCGGAAACCTGTTTACGTTTATTCCACACTCAGGTTTTCAGTGCCTCTGCAAAAATGTTCTTCACGTAGAGACTGAAGAGCATAGGAGACAAAATACACCCCTGTTGTACACCTCGTAAAATTTCAAATTCTTCTGTGTTGGTTGATTTGTTCAGTCTCACTCATGCTTTTTGATTCCAATACAAATTCTGGATGACTCTTATATCTTACTTGTCAATGTTAGTGTTGTGTAGCATTTTTATCACTGCATCATGTTTTACTGTGTCAAACGCTTTTTCATAATCGAGGATTGTTATGACTATATCCTTTCGTTGATCCATGCAGTTTTGTACAAACGTATTCAAGCAGAAAGCTGCTTCACGTGTATCCAGCCCGCTTTTAAAACCAATTGTGTCTCACTATATACTCGAAATTTCTTTGACCTTTTTATGTAGTCCAAAGCTCTTTTATGTCGCTTTTTATGTAGTTCCTTTACGTTTTTAATTCTTGTCCTTATCGCACATTGGATTTCCTTGTATTCCTGTTAATCTGTCGTATTTTTGTACTGTCTGCGTTGCTCTATCAGATCAAGTATCTCTTCCGTCATGCTGTAGCGTTTACGCTACTGACTGGTCCAATTAAAACCCCTCACGAAATTTCTTATTACCCGCCTGCAATCGATTTTAAATCGACATTTTTCCACACACGCGCAGGAGTCGCTTTGACAGGAAGATTGGTCGAGTCTGTGCGGAAGCGGTTAGTTTTGGTCAGAACTCGTATACCCAGACACGCCAACCGGTGAAATTTTTTCACCTTCAAAGTGACGGAATTGGAGCAAGGAAGATAATCTGGGGGAAGAATAAAATAATAATAATAGTAATAATTAATTTTTTAAAATCAAGAGTGATTTATAAGAGTTCCACATAAAAAGGAAGATTTTTTTTTGGCGTGCTGCGGCTTCATATAAGTAAATAATTTCATACGTATTATCTCTTTATCGTATAATCAAATTTATCATTGCAGTTAAGTATTTCTTTAGAGATTTATTTTTGAGTTCCGAAATAATTTAAATTTAAAAATTTCCTTGATTCACTTGCAAAAAACATAAGGTCATTTTTTATATAGTCAAACTTAACTTCCTATTTATTCCATATTATCTTATTAGGTTTTTTGGTTTTCTTTTTTCTCTAATTTTTTGGTGGAATATAAAAAGGTTCGACAAATATTGGACAGCCTTCTGTATTCTGCGCATGTTCATTTCATGGCGCAAGCCTGTCATGTCTACGAAGTAACTTCGGAAATTTTGACATGTTGACATAACCTAATGTTTTAATGTTTTTGTTTTGGTGCAGTCAATCTATGCTGCTACAAGTATTAAATAAAAATAGTAATTAAATCTGAAAATCCTTTTAGATTCCGTCACTTCACTTGAGAGTATTCTCTTAAGAATATTCCCTCAAGGAATAGTAATAGAATTTATTGAATAGTTAACAACTTGGTTATAGAGTTACCGATTTCTCGGAGCAGATAGACCAGTGCCTGGTTTGACTACATTAGACTCCCCTGGGTTTGTCCGTACAGCCACAAACTGATGTAACCGTGCCAAGAGGAATTTTCCTATGGACTTATAGGGCTGTAGAGATAAGTTGTTGGACTGTGTAATTTTTTTGTTACTGTCTATTTTGTACACTTTTCATATGCATATGATCAGGTGAATACAATTTTGATATAATATAATTCTAAAATATTGGGGAGGGAAATAAATTGGGATTTTAACTAGGATTTCAAGAGTACTTACCAAACTCACTTTTTTTGATATAATATTTTTTTTTAATACAATACATTTTGATATAATAGAATTTTGATATTGGGGAAGGGAAATAAATTTCATGTGGTTTTTTTTAAAACATTATATAAAGAGTATTGGAGACTCACTTTTGGATGTAATATATATAATATTATTGTAACAGATTTATCACTTCTGATATCTTTACAATATTGTAATTTGTATCTCATTTTAGTAGAACTAATTTAAATTTAAATGACTACCTTGTAGTGTTAAGACTTTGGCTATGATACGGACTATTCTTGGTTTTTACTCATATTTCAAACTTTATTTGTCCAGTGGTAGTGACTATTCGCTTATTGAGGGGCTATTAGGTCCTATTGTATCTTTACACTACCCACTACCACTGTTATTTAGTTTTGCATTATATGTAAATTGTTAATATATATATATATATATATATATATATATATATATATATATATATATATATCGATATACGCCTTTTTATAAATATATTTATTGTTACTATTTTGAGTTTTATTTCAGTTCTACTAATCAGTATATAATATAGCAAAACAAGATTAGTATTTAGTATTTTGTATTTCAGGTTATTATCTCCAGAATCATTTTTTCCAATCATTTGTTACTTCAAAATCTCAACTATCTCAACTATATTACCAGGTCTCATATCGTTTCTTGTCTGATTAGCTCAGTATCCTTGCTATTATATCTGTTTATATCTTTAAAGCCACAATCCAGTGCATTGAAGCTAGCCCGAACACTCACTTGAGATCTTTGGCCATTTAACTTTGTTCCTCTGAGCTTAGCCATATTTTTAGTAGTTTCATCACCTCTCTTCCAGTTCTTCTGGAATTTGGAAGTCTTACACTTCCTAAAATCCAATAATCCGGAGTATTGAGGTTTCAATGCACTCGTTTTTGTGGTTTCTTTTTATTTTACTTGCGACTACTTCGTCAGCCTCGACTATAGCTATTTTTATTTTCTCACAAGTTTCCTCTATTCAATTTTCTTGTATGTTTTTCAAGTTTTCGTTCAAGTATTTATGTATTTTTTATTAGATGGCTTTTTAACCTTTGCCAATCGAAGCATTACATTCGCGATTAGTGGGTTGTGGTCCGCACCAGGGTAAGCGGCCACTCTTTTTATATAGTTGCGGAATCTTGTGTTTATCAAGATGTAATCAATTTGATTTTATATCATATGACCTGGACGATCTTCTTGTGCTCGCTATGTATACAATCTTCTAGGTGGTAGTTGATATTACGTATTGGATATGACAAAATCGTGGTCATTACAAAATTCAATTCGTAACTCTCCTCGCTCATTTTTGTTACCCAGACTTTGGCATTAAAATCGCCCATTATGATGTTGATATCGTTTTATTTGTGACCTTTAATGCTTCTTTTATGTATGTATAGAAATCTAAAACTTCATTTTCCGGTTTATCAGATGTGGGTGCTTAAACTTGGATTAGATTTATATTAATACGTTGACCGGCTCTTCACTATGATTACTCTGTTTGAAACGAGCATGTAATCTATAACAGATATCACAATTCTATTATCAAGCACTATTGCAACTCCATGCCCGTGGTAATTAAATAATATACTCTCGTTATTAGAATATCTAAAATAAATTATTCTTCTGGGCTCTTCTGCTTTGAACGTTAGCCACTGTATTTTAAGTATTTTAATACATTCTACTTTTATAGCTTGCTCCCCTTTTTTCCGGTTTGTAAGTAACTTTTCTAGTTTTTCAGTACACTTAAAGTCACTGTCATATGGCAAATAGGAGTAACCGGAAACTAGAAACTTGTGATGTATGACTGTGGGACTCAAAGTATTGGAGACAGTCATGTATGTACAAATAGATGCCAGATGTAAAACGTAAGAATCAATTTCTTTTGGGCCGGATAAGGCTATGCCTTTATGCCATATCTACATGTGTATCTGACCTGTCGTTAGATTGTGAATGACAAACCGATACGTCCACAAATGTCTCTTGTAATAAGCCACTCCCGTAGAAATACTAGGAGTAACTAAAGTTTTCACCAAATCAAATGGAATTACTGTTGTGGTATCTTTATCCTTGGCTGCATCTTCCTTCATTCAATTTCGAGCTACTTCTGTCTTCCGTAGGTGTAACACTTTTTCTGTTCTGATTCTGCTTTTTTGTACACCTACACAGCCTTTTATTTTTATGTTATAAGAGTCACATCGTTCTGAAAATTTATAAATCCATTTTGTATCATTTTTAAAATTTTTAATAAATTTTGTAACATTTTACGTTTTTTTTTAAATAGTATATTTTTTATTATTATTTTATACAAACATGGCCCCTTTTATAAGGCACGTGCTATACGGTTGCAGGGTTCACGCAACTAGTCAAAAACCCATTTAAATTCGCAAATTTTGTTTATTACCGCTTTCAGGCACCGACGGAGTCGTCTGATCCTCTGAGAAGAGACACTCTTCTACGAAAATATTGTATCAACACCTCAACGTGACAAATTGTGTTGTAAACCGTTTCTCTTTATTGTCTTCTACCGAGAGTTTAAATTTTAGTCGAAACAAGACATAAGAAACGTTATATCCTTGGGAGGGATTTGTTAGAATTTAGGTCAGAATTCTGGGATCAGAGCGCTTGATATATAAAACGAAAATGTCAGTTTTTCCTGCGGGATTAGGCATTAAGAGAGAAGCGGATTCAAAACTTGGACGGATCGTTTAATTTAGGATAAGGTTATTTACCGAGTGTTTAAAATGATTAAAATACAGGATACGTTTTGTTTGAAAGTTATTTATACAAGATATTTTTGAATTAGTAAAACGGTTTCGGAGCAAACCCCTTTTTTGTTGGTATTTAACTGACTTGTCTACCATATGGTTAAATATATGCCATTGGCATTTGTCCGAATTATTTCACAATTAATCAATATATCAATTATGGCAAATCCGTCAAGATTAAAATACATTCAAACGATATAAAATGAATAAAACAAAACAAGGGTATCGATATAGCTTTATTGGTAAATTGTAAGACGTAATGGCAAAGGTTAAATGATTACACTGTTTTTTACATTGACAAGCTCTTTCCTCAAAATCTTTACCTGCCGAAATGTTGCGTTTTAGAGTAGAGTAGAGTAGAGTTAAAGACATAATTGAGCAAATAACGTCACATTAGTAATCACAGATTTAAACATATTAACATTCCAAATTAAATATGCTTGCTAATCAGGCAGAATGATAAGCCAGGCACTTTACCACAGTATAGGGCTTAATGTTAACTAAGTGTTAAAAAACCTTTCTTTTAAAAGCTATATAGTGTGATTACTGTTGAATATCAGATGGTAGACTATTGTAAAATTTAACACACGCATACAAATGACTCTTCTCGGTTAGAGACAATCAAGTGTGAAATTCAAATTAGGGCTACTTGTATTAGATTTATGATTGGGAAGCAGGTAATAAAACAAAATAAAATTTTTAAAAAGGAACACAATACATTCAAATATATAGATGTCTGAGAAAGTGAGAAAGTACACCCGGACTGCCTTTTTTTTGGACTATAAAAACAAGCTATCCACTTCAGCACCACAGGAAATTAATCCATATAGCATAACAGAATACAAGTTTGCATATACTGATAGTAAAATCTTCTGGTCTAGATAGCTCTTTAACATTCCTAATCAGTAGCATGCTCTGTTCAGTTTTTTGCCATATTTTGGATTTGTTTCCCCCGAATTCCAGTTCTGGTCAATATGAATAAAACATTTTTAATGTGTCTGATTCGTTTATTAAAACTTGTGGATTTTCTGTTCGGTAGATGGATATATTTACAATATTCTTCTTATTAATTCGCTCCTCTGCATCGGAACACCCAAACACCAATCTTTATGATACACTAGAAATATCTTCCTATTTTTTGGAATAAACGTGTCTTTGAAATCAGTTTAAAATTCCTCACATTGTTCCCTCAGTTGTTCTTCTGTTTTCCAATGATCGGCTAAACAAATAAAAAATTATCATGATCTTCTACGTTAAAATTAATGGCAGTAATGCTTGTTCTAATTGATTGCGTATAAGTAAATTACTGATAATTTCTTTTGGTGTGTGCCGTAGCTATCTTTTGACACTGGGTGAATCTGTACATTCTGAACATGGTTAAAACTTACACTGCTGGCCATAGTTCTTGCTGCATTTAAATGAGGTACTATTAGTTCTGGAAGTGTAATTTTAAATGAACTTCTGTGTTTTCTGTCCTGGTTTTCAATTTTCCCAAACACCAATCTTTATGATACACTAGAAATATCTTCCTATTTTTTGAAATAGACGTGTCTTTGAAATCAGTTTAAAATTTCTCACATTGTTCCCTCAGTTGTTCTTCTGTTTTCCAATGATCGGCTAAACAAATAAAAAATTATCATGATCTTCTACGTTAAAATTAATGGCAGTAATGCTTGTTCTAATTGATTGCGTATAAGTAAATTACTGATAATTTCGTTTGGTGTGTGCCGTAGGCTATCTTTTGACACTGGGTGAATCTGTACATTCTGAACATGGTTAAAACTTACACTGCTGGCCATAGTTCTTGCTGCATTTAAATGAGGTACTATTAGTTCTGGAAGTATAATTTTAAATGAAATTCTGTGTTTTCTGTCCTGGTTTTCAATTTTCGCAGATAACGTTTTCATCCAGTTTTCTTACTTTTAGGTAGTTAAGTATTTCCTAGGTTATCGCAAAAGCCTAGGTAAAGCTCTTTTTTCACTTAATATACTGATACAAAGATGCCTGGACGTTAATCCAGATATATATGCATGTTTTATTAACTATAATAAAGCATTCGATAAAGTACGACATAAACAATTAATGAATGTCCTGAAATCAAAGAAGATTGACTACAACGATCTCAGGATCATATCAAATTTCTACTGTAAACAGCTAGCAAAAGTACGTGTTAATAAACAGCTGTCAGAAGAAATTAAAATTAGATGTGGAGTGAGACAGGGATGCTTATTGTGGCCAATTCTTTTTAATGCCTACTCCTGCCTACTGCCTTTTTAAACAGCTGAAATAAAGATAAATGAAGTTTCCATTAATAACATAAGATATGCGGACAACACTGTGATCTTAGCAGAAAATATTGAAGATCTGTAGAGACTGGTGACCAGAATAACGGAGTGTGGAAAAGAGTACGGTCTAACAATGAATGTCAAGAAGACGAAATTTATGAGAATATCGAAAACTCAAAGAAATAACGAGAATCTTCTAATAAATGGAACCAACGTGGAACAAGTGGACAAATATGCATTTCTGGGAACAATGATTAATTCGACAAATAATTACATTTAGGAGATCAAAATCAGAATAGAAAAGGCTAGAGCAGATTTCAACAAAATGAGAAGAGTGCTATGTACCGGGTGGTCCAATAAGCCGATCTCTCGGCTATATATCAGAAACTATTCATGTTATAACTTTAGGAAAAAATTCTTTAGTAAAAGTGGCCAAGAGAAATCGCTGGAAATAACTTTCAAGTTTCTGGATTAACCGCTAGGAGGCGTAACCTGTGAAGAAAACTTTGAAAACCAGTTTTTTGTGAAATATGCCCAATTATACCAAGTGTTAAATAAGTAAACTAGAAAGAGACCTAAATTCCGCACAAAGTTGTTCAAATACTTTTTTTTTTATTTTTTCAAATAAAGGATGGGGGAGAGTGGGAAACTATTTGTGGATAAATACCTATAACTTTGGTTTGGATCAACCGATTTTAAAGAAATTAGTGTCATTAGAAAGAGTGTGGATGAAATAATTTACATCTTCTATAATATAATTGTATTTAGTTTCAATTGTCATAAGTAGACGGTACTTTCGAATAGAAGAAATTAAAATTTGTTTTCCTTTAAAATGTTAAATAGAAACAACTATTTATTGTAAATTTAAATGGAATTGGATTAAATTCGTAACAAAATGGCGCAAACCGCTTGTTAATAGCTTTTGTCGAACTCGAGATATGAATAAAAACGCATAAACATAAGTAAGTATAGTATTGACTCACCCTGTATTAGAAATTAAACAATAAGACAGTAGGTACTTTAAAAAAATTCATAGCAGAAGAATCCTAATGTTGATACCTATTTTAAAAATTATTATTCCATATGATTAAAAATAGTTTTTTTGAAACTAAGTAGGCTACGACAATGAATTTGACGGAGATTGTTTATTTATTGACATCAGTCAAAACATTCTTAAAAAGTGCTATATTATAATTCGAATTGAAGATTGCATTTTTTTTTCAATAGATAATACTATTGGTAATATTAGTAATTAATTATCAGTACTAACAATTCGTGATGAGTATATCAAATGCAGAATTGTATGATATGATTGGAGTTTATTTCGAAAGTCACAAAAATGCCGCTATTGCCTCTCGTATATATTCTGTAAGATATCCTGAGAGGAGACATTATGCCAAAGAAGTATTTGAAAGAAAGGCAAGAAAATTAAGAGAAACTGGTAGTTTTCATCGTCCTTGTTTTAAACGACATAGTAGAGGTATGGCCGAAGATAATTCAATCAATGTTCTTGCTTTAATTCAACAAAATTCACATATAAGTAGTCGGCTAATCTCTATAGAATTAAACATACCCAAAACTACTGTTCTAAAGATTTTAAAACACCACAGGTTGGTTTTTCATATTAAAAAGTGTACGTTTAGGTCAGAAACTTGGAATTCTCTTTAAACTTCAATTTAAAATTCAACTGTTCAATTTAAAAGTGAAATTGGAACAAACCATGAAGTGGAGATATCCAGGAGTGGCTAGTATACCTGTTGAATACAAAGCACGTGGTGTTCGTGTGTATTGACCTCAATACCTAAATACCTCAATGCACACTAACACCACGTGCTTTGTATAACATGAATAGTTTCTGATATATAGCCGAGAGATCGGCTTATTGGACCACCCGGTACAATTGATTTTAAATTGGAACTAAGAGTTGAGTTAGCGAGGTGCTATGTTTTTTTCGACTTTGTTTTATGGAATGGAATCTTGGACCTTGAATGCGACATCAATGAAAAAACTGGTATCATTTGAGCTGTGGGTGTATAAAAGAATTATGAAAATATCGTTGACATAACACGTCACAAACAAAGAGGTTCTGAGAAGGATGAATAAAGAAATTTTATATACAATTAAAACAAGAAAATTGGAATATCGCGGGCATATTACACGTGGAGAGAAATACCCCTTGCTCCAACTGATCATGCAAGGAAAGATCAAAAGAAAGAGAAGCATAGGGAGGCGTAGAATGTCATGGCTGCGCAACCTGAAAGAGTGGTACGGATGGACATTAAATGAACTTTTTAGAGCAGCCGTCCTAAAAGTCCGAATAGCTATGATGATTGCCGACTTCCGATGCGAAGATGGCACTCGAAAAAGAAGAACTATTTCCTGAGCTTCCGTTTTGGATAGAAACCTGACACGAAAATTGCCATATGTTTTGTGGCCACACGCAGGATACTTACATCATTTTCATTGGTCCCCTGGAGTGGATGTGGCCGTTTAATAAGTGTTGGACGAGTTGTTTTGTAAAAACCCTCTTTTTTTAGGTTTGCCATTTTTCATTTTCATTTTCAATCAGCCAACAGTTGATATCTTTAATAGTTGTGACGTGTGCAATTGGACTACTTGATACTCTTGGTTTAGGTGGCAGCTCAGACAAATCCACAGAATAATTTAGCTGTTCTGTGACTGCGTCAACTGACCTTGGGGTCTCTGTCACATCATTTTGTTCTTTTAAAATGGATTGATTGTTTTTGTTTTTTTAGTTGTTTGCGACATTTTTAACCTCCATGGATTTTTTTGGAAACCTTTTCTCTATGCTTTCTACTTTTTCTCATTGCATTTCCTCTAGGATTTGATTTTTACTTTTCAACTCACAAATTAGTTTATTTAGCACATGAATGATCGTATTTACCATGCTAACAAATCACACGCGTTTCATCTAAAATTTGAAGTTTTCCTGCTCAATCCGGTGACGAGCATGATTTATGGAAAGCTTTTCCACACTTTACACATATTTACTGTGCTTATTTTTTGCATCCAGTAAACTTTTTTTCGCACTAGCTGTCGCGATCATCCTTACCGGACGCTATCTCGTTCTATTTATCTGTTAAAAAATGTCATTAAAGTTATAAACTCCATTAAAGGAAAAGCGTTACTATTTAAATTTAGATATGGTTATATAAATTAATTAATAAATTTCTCCTTTCGATTCCCATAGGATCAGTCAAAAACTGAATTTTGCTACCGATAGCGTGAGAGGTGATGAAAGGACAGACGCAACTAGAAAGTTACCTAGAATATCATACATTTGAAATAAATGAAAAAGTAATTTTGCAATAAATATTACGTGTTTTAATTTTTACCTTATTCGTCGTGTTTGTAATAACAAATAAATTAAATTGAACGTATACCGGCGCGAATTGAAGGTATTTTAGAGTACTTTCATAATATATACAAAAATTACAAGTTACAAGACAAAAAATGAAAAAAACTCCTATTTTTACCTAACGCTACGTTAGTATTTTGCACCTAACGCTCATAAATAAACAATAACCAAAAATTTTTTGTTGAATGAACTGGGAGATTGCTCCTTAGGTTGCCCTTTATAACCTAGGCCACATTACATAAATTCCTGGATTAGAGATTACTTTTTCCCCCACAGTCTGGGCTATTTAGTAATTTTAAACGAACTCCAATTTTTCTGTTCGACCTTCCACATTTAACTGGTTTTGAATCTGTAACAAAATTGCAATCCATCGAAATTTGTTGTATACTTATAACTAGACTTCGGCAAATATGCATATTGCATATTTTACATATTGTGCATATTTTATGCAAATATTTCATATTTTGGCATATTTGTATAAAAGTTTGCATAAAGTGCATAAAAGTTCAGATTTTTATACTGTATTTGAAAATTTTTAAACATAC
Source organism: Diabrotica balteata (assembly GCA_918026665.1). Taxonomy (NCBI): domain Eukaryota; kingdom Metazoa; phylum Arthropoda; class Insecta; order Coleoptera; family Chrysomelidae; genus Diabrotica; species Diabrotica balteata. Next base: position 21,460,319 of record OU898277.1, read on the forward strand.
CAATTTATTTCAATTCTTGTATAAAATTTTGTAGTCATTTTAATCAAGAAATGATCTAAGTACGTAATCTCTACAGGTACAAAACATTTACAATTTCAAAGAAGATCAATTTAAGTAGCCGTCAACATTCTTAGAAAGTCTCGGTCACTGAGGCATTCAGCTATTGGATAATCGCTAAGGGTTCGCTCATTTGCATTTTATGATCTAATCCCCAAATCTATCTACAACTTATTGTATCTTAACAGCAGGTAAACGGCTAATAGTTTTGTTCCTAATTTAGGGATTTTCCAAAATCTCCCAGTTTATTGAATTAGGTACCTAAACATTTCTAATTTGATGCTCAGATTTGTAAATCATTTTTGTTTTGATATTCAAAGCGTAAACACTCGTTGTGCGTAACAAAAAGGAAGATTGTGATTTTATAATGCCTAAAACAACCAGTGCTTCAACTTGGATTAAACCTTATAAAGAGCTGTCTATGGATATGGGAAAAATCTACTGTTCAGTCTGTGGCAAAATTGTAAGTATCTAATATTTTCTATTAAATATCTAATATTTCATACATACAGGGTGTTTCCAAATGACACTTACAACGTTTGACTGTAGATACTTCTCGAAAAATTGAACAAAACGATATAGTTAATGAGGGGTCAAACTTATTTACTTTTCGAGATACAGGGTGTTAAAATTAAAAAAAATTAAATTCTTTTAGTTAATAACAACAATAACTTTAAAACCAATAAACGTATTTACTTGAAATTTAGTACTCGTAGGTTATTTTTAAATGAAAAAATAGCTTCCTTTAGTGAGAAAAAATTGTCCATGGTACAATACAATGGTGTGTATTTAGAAAAAATTTTCACCTTTACTTTTTTTTATGAAGTCAGCTATTCTAAAACACAATTATTTTTATTGTAATTGAATTAACAAAAAAAAAACTTTTGTTGAATTTTAAAATAAGTTATATGATGTACTAATGGTTAGTAACAATAACTAATTTGTGGATTAATACTGCATTTAAAACACTTAGCGAGTGTTTTTTTTCCAAACCAGTTATTTGATTAACCAAAAACACCTTGTATATTTTTATATTTTAAAGGTTGGGTTAAAATAAAGGTTTTTATTTTTATTTATAGATAGCATGTGAGAAGAAATTTCAGATAGACCAAGATGTGAGAACTGCTTCACACATTGCAAAAAAAGGAAAAATAGGAGGAAAACATCAAACTTCAATGGCTAAATGTTTCCAATCTACTTCAAAAAAATTAGATGAGCAAGAAACTTTTAATGAAGACTTGTGTCGCGCATTAGTGTCTGCAAACATACCGCTTTCAAAATTAGCAAATGTAAATTTTAGTTTGTTTCTAAAAAAATATTGCAAACTTAATGTTCCAAGTGATCGGTCTCTAAGAACAAATAATGTGAACGGGATATACTCGTCGGTGTTAATTAATATTAAGCAAGAAATTGCAGATAATTATTTTTACATATCTGTAGACGAAATCACTGATTCCTCAGGAAAGTATATTGCTCATTTATTGATTGGTGTTCTTAAAGAAGATACCTTACCAAAATCTCATCTTATTTCATGCCAGCAACTTGAGAAAACAAATGCTTTAACAATTTCGCGTTTTATACAAGAAACATTAGCAACTTTTTTTCTTCCGACAACTATTCCTTCTAATAAATTACTGCTTATTTTATCGGATGCTGCTCTTTATATGGTGAAAGCAGGACAAAATTTAAAAATATTTTTCCCAGATTTAATACATGTTACTTGTGTAGCGCATGGATTAAACAGAGTTGCAGAGGAAATACGAAAAAAGTTTCCTCTTGTAAATACCATGATATCCAGTGTCAAAAAAGTATTTCTTAAATCTCCTATAAGAATTCAACTTTATAAAGAAATGCTACCTAACATTCCTCTTCCACCACAACCTATTTTAACGCGATGGGGAACATGGTTAGAAGCAGCTAATTTTTATGCAGATCATTTTGTTAAAATAAAGAACATAATTGATACGTTAACAGATGAAAGTTCCCAATCTCTTTTGGATTCTAAACAAACTTTTCAGAGTAACTTGCTTCAACAAGAACTTTCATTTATAAAATCAAATTTTAGTTTTGTTCAAAAAACAATTACTCAGTTAGAATCACCAAAACTGTCATTGTTCGAAAGTACAGCATTAACAAAAGAATTTGCGTCATGTTGTCGGAACGTTAGAGGTAATATTGGAAAAGATATTTTAAAAAAATTTGAAGCTACTATGGAAAAAAATAAAGGTTACCATATTCTTTCTGAAGTAGTCAGTGTTCTAGCTGGAAATATTTCGGAAACAATTAATTTAGAACCAAATGTTTTGGTTAGTTTGAAAAATGCTCCCGTTACATCAGTTGATGTTGAACGAAGTTTTTCCATATATAAATATATGTACTCAGATAGAAGTCACAAGTTTTTGTTAGAAAATTCTAAATAAGTTTATTCATACTTAAAAATGATGTAGTTACTTAAAATAAATGTAAATCTTAATGAATAGTAGGAAATATTTAGTTATGTACACTTTTTTTTTTAAATAAAATTGTTACTATTTTACGATTTTTTTATTTATTTGTATGCATATTTTGTAAAATATTTGCATATTTTCGGGTAAACACGTGCATATTTATGCGCATATTTTCTACATTTTTATTTGCATATTTGCCGAAGTCTACTTATAACACAGGAGTTTTAAATCTAAAAAATAAGGGGTGTGAGTTAGGCAACTACGAGGGTCCGGTTTAGGCGACTGTAACGTACATTTTAATAATGTCATAATTTTTTAACCAAACCATTACGTGAACTGTATTAGTGAAAAACAATTACCGTAAACCTTATTATTTAAAATAATATAGAGGATTAAACAGCTTACGTGCAAATATCTCGGAGAACTAATGGAAAATATAACACAACGTAAAAACTTTTCACGTTTTTACGCACAAAAACACACGTTTAGGACGACTGGGAAGCTATAAGTTAGGTAGCCGCCTTGTGCGCTTCACTACTGAGTCATGGAACTCTAATATACTTTTCTTCTTTGATGTCAACCAGTAGTTTGATGCCGTAAAGTGGACATATTCTTGGTTTATTTATCATTCCTTTAGTTTAACCGGTGTTGAATCAAATTGTTGTAAAATTGCTGCAATTTTTTTTATTACTGCCCACCTAGGGAAAATTATGTTAAAAGGTTTCTACCCCTGAAAGAGTTTTCACTAAGATACCTGTTACCTGATAAATACGGAATTGTTTACTGTTGTAGTCTGTTTATTTGATTAACCAATTATATACTGGTAACCCATTAATAACGACCAACGGTAAATTATAAAAAGAAATATATAAAATCGGTGCTATCAGCTACAGATTTTAATACATCTTCTGTTTCCCTTACAACATAAACCCTCTTAGGTCCATTTACAATACGTCATAAACCTTTTATACCCGAAGTAAAGCGCCGACAGAAATCGTTTTTCAGGTCAGGCCCACTAACCCTCTCCCATTGTTTCAAATATATTTACTTGAACCCTCGTATATTAATTCACTTCCACGTTCTCCGAAGTCGAACCGCATCTACCGCAGCCCGAAAATGGAATGAAATGTACCCTTAGGGAAAAAGTGTCGGCCCGATAAAAGAACAAAGTGGTAATAGCAATAAGTCACCAGGTTTGCAGCCCGTTGCGGTCCATTGATCTAACACAATGGCCACCAATCTGGATCAGCATTGGCATCGGCTTTGGCGTGGCGTCGGTTCGTATACGTCAGGCGCCCGCTAAGAAATATACGTGGAAACAACTGGCGATCACATCAATGAGAGGAGAAACTTCAAGGGAATTCATGACTTCTCAGATTAGATTTGAAATTGGTAAAAATATAAAAACTGTAGTTCATTTAATACGGGAAACAATTTAAGGAACCATTTATTCGTAAATTGCGAACGGTCTGATTAAAAAACAAACGTTTATTACTATACTCGATTTGTAAATGTAGGAGAGCACAGTTTTATTATGGCTGAATATTACAACTATATCTTAAAATAGTTATAAACGGAAAATTCTCAGTGGTAGGCTTTATACAATAGTTTTAAAAGAATTTATAAAATTATAGATCAAAGAGTACAAAGTAGGTACTTGGGGTAGGTCAATTGGGTCATTTTTTATCGAAGGAAATTTAACGTCAGATAGTTGGTGTAAATGTTCGGCGTTATTTAGATGAGATATATTCCGTACGATAAATTGGTAGACAAGGTAGAATTGAATGGCCTCCACGTTCACCCGATTTCAATCCTAAAGATTATTTTTATTAGGGATACTTGAAAAATTCAGTTTACAAAACTTAACCAGCCAAGTCTTGCAGAGTAAAGGCAACGAATTATCGATGAATCTCGAATTGTTTCTAGACCATCATGGAGAAATGTAATAGACGCATTCTACAATCGGTTAGGGTACTGTCAACTCATAAATTGAGCACATTTTGAACACTTAATAACGTAACTATTGTTAAAAAATGTTCTAATCTATCAATTGTTACGTTTTAATGTAGTTGAAAATAATTAGTATTAAAAATTTATTGAAACAATTAGGCGTTGCCAGACTTGTGTTTTATTTATTTAAGACCTTCCAGACTATAAAAATCATAAGTGTTACATATAGTTGAACTCGTATTGAATAGGAGATTCCAATAATGACTAAATATACAGGGTTATGTATTTAAAAAACCAAAGTTACTAATATTATAAGAGAAACGGAAAATCTGTCAACATTGCAAATATCAAATATAGAATCTCCGTATCCCAAAATAGGTGTACCTCAAATTTTGTACAATTATAACTAGCAATTTACGAGATAATAGGCCGTTTCCAGACTTTTGGCCCACTCTGTATATTCAACTTGATGGCGTTTTGATAGAATAAAATAAAATACCTTGACTATCCCTGTACAAAAAAAAAACCTACGTTTCTGGATAGGCCATTGAAAACCCTTCTAAACGCTGTATTATACGCTATCCTTTATCATTTAAAATTTTTAATGGGGTAACTACTACCCCTAGGGAGTTCAAGATACACGTGAATAATGTCATTGGGAAAGTGTATTTTCATATATAAAAATTTACCTGTTTCAGGATTTTCCATTTGTATTTATAATATTGTATAAAATAAATTTATTTTATCTTGTAATTTATTTACTTTAGGATCTCACTATAAATTGCATAAAAAATGAACTTTCACGGGCAAAGCTCACAATTTTATTTGTGTCTAAACGATTACATAAGGTACTCCCCGTTATATTAGGATAGTTAAAATACCCTCACTCTCAGAATTTAATTTTTTCCATTTTTTTTACGTTTCATGTGATAAGTAAAAAATAAGACGCGCAATTGTAAGCCGCCCATTTTATAAACCCGTATGTTGAGTGTACATAGGCTAAAAATGATTTTTTTTTTTTTTCGAAAAAAGGTCTTAACTTTTTTTGAGATGGGTTCAGGTCTATTTTTTGTCTATTTTGTGTATTTAATAAGAATCTGTAGTCCTGTTTTTGCCAGATTTTTTCGTCAGGTGCACCACATTCAAAAACCCAAAAAACTTATGTTTTATGTTTTTTATTTTCCCCATTTAATAAATTTCAAAATAGATCAAATCAAGGTTTTTTTATAGGTTATATATATATATATATATATATAATATATATATATATATATATATATATTATATATATATATATATTAAATTAAATGAGGTTATTAGGATATTTGGCGATACTGTACACCTTTAAACCCCAAAAAAACATGTTTTTTCAAGGTTTTTAAGAGTTTTTGCGACTATTTGTTTGTTAAATCATATTCTCTGACATCGATACAGTCTGAGTCATTTTTTTAATTTTTTTTACGTTTTATGTAATTAAAAAAATAGAACTTCCGCCACCCTCCCCCTAGTGAGTTGTTTTAAAGTTTTTGTATAGGATATAATTATTATATATAATTAAATATAATTTGAAGTAACTGACCCCTTTAGGACATTTAGAAATCGGACGAAACGACTTTAACCCAAGAAAAAAATGTTTTTTCAAAGTTTTTAAATTAATAAAAAAATGAAAACAAAATTCTAGGAGTGAGGGAATTTTGCATACTTAACGGAGTGTACCCTTTGTTTTATTTTGATTAAATATTAATATTTATTAACAAAGAAAAACAGTGAAATTGCGAATCTGTAAGTCATCTGTTACTTTAAGAAATTATTGGATATCCTGACAGTTGCATTTAAATCCAATTGAAGTTATTCACGTTAGTCAAGGGGATATCTGATGTGAATGGCACATTTGGCATAGTAGTAGAGTATATTTTTTGCTGGAATTACTTTAGTTAGGATATACTTTGTATCAATAAACACAGTATGTGTCAGTTGCAAACCTGTATATATTACAGTAGTAACATAGTACGTATTACTGTAATACAGTAGTACTGTTTAAAAATAGCACTTTTGGGAAAAAATGCTAAAAATGGAATTTTTTCTTTAATTTTCTTCGACTATCTTATGGCGCTAGTTCCGTAACGATACTCGTGACGACATCATCTTGTGACGCAAGTTCCGTGACGCTTACCTCAGCATTTTACTATAGAGAAAAAAGTAATACAACGCCAGTATAGAAGCTTCGCTTCAATATTGTTAAAAATTGTGATAGTGGATGGAGATATGGTCAATACAAGTTTGTAATCAAATTTATTATTTTTATAAAGATAAAGTAGTTTTTAATATGTGTAGTGGTATGGAGTGAAATCTCCCTTTAAAATTAAAAATCAGTTGGGTGACTTCTTTATTTGTCTTTGACTTTGGTTCGCTTTAGAGATTCTCTGATTTTAATGAGATTGTGCCTAACGTGTCCTCTGCATTTCCAAGGGTTTGGAGGTCGATATGAAGTGCGTATACACATTATACAGGATAAAATTTAAAAGTAAAAGTTACTAGTAATACAGATACATGCCTTATTCAAATTTATGCTTATGCCGCCTGAAACATAGCATCGTTCTCGTTTAATAGCGTGAAGTATCCTTTAGAGTTAAATATAAATGGCGAGATGTTGTAAAGCGTGTATTTGAATATATTAACGAAGGTGCTAGAGTATGTTATGAATAATACATAACAAGATTCCATAACTTACGAGTTACGTCTCTTTGCAAGTATCTGCACACTGTGATATATGTTCGGATTCTGCGAAATCGTAAACAGATATTATTTATGCGGATATCAGGATACGATTTGCATACTGCATTTGTAGCAAAATATTTAACAATGTATTTTATTTTTCATAACGGTAGAAAGTATTTTTTTGTAAAATTCACATACTAATTATTTTTTACCTAGTTCATTTTAGCCGTTTGTTGCCTTTTGAGCATCAAACCTCGCTTCATCTTTTCACGGGGTTTCCTACACGTATTCTTTCCTTCACTAATTTACTTGATTAGAGTCTATTTGTTCCATACAATATTGATTTGTTCAAGAGGACACAGAGGAGTTTTTGTTTCGGAAAACAAGTGGCAGTCTAAGCGTTCTTAACCTGTCATCCTACACGTGGGGTGTAAGAAACCCCAGAGTTCAGAGAGTAACCGTTATAAGTTCAAATTTCACTATTAACTCAAACAGCGCTTCAGTAGCTATCGAATACATATTTGTCTACAATATAATGCAGTCACTTCAATCGGCAAATAGATATACCTTGGGTGGTGTCGCTTTCAAGTTGTCTGGAGTTTGTCACACCCCACGTGTCGGAAGTCGCAAGTTTAGTTTTTTCCGTTTATATTTCGAACTTCGACGAAATTTTCAGAGGTAAGCCATATCATACATACTATTTATATTGTTATTCATAATTTCAGTCTTGTAGATTTTGAGATAATGGGCGTCTTTGAACAAGACGATGAATTTATTGATTAAGACGATTCAGAGACAGAAAACAATATTGACAATGTAAGTATCAACAGCGATTATCCCTATATGGAACAAGAACTCGAAGAAGATAATGGAAATTAGCAAGCTGTTGTAGGAAGTATCAGACAAGGTTGTTGTTGTTGTTGTTGTTATTCTATTCCGAAAAGAATGGAATGAAATAAAGTAAAGAACCCAATAAGCGAAATGTTCGAACGAGAGCAGAAAATTTAATTACATATTTTCCGGGAGTCAAAAATCACGCAAAGCGTACCAAGATATCAATTGAGTGCTTCCTGCTATTTATGGATGGACGAATGATTGCTGACTTCTTAAGCATATTAACCAACGAATTGCAGAAAAATCTGAAAGTTGGAACAACTCTCCATATTATGGGAATACATCTGTGAAAGAAATCAAGGCTGTATTGGGACTCCTGTGCCTGTCTGGTGCATTCAAATGTAACCATCGTATTTATATGAATTGTGGAACACTGACGAAATAGGAATGGACGATTTCCATTGCACAATGTACCAACGTCGATTCAAATTTTTAATTTCGTGTCAAGATTTGTCTAAATAATCCGATGAATACCAGAAAAAAGTCGACTATCAGTTGGATAGGGAAAGAAGGGAAAACATAAAAAGAGCATGCAATATAGAAGACATAAATGGATTGATGACAAAACGGAAACAGGAGTGGAACCAACACATTAGTAGAATGGCAGAGGATAGTAGTACGAATAGCACGAGGTAAGTCACCAAATGGACGAAGAAGTAGTGGCTGACCAAGAAAAAGATGGTGCGATAATTTAAACAATTGAGAAGGCTAATATTGAAGAAGAAGCAGGCATTAAAGCCTACATACAAAAAGGAAGAAGAAGAAGAAGATGTCTAAGATTTGATTACAAACAAAACCGTGAAGAAAGAGACAAGTTAGATAAACTAGCTCATATCAGAGCTTTCTACGACAGGTTTGTGGAAAATTGCAAATCTGCACATTTTCCCTCTGAATTTTTGACAATCGACGAGAAGCTTGAATCGTTCAGAGGGAGATGTGATTTTAAGCAAGATATGCCAAATAAGCCATCGACATATGGAATCTAGGTAGATGCATTAGTTGACGCACGTACGAACTACCTACTCAATATGGAGGTGTATGTGGGAAAACAGCCAGAAAGATTGCTTGGTCCCGTGTCTGGGACCAAACGCAATATAACGTTTGATAACTGGTACACTAGTCGTGATCACATAAGACTCAATTTGACCTAATTTGATAGAATTCCTGCAAGGAAAACAAAGAGAAGTTTTTTCCAGTATATTTGGATTAAGAACGGATACCTTCTTTCATATGTACCAAAGAAAGGAAAAGTTGTTTTACTTATACCTTCTCTCCACTATGATACAACAGTAATAGATACTCACAATAAGCTGCTTGAAATTATTTCCTTTTATAGTTCGACCAAAGACGAAGTTGACGTAATAGTCAAGCCATCTGCAACGTATAATGTTGCACGCAACAGTCGTCGCTAGCCTTTGACCATTTTTTTCCCTCTAATGAACACTGCAGGAATCAATAGCCAGATTATTCACAGACAAAACAACGATAGTCCTAACATTACTAGAATGTTTCCTAAAGAAACTGGATTTTCAATTGATCAAAGAACATTAAAGAGAAAGAATGAGTAACCCTAGATTATCTATAGAGTTGAGAAGCAGTATCCGAAAGATTTTAGGTGAAAATTACCAACCGCCTGCAATGAAGAGGAAACCTAATCAGCAGGGACAATATTCAAAATGTCCCAGAAATAGAGACAGGAAAACTAGATACGTGTCTGAGGCATATGAAGTTTTTTGTGTTTAGAACTCTGCGAAAATTACTCCAACTTTAGAAACTGATAACTCAATCATTAATTTATAGAATTTGATTCTGTTTTTTTTCTTTGATAGACTAGATACTCCTTCTATTGTAGTTTCTGGTTTTCTTACTGTTAATTTCGTTAGAAATAAATTGATTCTCCGTTCATAATGCACATGTTTGTTTTTTCGAAAAAAAAAGAACTGGCTCTTTCCTAGGTGGTGTAGTTACCTTACTGGACAAACGGTGTCACTTGTCATTCTAGCCTATTATATCAATAGATACTCAGCCTCATCTGAAAAATACATAACAGGCGGACATAAGTGGTGAGGAGATTAGATTAGATTAGATTAAGAGAGGTGGCCTTTCGGAATATTTCACTGCGACCTTTTCAGATCTATTGTGGTCCTCTAGTCCTAGATAACATTCTCTAGCCTGACCCTCTTTATAAAATCGACTAGCTTCGAGACTGTACCTTCTATGTAGCTATTTGCCGGTGGATTTTCTTCTCCAAATGCAAGAAACCGCACATTTGCCAGACTGTCACACTGACATAAAATGTGCTCTGCTGTTTCTTCTTCGAGGTGACATAATCTGCACAGGTCATCATCTGATAATCAGCTTCAAATTCCTATTCAGCTTACAGTGCATATTCAGCTTACAGTGCCCTGTTAGAAGACCTACTATCGCTTTGACTGTTTGCCTGTCTTTGCTTATTAGGTCTGTCGTAAATTTTGGCGAATGTTCTGTAATGAACTGTTTCGCCTGTCTTTGTCCTGGTGAATTCCTTCACCATTACAGAGATTTGTGAGCTACCCACTTCTTTGTAGCCGTTCTTGTTACTAACTCTGCAACGCCGCAGAAGGGTTCCGGTCTAGTGAATGGCATTGATGAGCCTTGTTTGGCCATTTCATCTGCTTTTTCATTGCCCTTATGACCCTTGTGCCCCGGTACCCAGGCTACCGTAACCATGCTACGGTCTCCTAGTTTATTTAGGGCACACACACAATCCCATACTAGCTTAGAATTGACCTCTACAGAATTGAGTGCCTTAACCGCTGCCTGACTATCTGTGAAGATGCCAACTGAACAGAACGTTCTTTCCTGCCTTTCTATTTCTTCCATGCAGTGATGGATTGCAGTAATTTCCACCTGGAAAACTGTCACATCCTTAGATAGACTTACCAGGAAATGTATCCCTTGATTTGTCCCTACTATGCCGGCTCCAACACCCTCCGATGTTTTTGAGCCATCCGTGTACCAGGTAGCAGCAGCTTTTATGGGCACACCTATATTTTAGTCTTTCCTGCCTGGTATCTTAATTGTGAATTTATTGTTAAAGCTATATCTCGTAGCTGTTGTTTCGATAGGTTTCTTTATCACAATATCGGCTTTTAGCTCCTCGATTAGCTTTCTGCTGTCAGTACCATGCATCTGGCTTATATGGCGCTGACTATGGAATAATCTGTGTATCACTGATCTGGCTTCGCCCTGTATAAAGATATGGAGTGGTGGTAAATTCAACAGGACTTCCAACGAAGCACTAGAAGTTGTTTTTATGGTCCCCGTAATACACAGTCATGCTAGCCTTTATGTATTACCTAGCAGCCTTATTGCTCCCACTTGTTGCGTCTTTGTCCACCACGTCACCGAGCCATAGATTATCATGGGTCCACTTGTGTATAACCATAGAGTTATTTTGGGGTTAAGTTCCCAATTATTACCGTACATTCTTCCCATCTGCCCAACTGACAGTACTGCCTACTGTCCCCTAGTAGTTTTCTGTGTGATTTTTAGAATGTGAGTATTCCATGTAAGCCTATGATCAAAATATACCCCAAGGTATTTTGTTTCTTTTACAAATAAAATCTCTGTTCCTCCCAGCAGCGGTGGTTTTAGGCCTTGTAGAGCTGTTTTCTGGATGAAGTTGACGATTTGTGTTGTCTGAGCATTGACTATCAGTCTCTCTTGTTTACACCAGTCGTCAACTATATTTAGGGCTGCTTACATTCTCACAGACACCACTTGAGCAAACCTGCCCCTGACGACGATTGCTGTATGGTCAGCAGATCCTAGACAATAGAAGCCTGCTGTGGACAAATTTCTGAGGAGATCATCTACCAAGGTTGCCCAAAGTAGAGGAGACAGAACTCCTCCTTGTGGACAGCCTCCACCTACTTTTGCTTTGATGGTTGCTTTGCCAGAGAGGACATTACTATCCTATACTCCAGGGATGCACTTATCCATCTGCATATTACCGCAGGTGCGCCTCGTCTACTCATAGCTCCTATCAAAGAGCTGGTGGTAACATCATTAAATAATTGGTGCGGAGAAAAAAAATTAAACTATCTTCTGAAGTCAGGCCTCGACCCTAAAGAAACTAAACGCATGCGTTAGGGCTATAAAAATAGATGTAGAGCATACACAAAAGACCATTCGTGGCACAATGTTAAAAATTTATAAAACTAAATGAGCCTTTTATATCTATCACATAATGAAGAGTTAAACTTCTAGTAAATTAACAGTATTTTATAATAACAGATACTTTTACAAGTTCAATAAAGACAATTTACGCACTTGGACCACTTAATATTCTTGGAGAAGTGTAGAGAGTGCTGGTAGAGACAAAACAGATTTTCTTAACGAAGTTCACTTAATCGATTTTTAATGAACAAAATTATCGCTAATGGAATCTTAAAAAAGTAGTCGACGTGTTGCATCAGTTGCTAGAAAACAAAGGTGTAACTCATGCCCATTTCAGATTGAACAAATCAACTCTTCCACCAATATTTAATTTTCCACCATAATAATTAAAATTGGCAATATGCCAAGGAAAGTCAATTGCATGTAGAATTAGTATTGGGAAATTCCAATAAAAGAATTCGTGTATGCTTACAAAATCGTGGTATATAGACACTACATGGTTACTAATTTACATTGTAGTGTTCTTTACGAACCTATTCAAAATACAAAATTTTTATTGAATAATCTCCAAAATACACTTTTATCAACATTGCTTGGGTTATTTTTGGAACAACCTATAAAACTTCCAGCAAAACTCTCGTAAATACTGTTGTTTCCCGTATAAATCACGATCGACAACAATCATGTCCCTTCTTGAATTATTGAGAAAGTATTGATTTCAAAATAAATATTTACTTACGAAATTGAATTATCGTGTATATTGAAAATGATCAGCCCGAAAACAGAGACAAATATAATTTTCACGTTTAGAAAGAAGATAGCTGGAATAGCTGATTAGTTTTAGTCCTTCGGGATTGCTTCGGAAAGGTATTCCTTATTATTCCGGGGAGGTTATTCTCAGTTATATTGTCACCGTAATTAAACAAATAAGAACATTTTTTAATATATAAGCAGTATTTTTATACTTAGTTGATTCAACAAACTCTAAAAGAATCTTGTAAAATTAGAAAGTTGAGAGGCAATATAAATTGGCAAACAAATGTAAAACTCTTAAGGTCTGTTCACACGATGATCGTGCTCCTCGTTCGATTTTTTCCCATAAAATAATTTAGTAACAATAGTGCATAGTTTTTAATAAACTCCAATGATAGATTGACTGTATTACATTTTTATAGGTTCCTTAGTTTAAGGACCAGTGGTCCAGCAGGACCTGAAAGAGGGATTTTATTACTGACCACCGATCGATATGTATAAAACATTAATGCTACGATACGTTGCTACCAAATAAATGACGTAAGCTACGGACAAGGATATTCTATTAGGAACATGAAACGTATTAAGTTGGAATCGTCACGAAAACGATAAAACAACTTCTTCTTTTTCTATGGCAGTACAGGCCAAATTGAACCTTGGCCCCCTTTATTTTTTGCCTCCTGCCTTGCCTGTCTGTGGCTGATCTTCTTCATACATCTCGATGTTTACTGTATCTTTCCAGCGCTGTCTTGCGTTTCTAACAGGCTTCTTTCCCTGAATTCTAACATTCAGAGCTCTTTTTGGTAGCTTATCCTCTCCCGTTCTTACTCATCCACAAATTGTGCAACCAGAGTTTGTTATAGACCTGTCACAGATAAAGGACTCCTCAATCTGAACCAGATTTTGCTAAATTGCAACTTTAATTTTGTATACTATGATAATTTAGATATTAATTTAAAATGCTAATTGATATGTTATTAAATTCCATAAATATCTCTTCTCCAGAAAAATCGAAATTGATGAATAAAAATAATCCAGGAAAAAAAGTAAACTGGTTCAATGATACTTTGAGAAAAATGCGTGAGAGACTTCAATTTATTATAGCAATAAATAGAAACGATCCCATTGCTGCACCTAGAAGTACCATTATCAAACTTGCAGTTACAGAGTACAGGCTTGCAAAAGTTATTGCAAATGATAGGTTTATAAAAAATTCTGCCAACTATCAACAAGCTATGTGGAAACTTATTAATGGTCACAAACATAAAAATGTTTTCTTCACTGATAATTCTAAACTCAATGCAGATAGTTTTAATAGCCACTTCTGCTCAACTGCTGAGAGAGTAATAAATTAACTTGAGGTTCCTCAATTAACTCTTGATGACTATTTAAAGTGTATACCACAGAAAAATATGCCGTGTTTTAGTGTTCAGCCAGTGAACTTTAGTGAAGTTTTTTTAGTGAAGAAAAAAAAAAGTAATAGCAAAGATCCTGATGGGTTTAACACAAAAATTATTAAAACAATTAAAGATATAATTGTTCAACCTCTAACAACTTTAATAAATCAATCAATATCTTGTAATACTTATTCTCAAGTTTTCAAAACTGCAAAGGTAGTACCTCTTTTTAAGAATAAAGGCTTTATTGATGATTATAACAATTATCGACCCATTTCTTTGTTGCCCATCTTATCAAAAGTTTATGAACGAATTTTAAAAAATCAAATTAATCTACATTTTGAATCTAATAAACTGTTTGCCATAAACCAGTACGGATTCCGAAAAAATTTCACTAGCAATATTTTGGAAGGGTTTGAAAAATATCTTGATACTCTTGCATCGTAATTAGATCTTACTAAGGCTTTCAATTATGTCATACATAGTATTCTGCTTCGAAAACTTCCTTATTATAATTTTCATAGTGATGCTATTCAACTAATTGATTCATATTTATCAAATCGTGATTAATATGTTCACTTCAACCAGTGTGATTCTCAAAAACAATCTTTGTTGTTTGGTGTCCCTCAGGGCTCGGTTTTGGGTCCAGTATTATTTCTTATCTATATTAATGCTCTAGTGTACTCTCAAAATAAAACAGTTAACACTGTTTTATTTGCTGATGATACTACTTTCTATGCTAGCTACCATCCTTCTGAATTAGACACCCTTGATTACCAAACATCTGAAAAAAACTTATTTAACTGGTTTTTAACTAACCGTCTCTCTTTGAACAACTCTAATTCTCAAAATGTTAATTTTGCTCTAAGAAATAACACTGGTGTTGAAAACGTTGCTCTACCGCAATGTGTAACCGGAGCGAAGTTTCTGGGGATATATTTGGATGCAGGATTAACCTGGGAACAACATATATACTTAATCTATCAAAAAAGCTTTCCCGACAACTCTTCCTCTTCAGGAACCTTGTACAAGTGACTTCCAGGGAAATTATTTTAACAGCTTATCATAATAATTTTGATTCTCATCTGATATATTTTATTCTCTCCTGGGGTCACTCTTGTCATATTGGTAAAGTGTTTGCACAACAAAGAAAGTGTGTTCGTATTATCTCTGGACTCTGTTATAGAGCAGACTGTAGAAACTCCTTTAGAGCTTTAAAAAATTTGACTTTACCTTGTGTATACATTATGCAGTGTCTGTTGCACATTAAACAAAATCTTAGCCAATACAATGCGTATGTAGATTTTCACAATTATCCCACCAGATTTAATAATCTTATACCAGAATTTAGCTGTCTTGAGAGATCCAGAAATGGTTCAAGGTATTTAGCCATACAATTCTACAACTCAGTGCCAGCTAGAATAAAAGCCCTTCATTTTCATCAGTTTAAGACAAAAATTAAGAGTTACCTTATAGTGAATGCCTCTTTTACATATGAGGAGTATTTTACTTCCTTAACAGTATAATTTAAAACACTGCATCTATGTTTTGTGTTTATTGTTTATTTTCTTTTACTTGTAAAAAAATACTTTTGTATTCATTTATTACCAATAAACTATCTATCTATCTATCTATCTATCTATCTATCTATCGATCTATCTATCTATCTATCTATCTATCTATCTATCTATCTATCTATCTATCTATCTATCTATCTATCTATCTATCTATCTATCTATCTATCTATCTATCATTCTTATCATATGTCCGGCAATCCTGGTATTCTAATTAAGTCTGACAGTGGTGCTTTCTTATAAAGTTGATAAAGCTCGTTGTTGTATCGACTTCTGAAGATTCTGTTTTCCCTCACAGGTCCTAGTATTCTCCTCAGTACTTTTCTTTCGAATGTGTCGAGTTTGCTTTTGGATGTTTCTGTCAGGACCCATGCTTCACTGCCATAGCATGCTATTGGTCGAATTAAGGTTTTATAGATTCTCATTTTTGTATATCGGTGGACATTTTTAGACTGAAATATATGGGAGAGGGCAAAATAAGCTTTGTTGGCCTGCGTTATTCTCTTTCATATTTCTCCATTTTCCGATCCGTCGGCATATATTTCTACTCCCACGTGTGTAAACTTTCCAACCGTCATGTCATCTTCATGTATAATGTTTTGTGAAACTATATTTCTTATCTTCTGTATCCATTATTTTTGTTTTTTCTGTGTGAATTTCCAGACCTAGCCTTTTTGTTTGTGTTTTTAACTCTGCGTATGTTTCCTGTGCTCCTCTTGATGTTTTACTCATAATATTAATATCATCGGCATAAGCGGCCAATTGAACCGTTCCGTTAGTCAGTATGTTTCCTCGTCCATTTTGCGTTTGTCTAACCGCATACTCCAGTGCCAAGTTAAACAAAGTTGGTGCCAAACCATCTTCCTGCTTTAGTCCCTGCGAAATTTAAAAAAAGTTTGTCGGGTGGTTTTGTATTTGTAAACATGCCTGAGTTTCATCCATTGTGGCTTTAATGAGTCCAATTAGTTTGTGTTTGTAGAGTTTGTTCCTTTCGACTAAGTCCTCATGATTGTTCAGATCTTAGGTAAATCATGTTCTCATGATTTACCTAAGATCTGTTTGACTGTAAATAATTGATCCAGTGTCAATCATTCGGAAGAATGACGAGTATCGTCGAAAGCCCGTCTGATACGCTTCAATAATATTTTCCGCTAGTGGTTGGAGCCTCTGGTTCCAACCAGCCGTCGGGTATTTTTTCTTCTTGCCATGTCTTTGATGAGCGAGTGGATGAGACTTGCTAGGTGGTCGCCACCTACCTTATACAATTATGCTGATATTACGTCCACTTCCAGAGCTTTATTGTTTTTCTGGGCCTTAATAACTTCGAGAACTTCCTCTATGGTTGGATCTTCTACTTCATTCTTCACTTCATTCTCTTCTACGTAGTTCGTGCCCATTTTATCTTCCATGTCTATTTGTGTAACAAGTAGGGTCTGAAAATAATGCTTCCATGTTTCTGTGACTTTCTGTTGGTCACTGATTATTGGCACACTTTCATCTTAACATAGACTTGTTCGAAGATGATACCCACTTTTTATCTTTTTTATGTATTTGTAAGCCTCTCTTATTTCGTTGATTTTGAAATTTTCTTCCATTTTTTCTATTTTTCCATTTTCATAGGCTCTTTTTTTATTTCTACCTATCTTGTCTGCTTTCCGTCTTACGACTTCAAGTGATGTTCGTCTTTCCCGTGTTCTTCTTGTAATAAACCTTTTGTTTACTTCATTTCTTTTCTCTATTGCTTGTCTGCATTTGTCATTGAACCGTGCTCCTTTTCTCGCCTTATTCTTGTTTCCCAAAGTGGACGCTGCCGCTGTCAGTACTGCTGTTTTGATATTATTCTATTTACCTTCTCTGGAGTGAGGTTCTAGCGTCCTTAACTCACTTGCGACTTCTTCTTAAAAACTTCTCTTAACATTCCTGAATCTTAAGTTTTTCCAGGTCCAGTTTGTTTGTTCTTTATTGTCTTTTGTTTCTTTCTTTGTTAACTCCTCATCTAAATTTGGTTTGGAGTAAAAGATGACCTGATCCACACCATGCTCCTCGTCGTGTTCTAACATCTGAGATACTACTGCCTGCCCTTTTGTCTATCAGCATATGGTCAATTTGATTGATTGTGTCCATCTGGTAACATCCATGTTATTTTGTATCTCTTTATGTGGGAATTATGTGGAACTTATCACCATGTTTTTACTGGTGGCAAATTTATCAATAACTCCCCATTTTCGCTTGTTTAATTGAGTAGTAGGTGTTTTCCTGTTGTGCCATAAAACTGCGGCCCCTTGCCTATTTTCGCATTCATATCACCCAATATAACCTCGATGTCATTTTTGGGTGCATTGTCGTATACTATCTCCAAGTAGAAGCTTTCCTTTGTATGTTGTTTTTGTTCTTCTGTTATGCAATGAATGTTTATCATAGTGAGGTTGAAGAAGTGGGTGCAAATCTTGCATATCCTTTCACTGACTACCTGGAAGTCTATGATTTTTGACCTAAAATCATAATCCACCACAAATGCAACTTCACATTCTTTGCTTCCTTGTTCGTTCCCACTATATAGAGTTGTGTGCGTTTTAGTGTCCCTGACACCTTTTCCCAGCCAACAAATAAATAAATATACCTTTTATTCTACGAAAAGTAAAACAAACAAATTAATAAATAAACAAATAACCTTCTACACTCAAAGCGAATGGTGGCAAAAGCTTAAAAAAATTTGACTTTTGTATCTGTATGAAAATGAAGTAAATTTAGTAAGTGAAGAAATAACGGTGAAATAGTAAGTGGCAGTTATTCACTCCTTTCAATAAAATTTTTAAATAATCTTTTTGAAAACGATTTTCGAAGTGGAAATCGAAACGTCAAGTTTAAGTTAGTCAAAAGTGTAATTTTAATTACAAACAAATGTTGCTTCATCCCATATAAACACAATATTTAATTTGTAAAGAAATAATTTTTAATCACATTTATTTAATTTTTTTTATAAATTTCTTATAACTTATAAGATAAATTTTTACTCGACTTATAACCTTCTTGTGACACACCGTATAGCAGATATTTACTAGTGACAAAATATGCGAAACAAATTTCTAATTTTCTGCAGAATTACCTAGTCTTCCCATCATAATTCGTTATGGAATATGCGATAGAACAGACTAAGCCTGAATTATTAACAAGGTATCGATCTTTGATAAACTTTGAAACAAGTATTTACTGTGAACGATCAGAATGTTAAATACTAGATAGTCGGGAATACGATCTAAAATAGATCCTGAATTTCAGAGAACCTTTTAAAACTTTAGTAAATGACGTCGTCGCCCTACGATCGTAGAAATAGACACTGTAACTAAATAGAATTACTGAGGGATGCGAACTGGATTTTAAAAAGAATGAGCAATTGCAAGTTGAATCGCAGTTTGTTGGTAATCTATTTGATTGATTCTTTTTTGCAGCAGAGAAATTTCGTTCACAATATAAAGTATTTGTCGATAATAGAGTATTATCCTCGTTGAGATTTACAGAACCCTCACATATGTCACATGCATAATATGGGGTGGCATGTACAAAATACATGTAAAATATAGAACACTTGTATAAAATATAGAGGTAGTAAAAATATGTAAGTATGTTGTCGATTTGATATTAGTACGAAAAACTAGCATATCCGGATTGGGTCCCGGACAATTGCCCGAAAACAGTTTCCCGAAAGATAATTTCCCGAAAGCAATTCCCGAATGGACCATTCCCTGAATGGACAATTGCCCAAATAGACAATTGGCAGATAAACAATTTCCCGAAAATATGGTAACTACTAACATACTATTTAAATAGTTATTACTACTTAGATTGTGTTCGACCTAGCTATCTCATTAATTAATTTATTATTATAATATATATCTTTTTATATTTATATATATTTATTATTATATCATATATTGTTCAATTTAAAGTTCATGTAAACTCTGCTCCAGCTGAATGCCTTTAATAAATCTCCAAATATTTGGATGA
Organism: Diabrotica balteata; assembly: GCA_918026665.1. Lineage (NCBI taxonomy): Eukaryota > Metazoa > Arthropoda > Insecta > Coleoptera > Chrysomelidae > Diabrotica > Diabrotica balteata. The sequence goes on from OU898277.1 coordinate 21,480,275, forward strand.
TCTGCGAAAATCTGTTGTTCCAACCCTCGATGCCATCCTTCTATGGAATTCTTTGTTTTTTGGTAACCTTTCTTGGACCACATCATAACAATTCCACAGGCCATATAAAAATGAGGGCAAACGAAGTTGTCTACCTGTTTGTGGACGCCTGATCCAAATATATCTTCAAAATAATCAATTACTGACTGGGCTTCTGCTGGCAACACATCTGGCTCGCAAATCGTTTTAAATGCCTCCACTACGTCTGCGGTAGGAATGAATGCTTCTTGTTAGAGTGCCGTCTCCCTACGGAGGGTGGCAATCATAATGGCTATTTTTATTTTAGAACTTGCTGCTCTAAACAAATCAATTGATCTACATTGATACCAATCACGTAGATTCTTTAACCATGAGTTCTGCCTTCGGCCAATAGATCTTCTTCCTTGAATCTTTCCCTGTATTATCAGTCTCAAAATTTCATATTCTGGTCCCCTCATCACCTGGCCAAGGTATTCCAGTTTTCTGGTTTGTATAGTGGTGATTAGTTTTGTTTCTTTACCAACCCTCTCCAGTACTTCTTTATTTGTAATTCTATCAGTCCATGATATTTTCAATACTCTGCGGTATAACCAGAGTTCGAAGGCCTCGATTCTTTTTAAATTACATTTTTTTAATGTCCAAGTCTCAGCTCCATATAATAATATTGAAAATATATAACAGCGAATGGTACGTAGTTTGATCTTCAATTTTAGTTTTTTGCACGTTAGAAGTGGCTTCATTCGTATAAATGCTGATCTGGCAATCTCTATTCGCCTGTTTATTTCTACAGTATGATCATTGGTTTCATTGATCAAAGTTTCCAAATACTGATATTTTTCTACTAACGAATGCTAAAAGAAGCCAATAATCAGAGCTGCAAAGAAAAATCTGAATCAGTTTCTTGTCTTATTTTTAAACCGTCTGACTGGATTCTTTTAAAGAGACATTGAGTGAAATGGAAAAAGCACCCACGATGTTTTGAGTCGGGATATTCTTGTCTTCGGTATCGGTATCACTTATGATACTGTTTTCAAAATCTGCGAATAGGGTTACAGGCGAAGCTCCAAGAAAAAGTTCTAATAATTTTAAAAGTAGTCGAGCATAAGTTGTTTCTGTCTTATTAGGTAGTTGTGCATATATTAAATGAATCGTAGTATTCTTCGCTAATCCGTGGATTGTATGTAGTTAATAAAAAAGGTGAGGTACAGTTTTGAAAGTTCCGTCGGCAAACCAGTGTTGTGACCTTGCCAGAAGAAGCAGATTTTGTTTGTTGACAAAATTAACAACCAATCATCATGTGGGCCTGAATCAAATGTGGGTATTCATTTTGTGTTAGTTTATCTTCTTCTTCACGTGCCATCTCCGCGACGGAGGTTGGCATTTTAATCATAGAAATAATATTTAAAGATTTCTATTAATGTTAACTTAAAGAAATACACAATAATATGTTTCATTTAATTTGTGTAAATACATTATAAAGCGATTTTATGAAGAACATTTGTTCGGAATACACTGTAAACTGTAATCGAATGAAGGTGATATTTTGGCATAAATTGGTAACACTTATTTGGCAGTTGCGGTGTTGACACTTTTTGTACTTTATTATTTTGAATTTTAAAGTTAATACATCTTGGTTTATATTTTTACCTATTTAATAAAATCTGTTCTTTTTAGAACAAAATTAGTGTGTATTATTAATTACATTATCCAAATTTAGAGATACGGCTAACACTCCCTCTAAGGGGAAAATTCACTCATCGCAGATACCTACCGTATCAAAAGTATTGAGCTCTGGTGGGACTCTTTCCATGTTATCGAGCCCTAGGTGACGTGGTATGCTGGAGTATCTCCCAACAATTTTCGTACACATCGGGACGTTGAGAGTAGTACAGCTTTCTGCATGGTCTTGTAGAGGTGTTCACTCAGATCTAGTTTTTTTTATATTTTCTAGGACGTTCTTTGGAATGACTCCAGTAGTAGTGAGAATAATAGGTATTGTCTGGGTACTTTTCATTTTCCACTGTCTTCGTATTTAAATTTCCAAATCCCTGTACTTGGCGATTTTTTCGTTCTGTGTTAACACGAAGATTATTGTTGTTGGGTATCGCCACATCAATTAATGTTGTTTGTCTCTTTAGTTTATTAACTAGTATGAGATCTGGTCTATTATGTGCCACTGTTTAATCTGTGAGCACCGTGCGATCCCAGTATAGCTTGTAGTTGTCGTTCTCAAGTATACTCTCAGGAATAATTGATAATATGGAAGATGGTTGGTTTGAAGAAGTCCCAGTTTGATAGCTATCTCTTGATGAAGGCATCTTTCCTACTGCGTCGTGCCGTTCCTTATATTCAGTTGCAGCAAATGCCTGACAGCCCCCGGTAAGATGTTGAATGGTTTCCTGAGCTTGGCATCCATATCGGCATTTGTCATTTTGGACCTGAGGGTATTTGACGATATATTTCAGGTAATTTTTGGTTGGTATAACCTGATCCTGAATGGCCAGTAGTGAACATCTATTTCGGGGAACATCTTTTCTGATGTCAGCCAATAGTTCGACGCTATATTGTCGACATGGTCTTGACTGACCTCATTGGGATGTCACCCGTGCAGAGGTTTGCCCATTCAGGTGCGCATTTTTTCGTTCTTAGTAAGGTGATTTATGCGCATTTCCGGTTCCCTCAGTCTTATCGGTGTTGTGTTCATCTACTGCATAAATCGCGCGATGAAGAGTAGATGTCTCCGCCTGCACCTGAAAATAAGTTCTTAAATTAGTAATCTGTTTTTCTAAGTGCTCGCTTATATCCATAAGTCCTCGACCTCCTAAATACCGCGGTAATGTCGTTCTTTCTACTGCACTTCGAGGATGGTGTTTTTGTGCCTTTGTGAGGTGTGTTCGTACTTTTCGCTGAAGATTTTCTATATCCGTTTTTGCCCACTTAACAATACCAAATGAGTAGCTAAGCGCGGAACATGCGTAGGTGTTTAGTGTCTTAAACAAATTTTTACTGTTAAGGTGTGAACGAAGCAGCTGTTTTACTCTTCGTATAAACTCAGTTGTTATCTCAGTTTTCATTTGCTTATGGTAAATCTTCCGCGCTTGCTTTATTCCGAGGTATTTATACATATCATTTTCACCCATGGCCTCGATGTTCTGGCCGTTTTGCATATCAGATCCGCCGGGCTGAACCTTTCCTTTGATTATATTTAAGACGGCACTTGTCAAGACCGAAGTGCATACTAATATCATTTGAAAAATTTTCAACAGTTTTTAGCATCTGGTCTAGGTGGTTTCGAGTGGAAGCCATTAATTTCAAATCATCCATATACAACAAATGATTAAGCTTCGCCACAACAGTGTTGTTATTTTTGATACTTAAACCTGAGTCGGAGGAGTTCAGTAGCTGAGATAGTGGGTCTTCGCTGAGATAGTGGGGATTTTAGTCTTCCACTCCTCATTATATGCTTTAAAAAGGTCACTATATTAACATCGACTTTATATATTTTCAATATATCTATCAGCCATTCATGCGGTACTGAATCAAAGGCCTTCATGTAGTCGATGAGGGCGGTAAAAAGGTTCCTTTTTTGCTGTACGCCTGGTTGGAAATGACTGAGTCGATTATAAGTTGTTCTTTGCAGCCCATGGAACCCTTAACGCATCCTTTCTGTTGAGGCTCTATGATATTGTTTAGAGAACAGTGTTGGTAGATAGGCTGGGTTACACAGGATGTGACCAATTTGTACAAAGTTGGAAGACAAGTAATTGGCCGGTACTTGGCTGGATCTTGGGTGTTATTTTGATCCTTTGGTATTAGATAAGTGGTTCCTTGAGTAAGAAATGGTGGTATTTCCTGCGGATTAAAAATAACATGATTAATTAATACTGTTAAATGCTCGGGTATACTCCAAAACTTATTTAGCTAGAAGTTTTGAACTCCGTCTGGCCCAGGAGATTTCCAGTTATGAAACTCTTTGATAATGTTCGAGACTTCTTCAGTGGTGAAAGGTTCATAGGAAACATTACTGTAGTGTTGACAGTTGTTCGTCGTTTCTTCAATCTATCCAGCATTGTTGTTATGAGTAGCTGGTGTCGAAAGTTGGTTTCCCCAAAACTCATGATTTCTTCTTGGCTTGGGTAGGATTTATTGATATTTTCTACAGTGGAATTCAGTTTCCTCTAGAAAGACTTCTCTGCATGCTCAAAAAGTGTCTAGCTGTGTTGTTTTCTGGATCATGTTGTGAGTGTCTTCCAGTGTTTAGAATTATTTTCTTCAGTTCTTTTAACTACTTTTCGAGTTATTACTCCTCGAATGTATTCCGTAATTTGTTCAATGTCCCTACGCAGTAATTCAATCTTCCTCAACAGTCGTTGTTCCCAGGGTGCTATTCTGTTTTCAGTCCTTCCGATATTAGTTCCTCGTCGTGTTCTGATCTTAATGCCCATAACATTAGCAATTGCTGTTGCCGCACAGTAAATCAACATATGCAAATATTCCAATGTATGGGCTTCCACGATATAATTGGGTAGGACTTATTAATTACTATTATTATTATTATTATTAGTATGTGTAAGATTAATTTATTTTGTTGTACAATCCACTTTTGCAATAATTATGTGATCTATTTGATTTAAAATGCATTCAGGATTTTTTTTATACTTTGGCAATTATGTCAACATCGATCTTTGTCAATGATAATGACGTGCAATGGTAAGTAAATTAGATGAAGTATATATGAATATATAAGTGTTTACTAAGTTTTTTATTAAAAAAACTTTAGATGACGTCAATACAACCGACTGTTTAAACCAAACAGTTTGTAGTATTCACCTCGTATAATTGTAAACTCATTCCGCCTTCCAAAATAATAACATGCTACATCTATTTAAATTTACTTTGGCAAGATTTATGATAAAGCTCTGGTTTCCATAGAAAGCAGCAGCATGAGACATAACAATGTAACGAATTGTTGGAAATAATTGATATAAAATATCGTATTAGTTGGCTCACTAATTTTGAGCAACATAGCTCGCATCTATTTGAACATATAAAATTATTTTAGGAAATACATGGTGTACCACGTTCAAAAACTATGCAAGAACAAATCAATATTAAAAGAGATTCCAAAAATAGATCCTACATTAATAAATCTTTATAAGCTGAAAATATAATTACAAGGACATACATAACAAATCAAAAATTACTGACATCCGAGTGTGGAAGCGGTATTGTAAAATCTACAAAAGAAAACGTATTTTCGGACATGAATTATATATATATATATATATATATATATATATATATATATATATATATATACCCAATGACAAGGTAGATGACCTATTAGATACTTTTAATAGTTATGACACCTACATCCAGTTCACTATAGAGAGGGAAGATGGTAATTGTTCCGTCCCCTTCTCGACATAAGGATGATTAGGGAAAACAACAATATTAAAATAGGTTGGTATCAAAAACCGACCCATTCTGGTAGATACCTTAACTACCACTCTTACCATAATAATTCTACCAAAGTCAACTTAATCAAACAGATGGAAAATAGAGTAATAAAACTATCAGATCCTTCATTTCATACAAAAAACCTACAAATCCTATAGAAACTTTTTATTTCAAACTCTTATCCAACACCATTAGTAAATAAGATTTTGTTTAACACTGTCCATAACGAAGATACTTCACCTTCCATCGTGACTAACAATGCTGATCCTGATGCCTTAAGTGGGAACCCAGTCCCGGATACTCCTATCAATAAATATTTTTCATTACCCTATTTCAGAGATATCACTCCGGGGTTAACAAGGATTCTGAAAAATGTTGAAAATAGCTTTGGGAATACTAATAATAACATTAAACTTAATGTGGCTTGTCGATCAGCCCTAACAATTAATAATCTTTATTCGAAGATAAAAGATAAGACTCCCATAGATAGGCTTAGTAATATTGTCTACAATATTTTATGCCTCTCTTGCAGCAATTCCTATATCGGCCAAACATCTCAATTATTGAAATCACGTATTACACTACACAAAAGTGATTCTCGACTTCACCCTGACCGCTGTGCATTAGCCAAACATGTCGATTCCACTGGTCATCTCATGGACTATACGAACACTACAATTCTCCACCGTGAGAAATATAAATCTAAAAGAGAGTTCATTGAAATGTCTTATATTTTCCTTAACGATTTTCCATCAATGTTAAGAGTGACATTAAGAATCTAAGCGATATATACCACTTCTTACTTAAATCAGATACCAAGAACAATACAACATCACAGATAACTAACTTGACTGATATATCTATTAACAATTAACCTACTTTAATAATAATTTTCATTAACTAAAAAAAAAGATAACATTCCCTTGCTTTTCTTAGATACATCACAATAAGATATTATTATAATAATACATGAACAATATACTAATTAAACAAGAATTTCGATTAAGACAATTCTAAAATAATATCTCCCCAAACTGGGATCTAACTTTATCGGTTTTACCAATGAACCTTAACGACATAAATATTCAAAACGACTACTTGTAATTGTCAGCGCTTGCGTTCTGAGAAAACAGAACCTCACATTCAAACTTTATAACAATCAAAAATTTAGTTATTGCCGACAATTCAAAAAATTACTTCCTTTTAAATGTAGTTACATTGGGTTTTTCGATTAACCTTGGGTAAACCTTTGCGTTTTAAGTTCAAAGCTACCATACATTTCCAACGTTAAAAAAGACTTTTTTGCACATAGTAACAAAAAACACCACTATGTTGTTACTAGCAAAGTTTTTTAACATCCTAACTCGACATTTCTAAAATTTACGGTAAGATAAATGTTTTTTATTAGATAATATATGGTAGCTAATTATAATTTATTCTCTTTCAGCCCTGAAGAAGCCAAAGCCGAAGCCAGAAAACGTTCGGCGAAACAATTGATACACATTAGAGTTTTTCTTGCAGATTTCCCCAATATTTAAGAGTTTACTATATATATATATATATTATATATATATATATATATATATATATATATATATATATATATATATATATATATATATATATATTAATATATCCTAATACAGAAATGAAGCAAAAGTTAACTGTACATCGATCTATGGCATAGAAATCTTATATAAGATATAAGATTTTGTATACAAAGGGATAATTGAGCTGTATTTTGCTGCTGACTGATGCGGATTACTGAGTTAAATCTAGTCTAACGTAATCAAGTCAATCAAATTAAAAACTAACTCACTATTGTGGAATGGAATATACTAAAAATACAAGTATAAAAAAAGAAAAAAAATGCAAATAAAATAAAACAGCGCTACAGGTCTTGTAGGCCCCTGACTTCTAAAAACTTGGTTATTTCCCTCCATTTTTTTCGGTCACTTGCTTTCTCTTTCCAATTTCTCACGCGTACTTCTGACAGGTCTTGCTTTACTGCTTAAAACCATTTTTTCTTCGGACATCTTCTTTATTGTCCATTTCTCCTTCCTTCAATATTGATTTAACATTTTGATTCTCTGGCATTTGTATAATGTGACCATGCCGTCTAGCTCTTTGGGCTCGTAATTGCTGGTTTTCCATACATACACATTTTCTTCCTCATCATCATCATGCAACCTCTTTTGTCCACTGCTAGACAAAGGTCTCTCCCATTTTTCGCCACTCTTCACGGTTCTGTGCTTCTTGTTGCTATTTTTTGGATATTCCTCTAATTTCGTCTATCCAGCATGTCGGTGGTCGTCCTCTACTGCGTTTGTCTTCTCGTGGGCGCCAGTCAATTAGTTTTTTGGTACATCTTGTGTCTTTCAGTCTCGCTATGTGACCTGCCCAATTCCATTTCAGCTTTTCTATACGTTCGACGACATCACTGATACCTGTTCTTTTCCTTAAGTCTTTATTCCTTATTTTGTCTTTTTTTGTCACGCCAAGAATTGATCTTTCCATGTGCCTTTTTGCCACTTGCATTTTTAGTGTTGTTTTTTTTGTGAGCGTGAGAGTTTCTGCTCCGTATGTCATAATAAGACGAACGCATTGGTCAAATATCTTCCGTTTCATAGCTATTGGGATGTTGCTCTTAAAAATGTCTCTTAGTGAACCATACGCCGCCCAAGCAAGTGTTATTCGTCGTTGGAATTTGCAGATCTGGTTGTCCTTGCTTATTCTGATTTCATGATCAAGATATATGTACTTTTCTGTCAATTCTACTACTTGATTTTGGATGATTAGGTGTTCGCTGGGAACTAAATTTGTCTTAAATTTGGTCTTACTGGTGTTCATTTTTACACCTATTGTTGAAGATACGTTTTCTAATTCTTGTAGCATTTGTTGTGCTTCACCCAGATCTTCGGTAATAAGTACTATGTCGTCGGCAAAACGCAGATGAATGAGCATTTCGCCATCTATTTTTATTCCTCTATTTTCCCACTTGAGCATTTTAAAGGCGCATTCGAGGACCGTTATAAATAATTTAGGTGAGAGTGTGTCGCCCTGTCTCACACCTCGCTTGAGATGAATTTTTCTGGTGGTATCACGTAGTTTAACACGCATTGTGGTGTTTTGGTACAATGTTTGACTAACTTTTGTCTAGTCTATTCTACTACTGTTCAGGGCAGTTATAATGCTGTCTAATTCCACAGTGTCGAAGGCTTTGTGAAAGTCTACGAAGATAAGTATCAGTAGTCTGTTATATTCTAGCGATTTTATTTTATTCTATTAAGATTTTTACTGTTTGTAGGTAATCGTTTGTTTTGAATTTTGAGCGGAAGCCAGTAGCTACAGCACATCACTGTGGGTTTGATTACTGTCACGTAGACTCGCAGTTTAGCCGTTCTTGACACATTTTCTCTGTTTTTCTTCATTAATCTTTTGTCTATGTCTTTTTTCTTTTTACATGTTCTTTATGGTTACTCCAGTATTCAAATTCTAACACTTTTTTAAAACTATAGACAGTCTCTGCTTCTTTCATTTTGATATATTTGTTATGTCCACAAGGAAACATTCCTGTAGCTGGCTGTATACCACGTATAACAAAAAGAGGTTAATCTTTGTAAATGGGTATATTTATTTAAAAAACCCTTAAAAGGGCCACATCAATAAAACAAACGTTTTCGGACCACACAGTCCATCATCAGGTTATTAAAATCGAAAATGCCTAAAAATAAGTATAAACCATTTAGTTAAAACAAACGAGATAGTGAAATTTTGACTATGGTTGAAAAGCAAAAGATGGTTATATTTACTAGGTCACAATGCCTGAGCCACCAAAATATTAGGGTAAAAACCCTTTAAATTACATTTAGTTATGAAATATTGTACATTGTGTTATACAATAACTGTGATGTTCAGTATTAAATTAAATTTGACTGTAGGTAACACATGGTTCAATTGGGTTCCAGAGCCGGTGAGAGGGGACCTCTGCACTCGGAGAACAACGTGGAACTGATTGACAAGATACTTTTGAAGGATGAAGATAACAGAATGTCAATGTAACAAAAACTATAATAGTTGTACATAGTATTACTACAGCCAAAAGATTCAACAAGTTTTGATGATTTTAAAAAATAACAACAATCTAGGTGTTGGGATTTAAAAACTTTTTATTTATTAATTTAGGATATAAAAGATGTCAAATCAATGATGGTTTTTATAGTCATGATTAATAGAATGACCTGTGCCTTAGGCAACTTATGTTGCTTTTCGTCGTATGGAATGTGGTCTAAAGTGTATTTAATTTTGGGTTAGCTTATATTTATGAAATTTATCCTTTTATGTTTAACACATCTAGGACAAGGTAAAAATTAAATAACAAATATTTGAAGCTAATATCAGACCTCATATTTAAATGACTTTATTTAAGAGTGCTCCTATGGTGAAAAATTAATAAAATTAAGTTTAGTAAGATGGAAATCTACAGGCTGAAGAAACTACAGGCTTTTCTTCAGCCTGTAGATTTCCATCTTACTAAACTTAATTTTATTAATTTTTCACCATAGGAGCACTCTTAAATAAAGTCATTTAAATATGAGGTCTGATATTAGCTTCAATATTTGTTATTTAATTTTTACCTTGTCCTAGATGTGTTAAACATAAAAGGATAAATTTCATAAATATAAGCTAACCCAAAATTAAATACACTTTAGACCACATTCCATACGACGAAAAGCAACATAAGTTGCCTAAGGCACAGGTCATTCTATTAATCATGACTATAAAACCATCATTGATTTGACATCTTTTATATCCTAAATTAATAAATAAAAAGTTTTTAAATCCCAACACCTAGATTGTTGTTATTTTTTAAAATCATCAAAACTTGTTGAATCTTTTGGCTGTAGTAATACTATGTACAACTATTATAGTTTTTGTTACATTGACATTCTGTTATCTTCATCCTTCAAAAGTATCTTGTCAATCAGTTCCACGTTGTTCTCCGAGTGCAGAGGTCCCCTCTCACCGGCTCTGGAACCCAATTGAACCATGTGTTACCTACAGTCAAATTTAATTTAATACTGAACATCACAGTTATTGTATAACACAATGTACAATATTTCATAACTAAATGTAATTTAAAGGGTTTTTACCCTAATATTTTGGTGGCTCAGGCATTGTGACCTAGTAAGTATAACCATCTTTTGCTTTTCAACCATAGTCAAAATTTAACTATCTCGTTTGTTTTAACTAAATGGTTTATACTTATTTTTAGGCATTTTCGATTTTAATAACCTGATGATGGACTGTGTGGTCCGAAAACGTTTGTTATATTGATGTGGCCCTTTTAAGGGTTTTTTAAATAAATATACCCATATTTACAAAGATTAACCTCTATTTGTTATGTCTCCCATTATTTTCATATATTGCGTTTTTGTTTGATTTATTATTAAACCGTATCTTCTAGCTTCTTCTCCCAATTTCTGGAAAACTTTTTCTAAATATTTTTTTGTCGCTTAAAACTTATTGAAACTTATATATAAACTTGTCATTTCTAGAATTTATGACGACCACCTCGTAAATATAAATTTTCCTATAACCAACAACGGCGCTAATAGCACACTTACCAACACATCGACCTCGCCGTCATTATTATAATCAACTCTCTCTACACCATGCACGAAAACTGTATACTATATACTCCTACGGTTAATTTCCACACACACTCTAGATTAGAGCAATATCCAATACGACCATTAAGATTTTATTAGGATAAGCAGTGGAATAACCTATTTGCATTACTGATTCTACCCTTTGGCTTACCAAGAACGTTCTCATTGCCACCGGGATATAAGAATTCATCGAGATTATATATTAGACACCCTTGGATTTACTTTTTACATAAATAAATTAAACTCGCGACAACATGTCTTATTAAACGTTCAGAGATAGGAATTCTACCGTTGATAACAGAATCGTTAAAATTTTCCTTTCCTAATTTATTCTAAACATCAGACAGAAGCACGGCTTAAAACAAATAAAGGAAGACAGCCGTAATCTAAAATTGAAAGAAGTAAATATTATTGTTCTAACCCTGCTAGAGTAACATGTTTCATGACAGTTTATTAAAAACTGATTTTAGATGTTAGCATCAATTTTAAGATTTTCTTTGGTGCTTTGACATATGCTACAAGGATGCGGTCATTACGAAGACCATCGCATCATATGCTCGCCTAGAGCATAGTACTGACAGTGGACGCTCGCATTTACAATAATGCATTTATTTTACCTAAAATCAATAATATTGCAGCGAGATTAAATAAAACGAGCGATTCCAATTTATATACTCAACTCAACTCATAACATTGTTACATATATATACCAAAAGTATTATTCTAGAATCATCTGGTGTAGTTCCACCTCTAGCGGTACACTCTAGAAAGAACATCACATCCAGACAAACCTTTCACTTCTGATTCAACTGGAGACTCTATCTCAACAGCCTTCAAGTTGCTTCACAATACACGTCACGACAACTTGCCATAGTGCCTTTTTGGTGCTATTCTGCCTTATACTGTGCTAATCCAACAACATTCAGTGCAAACCTGAAGAGGATTACAAGATCCTAAACGATGACTTCACGTTCAATACTATTCATAATAAAGAATCCTATCACAGTCCACAAATGAACATTGAAGCCAACAATTTTCAGGTTTATGTTCTTAAAACATTAAACCTGTAACGACAATATTTTGCTTACCTCAGGGTAATAACATGAGGGGTAGAAGATTGGGCAAACAAAATAATCGTAACAAGTGCGAACGACACTCAGTTGGTTATTGGAGAGCTGGGTCGTGGATAAGTTGAAATAAAGGGTTTTGAATTGGGGTATCTACTAATTGAAACTAAGGGATACTTACATAAATCTCCTGGGCAATTGATGGAACAAACAGATCGAAAATAAACTGGGAACACCTCAAGAAATTTGATATACGGCGCCACTTGAAGGATCCTAGCTTACAGAAGGAAAGAAAAATTCTTCCCTAGTATCTAGAATAACAAAAAAGGTTAGGAGATTTTTCTAAATAAAATAAAAAAATAGATTAGAGAAACAAATCTAACATTTATTATTGTCTCAAACAGTTTTCAAAAATACAGCTTATACAAAGGCATATTATATAAAAATAGCTGTCAAATACAAATGAAAAAAACTTACATATCTGTTTACAAAAGGTTACAAAATTCTTCGAAATGGTTCCTAGTAGATAATGTGACCAAATTTTATGGATATCCTTTTATAAAAAATAAAATTTAATCTTTACTATAAATCAAAATGTCTTTTAAAATAGATTAAAAATCAAACTGTCATACGTCAAAACAAACATTTTTAAAACAGGATAAAATTATGACATGACAGTTTAAACCACGCCCTAACATAATATTTATTTTAATTACAAATATTTTTTTAAAAAATAATTTATAAAAGAAAGCAAATTCTGTCTTTTTAAGAGAAAATGTCTATTTTTACTTTAAAAATTAATAACGTAAATGTTACCTCAGTTCACACATGTTAACTTAAACTTTTGAACAACTGGCTAATTTCTGCGGGGTATCTAACTGCACATCAACGGAAAGCTTTATTGGAAGCTGAAACTGGCACATTCAAATCAAAACTGCTCCAATATCATTCTACGTGAGGTGAAAAGGCATCTCGGAAAGGAACTGGATTTCTCAGAAAACGAAAAGAAAGCAGGAACTAAACTTGTTCACTGCTCAAACATTATAAATCTTCAGCCAAAACAAAACAGTGGTTAGTGGTCACTCTTTCAGAAACGACATATTACATAGAGTGAAAATTCCACCATTTTTGGCGAATTAATGCCGGCTTACAACATCACAATTAAAACGACCTTTCCCTTCGAGCAATTATTCATCACTAACTTCGCTTGACCCTCTCGATCTCAATCTGCCGGATAGATACCGCCTCTCTTTTCCCGCACAAAACCATTGCCATCTTGTCAAATCAACAAATGCTTTACTCAAACTCGTTCAAACTTCCGGCGTTACTACGCTTTAGAAAAAATAATACCAAGGTTGCAATATTTTTCTGGGAACGTTGAAGTTAAAAAGCCATAAATTGTTTTCTTTAGCAAATACGTCTTTATTTATTGAAGAATTATTGCGTATTTAAAAATCTCTACAGACAACACATTTCTAGCATACCAGGGGTGTACTATGATAAATATAGAATCGAATTTATATTATTATTTAGACATTAAATATAAAACGCTACAAACCCACCACCGCCATTGCTTCGCCAACCGCTATTCTTATGTTTAAAATAACAGTTTGTACTAGAATATTTATCAGAAATACAGAATTAAGATCAAAGATAAGACAAATTTTCTCTCCTCCCTATATACAAAGTTTTAAATGATTAGCATCATCTCTCTTGCTTCCAGCTACTACCACCAAAGTTAAGTCTACTTGCAACACACAATAAGACATTTAGCACGTCGAGTAAGGCAGTTATGTCCCCAGCAATCATTTCTAATATCTAGTTTCTTAATAACAAATATATCTCTACCAAACTCCCCAACAACGTTAAGGCAAGCTGATAAACTTTAAAACAGTTGCGGACAGAGTTGGGAGCAAGTCGTTCCTTTTAAAGAGTCGAATCCTTTACATTCATTTCATACTTTGACTAGATGATTTATCGTTTTCTTCGCCAATTTGGGGACCACACCATATATGCCACATTAATATTAGTTTAAGCTGTTGTTTTTAAAAAGTTAGGTTCAAGCATTAGTTTAAACAATTCAAAATCACGCTTGCAACAATTCTTTTCTAATATATTTAAGATTTGTGTTAAAGTCTTAACATATCGTCAATAATCCATCATTATTTTGTTACAAGTATTAAGAAAACACGAAAATATATTCTATTTATTTTAGATATATCTCAACTCAAATAAAACGAGTTTTTTGTTTCGTCCGCCTTTGTTGAGACGCCTGCTAAAATAGGTTGTTTCTTTTGGTATCTAAACACACTTCGATATTATGTTACCGTCAATTCTCCTCTTCTCAATATAAAAAAGTATCGTTTGTACGATCACAACTGATCTTTTTTTCTTCGTAAATATATAGAAAGAATAATAAATATAATATAATATATATATATATATATAATATATATATATATATATATATATATATATATATATATATATATATATTAATAATAATATAGTTTGTTAAAAACCGTTGAAATTTGGCGGCACTTTTCGCTATAAAACGTTGGATTTAAGCGGCATTCAGAAACTCTTTTCTCGATTCTCGCCTGGGATAGTCATCCAAGTAACACGAGACTCCATTCTTGGTGCCCGCACCTGCCATTAGGTACATCTCAACCTCTCAAGATTTGTGGAAAATACACGCGCTCTACGTAAACTTTCGTTCGCACTTTCGTTTGTTAAATACGCTTGTAAATAAATATCTTTGTAACACTGCAACGAAAAATAAAGTGTCCTTCAATTAATCAAGCGTTATCATTACTATTTCGACTTAAGAAATTGTGTCGACAAAGGATCATTTAAACCAAATCTACATACTTACAAGTAGTGAGCCAGTTCCAACGTCTGGCTCACTACTTGTGTGGTAGAAAGAAGACAATTCACAACAATTAGTTACTACTTTAGTTTTACCATTTACAAAGACTTCGCGGTTTTTAATGACCTACCAATATTAACACTG
The DNA here is from genome assembly GCA_918026665.1 of Diabrotica balteata. NCBI lineage: Eukaryota > Metazoa > Arthropoda > Insecta > Coleoptera > Chrysomelidae > Diabrotica > Diabrotica balteata. The sequence goes on from OU898277.1 coordinate 21,495,505, forward strand.
TAATGGCTACATTTAATGATGATGTAGCAATTAATTACAAAATGTTTCATAACTGCCGCACCTCTACACTTGCGTATAGTTAGATAAGGACTAAACTGAAACCCGCGAAAGGATTGTTACGAATTTGAATTTCTGGTAATAAGTTTTCAGACATTTCGGTGTTGGGAAACTTCTCGCATGAAACGATTAAATGAGAAATTATAGCTCGGAGCGGATTATAATAAGTAGGTAAGTTAATCTTTTAGTAAATTTTCGGTTTATTGAATATTTTGCCAAACTTAACACGATATCAACAAACTAACTTTAAATGAAGTTGAAGGTTGAAGTACATGTGAAGTTTAGGACGAAAAACTGAATTTCAGTTAATTAAACAAAACTTATAAAAAATATACATATAAGACGTCTCATGCCGTTTTATTCGAATTTTGGGTATGTCATCTTAATAGGATATGTTATCTATATAGCCCAACAAAAAGTTGTCTTGCTGCCGAAAATAATCAACTTATTTTGGTTAATTCATCTGTGCTGATTTCAAAAAATACAAAGCTTTTCTTTATATCAACTCTAGTTTTCGAGATGTAACACAATCATTAAATACTTAAATATTCTTACATTTCTGTATATTCCACCACTATAATTATATTGCAATTATAAATAAATTCTAAGACAAATGCATACTACTGACTTTTAATTAGTGTACTTATTGAAAATGCCCATAACTTGAAATCAGCCTAATTGCTTCTTAACTATTGTCCGATAAGTAAATAGTATTATGTCTGAAAGGGCCTTAATAAATTCCTATAAAGTCGACTGCATTCCATTGTAAAATTTAGTATGAACTTGAATTTCGTTGCAAGAGTGTGTTTTTGACAACTGAAAACCATGGCTTCTACAAGCAGGCGTTGCTGTGTGAATAACCCGGACGTCTGCTACTTATGTGGCGAGTACATTATAAAGGAAAATAGAAAACTAGTTTGTGATTTTATAAAAAGGGCATATCAAGCCTAATTCATTTAGGAGATCAAGTTAAATTCTGGGCTCCACATGTAGTGTGCAAAATTTGTCTTAAAAACTTAGTAGACAGTAGACGAAAGGACAACGAAAATGTTTTAAGTTTGATGTTCCATTGGTATGGAGGAAACCAAAAAATCATTTTGACGATTGGTATTTTTGTCTTGTGAATATAAAAGGCATTAATCGTAACAATCAACATGCGTGTCAATACCCTAACCTGGATTCAGCAATAAGACCAATTCCACATCAGCTTGAGCAGATACCGATTCCAATATTTAGAAGTCTACCATATCTACCTACGTTACCAGAGGATAATGTCGAAACTTTATCTGACTGGAGGATTCTTCCGAGCTTGCATCCAAAAGATCTTTTGCCTTTTTTTTCTCAGCAAGATAATATGGTTTTTTGTAACAACACTACTGTTAGAAAAAATGGGTGTATACCAATTGGGCATTCTACAAAAATGAAAGAATATAAAACAATAACTCGGGATGTATATGTATAACTCGAAAACCCGTAACTGTCTACTGTTATATATTCTTTTTCTGATCTACTAAATATTTTTCTTATCATTTTAACTGAAACACTTACACCTGTAGCTTTTAAAAGTTGTCTTTGGAGCTGTGGGTGAGAAATTGTTGGGTCTCTTCAAGCTAATTGGCCAATGAATCGATCGTGGCGGGCCATTGTTACTTTTTGTCCACTTTGTCTTAGTCTATTTTTAAGCCTTACTAATTCGTGATACCTAGCGTAAGTTTTTGACTCAACGGCCTGTATTACGCCTAGCACTGCCGCTATGTTCCTCTGAGACATTCCTTATTCCACGAGAACAATAACCTTTCCCTTTGCGCCTATTTAAACCCCAGATAAGGTATATTTTCATCTTTAAACGCAAAAATAAGTTCATTTATTTTCGTTTAATATACAACTGCGGCAATAATCACATGTTACACAAGCTTACAATAACAAGTTTTTTCAAACGAAATAAATATTGGTTTGAAATACATGGTGATTCCATATAAGTTTGGTTGTGTGTATATATTGTGTTTACATTTAAAACTTAAAAAATATCAACAACAGTCTGATATGTGTATAATATACTAGCCCTTCCCATATCAGTTGTCCCACCCATGGAATTTTTTCCTCACCTTTTCTTTCTCACCTCTGCATGTTTTTTGGAAGTTCTTATATCAATTAATATGGCATATTTATTAATATTTATTAAAAACATTACGCTTATGGTTTTTTATTTATTTTTAACAATAAAACAATTTCACTAAACCCTGGCTTGCATTTACTTATGTCAACATACGTTGATTTTTTCATAATTACGTTAAATCTAGAGGTAGCTATGGAAAAATGACATTAAAACAATAATATTGTCAGTTAATATCAAATGTATTTTGTAGTATTATAAAGCTTTTTATCATATAAAGCTTCAAATATTTATCCTACAACAAATAATTGAAAAGCGTGTCGAAAGAAGTAGAGAGACCTATTTGGTATTTATAGAGCTTGAGAAAGCATATGATAGTGTCCCGTTAAAGAAATTGTTTGAGGTCCTCAAAGGTCCGGATTAGATTCGACGTGTATCCGAGCGATATATAAATTGTACGAAAATGCAGTTAGTTGTGTAAAAATTGGTACCGGAACTGCAAATGAATTTAAAGTCACTAAAGGTCTAAAGCAAGGATGCTGTTTGTCACCGACACTCTTTAAAATATACGTCCAAGAAGCATTGAGGAATTGGAGAAATAAATGTAGATTTATGGGCATCGAAGTGGGACAAGAAACTCTGTATACATTGTTGTTTGCAGATAATCAGGTGGTAGTTGCAACCGATGAGGAAGATATAAATTATATGATTCGAAAATTGTTTGAGGAATATGCCAAATGGGGGCTTACTGTAAACATAAGCAAAACAGAATATTTCAAAATTGGACGAAATATCGCAGATCTGAGGCTTGAAAACGCAGTCATAAAAGGTTGCAACCAGTATAAATATCTAGGAAGCATCATATCAACAGATGACAGAGTTAAGATAGATGTACAAAACCGAATAACCCAAGGGAAAAAATGCATCCAAATACTGAATTCATTCTTCTTCTTTAAGTTCCATCTTCTATCGAAGGTTGGAAATCATCATGGCTATGCGGACTCTGTTGACTGCCGCTCTGAATTCATTACTGTAGTCTAATAAAATAAAGATGCATACCAAACTTCGTGTATATAGAGCAATTGTAGAACCGATTACCACATATGGTGCCGAATGTTGGACGACGACAAAGAATGAACGAGATAAAGTAGACGTTGTGAAAATGGATTATCTTAGAAGGTCATGTCGAGTATCGAGAATGGAAAGAATCAGAAATGAGGAAATACGAAACCGTACAGGAATTAGAGATACTCTTTCAGATAGAATACAAGGAGGGCAATTACAATGGTATGGTCACGTGATGAGAATGGAGGAGGAGCGGTGGCCAAAGAAAGCCTTAATGTATGTTCCGCCAGAAAGAAGGAAAAGGGGAAGACCACCAAATTCCTGGAGAAGAGAAATTACAAAAACAATGCAATCTAGAGGCTTAAAAGAGGGAGATTGGGGAGATAGGAAAAGATGGAGGCTGAAATGCGCGAAGCGGCAATCGCCGTAGGACCCTGGTTATATGATGATGATAAAGCTTTTTGCCGTTTGTGGATTGTATGGGTCGGGATAAACTATTCGATGAGAAAATTTGTTCAATCATTATTAGATTTTTTAATTCTGGAAAATCTAATTCGGAAATCGCGAATATGTTTTAAATGTCACGCTATAGTGTAAGAAATATAGTCAGAAGATACAAAACTACAGGTTCGGTCGTCACAAAACCTAGAAATGTACGAAAAAGCAAAATAACCGAAGCAGATCGAAGGGCATTAAGATGTATTACAGTGAAAAATCGACGAGAAAAAAAGTAAGTTTTATAGTTAAAAAATTAGTACAGATTGGTTTTAATAAATTTCATTTTATTTTAGGCTAAGGAAAAGCCACTTTTAACATTACAAAAAAAAATAAAAATATAGTAAGATAGTGAAAAAAACATAAATATTGGACTCAGTCGCAATGGGATTCAATACAATGAAGTGATGAGTCCAGATTTGAAGTGTGTGTTGGAGACAGTAGGAGTCAGTCAAAGTTTCTGCATCTTTGATGATCTGAGGCAGCATGTCGTCCAAAGATATGGGAAAGTTTCATTTGATCGATGGGATTGTAAACACGAACAAATATTTGAATATTTTAGAAGAATCTTTTTTACCGATTATGGAACATCGTTCAACATCAGCGGCAGATTTTGTCTTTCTACAGGACGGCGCAGGTTGTCATAACTCAAAAAAAGGTTTAAAATTTATTGAAGACCATGACATACCACTTCTGGAATGAGTTTCTAACAGTCCCGACTTGTCGCTGATAGACAACAGCGCGAAATGAAAAAAGCTTTGAGAAAACATCCTGCTAGGTCCATCAACAAATTAAAGGAAAAATTGCAAGAAATGGGATTCGTTTACATTAGAATTTTGTCAGAACTTTGAAAAACTATGCATCGAAGAATTGTGGATGTCATTAAAAATAAAGGGGGTTTAACTCAGTGATAAACTGTCACTTTTTTTTTTGTTAATATTATATATTCTATGCGTTTTTTTTATTTTATTATTATTCTGTTTAATCAATAGTTTTCATTACGTTATAAAATGTTTTCTATGATTAGAAATTTCAAAAATGTTCGATGCATTAAAACTTCTAAAATTTAGGCTGGGATTTTATTTTTTTTTTCTCTAAAATTTAATTTTTATATCAATCTAACATTGGGCCAACTGATATGGAAAGGGGCTCGTACAGTAATCTTCCTAATATATATAGAAATCTAAATAATCATTCTCATTTTCATCAACTTTGGGTAAATATTTAATCCTTTTAATTAATTCTTGTTTTAGAAACCAGCTGTTAGGGACATATAGAACGTTTTACCTACATTGTAGAGCAAAGTTTTTCTTTAATTCCATTTGTAAATCCTTTTGGTAATGCATGGCTCGAACTACGGTTGGTGATAATTACTTTTACATATTTTTAAAACGTATTTAAAAGTCTCGACTAGACAAAACATTAAGAACAAAAAACCGTTACATATTCAAACCAAAATATTTCCGGCCATTACGTTTTGATTTCTGTTCGCCAACATTCCGCATTGTTCTCGAACCTCGCCATTACCCCGGCATGCTTCTTTTAATTCCAGGCGATACTTCTTTTGTGGTTATAAACAATGTTCGTGACAAGAAAAATCCACGAAGTAGAAACAACTGTAGCGTTTAAAATCGGAAATGAACGCATTTGTATGCTACAATGAAAAAGCAATTATGTTAAAAGGAGGATTCCCGATTTATTAATCCTGATGCATGTGGCGTGTAAAAAAGGATGTCGTCGGATAAACTGCATTCATTACATTGCTGTAGTATATAAGGAGGGATTTTTAGATAGATCTTTTTATGAAATATGGACATTATAGATTAATAGAACGAATTCAACGGCGACAAAAATTTATGTAAGTTTGAAATTGCATTCTTTTTTTTTATTTAAACACAAAAGAACATCAACCGCGCAGGGTTATTACGGGATATAACAAATTACAAGAAATATTGCATTAAATACAATTGAATAACTTGATGCCTTTTAAATAGCTGAACACTGTTGAAATTTTTTTGGTGAGAACTATTTTGAGATCATTATCTGTGAATCCGTGGAATCTTCTTTTTTCCATGAATTGAGGACAATCAAGCAGAATATGTTTGGTCAGTGGGTTAGAGCTGCTATGGCAGATAGGTAGTGGTTCTTTTATTATTTAAGTATTTTGTGTGTTAAGGCCAATTCTTAGACGGTTAATAATATCACGGTTTCTTCTATTTGAAGGAGTCTCCAAGACAGCAATTATTTTTGGGCATATTGCGTTTAATTTTGTACCTAACTTCTGTCAATTATTTTGCCATGTATTATTACAGTGGATTTTAACTAGGTTCTTTAGATCGGTGTACAGATATGTTTTCAATTTTGCAGTATGGTTTGAGCTCATTCGACTTTTGTTTGCTAGTTGATCTGCTTTTTCATTTCCGTAAATACCTATATGTGAAGGTACCCAAATAAAAGCCGCTTGCTTTCCTAATGGTCAGAATGTTTCTAGTTCGTTTTTTATAGTCTGTATAATAGGGTTGTTGGTATATATTTGTTTCAATTCCAGTAATGCATTTTATGAGTCTGTTAGAGTAATGCAGTTCTACTATGCATAGTTCTACTCTTCTCGAAGAAGATTAGGGCTTCCAAAATCGCTGTAGCCTCGCCTGTTAGCATACTTCAGTTTGTTGGTATCGATATGCTATAAGAATTTTCTTTACAGTAGTAGGCAGCAGCGTGGCCATTGGGAGTTTTAGAGGTATTGATAAAGATTCGCAAATAATTAGGATGGTGGTCTAGAATTTCCATGAATAAATATATAATTATTTTGGAATTTGTAGTTGACTTGGGATACTTTGTAAGTGATAAGTCAATAATTAATGGGTGACTTGTTTATGGGGGATAGTTTGCATTCATATATAGCGATACATTGATAGCGAGTTAATTTCTATCAAAAGTTGTGAGCTTCTTCTACTTTTTGTAGATCTTTCGATCTGTTTCATTCTGAAGCTGCCTCTGGTTAATTTCTTGGGAGGTAGATTGCCAACTATCCCTCCACCTTTTAGGTGGTCTTCCGGGGGGTCTTGAACCGGGCGGATTGTTTTCTAGGGCAATTTTTGGGAGTCTATTCTCATCCATTCGTCTTACATGGTTGTACTACATCCTCTTGCGCTGCCTTCCCCATCTTACAATATCTTGCATTTTGCACTGCTCTCTAATGTTTGTATTTCTCACTCTGTCTCTTCTTGTTTTCCCCATTATTGTTCTTAGGGTTTTCATTTCGGCAACCATTAGCATCTGTTTCGTTTTGTTGGTATCTTCGCGCACTTCTATGCCATATGTCATGATCGGTCGTATGCAAGTCTTATAGATTCTAATTTTACTATCTGTGCGCATATACGGATTTGACCAGACTATCTCCCGCAGACATCCTGATAGTGCAGATGCTTTGTTGATCTGACTCCTCAGGTCCTTTACCGGGTCGTGGGTGCTTGATATATCTATGCCCGGATATCTGAATTGCATCACCTGTTCTATGGGGTTGTCCTCAACCACTAACTTACATCTGAGCGGATCTTTTGCTATTGTCATACATTTAGTTTTGTTGGTAGAGATGTTCATATTTAGTAGTCGGCTTGTGTGAAAGAACTGAAAGAGCTGCCTTTGGAGATCATCTTCTGATTCGGCAATAATTGCTGCATCGTCTGCGTAACACACCATACCAATTCTTTTGTTGCCCATTCTATATCCGAGATTAAGATATGTTACTTTGTTGATAATTTTGCTCATGAGAAGATTAAACAAGAAGGGGCTTAAACTGTCGCCTTGTCTAATTCCTCCCGGTGTTGGAATATTTTCAGTGAATTCGTCTCCTGCTCTAACTTTGGTTACGTTGTTGTTATTTAGGTTATGGAGTATCTTTGTTATACTGGTCGGTGTTTCATTTTCTATTAATATATTTAGAATGTCTCCCAGGCGAACTCTGTCAAATGCCTTCGTCAAATCAATGAAGCAAATATACGCTGGCATGCCGAACTCTATAGCTTTTTCTTTTATTTGTTTTATTATAAATACTGCGTCTGTTATAGACCGCCCTTTTGTAAAACCTTGTTGTTCTTCAGCATTAGTGATTTGCTTTTCCAATTTGTCCTTGAGAATACCCGTGAAAAGTTTCATTGTTGTATTTAAGAGGGTTATTCCTCTATAGTTTTGTGGGCAGGTTTTTTGTCCCCTTTTTTAAATATGGGGATTGTGATACTATTATGCCATTCCTCTGGTGTTTCTGTTTTGTTTAATATTTTGTTAAATAGTTGTGCCAGTTTACTTGCACGTTCCGGGCCTCCATATTTTAAAAGTTCATTGGGTATACCATCCGTTCCCGGTGATTTTCTGTTTTTTAGCTTTTTAATTGTGAGCTCTATTCATTTTATAAGAGGTGTAGAGTTGTTAGTCTTATTGTTGGGAGACTGGAAGATCAGGGTTGCAGATGTGGAAGAATATAGGATGCTATTTCTGTGGTGATGTATTTGCAATATAGTTCAAGGATAGTTACTGTCGTCTTATATGCACTGTTTTTCTTTGCTTGTCATTTTAACTTTTTACTTAAAATATCTTATGGTTTTTATTTTTAAATATGAATACATGCAAATGGGTTTCTTCAGTATCAGCAAAATTTACAAGCAATCCCTTAAATTGAAAGGATTCTTTAATGTATCTAACCTTGACGAATGTTAACGATCATCACGACAATCTTTATCTTGTGTGCCTTAACCAGGATATTCTTCTTCTTTCTAGACCTTGTCTTGCAAATATTTTTCCCTGTAGGAATGTTTGCAGGAGACCATATCAGGATTAATTTCGTATAATTAATACGTCCGAAGTATTGTAGCTTTCAAGATTTGATGTTCAGTACCGCTTGGTTCTTGTTCATTCTTATGAAGACAATATATTTGTAATTCTTTCAGTCCATAAGGTCTTAAGTATTCTCTGATATAGCCACATTTTAAACGAGTCCAATCTCTTGCAAATAACTTCATTCAAGGTGCACAATTTAACGCATGGTTGAAGTTCACGTTTCTTTCAATTATCCGATTGAAGGCCCTCATCCGGATGAAGATATATCTAGCATTTTCAATACTCGCTCTCACCTCCTGGTTATTGATTCATGCATTTAGAATGGTGCAGAGGTAATTTTACTTTTTTTTTTCTACTAGAGTTCGATTGAAGTAGAGTGAACATACTGCTATCTTTTTCTTGCTAATTATCATGAGCTTTGTCTTCTTGACTTTTATATTAAGTCTATATTGTTAACTGTAGTATGTAATGTTGTCCATAAAGACTGTTAGGTCTTACAGGTTGTCTGCAAAGACAATGGTATTATCTGCATGTCTGATATTGTTAAACCGATATCCGTTTAGTAGGTAGAATGCCTTTTTTCAATTTCGTGCAAGCTTTGCTAAATATTTTTATTTTTTAAATTTTGTATTCAGAGTAGAGAATAAAGATTAGAGAAGACACAATATACATGTATTTCAGTCTACGCATGCTTTTTCACAACTACGATGTGTTTAAATTAAATTCTGAGATTTGAGGTTTTGTTCCAATGGAGGTTTCCAATTATTCTTATATTTTATTCTTAATTTCTGCTTCTTTTAGTATTTGCATCATTTTGGTAAATATTTTACATAAACTATGAATTCTCTTATGGATTACCATTATGAACAGTTTGATCAGATGAGATGTCTCATAAAGATTATCGGACGGTATTTTTTGCAATTATGGGCTCCTGTTTTTTTTTCTGAAGTACAGTATATATGAAGTATAGAAAAACAAACTCTTTTCTATTTTTTATCTTTTATCTTATTTTTTTTATAGTTTTGTAATATTCTTGAGTGTCTTTGTGATTATTTTTTTTTATTTGTTGTCCGTACGTTTAAGTAGTTCTGCTTGTGTATTATCGGGGATTGCTTTTGCATCCCTTAGCTGTGTTATGGCAGAATGAAATTCTTACTACAATATTCTTGGCCCATCATTTACCTCTTCTCCTAACTTCTTCTTTTTCTTCTTTTTATGTAGACATGATTCTGTCTGTTTTTCAATGCGCCTCCAGTAAGTTGTCGTTCCAACGTCTTCGTGGACTTTCTATTGATCGTCTTCCTATTGGGTAACTATCTTGCCATCTTTACTACTCTATTTGTTGTCATTCGGCTTATATAATTGCTCCATTCTACTCTTCTATTTCTTACCCAGTTCTTGATGTTCTCCACCTTGCTTCTACGTCGTATATCTATACTTCTAGCTCTATCCCATAGTGCCTCACCATCATTTTTTCTAAGTGTTTTAATTTCTGCTGTTTTTATCCTCTCTGTTTCAGGTTGTGTTTCTGCCGCGTATCTCCTAACTGATAGATGTCATTATTTTGGTCTTCAAACAGTTTCTCTAGGTATTTTTTTCACGTTGAATTTTACTTTATTTGCCGTTTTCGGCTAAAATCAGTTAGATTTCCTTTTTGCCTTTGACTTAGCCCACCTGTGTGTGCTTTAACTTTCTTTCTGTGAGTTCTTTAACTTTTAGTCTTTAAAAGTCGCAACGCTTGTTATCAGTGGTGGCTCGTGACTTGAGAGACAAGGTCGGCAAGGTATTTTTTGTCTCCTTAGATAGGCATACCGCCTAATAAAGACTTCAATCATCATAAGAGATTTTTTTTTGTTTTTTCCTATATATGTAGAATCTAAACAAATTAACTCTAGTCTAAGGTTGTTTGGAAGTAGCAAAATGGGTTATAACGTCATCGTAAAATTTATTAGAGTTTTGAAGAGATTTTAAAAGTTTTTTTTTCTATTTACATTTGAGACAAGCTTGGCATTCTCTCTTGTTTCATGGTTTTTCGACAATACGTTTTGATTCTTTTGAGACAAAAGAAATCTCGTTCATTTGAGGCAGACGTTGGTGGTAATGAGAGAATTGATGACAATAATTTATTAATTTCAGTTTAAACAGTTTGTTGTAATGCATTGCAGTATATAAAATTATACATATCTTGTAACTGATCCCACCTTCCGAAAATATTTGGATCAGCAAATAATACCTTAATTTATTTTCTAATTTTATTTTATTAAGGAATGATGGATCATTTTTAATTAACCTATCTAATAAATATCTTGGAAATTATTTGGCGTAACTTTTAAATTTTGAATCGTCAAAGAGGTAAAAAATTTGCAAATCTTCAAAATTCGAAAAACGAGTATCTATTTGCATAATAATAGTATCTAAAATTTCAAAATATACTCGTTTTTCGAGGTCTGTTTCTGTGTCATGCATTTGTCTTTTTTTGTGTGGTTCGAAAATATCAAGCGAGTCCAAAACGTCACTGCGTATATACTGGAAATTACTATTACGCAAACCTCTGAGATTTTGCACCAGTTTTATTATTCTATTTTTGGAATGAATAATATCAGTTAACTGATTTTGAACAACATTGAATATCAAATGGGTTTGGGTAAACACTTTCTTAAAAATATTTAAAAGTATGTTAAAAGAGTAATCATTTAATAGTTAGTTAAGGTTTTCAAACCGATTGCTTCACGGATCGAGATATCATCACTTTCAAAATCGTCGCATTCAATAATAAAATCAAACACTTCCAAAAGCTGTTCACGAAAATCTGCTACAGTGAAAACTAACCGAGATTTAAAATTCCATCGCGTCTGACAAACTGTTGGAATTTTTTTCGAAACAAACCGTTCTAAAACATTAGTCCGTTTAGGCGAGCTTGAGAAAAATGAAGCAAATCCGGCCGCCACTGTTTGTATTGAAGTACAATATTTTGATCATCTGCTGTAACCACCTTTACTTTATATTATCCAAAATTCTCCAATTGTTCAACCCGTAAATAATGTCCAGCTTTTTGAATACGATACAATAATCTATAGATTTGTCTTCATCTGTTATTGGTTTTCTGCAACAATGTATGTATAAACACGAAATTTTGTAGGAAAATTTAAATATTATTACTTACAATGACCGTTTGTTTTCGTTTTACAAATTATTCTATTTTGTGTAGAGTTCCTCAAAATGTTATTACTACTTTTTGAACAGGCACACTAGAAATAATAGCATTGCCATTCCAATATGTCAGTTAAAACAATACGTTCAGAATGGACCCAGCTAAAAAATCGTTTATTATGGAATTTCGATAGAGAGCAACAATGTACGAGAACAAAGTAATTCATTTTGAAAACGTATTGTTAAACAGACGAAAATAGAGCTTTGCTTTATTAATTTACAATGTTGTTTACAACGAACAATCATTAGCATGGATCCGACGATATAATTTGGAGAACATAGTAATGTTTTCATTATTTTAGATAATTAAAGGGAAAACTCATGTAGCATAAATTGATTTGCCGTATGTGTAGGCGTATATTTGAACTAGATAAACACAAGAGAATTATTAGGTATTCTACTTGACGTTAAAACTGTAAATTAGGTATGGAATTGGCGGGTGCTTGTTAGTAACTCACGTTCAACAATATATTATAAAATACAAAACTATAAAAAATAATCATTTTTGATTTTGACAAATAATTGAACAGGTAACTTTCATAAAATACACTGCGCTCCAAAATTAACGCATAATTTTAAAATTCTTATTTTGAGTTGTACTGAAAAAAATTTTGTTTGTTCTTTTCTGCTTTATGGTTGTTTTAGAACATCTTAAATAAAACTATTCTTTTTTTCACAAAAAATGTATTGAAATTAACAATATAACATCCTAACATAAATCATAACATCTAAACGAACTGATCTAAACAAACTAACATCATAAATTAATGAAGAAAAAGTTTTTAAAGTTGAAGAAAATACTACTACCGTGTACTGGTATCGAGTATTGCCTCCTCTGGCATTTATTACTGCTTGACAACGATCTCTCATACTAAGAATAATCGTTCTGATTTCTTCTTGATAAATTTGATCCCAAATTTCAACCAACCGCAAAAACAGTTCATCTAATGTGTTTGGTGCATTAGGTAGTTGTCGTAGTCGTCTGCCTATGATGTCCCAAACATGTTCTATTGGGTTAAGGTCAGGACTTCTCGCAGGCCAATCCATGGCAGGAATTCCAACCTCCTGACGATACTGCTGCACAATTCTTGCCGTGTGTGGCCTGGCATTATCTTGCATAAGCATGAAATTATCCCCAATAAATGCTACAAATTGCACGACATGCTCTTCTAAAATGTCTGTTATATACCTCTGCGATATAAGCCGACCGTGATTTATTTTAACTAATTCCGTACGAGCCTCTAAATTAATCCCACCCCATACCATTACCGAGCCGCCGCCATACTGTACAGTCCCTACGGTGTTACACTGTGCTTAGCGTTCCCAGGCCTTCTATACACTCGTGTTTCTCCTGTCATCAGAAAAAAGACAGTACCTGGATTCATCGGTGAACAATATTTTCCCCAATCGTCATTATTCCAATCAACATGTTCACGAGCAAAATTCAATCTTTGCCTTCTATAGTCTCTGGTCAATAATGGGCCAATTGGGGCCCTTCCAGGGTGTAGGTCGTTTTCGGCAAGTCTTCTTCTAATTGTATTTTGGCTGATTCTAAAGTTATAACGATCCAAAAATTCATTTTGTAGAGAAGTACTGGAAACAAACCTTTGTCTCAGTGTACGAAGTGTCAAAAATCGGTCTTGATTAGAAGTTGTAACCCTTTTACGGCCTTGACCGGGTCTTCTCGAGTTACTTCCAGTAACAGAAAAACGTGTTAACACTCTTGAAATTGTTGACTGGGTGACGTTAAAACGTTCAGCGAGTTCTACTTGAGTGTATCCTTCTTCGCGAAGAGTAACGATTCTAAAACAGTCACTTTCTGACAAATTTCGATTTTCTTGCTGCGGGTGGTTCATTTCAAAGAAAAAACACTTAATAAACTTGAAAAACCCCTTTAAACGTTCAGCACAACGAAATCCAACCCAACTAAATTCGAAATAAAATGAAGCACAATTAGCATGTTTTTAATTTTATGCAAAAAAATGATAAAAACATCAGCGTTTTTTACCGTTCTTTCGATAAATTTTACAATTATACCGGGGGTAACGATAATATATTAGCACAAAAATCGAAAAATTAAAATTATTTAATTTAACAGGGTTTTTAAAATTATGCGTTAATTTTGGAGTGCAGTGTATTTGGAAGCAAATATCAACAGCCAGTTTAATCCAGGAAAATAAATCCTATCAAGAATCAAACAGGCGAGAAAAACACTTATGAACATGAAAACAGTTTTTACAAGATCAGACCTTAGTCTTGTAACGAACTATTTTGCCTACAACATGGGGTATTACTATGGGGGTTGAAATCTTGGAACGGAAATTATTGGCTGTAAAGATAGGACAAGCAAAATAAACGATACTTATGCGAACGGCACTCAGGGTTTATTTGGAGAGCTGGGGTCGTGGATAAGTGAATGAAGCAATGGGATTATATAGGGGCAACTACAAAAAAGAAACAAAAATATGGTACTTACATAACTTTCCTGGACAAATGGACATAACACAACGAGAAGGACCTCTAGTTATTTAAAATGGATGCCGCTTCGAAGCATCCCCTATTGGATGAAGCAAAGAGAGGATCTGCCATCCTAAAAGATAAACGCAAAAGGGGTTAGGAGAATTTTCTAAAATATTAAATAAACGAATTGGTTTAGAGAAATAAATTAAACATTTATTGTTGTCAAATTGTAACAAAAATAGTTACACATACAGATAATACAAAAATAATTACGATATAAATAGTTACAAGAATTTATACTAAAATAATAAAAAAGAAAAACTTACATATATCCTATTCGCTTACCTACTCTGTTTACAAGTGGGAGATGCTACAAACCTTAAAAAAAATTGTTACTGGGCTATAAGTTACTGGCTATAAACTGTGGCAAAAATAAATTATTACAAATAAAGAATTATCTTTTTAGATGAAACTTTTCATGAAGGTTAACCTTTTTCTAAAAACAAAACAAACTAATGTCACAAAAATAATAATACTAGTTGCTAGCTGTCATATGTCAACATTAAATTTTATAACAGAATAAATAAAATGAAAGCAATGGCTACACCCTAAAATTTACAATATTAATTATTAAAATTTAAATTGTTATGAAAGCAAAATATTATTATTAGAAAAAAATGTCTATCGTTACTTTAAAATTTGAACACAAAAAAAGTTACCTGAGTTTCACAAAAAAATACACTAAAACTTCTGGGTTTAGAACTGTAATTACTAAAATTTCTGCCACTGGAACAAAAAACAGACAGACCTTTCCTCGGCTTGTTACAAAACTGGAAAATGGAAGATGTAGATATCTTTCAAAGTTGCTGCAGGTGACACAAATCTCTTAGATACTTAGAAACAGAAATAGTGATTACTCTTCCAAATTTGACATATTACATAGAGTAATATTTCACTATTTTCAACAAATTTTGTCGGTTTCTTTAGCGACTAACTCAAACGTCTGCTTCAATTGACCATCTTTCCCACCCTAAACTTGAATTCATTCCCCCTGACCTAATACGGTACGGACCTGATATGTACGGTATTGTTATTTTCCTTGTATTATTCCTTGTGTATGCTGTAGGATCTCGTTCTAAAAATATCAGAATATCAGAAAAATAATATTAGAAAAACTTAAAAGGATAGGCAATAAAATTAACATTTCAACAACATTCAAAACAACAAACACGTTGAGATCTATTTTGTCCAAAACCAAACCTAACAATGAACAATAAAGGACAAAGAATTGCATTTATAAAATACCTTGTGAATGCGATCAGTTTTATTTAGGTGAAACATCAAGGCCATTAAATGTTAGAATAAGTGAACATCAATCTTATATTAAAAATAGAGAATTTGATAGATCTCAAATATGTAAACACGCATGGTATAATGAACATAGGGTTCAATGGAATAATTCAAATGTAGTCCTAAAAGAGACGGATGGTAAAAAAAGAAAAATCAAAGAAGCGGCTTTAATTATGCTAAATGAGGCCAATTGTGTCGCAAATTCCTCGGCAGAATGTAGTAGGATCTGGTTACCAATATGAAAGAGGAAGTCATTAATAAGAAAATACCAGTATTAGTAAGTCAGTAACGTATAGAGGATACATCATTTATGTTTTTTTAATAACGAAACATATAAAATCAGAATTTTGGTGTTTATTGAAGGTAAACTAAATGCACGAATAAATACTTACCATATCGGGATAGTATTATGAAGTTTTTTACTGGTTTTTTCCTCATAATATACTATGGAATCACTAACAGGAGAATTTTACTGTCATCATGTCATGTGTTTGTCTTTTTAAGGACGAATTATATGCTATGATTTTTTTTCTGACGGATATTCTCAAGTTAAAGTTGATTTCATGTAATCGAATGAACTATCTTAGAAGTAAAGTCGTCCCAAGAGCGCAACTCAACAATATTGGCAATATCATTTTAAGGTCGTCTACTTTAAAATGCATAATGTATGTCTGAATTGTCAATATAAATGAGTCAGATAAAATTAAATTATTAGAAGAATTTTTCACTATGTAACAAACAACAAAATTTGTTTAATTTACTGTTTGTATTTTGAGAACGATTTCCGAAGTGGAAATTGAAACGTCAATAAACGTATTTTTATCTTTAATTGTGGCTTATTCCCAGTTAAATAGTAATTAATTTAAAATGCCACAAGAAATTAGCTTCAGAACAATATCGTAAAGTTCTATTTTATTTACTATTTAGTTTGTTTACTATTAATATTGTCTATGAGTACGTGTACTTGTTTGTATAGTAATTCCCAGCCACTTTTAGTCTGTCAAAAAGTAACTAACTTCGCAAAAAAATAATTACTAAATTCACTAGTCAGTTCGGACTGGGAATAGCGAACCGAGTATACAAAGTCAAATTGGTGTATATAACTATTCTGTGTACTACGATTTAGGAGATATGACAATTGATTAGCTTTAGAACAAAATTATTTCTCGTTTTTGCTTCTCCTGAAAAGTTAATTAAATTGACTTATACTTCTTTTACCGAGCACCTTAGAATTATCCAAATAGCTATAAATGTATCATCTGATGATAAACCTGATACTATATTAGCACAAGGTATCAACGTGCTGGTCATATTAACATTACGTGCACGTGCGAAGGAAATATATTTTTGGAAGTGGGTTTGTTATTAAACATACAATCAAAAAATATTGCAATTTAAGTTTTTCTAATACTTTTTAAAATCGTGCGTAAAATAAACAATTAATTTTGCAGGGCAGTGTAGAAATTATACACAAGTGGTTGCTTTTATTTTTGTCTAGAGTGTGATATTTTTACCAAAACAACTCCCAATTTTCAACTAAAACAAACATTTTTGTTTTCTTTATAAACTTGTACACATCTTCACACGTAAAGTATAAAAGTTTACTTTTATCAAAAATTGTTGCCCTGAAATTTTGATCCCTATTGAAATAAAACACGAAACCTTCCGGCTTCCAACTTCGTCGCTGCTATCTCAGATTTCAAACAAAAATCTTCACCAACTTGAATACATACACAACGTAATTTATCCAATTTAAGCCTCAAGTAGCAGCTTTGCAAAGTTCTGCGTTCCTCTTATATGGGTGCAAGTTGGGATACATTTAGATATCTTTTACCAAGCGTCTGCTAATTAAACAGGCTGGGTTTGTTTAATTAGAAATGAAAAATGAGGAGTTTTATTAGATCCAAGTACTGCTTTAAAAATCGTCTATCATGCATCAATTCGTAGTTACTAAATATAGGAGAATAAATATGCGATTTTTGAAGTTATACTTCTATATAAGCGTTCGACGTTGGAAATTTGTACGGGAGTGAATCGGCAAAATCATTACATATGTAAGATATAGTTAAGAGAGGGATAGAAGATATATTTTCTCTCTTTCTCTCTCGAGAATAAAAATGTTCCTTTAGTAAATATATTTGATATTTATTAATATTATTATTTTTCTATTCTGTTCAAATTTGTCTTGAACCTCGTTAGGCATGTTAAATTATAAATTAAATCCGTAAACTAATTTTCGAAACCAAATTCAGATATTTGCTTTAATATGTGCCTTCTAATAATTGCAAGGCAAAACAGACGTTGATAAAGATGTTATATTGCTCTATACGTGAAATAAAATAAAATCAAACTGTCCTTTCCTTTTATTCCGATATACTCTTTACGAGTACTAGAAACCAATTCACTAAGGATTTTGGCTTAGTTGAGGAGATATGTTGTGGAATGCAAATTTTAGATTCTTCATGTCTCTAATAACATCTTTATCAACGTCTGTTTTGCCTTTCTTGCAATTCTTAGAACTCACAAATTAAAGCAAAAATCTAAATTGGTTTCGAAAATTAGTTTACGGATTGAATATGATCACTTCCACAGCCACCTTTACTTCCAAGCCATGAAGTAGAAATTTGGCAACAACGCGTGGTAGTCCGACCGTGGTTTGTTTTGTTTAACATTTCATATAGGAAGGCTTGTAAAGTTTGTCGAATTTAGTGTTTTTTTAACTTTATTCGAATGTTTTATTTGTATATTGTGTTTAAATCAATTAGAAAATATTAATATAAGTGAAATTTCATTAAGTTTAGAACTTTTAGAAGATTCTTAACGACAATTTAAAAGGCAAGTATAAATATAACCTACAAAACAAACTGAAAATAATAATACTTTTGCTTCTTGTTACAAAATATGTAAACTAAAAACTACAATAATAATACTTTTGTTTTTTGTTACAGATGCCCTGGCATTGTTGTGTACCTGGTTGCAAAACCAATTATGCCAATACTTTAAAACGAAACAGGCAGAAAGTTTTCTTTTGCCAAAGATCCCCAAAGAAGGTATACTGGGTTATGCTCTATTCATAGAGAAGGCTATACAATTACCAAATCTTCCGTAGTATGTGCCAAACATTTTCATGAAGATGATATTCAGCGGACTGAACAATGAGAAGATAAAGATGGAAGTGTACACATTGAAAAGTTAATATTTCCCAAATTAAAAGACAATGCAGTTCCTAATATATTTCCTGAAGTACCATCATATGTAACTGTTCGTCGTACTAAAGAAAGAAGGAATCCCGAAGACAGAAGAAACTTTTTGCATAAGAAGAGGGAACAAGAGATAACAGAATTCTTAGACAATGATTTAATAGATTCATTTGAGTCATTTTTAAGATACTTAGACAATAATATCCCATTGAAAAACTGGACAAGTAAAATTACAAGTGACTGTGTATATTTCTATGTATTAAACATTAATCAGTTGGGACACGAGTGTGATAATATTTGTGTAATAAGTAGTGTAATAGGTAGCAGTAATTTTAGTGTAATCGTCAATGTAGGCAAGAATAGATTAAGTAGTAATGATTTGAAATGGATTTTACAATATAGTAAATTAACAAGATGGTCACAATTAGAGAACTTACTTTCTCATTTAGATCTGCTTTTCAGATAAGTGATAACAAATTTAAGTATTACATTCAAAAATCTTTTGAGAATATAGGCTATTTTAAATCGATATACAAGTTATAAGTGGTAAGTTACATTCAACACATTTTTCATGTATACCTCTTTTAACTTGGTCTATATGACAAAAATCCTATTCATATTTAAAATTGCTTCTTTCGTATACCTAAGTATGAAAATTCAACAAAAGTTATAAGTAAATAGTAAAATATTTAATTTTGAATTAGATTAATTTAGAACCATATTTATATTGTGTCTTTTTTTTTGTATTTGAACCTTTTGTATTTTTAATAATCTTTTTAAATGTCGTGTTAATGTATTGTGTTATTTATATGCTTAAGTACTTAGTATTTAAAATTTCTAGAGATTCTTGACTGCATTTGATTGTAAGATTAACTGTTTGACACTGTATTTTAAGTGCAATAAATTTTACTTTAGTGATTATTTTATTGATAATATAACCTTAATAATAATAAAACTTTATATATATTTATTAGGTATATATTATAGGTTTTATTAATTTAATTTCCCTAAAAATATTTGTAATGAATTGAAGTTTTCTAAATATCAGTTTCCTAAAATTCAAATTAGTTTAATTTTCTGGTAGACCTCACAGCCGATTATCGGACTATCGACGTCAAAGAATGCGGTGTTGCCTTTTTTACTTCATGGCTTGGAAGTAAAGGTGGCTGTGTCACTTCCCATTTCAGAGCATAATTTTGACAATAAACGCGAGATTAAGGCTCGAGATTTTATGAAATTGACTATCTGAACGGCTTCATGGAGAACATGTTTAAATTAATCTGGCATTAGCTTTGCTCACAAATCTTCTTTGTGGATACTATAATGGGTAAAAGTACAATTTTCTGCAACCAGTTTTACTTTGGCAGTTACATCTTCGTACTTTCTTGTCATAGCTCGGGCACCATCGGAACAGAAACCAACGCGTTGTTTCCAGTCTAGTCCATTTTCCACAAAAAAAATCATTGAGTTTCTTGAATATTTTATCGGCAGTAGTTCATTCCGTTAACGCCTCACAAAATAAGTACTCTTCTTCGACTTTGGTTTGAAATAAATATCGCACATAAACCACAAGCTGAGCATATTTTGTTACATCTGTGCTCTCATCAAGTTGTATTGCAAAAAAATACTATTTTTTATCTTATTTACCAATTTTTCTTTAACATTAAATGCCATTATTTCAATCCTACGACGTACGGTATCATTGGATAATGGTATAATACTAAGCTGTTTACCTGAATTTTCCCCAAAAATACACGGTACCATATCCTGTGCGGAAGTCAGAACTAGTTCTTCACCGATGGTATGTGCTTTTCCACACTTTGCAATTCTTAAACTCACGAGGAAAGATGCCTCTACTGCTTTTTGGTTGCTATTGGTGAAATTCGATTCGATTTTTTTTTGTCTTCCATCTCCGTTAACTTCCGAACAAACTAATCCTTAGGTTTATTTTCCAACACTGAATGTTTTCTATTGAAGTAGTGTTTTAATAAAGTAGGATCGTTTTAGCCTGTCGCATAAGTAATAAAAGTGTTTGTCAGATTTGCCTCAGGTAGTCAGCGGTTCTCTTTATTTATCCTCAAGTACTACAGCCGACCAGTAGGAGGTTCGGTACCAGAAAGCAGGTAGAGAAGGGAAAGCATAACAGAGTGGCTGTAACTATAGTCATAAATTATTTTTTCGGGCGTTAATCCGAAATACGACATGGTAAAACGACTTCACTATAGCGAGGTTTCATACACTGGTTAGAAAGAATTTCCGAACATATTGTACATTGGGGCCTTTGCTTATCATTTATATTCGTGAATGTAAATCCCATATTAATGTATTCAGGATCATATTTCCTAACCGTCACTTTTAATTTTTTGAAAGAACTCTCTTTGTCATCACCCTGTATAGACTCCGACTCTGAAGCGGAGCTCGATGGACCTAGATGGTTCTGTTGCCTCTTTTAAGCCACTTATCCATTTTTTATATGCAAAAATTATCACAAATCAGTACCTATAAAAACAATAGCAGCAAATTACTCGTTTCGATAAAACCAACCACGATGACTGTAGGGCCACGAGGAAACTGATGACGAGAATGGACGTGAATTAAGGGCGGTAACAATTTGCCGTGATTCCAGTGTTGCCAAAAATTATTAAGACATTACTACGTGCTAGTGGTTTTAAATTCACAGCGTTGCCTTGCACAACGTAAAAGATAACATTTGTTAGCAAATTTTATTAAAATTTTTCGTTTCTTCTAGTTTATAGAGTACCACTTTTAAATACTTTGTGTACCACTAGTGGTACGCATACCACTGTTTGAGTACGGCTAATGTAGACTATATCCAGAAAATATATATATATATATATATATATATATATATATATATATATATATATATATATATATATATATTTTGTTATGATATGTAAAATCGAGAAAAATATTGGTGTGTTTAAAATTCTTCAAAGTTCAAAAAACATTAAAATAATTCAAATAAGTAGGATAATAACCAACAAACATTTCGAAGAAGGAAAGTATTTAAATTTTTTTGGATTACCTGTATTAAACAAAATGTAAGCTATGCATAAATTATTTCCTTTGTTATACTATACTTGAGTGACCCGCATAATTTTAAGTGAAATCCCAAAGACAATTGAACCGGGTTTTTCCAAATACATTATTGCAGTGATTAAAGACAATAGAAGAGATTTTAGAAAGAGGTTTTTGTTAGTTTTTAAGAATTGTAGAAAAATATTATTTGTAAATAAGTTTTAGGAAATTTTACAATTATAGGTAAAAAGTTGTTTGTTATCGAAATGAAAAAATGGGGAATTGTGACGAGCTTTGATTGGCGGAGATTGAAAAAGGTGGGATAGGTATGTAGGAATGAAAGTTTAGCTAGATTTAGGAGAGAGAAAAGATAATCAGTTGGTTTCCAAGGGTGCAAGGCGAACGGCCGTTGTTCTCGGGTAGTTTCCCAGAGGTAGGAAGCAGTAGCAGTGAAAGTTTGTGAGTTTTCGTGTAGTTAGTGTATCTGACAGAAGCTGATCCAGTAAAATATTGTAAGTCATATTTTTCTACTTATATTCCAAGAGTCACTGTTCAGGCCAACGAGAGATTCAGTTTATCGTAAAGAAAAGATATTCCAAGAGTCATTTTTCACTCAGGCCAACGAGAGATTCAGTTTATTGAGAGAAGAAGAAGCTAGCATAATTTGAACGATTCGTGCATTTGAAGGAGATCATTAAGGACGAGATACTTGCAATCATTTATTGTAAGATTGCTGATTACTTAGGGAGCGGCCACGAGTAAATAGTATAGTCTACAAATAACAAGGATTTGGACCACTCATCATCAGAGAGAGATAGTTTTGTTTTCTGCAGTTTTTCTTTCATTGATAACACAATTTTTACACTTAATTTAGAAAGGATATAAATATTTTGATTAGGAGATTTAGAGTAATACTTGGATTTTGAGATTTCAACTAATATTGTTTGTACCATTAATTTTGATTGTTCACGTACGTAGAATAAAATTTTGAGAATTATTATATGAGATTTTGTTTATTGAAAACTTTTTAGTGTGAATTATTTCATTATTTTTATTTCAATATATAGTGTTAGATCATATGTGTTTTTTATTATTCCGGTATTCTTTGGACCTTACCTTTCACATGTAATAGCATAGATATTGAAGCACGAATTTAACCCTGAGATAAAAGAATTAAAAATTGTGATAGAGTCATAATCATATCATTTAAATAATTTTAATTAATCAAAAAATTATTTAGCTAATTATTGCTTGGCGCACCAAGACTTTAAATATCACAATAATATATATATATATATATATATATATATATATATATATATATATATATATTATATATATATATATATAGGTCTTTCAAAACAGTATGTAATTTAAATTTTAAAATCCCTATAAAAAACTATTATTTTATTTGTTTTGAACATTTATTAGATTTATTTATTACATTAAATTAAACTCACATGCCCGAAAATACATTAAATGTTTTTCCATTTTCTAAAATAAACAAAATTTTCAACAATATTGACAAACTGTAATTTACTTTATGTATTTATATAAGGTCTATTAAGACCTAAACTAACATAACTACAATTATTTCAGATATGTTCGACGAATGTTGCCATGGCGTTCATTCTCGCCACAAACAAATATTTTTTATTGAACTGTCAATATTTGTTTAATCATTTATTTTAATAAGCAATTCTATAACTGAAAGCTTATAATTTTATGAAGTCATTAATCCATTTTGAAGTCTCATGAGGTATTTATTAGACAAAAGAATATTGATGGGGGAATTCTGAATTCTCAAATGTAAATAAATTGTGGTAAATTTATTTTCGAATGTCACTAATTTATTCTTCTGCTTTGTCAACGCCGCGCTGGTAGATTAAAATGTAATTATTGTAGTCTTTCTGTCCTTTTTCTCTCTTCCATGTCTCCGTGAGTGTACATAAATGTGCCGAAGTTCTTCGATGATTTCTAGTTCTCTACTGTTTAAGAAAAAATAGTATTCACAGCGAAAATAAATCTCTTAACAAGAAATAACATATTATGTTGTCAACAATTATTCCACACTCCAAAGTACACATTCCACAAATAAAGTTGCCATCATTACTTTCTTTACCTTTACACATTTGCAGGGTCAGCTTCAATAATTATACAGGGTGTCCCCGAAAATAGTGCGTTCCTTTAAGGCAGTGGTTCTCAACCGGTGTTTCGCGGAACACTAGTGTTCCGCGAATTCCTTCCAAGTGTTCCACGAAATACTCGCAATCCTACATACCATTTTGCTAAATTACTCTTTTCAAATAAATATTTCAAATTTTAAAATAGCCACTTACGTACATCTTAATTTAATAAAATTCTGCAGCGTAAATGTTCATTTGCCCAACGTGACAACACCGCGTCGGCACAGTGCACACGTTGGATTTTATAAGCGCTGAGCGCTGAGCTCCGCAGTGGCCACAGCCAATCTGAGTCACCCACGCCACAGTCTGCAACTGAATGTTGAATTTGTTACATTGCACAAACGTAATACGTGAAAATCGCTGTGTCAGTTTTTTTATGATAACGTTTACGTACGGCTTATCTATCAAAGGTAAGTAATTGCATATTTTATACAAAATGTGAAGCATTCATCCGCATTATTTTGTTTAGAGACGAATAAATTAAAATGGATAAGTTCCTCAAACTTAAAAGAAAAACTACTGTGGAACAACTCATAATTAATTACTATTAAAATGGGAATAAGCCACAATTAAAGATAAAAATACGTTTATTGACGTTTCAATTTCCACTTCGGAAATCGTTCTCAAAATACAAACAGTAAATTAAACAAATTTTGTTTTTTTGTTGAAAAAAAAAAAACAAAAAAACAAAATTTGTTTAATTTACTGTTTGTATTTTGAGAACGATTTCCGAAGTGGAAATTGAAACGTCAATAAACGTATTTTTTATCTTTAATTGTGGCTTATTCCCAGTTTAATAGTAATTAATTTACAATGCCACAAGAAAATAGCTTCAGAACAACAACTCATAATTAATGATGATGAAGCGAGCACCAGCGGAGATACTGGAACTTTACGAAGTGTGGTTGATGACAAATCGAAGCGCAGCAAAAAAATGTTGAACCGGCAATATTTGGATGAATATTTGGATTATGGCTTCATTTGGACTGGGGAAGAAGACTGTCCAATTCCCAAGTGTATTGTTTGTTGGGCAGACATTCGCTAATAGCGCAATGGCTCCGGCTAAATTAAAACGCCATTTTACTACCAAACACGCTAGTGTAGCTTCAAAAAATAAAGATTATTTCAAGCGACTTTTGGAGACACAAGCGAAACAATTTGAAAGGTCGCTAACAATTTCCAACAAAGCACAAATAGCTTCATATAAGGTCGCCGAATTAATTGCTTTGAAACAGAAACCACACACTGTTGCAGAATCTCTTATATTACCAGCATGTTGTGAGATGGTCAAAATTATGTTTGGCAACGATGCACAAAACGAAATACGGAAAATTCCTATGTCGGATGATACAATAAGAAGGGGAATTGTTGATTTATCTGCAGATATTGAGGAAAAAGTTACAAATAAACTTTACAAAAAAAACTTCGCATTGCAGGTGGACGAATCCACTGATATTAGTGGCAAAGGGTCAGGATGTATTTGATTCCATAACGTCATATTTAGAGAAAAAAAATATATCATGGGACCTTTGCGTAGTAATTTATACGGATGGTGCCCCTTCCATGGTAGGCTCCATAAAAGGTTTTTGTACCCTTGCAAAAAAGCGAAATGAAAATATCATATCTACGCACTGTTTCTTGCATAGAGAATCTCTAATTTCAAAAACGCTACCAGCTACTTTGAAATCTGTATTAGACCAAGTGGTTAATGTCGTGAATTACATCAAATCAAGACCACTAAAAACCCGTCTTTTTAAACAACTCTGCATCTCAATGGAATCAAAGTATGAATGTTTGTTGCTGCACACCGAAGTTAGATGGTTGTCAAGGGGCAAAGTATTATGTCGAATTTATGAACTTAAAACGGAGCTGTTAACTTTTTTCCAAGAAGAAGGTAATGACACATTTACCATATATTTTGAAAATGATGTATGGTGCCCTAAAGTGGCATATTTGGCCGATATTTTTAATTATTTAAATGGCGTTAACTGAAGTATGCAAGGCAAAAATGAAAATATTTTAACATCCACGGACAAGCTGTCAGCTTTCCAGAAAAAATTGTCATTTTGGAAGAAGCGCATTTTAGAGACAAATAAAATGGATATGTTTCCACTGCTTCAGAATGAAGGTGATGAAGATAAAGAACAAGAAATCACGCATACATAACACTTATCACTATTAGTGGAGACAATTGCCAGGTATTTTCCATCTCTGAACGTAGAAAAATATGACTGGATAAGAAGTCCTTTTAGCACAAGTAATACAGCCAATTTCCAGTTTTCTCTGAACCAAGAAGAAGAATTTATTTCGTTGTCATCTGATCGTACTCTGAAAATTAAGTTTTCAGAAGTGAATGTTCAGGAATTTTGGATCTTGGTCCAAGAGGAATATCCACTTCTTGCCAAAAAGCGATTAGTATTTTAATACAGTTTTCAACGTCCTATTTATGTGAATTTGGGTTCTCATCTTTAACAAACATTTAAAATAAGAAACGGGAAAGGCTGCTAAACTTAGAACAAGAAATGAGAGTAGCTCTTTCCCACATCAGGCCTGATATTGAGCAAATTTGCAAACGACACCAGGCACAAGTGTCTCACTAATTTGAAGTAATTACTCATATGATGAATTTTGAGAATTACGCTTTTGTTAATTTTAAAAATGTTTTTTGTTTTCATATTTTAAGTAAAATTTTACAAATTTGAGTACGTATAATAAAGTTTATTACAGAATTTATGTGCTAATCCTAATTTGTTTATCAATATATGCATGTTATTGCTTTGGTGTTCCGCAATTTTTTTCGGTAATTAAAAGTGTTCCGTCGCCACAAAAAGGTTGAGAACCATTGCTTTAAGGTATGGATATAAAATACAATTTGGAACATAAAAGTCCTTTAATACTTTTTCTAAACTTAACCATTAAAAAAAAATTACGTTGTTTTCCATATACTCACGTAAATATTTACAGAAAATTACGCAGCTAAAGAGCGTCCGAATAGAAACTCGATAAGTATTGACTATGTGCAATGTAGGTACAATATCACTTTTTTCTTTGTTGTTAGCTATGTGTTTACCAAATTTCATGTCAATTCAAGCGTTTTTTAAATATTTACAGCAAAAATCGTGAATAAATGGACTAAAAAGGAAATACTTCGGAAAGGACTTTTCGAAATATCAATAAATTAAAATATTGGTTTCTCTTACCTTTATTAAAGTGATTACCGCAAGCTATTTTTACTTTTGAATAAAAAATACTTTGTTTTTGGATACTAAAAGTTCACTACACACTATAAAACTTATTACTAAACACTTAAACTAAACTCTAAAAAATAACACGACCAGTAAATAACTTAACAATAACTATAACATAACACACAATATATTAACCTAAAAAGCAACACGATACAATTTGAATTTAAACAGACTGAGAAGTTTGGACCTGTTAAATGAGAATCCTTATGAAAAATTATATTTAATAGACTCTTGACGAATGAGAAAGCGAGTATCAACACGTGCGTTTGATTACAATTGGGAATTTGCTAAAGGAATGTACTTTAAAAATATAATATCTAGACTGAGCACTGCACTATAGAATAGGTAAAGAAATAATAATAAGACTTACTCACAATCAATTTAATTTAACAATCTGACGACCGGTTTCGCTTTCTACAATTTGCAAAGCATCTTCAGGTCTAGATACAAAGTTAAACTAATGCTGCAATAAAATAAACCCAATTAGGGTGGTGTCTAATAAAGATAAAATAAACAAATAAGTTAGTTCATACAAATTATAGTAATTATGCCAATATTACATGTCTGTGGTTTTCAAAATGAATAAATTTGAATATATAAAAGGTATTAACAGACAAGGTAAGACCCACAATTGGTATAAAGTAGTAATATTATATTGTAATAAATTAATAAATGAGCAGATAAATAAAACAAAACAAACATTACTTACATGCCGGTACTCTATTAATTGATGGATGGTAGGTCATGGTTGCAAAAATCATGTATTGTTGATTGGAGAACTTTTATGTGCTATTGTAGTTGTTTTGACAATAAACGGGAAGTTCTTGAGGAGAACAGATTTGATCCAATGAATTAGAGATAGGTATATTGTGGTTGTTTGTCAGATGAAAGTGATGTTCTTTACTATTGTATTAATTAAATTATTTACACTTATATCAGAGATATATTTTTGTAATGTGTGTTATTTATTGAGTATTTATGTAATGAAGGAGACAGTTTTATGACAATGAATAAGAGTAGCTGTACCGATTGTGTGGTTGTGCAATTATTTTGACTTGTAATTATCAAGTCTATTGGCAAAATTAATCAATTATTGTAAAGTCAATTATGTAAAATGTATATAAAAAGTATATAAAATTATTACAAATAAAGACAATCGGGGACAAATTAAACACACATTAACAGGAACAGAAACACTAAATGACGGGACAAACATTGAATTTAAAACTTAAACTTGGGGAATGGAAGAAACTGCCAGCACTACATCTCACTGTTGGAAATAATGAGTTTTTTCATATTTAATCTATTAGATTTTAGAGGTAAATTTGACATATGTAGGTTGAAGTGTGACAGTTCTTCTTCTATTACTAAATACTGTAAGTTTAGTTATTCAGTATTATGGAGTATGTTGATATTAATGAATGTCTCAAAATTTGTTTTAATTTAGATATCAAAAGTAAATTGTTGTGTTTAATATTGGCATACTTTAACAATTTTAATTAATAAGTTTCAAATTCATAAAATTTTCTCAATGTAACAATGTGAATAATTGAAATACTTCATCTGTTACAACTAACCAATTTTAGTCTGAATTTTTCAGAACAAATTAAAATGATTATTTAGTAAATACAAACAAGTGTACTTGTACCTTTCAATACCTTTCAATTACAAGTTATTAAATTATTTTATCTTTATTAGACACCACCCTAATTGGGTTTATTTTATTGCAGCATTAGTTTGTATCTAGACCTGAAGATGCTTTGCAAATTGTAGAAAGCGAAACCGGTCGTCAGATTGTTAAATTAAATTGATTGTGAGTAAGTCTTATTATTATTTCTTTACCTATTTGATATGGACTCACACAAGCAACACATTCATGATTTCACTATAGAATAGTTTCATCAGTTCGACAGAGAAAAAAGATGCAAGGTAATCCCTATATATCTTTCGAATGGCTGGGTTTATTGACCACGTGACCTTCCCACGACCATACACAAGTGAGATAGCAACTTAAATAAAACATACGTTTTTGATGTAACAAGTAGAGTGAGGCTACTCGGACTTTTTACAATTTTTTACAAATTTATTAATATTGTTACTTTTATTAGATATTATTAAATTTGTAAGTAAATAAGTATGGCAAATAATATAATAATATGACATTAATTACTAAAGATCTTTTATGTAAGAACAAATACCTATTATTACAGTAGAATTTTACTTTTAAAATATAAAAATGTGGAAAATATTTAGAAAAAAAAATATCAATGCTATAAACAAAAAAGATTTTAATTATTGATTTTTAAATCCTTTATACCAACTTCATACCAACTTTATTATTTGTCATTCTTTTTTTTTTCAAATTTACAGTTCTATAATGTAAGTTATACCAGAAAGATAAAGAATATCATAGAACATTGCTGATAATAAAATATTAGAAAAGATAACCTCGAGAAAAGCTGGAAAAAATTCAAAAATATCATAATTAACGTAGCAACAGAATCACTTGGAAAGAGGAAAGTTCAGATTTCCGCTTTTATCTGTGCTTGAATTTTGTTTCGAAACTATTTTACGGTTTTATTGTCAGATGTCGCTATTGCGTCCGTATTGAAGCCATTTAAGTGTTGCTTCTTAAAAGACAGAAAATATTGATCTTTCACGTTGAGAACACCTTCGAATAACTGTTCTGATGAGACCTATTAGGTCGAAATACGTATCAACACATACAAAGGCGCTGTTTGCGTGAAATCAAATATTTGCTGTCTTTTTCACTTCATGAAATATCTTTTCGAAACACCCTGTGTATATTAAAAGTGTATATAATTCCACAAGAAAACTAAATTCCTGTAGCTAGCTGTATACCATGTATCACAAAAAATTAAATCAAAAATAGTAAAAATGAAAAAAACGATGTTTTTTATTGTTTTTGAACATTTTAATTTTTTTATTGATATTCCCAATCAATTTAAAAGGAAGGATGAGTCAATTGTTATTATTGAAGTTATCACACAACTTGTTCTGCAAAAATCAGAATGTCATGTATCACATCCAAACGCTCTCGTTTTTTCACAGATAGGCCCTGGATTAAAGACCCTGGATTTTTTATTTTTAATGAAATATAACAATTTTATTAAATAATAAGTGTCTTGAAAGTTGAAACACTTTCAATGTTTAATAAAACCTTATTAATAATACAGAAAAGACAAACTTCTAAGTCGAAATTTTACCCGTATAAAGTATAGTCGAATCTGTATCATAAATATGTGTTGTAATAAATATGAAGATATTTATGAAACTCGAAATTAGTTCCCGAATAAATCAAGAATAATTGCTAGCATATTTCGCCTGTTTATTATCCTCCCCCAGCCCTTTCCAGTAAAATACGTTTCTCAAAACAACAGAAGCGAAAGCAGCATTTCAAACAGTCGACATTAACATGGCAATTTATTATTTTCAGGGTGGAGACGTCGTCCAGGAAAACATATCGGCGAACGTCAGCGACGACACCGTCACGTTGGAATTCCAGAGATCCGACGGCACGCTCGTCACTCAACTAATTGACTTCAGGAATGTGAGTTTATAACGCTTTATATTTTATTTGAATACAGCGTGATGTTTTTCCGGGGATGCATTTAAAATATTAATGCATTTTTTTAACATACAAACCTATTAACAAAAACCTATTTGAACTATTTTATGTATATGTTACGAGCAATGTCCGAAATTGAACAATCCTAGCATTGTACGAAAAATCTTGTCCACTTCTAGCATTGTACCCCTTTACTCTACAATCTCCGAAATAGACATAATCGTCGGACTGTATATAAAAGAATTGCTGTACAATGTTTGAATTTCAAGAAGTGGCCATGCGTCAAAGTTTGGGAGAATATGACAGATTCGATTCATATCGATTTTTACTAACATGTTCACTCTATTTATTGTAGAACAATTTTTTTATTTATATTTTAGTTGGACACGGCATTTTATTACATTGTCGATTTGAAAAAGAACAACTCTATAATATATAAATATAAAATATTCAATTGTTCGATTTTTTATTTGGTGTGCGTTTCGATAATCATTTTTAAGTTTGGTCATTTCGGACATTGTACAGTTTGGGGGTACAATGCTAGAAGTGGACAATAATTTTCGTACAATGCTAGGATTGTCCAATTTCGAGCTTTGCTCGTAACATATATATCGGATAATTGATACATTGTAAGATTTTGTATAATGTTTATAATCAACCTCTGCATTTTATATTAATTTCTTTCTGATACTTAAGATGGCTCTACTGCGGCATGCTCCTGTTGTAAATTGTTTAATTTAATTGTAGATTTCTGCATGATGACTCTGTACTATTTTCAAAGCCTAACATAAATTACAGTTTTCTATCCTTATATCCATTTGCTGTGTTGCCAAGTTGTGTAGACAGTAATTTTATCAAATACGATTTACCATTTACTGCTGATAACTTTATTACTATAGTAGAGCAAGTAAGCTAAGATATCTGTTACAACATCTTTATGTATAATATTTTAATGCTCTAGTGTGTCAATCGGGATATAATATACCAAATAAACAAAGTTATGCCTTTGCAGGAACATTTTTTATTAGAATAATTAGGTTCCATACACACATATCATTGAAAAATGATTCATATTATATTGGGACCGTGCAAGTTCGGAACAGCGACATCTGGTGTCGTAATTCAGCAAAATGTACTGCGTTTTCATGTTAGATCGAGGTTACCGGATAACTGTCAAGGATGTAGTCCCAAAAAAGAATAAGAAGAAAAACTAAGATTGAGGTTATGTCGGTATGTTATTAAAAGGTAAACGTTGTATGTAGTGTAAATACAAATAAATATATTATTAAATTATAGCATTACTGTTAATATGGATGCAATAATAAAAACTGGATTTGAGAAAGTAAATCACCAAATAACTTTTCAACCAAGCACTGAGTCAAAGGAAAAAGCTTTAGTAGTGACAAATGTCAAAAAAGAATGGAAGAATTAAGAAAAATAGATTACGATAAATAATGCTAATGCATAAATTAGCAGGTTAAGCCCATGATATCAATATATTGGTTTGAAACAATTAATTCTTTCCCTGTAAACTTTTGAATTAATTACTATTAAACTGGGAATAAGCCACAATTAAAGATAAAAATACGTTTATTGACGTTTCAATTTCCACTTCGGAAATCGTTCTCAAAATACAAACAGTAAATTTACTGTTTGTATTTTGAGAACGATTTCCGAAGTAAATTTACTGTTTGTATTTTGAGAACGATTTCCGAAGTGGAAATTGAGACGTCAATAAACGTATTTTTATCTTTAATTGTGGCTTATTCCCAGTTTAATAGTAATTAATTCACAATGCCAAAAGAAAATAGCTTCAGAACAATATGTAAACTTTTGGACAGCGAATATAATATATCTTAATGCATCTTCAGAAAAACTTGATGCATTTTTGTAAACTTCAAAAAATAAAATTTAAACATTAAACTTGATTTTTGGGTTAAAATGAACTTTAAGTGAGTGTTATAAAACTAAAATTTACACTTAAAAGTGAACTTTTATTTATTATTTATTTCAAACTGACTTTAAAATCGGGCGCAAGAATAATGCATAATTTAGGTTATGTTACTTATGCTTTTTTATGATATAAATCCACTTTTCTCTTTGTAGTAATTTGTGCTTCGAAGTTGGAAACGAATAAACCTTAAATTGACAATTTTTTGTTGTATTTTTACAATTTATAACACAGCATTTCCTAAATCCCATTTTCTTCAGTACCAGAAGGTGTAAATAAACAAACGAGTATGAAATATGACAATTGACAATATGAATTTATGAAATCTATGAAATGTGCAGTAAAAAATGCAAGATTTCTCCGCTACTCGCGTACGATCGTTTCTCGTATCCCATCCAAGTACTTGCACGTCGCCAATAAACACTGTCATCGACAAAGAAATTATGTACGTATTTAGCCGGCGACATCTGTAAATATCGTATTACCACAGTATAAAGAGGTTCCTAAAGAGGCTCAACCCCCAATGAGACGTCCCGTCTAGCGAACTTTGACACAGTTTAGAGCAGTAGTTCTTAACCTTTCCAAATCTAAGAAGACTTGACAAATTTTTAAAAAGTCGCTTTGACTGCAAAAACAAAATTTAAAAATAAAAACTTATTCTAAAAATAGAAATTAACAAAAAATATGTAGATTAGTAAATACATTAACAAATTAGGTATATGGGCATAACTAACATAATACCATAAAAATTACAAAAATTTAGTGCGACACTTGAGCCTGATGACTTTTGCAAAATTTTAACAATGTCCTGTCTAATATGCGATAACGCTACCCTCATTTCTTTATCAATATTCCCAAGTCTTTCACGTTTATTTGTTTTTATGTTTGTGAAGGTTGAAAAACCTAATTCACACAAGTATGAAGTTGCAAACTCTAGTAATACCTTTAATGCTCTTGTATAAAGAAGTGGGTGTTCAGCTTGCAAAGAAATCCAAATTTCTTCAAGTGACATTTCAGAAGACTTTAGTTTCAGAGTGCGATCCGTTGACAAGCCAACTCTTCTTCCTTTTGTAATGATAGTTGGTATTTCGACGTATTAATCAACATAAAAGGATTTCGAATCCAATTGTAATTATCTGTATTTAGGAAAGGAAAGAAGTGATCAATTTTTTCTGCTAATAGTGTCAAATGTTCAATGATAACGACTTTCATCTAATTTAATATTTTTGCTAATACTGGGAAACATATCCAATGTACCTTTTTCTTATGTGCGATTTTTTCAAAGTGATATTTTCTTTTAAAACGCTGATAATTTGTCAGTACAAGACAAACTATTTGGCAACGTTTGGCATACTAGTGATTCTCTGAGCAAGAAACAATGCGTAATTATTATGTTTGGGTTTCTCGTTTTCGCAAGTGTAGCAAATCCCTTAATAAAGCCTAACATTGATGGTGCCCCATCCAGACAGATACCCACGCACATATTCCATAATATATTATTTTCTTTAAAGTATGATGTAATGCACTTAAAAATATTTTGACCCGTTGTATATTCAGTAAGTTCCTTACAACATAAAAACTGATTTACTATTTTGTTTTCAGAAATAATCCTATTAAGTAGGCTTTGCCACTAAAGTCAGTGGATTCGTCAACTTTCAATGTAAAATTTTCTCGTGTGATAAAACCAAAAACTGTACTTTCAATACTCTGACATATTTTTAATTCTATTTCTTATTGTTTCGTCGGAGTAGGGAATTTTCATAATTTATTTTTTTGCATCCTCACCAAACATAATTTTTACCACTTCTGCACATGCTGGTAATACCAAAGATTCAGCAATAGTATGCAGTTTTAACCTTATAGCTATTAACTCAGCCATTTTATAAGAAGCTATTTGTGCTTTGTCAGAAATTTTAACAATTTTTTAAAAACTTCTTACATGCTTTTCTTGCATGTTAAACAATCTTTGAAAATATGCTTTGCTTTTAGAACTAAGATTGGCATGTTTCGTTGAAAATGGCGTTTTAGTTTAACTGGGACCATTGCCGAGTTTGATAATTTTTTACCACATACAAGACAATTTTCCATGGAACAATCTTCATCACATTTCCATGTAAAGCCATAACTCAAATATTCTTCCGAATACTGGCGATTAACTTTTTTGGTTGGTTGGAAAATGGGAAGCTGTCTATCCACATTGCTGCAATGCAAAACAAATTTTATTTTAAAAGGTAATTTTAAAAGGTGATGAACATTTTCATACCAGTAACTGACGCTTCCGCGATTCCGCAAGTGCATAGTGACCACTAGAGTGGACGAACTATTTTTTATGTTTTAAGAAAAAAAATTCATGTTTTTTCACTTACTATACTATTTTATAATGTTAATTTTTCATATTTTGTAATAAAATATTTTTTCTAAAAAACATCCTTAAAATTATGCGTGAGAGGTCCGCGCGAATGTGGGGCCGTCTGTTTAGTTTCTTTAGCCTTATTAATTCTTATTATCCACTCTTGTCGGTCTTGTTGTGTTTCTACCTCATGTAAATTAAATATTACTTCACCTATTTTGTTTTTCGTTGGCGACGGACTGACATTTCTTTGAGCCTGATACATGTTTAAGCTGGTGTCTAAATAAAGTAAATATGTATTCTTTTCATAATAAAATTCCACTAGGAAACTAAGTTTCTGTAGCTGGCTGTATACCATATATCACAAAAAAATTATTTAAAATCCTTTATAAAAGGTATATAATAAAATGCCCAAACGGGCTATCACAAATATATTGCAAAACTTTTTCGGATTATTAAATCCATTATCAGTGCAAACCTGAAAGTAAATAACCACTTTAATTAAAAGAACGTTGAATTTAAAATGTTGACTAAGGTTAAAGAACATTTTGGTTAATACTTACGAGGTATAACATGCTATGAGCCACCAAAATATATGGGTCCAAACCCTTTAAATGATATAAATTTACATTTGCTTCACATTATATGTGGTTAACCACACATAATGTAAAGCAAATGTGGTTTATCACATATAATGTAAAGCAAATGTAAATTTATATCATTTAAAGGGTTTGGACCCATATATTTTGGTGGCTCATAGCATGTATACCTCGTAAGTATTAACTTAAAGTGGTTATTTACTTTCAGGTTTGCACTGATGATGGATTTAATAATCCGAAAACGTTTTGCAATATCTTTGTGATAGCCCGTTTGGGCATTTTATTATATACCTTTTATAAAGGATTTTAAATAAATTTTTTCTTTTCATAATAATTATTTCTCAAATAGAGATTAAAGAAATCATTATTATTTTATGTAAATTAAGAGAAATCCCGCTATTTTCTTTTCCAACGAACTCTAATCTCTCGTATGAGAATACTCCCTCAAGAAAAAGAGTTGTTTAGGAATTTACTTACCGTTTATTTTAATGATGTTTCATTTTTCTTACAGAACAAGTAATAATATAAATTATTCAAATAAAATGCGACAAACCAATTCAAACTTTGAATTTGCTATAAAGATTGTTTAACAACCAACTTTATAGTACTCTATACGTTTACGAGTTAGACATTTGAGGATATGGCTTCAATAAAACTCCTCGCAGAAGCACTCTTTCAGCAGAAATATACATTTATTGCTTATATTCGAGAATTTACTGATAAAGTTAAAATTACCAGTTATTTCCTCCTTGTTTTATTATGTACACACTATTCTTAAAGATGTGTTCGGCATCACGTTATTCATGTTTCTAGATTTAGTAAATAGAGGAAAACCATTCAGAACTTTTCATTACATTGGAGTAGCAGATTACTCGCTGTCAAAGATAAAAGCGGTAGTGATGTATTTCTAATAATTAAACAAACACATTTTGGATGAAGAAGAACTTTTCTCGGTCAACTACTGGATCTATTGTCCACTTTATCAAAATTAATTTTAAGGTAAAATTTGTAAACCTTCTTCTTTTTCTAGTTCCATGACCGTAAACGATCGTTGGATATCATGTTGGCTGCCAAATTCGCTATCGTGACTTTATTGATAGCAGCTCTAAATAACGATGTAGTTGATTTTCCATACCATTGCCTAAGATTTTTCAGCCATGATGTTCTTCTTCTACCAGGACCACGATTACCTTGGATCTTTTCCTGAATGAATAGATGTAAAAGATCATATTTTTCAGGGTGTCTCATTATGTGAACGAAGTATTCCTGCTTGCGTTTATTTATGATATTGACCAGTTGTGTTGTTTGGTTCAGCCGTCTAAGGACCTCCTCATTTCTAACTCTGTTGACCCAGCTTATTTTTAGTAGTCGTCTGTATACCCAAATGTCAAAGGCTGTCAAGCGTTTAAGGGTAGCCTCAGTTAGAGTCCACGCTTCCACTCCATACGGCAGGGCAGGAAAGATGTAGCAAGATGTCATTCAAACTCTAATGTCAATAATAAGATTGTGACTGAAAGTACGTTTCTCATTTTTACAAAGGCAGCTCGGGCTTGTTCTATTCGGCTTTTAATTTCTGCGGTTGGATCCCAGATCTCATTGATATTACTGCCGAGATACACGACTTTCTCTACTCTGTCCATTGTGGCATCTTCGACTTTTATACCGTCATCTTGTATATAATATTGTTTGCTAACTATCATATATTTAGTTTTCTTAACATTGAGTTTTAATCCATACTGATCACAAGTCTGTTTTATTTTGTTCATTAGATTTTGAAGGTCTTCTCCGCAATTAGTAATCACTAAGGTATCGTCGGTATATCTAATATTGTTGACGGTTACTCCATTCACAATAATACCTTCGGTAGTCTCCACTAAGGCTTCCTTAAATATTTCCTCCGAATATGAGTTAAAAAGTAAAGGCGACAATATACAGCCTTGTCTCACTCCTCTTTTTACATTCATTTCATCCGACAGTTCTTTTTCAACCTTTATTCTTGCCACTTGATGCCAGTACAGATTGCAAAAGAGGCTGGAGATTTCAAATCCGAAAACTTTTGGCAGGTATATTTCCTATATATAAAATAAAACACTTCGAAAAAATATATCGAAGTAGACTGCCCCTTTGTGATTCAAGAATATAACCGCCATATGAAAGGGGTTCATCTCATGGATAGTCATATTGGAAGATACAAAATTTCTGTAAAAAGTAAAAAATGGTACCTCCGGCTATTTTATCACTTACTTGATTTAACAGCTAACAATTCCTGGATATTCTATAAAAGATTGACGGTTGCGAAGAACCCACAGGCAAAGCTTTTAACACGAGCAGCTTTTCGCATAGAACTTGCAGAGTGTCTGTACAAAATGATCCCAACCACAGCAAAAAAAAAGAGACCAAGTACATTGAAAGCTGACAAGACAAGACAAGAAAAAAGAGGGCCAGCTGAGTACATTCCCCCCAAAAATATTAGGAGGGACTAGTATAGACAGAACATACAGAAGATAACAAACAACGGTGTAAATATCAAAATTGTAAGGGGTTTACACATACAAAATGTCAGGAATGTGGTGTGGCACTGTGTTTCAATAAAAATAATAATTGTTTTTATAACTTTTATGTAAATTAACAATGTATATTTTATATCCTAACTTGATCTTGTATGCACAATGTAGCATTTTGGCAACAAACCTGTTATTGTCAAAAACAAATGTTTTTGACAATAACAATAAGAGATACAAGCAACGAAAAAAGTATATGAGCATTTTTTTATTCTTTTTTCTTATTCCTGATTTGTCTTGCATATATTCAAATTCATTATCGGATCTTTGGAGTTCTTCAAATGACCGTCCATCGTATTGTTGAACATTTTTTTTAATACATGTACTAAGAAACTGTTTATTAATTCCTTGGGCATTTGTTCCACTTCCATAATTGGAACTTAAACCTGTAAGTCAATTTGTTTCTCTCCCTCCTAAACCTGTGCACACTTCCTCAGCGATATCATCTGGTGAAACAAATTTAATTTCCTTTATTTTTATAAATAGTTCTTTTTGTGATTTATAATACCGTTTTAGCCTCAAATCTTTTTAGATCTGCAAAATGCGATATTTCGCATTAAGGTTTTCTTCGTTATTTTAATGCTTTTCCAAGAAGTAGATCTCCAAATTAGATATGAAATTAGTAATTTCTACGAACAAACGCTGCACTAGTAAAACTTGACGTAAGTCTCGGATGAGAGTTTCGGATATTTACTTTTCATAAAATATAAACTCTCGATTCCGATAGAGTTGGCGTATAAGTCGAAGGGTAAATCTCTTAACCCAGTAGTTGTAAAGTCTCTCTCGAGTACCATAACCAACTTTTGGAGTTGAAGAAGTTGTTGGAGTGGAAAGAGAACGGTGTCTTCTTATGTGAGTGGGGGATCGAATTAAACTTACTTTAACTTTACTAAATAAATTACGGAAAGGCGTGTTTTCTTACAGCCGCTAGACCTTTTTCTCAAAAAAGGCAATAAATTAAATATGTATTCTCTAGAGAAGGAAGTTATAAAATACTCATTTTTACCAAATTATCCTCATATTTATTGTCCTCGCGTAGCAAGTTCTCTATAGGACGTAAATGTACACTGAGAAAAACTACGTTAATAGCAGGATATAAAATATAAGGGTAATATGCCAAGTTTTAAATTTAGCAGGCAGGTTTATATAGAATTAGAAACAAGCAATTTAGATTAATATTAAATCAATGTTAAATGGTACGTAAACCGGTTGAGGTCAAGTTGTTGCTTCGGAGGTAAAGTGGCCGGGTCACCGCATCTTTTTCTTGCTCAATCTCTGGATAAACTGTGTACTAGTTCCTTCCATTGTATTCTATTTCTTGCTCTGTTTTTGACTTCACCCCATATTATTCCAATTTTTTCATATTCTCTGGTTGTAGTTATTTTCCAACTATTGTCTGGTCTTCCTCTCTTCATTTTTTCCTCTGTTTGATATTCAAATACTTGTCCCACTACGTTGTTTTGATCTTTCCTTCAAGTATGGTTAATTAATTTCCATTCCACTCCTTTCCAAACAAAAAATCGTGTGGTTTTCATAAAATATCAGGTATAGTAATTTAGAAAATTGCATCTTAGATTTTGACACTAGGTACCTGTTCATAATATAAATGTTTCTTTCAATACTGGTGTTTTCCCAGTATGCTGAAAACTTTTCTATCATTTCACCGGTATTAAAACAAGGTGATCCTGAATTATTGTCAAATTTTCGACCATTGTCTGTCCCTCTGTGGTATCTAAGATTATTGAATAGGCAATGCTAAAACCTTTATTATTATTTTTAGATATCAACGAAATTATCACAAATCATCAATATGGATTTCGAAATAAATGTTTTACTTTCACAGCCATTAACAGTTTCTATGAGAAAGTTTTAATCTCAATTGAAAACAGTGAAAATCCAACTGCATTTTTTGTGACCTCAGTCGTGCTTTTGATTGTGTGCCATACGATGTACTCCTCGATAGATTGTACAGGTATCTTAGGGGAGTTGCCCATAGTTGTTTGGGTTTCTACCTGAAAGGTCGGAACCAAATAGTTAAAATAAAAATAACTTCAAAAGTTCAATGTCTGGTTCGATTGTTCATAAGAGTACCACAGGGCTCCATATTGGCCCGATATTATTTATTTTGTATATTAATGAACTACCATATGTAATTTAATTACTATTAAACTGGGAATAAGCCACAATTAAAGATAAAAATACGTTTATTGACGTTTCAATTTCCACTTCGGAAATCGTTCTCAAAATACAAACAGTAAATTAAACAAATTTTGTTTTTTGTTTAATTAACAAAAAACAAAATTTGTTTAATTTACTGTTTGTATTTTGAGAACGATTTCCGAAGTGGAAATTGAAACGTCAATAAACGTATTTTTATCTTTAATTGTGGCTTATTCCCAGTTTAATAGTAATTAATTTACAATGCCACAAGAAAATAGCTTCAGAACAATACCATATGTAATGTCTGATGCATTTTAAATGTTTTCTTCTTCTTACCTTCCGCACAAAATATGTGCATTAAAACAGACGAGGAAAAAAAACAAAATATTGGCATGGATTCCGAATAACAGAGATAGAGCTAAATACGCTGAATACAACTTAACATCGAACACTACTCATTTTGAGGTGGATAATAACGTTACCTGCATGGATTTCCTCATAACAAGCGATGATACCACCTCTGAAGAAATAAAACGAAGTATACTGCTAACGAACAAATCTTATTTTAGGCTAAACAAGCATCTAAAAATATAAATTTAAACCAAAAAAACCAAACTAACAATATATATAACGTTTATTCTACCAGTACTGACATATGGGTCAGAAATATCTCCAAAAAAGACGGAAATCATCTGCTTGTTTTGAAAAGAAAGAAACTAAGAAA
This sequence comes from Diabrotica balteata, assembly GCA_918026665.1. NCBI lineage: Eukaryota > Metazoa > Arthropoda > Insecta > Coleoptera > Chrysomelidae > Diabrotica > Diabrotica balteata. The sequence goes on from OU898277.1 coordinate 21,536,701, forward strand.
AATAATGGGAGCTATCTGTAAGAGTGGTATTTGGACAAGCACATTTAATTTTAAGAGTGTAAAAGTAGTACTAAAATTATTAAGAAATAGTAATTGGTAGGGATATAATACCTATAATTGGTAGACTTAGATAGGCTGGACAGCTGAACAATGTAGTGTGATGATCATGATAAAAATATAACGTAAGGTTTACAACATCAAGCTAAGAGGAAAGTACTGAGAAAAAGTGGACGAGAATTAAAGACATCTTAAAGACTGTTCAAGAAACAAAATTGAGTGCGCTTAAAGTAAGAAAAAAACAAGGGTGGATGACAGAAGAAATATTGAGACTTATGGATCGAAGAAAAGAAGTGAGAAATAAAGATAAAAACGAATACAAGAGGATCCACGCAATAATCAGGCAGAAGATAAGACACGCGAAAACACAATTGTATAATAAAGAATGTAATAAAATTGAACAATATGAAAAGAAACACGATACATTTCATCTGCACAAGAAATTAAAAGAGGTCGCTGGAGACAAACGGAAACAAGTAGGTATCCCAAAGTTTAGAAGACAGAAACGGACACAAAATATTAGACATCAATGAACAGTTAAAAGAATGGGAAAACTACATTTCTGAATTATTTGAAGATGAGAGAGTAGAACACTATACACCGATTGCTATATCAGGTCCATCTATAACCGAAAGTGAGGTTACACGTTCAATACAAACGACAAAAAATGATAAAGCACTTGGCCCCGATGAAGTAAGTGCTGAAATACTAAAGTTTTTGGGAGAAAATGGAATTAAAGCTCTGTATAATCTCTTTAACAGAATTTATGACACTGGGATATTACCAACTGATTGGTTAAAGTCGACATTTGTCACAATACCTAAGAAACATCGTCCAAAGACAGGCGGTGATTATCGGACAATAAGTCGGATGAGTCACGTTTTGAAGATCTTCCTGCGAGTAATACACAGCAGAATTTACACGCTGCTAGAAGGCAGAATTAGCAATACTCAATTTGGGTTTAGGAGTGGCTTGGGTACAAGAGAAGCCTTGGTTAGTATACAGGTGCTAGTACAGAGATGCAGAGATATAAATCAAAATGTGTACATTTGTGTAATCGATTTTGAAAAGGCTTTTGACAAAGTCCGACATAACAAAATGCGAGAAATATTGGAAACAGCTGGATTGGACGATAAAGATCTACGAATAATTACAAATCTATACTGGTAACTGTCGGATGAAATAAATATAAAAAGAGGAGTGAGACAAGGCTGTATATTGTCGCGTTTACTTTTTAACTTATATTCGGAGGAAATATTTAAAAATACTAAAATATAAAACTAAATATATGATAGTTAGCAAACAAAATTATATACAAGATGACGGTATAAAAGTCGGAGATGCCATACTGGACAGAGTAGAGAAACTCATGTATCTCGGCAGTAATATCAATGAGAGCTGGGATCCAACCGCAGAAATTAAAAGCCGAAGAGAACAAGCCTGAGCTGCCTTTGTAAAAATGAGAAACCTTCTTTGCAGTCACGATCTTAGCATTGACCTTAGAGTTCGAATGACATCTTGCCACATCTTTCCTGTCCTGCTGTATAAAGTGGAAGCGTGGACTCTAACTGAGGCTATCCTTAAACGCTTGACAGCCTTTGCGATGTGACTACTGAAAATAAGCTGGGTCGACAGAGTTAGAAATGAGGAGGTCCTTAGACGGCTGAACCAAACAACACAACTGGTCAATTTAATAAAGAAACGCAAGCTGGAATACTTCGGTCACATTATGAGACACCTTGAAAAATATGATCTTTTACATCTGATCATTCAGTTAAAGATCCAAGGTAATTATGGTCCTGGTAGAAAAAGATCATGGCTGAAAAATCTAAGGCAATGGTATGGAAAATCAACTACATCTTTATTTAGAACTGCTGTCAATAAAGTTACAATAGCGAATGCGGTAGCCAACATGATATCCAACGATCGATAACGGTCATGGAACTAGAAGAAGAAGACTATTTTGATTTTGTTGCGGCCTTGTTCTTTTGTTCTTTTTCTTGCTTCATCTGGAAGCAACCCCATAACAATTTATGATCGGATCCACATTCAGCTCTTGGTCTAGTTTTAACGTTTGTAAAACATGTCTTCCATCTATTGCCAATCAACATGTACCTAGTCGATTTGGTTCTTGTATTCTCCATTTGGGCTGGTCCACGTCGATAAACGACGGGCATGATGTTAGAACAATGTATTTACAATGGCCAAACTTGTTAGGCCAAACAAGTTAGGTTCAAATTCAGGGTCTGCAATACTATCTGTGTCGGAGAAATCACTTTTATTTTCACTACTTAGGCCAGTGAAATTTGCCCAATATTAGTGCTGATCCTTTTGGAGGTGGCTTCTCCATTACTGAAGGTTGGCCATAACTACAGCAAATTGCTCTCTATCTTGAGCTATTTTTAGTATCGAATGTGTGTCCATACCTGTCCAGTCTACTACATTCTTTAACCAGGAGCATTTTCTTCTTCCTGGACCTCTTCTTCCTTCCAGTTTCCCTTCCATTATAAGTTGTAATAAATTGTAGGAAGTTGTATTTTTCTCCATGACGATGCATTCTGTAATAGAGAATCAGATGTAAATTTTCTGTGTCAGGAATTCTTGAGTGCACACTGTGGCAAAACGGCCACGAAGCATGTTTTTCATTTTTTTTTATGAATGCAATAAAAACAAGAAGGAAGCATAATAAAAGTAAAAGGTATATACTACTAACTAGGATATTTTTTCAATAATAAATCATACGACTCATTAACTTCATCAAATAATCACAATAAACACGATTTTACAGGTTAACTGTCAAACAATTTAATGGATCGAAGTGCATGCTTATGCCATCTGTGCAAAAAGTTCCAAGTTATTTTATATTTACACTCATAAATCAGAATCAGAATAGACATTTCATTTAATCATTTACCTATGATGCCGAACGACAACTTTTATTTTTTTTTACGTGAATAAAGATATTAACCGTGGGTGGACAGATTCAAATGTAGTTATATGGATCGAATCGTTTTGTAATGCCCCTTTGTCCGATTCTTCTCGATCGACGATGGTAAATACAATAAAATGATGAAGTTGTGGAGTAAAAATTATGATTTTTATTGACAGCTACTAATAATTACACTATAGTTATTGGTTTGGTAACTTTCTATAATAGACTGCAATCAAATGAACATAAATCCCCAATTTATAATTTCACAAATAATGTATACCTCGACACAGATGTTAATGCTTGTATCATTCTGACAAACTTTGAACTATGAGCTTACAATACAATTTAATCTAGGGCGTAATTTCAACACTTTGGAAGTTCAATTGGAAAATATATTAAATTGCAGGTATCTGGACTCTAGTTCTGGACGTTAAGAAGTTAAGAATAATGTGAGATTACAAATTAAGGGATTAATTTTTGATTGAACAGTGGTAAATTTTTAAACTTCACTCTGAATTTTGGGTGCCATTGCACTGTGTTTTATAGATTTTCGTTAAATTTTTTTAAATATTATTCAGTGGTAAAAAACTGATGACATTTCGTTAATTCGTGGATTAATCTAGCCATAAAGTTTCTCAATATTTTTGTCCCTTACGTAATAAATAAAAGGTGAAAGAACTTTACTGTTTTTATCGACGACAAAATGAATACCCGCGGGACAAAAACACAAAACAAGTGAAAAGTCATTATTAAATTTGTACTTTTAGCCAACAAACCTTATTTGTGTCTCACCCAAGAGAGAACCTTCCGTAGTCGATTTATCTTCTTTAGGCGGTCGCGCATCGTCGGCAGAGTAAATAGAGGAACTGACTATTCCACCGACTATCGATGTCACTCAGGTGAAACGATTAGACAGCAGACTTACAAAAGATTTAAAATGGAAATGGTGCAAGAGTAAGATTAAAGGATTTGTTTCCTAATGTGGACCGTACATATAAGCAAAAATTATGCAGATATTTTCAATATATTTCAGGAAGTGTACAATATTACCTTAGATATTTGTGACTGCTTTCTAGACAATCTATTTTATAAGAAGCAATAAGTAAAATTGTTACAAATGAATAAAATAGGAAAATAATATTCTCAAATGAATAATTATTCTAATTAAATCATAGCAAATTGTATACAAATATAGTCCAGTCACTGAGGAGAAAAACGAGTCAATCTAATTTTTTTATAACTGAATCAATTTGGCTAAAAATTTGGAATTTGAAAATTTGGACGTGATAAAAAATTAATTGCAAAATCTTTAGAACGCTCTCGAGAAAAATGTCTCTTTTGTATTTATGCCGGTTTGATTTCACATCGACGATATTATAGTATTATTGAGAGGTTTAGGTATGGATCGCTCCAATTATCTTAAAAATCGCTTATAATATTTATACAAATATTGGCTTTGAGAGTTACACTTCTATCAGATCAGTATTACGTTCTTATCAGATTTTCTGTTTTTCTGGAAATACACTTGAGTGCAAAATAATCGACTAAAAAGCGATTACTTGATCTCTAACTTGATTATTAAAGTTACAAAAACTGCTATTGCATTATTTAAAAAAAGCATTATAAAAACTATATGCCATACGAACAAAGTTTTCTATACTGGAACTAACGCAAGAAAGACGTTATGAACAGAGAAATCATCAATTGAATCGCTTATTTTAAAAACAGCATGAGTTACATATTCCTAATTATACAGGAGAGCAAAAAAAAAATAGTTGAAAGACGGATGGAATGGATGACCTCAAAATCCAAAGTTATATTTTAATTGTGTTTCAAATCATAATGATCTATAAATTGTCTCGAAAAAAATAAAGGTTTTTTGACAAATGACTTTTGAAATATTGGACTGATGCTGTTTTTGCATGAAACGAAAAGAAAAAACAGAAATACAACCATTTATATTTTTATTTCCAAAGTATAGTAACTACTTCTTCTTCTTTAAGTTCCATCTTCTATCGAAGGTTGGAAATCATCATGGCTATGCGGACTCTGTTGACTGCCGCTCTAAAAAGTTCTGCACTACTGCATTCAAACCATTCCCTTAAGTTCTTAAGCCAGGATATTCTTCGTCTTCCCACATTTCGCTTTCCTCGGATTTTGCCCTGCATAATAAGTTGTAATAATGCGTATTTTTGCCCTCTCATCACATGTCCCAAGTACTCAAGTTTTCGTCTTTTAATAGTTAATATTATTTCCGCCTCATTTCCTATCCTTCTAGTTACTTCCATGTTTGACATTCTTTGAATCCATGATATTCGTAGGATTCTTCTGTAACACCAAAATTCAAAGGCGGCCAACTTATTCAGATGAACTTGTTTTAGTGTCCAAGCTTCCAAACCATAAAGCAGAGTAGAGAACACGTAACATCGAAGCATTCTCAGGCGTAGTTCTAACCTTATATCCCGACAACAAAGAAACTTTTTAAGTTTAATAAATGATGTACGTGCTATTTCAATACGTGTCTTAATTTCTTTGGTTTGGTCTACATCTGATGTTATCCATGTTCCTAAGTATTTATAGTTATTAACACTCTCAATTACAGTATCTTCAATAGTCATTTGGATATTTGCATGTGCAGATTTAGTCATGATCATGCATTTAGTTTTCTTTAAATTTATCTTCAGTCCGTACTCATGACAGCGTTCATTAGGGCGTTGCATTACGTTCTGTAAATCATTGTTGTTATCGTAATTATTACTGTATCGTCTGCAAAACGTAAGTTATTCAAAACTTCTCCATTGATAGATATACCTTCTATTGAGTCTGAGAGCGCTTATTGAAATACCGCTTCACTGTAGACATTGAAAAGTAGTGGGGACAGCACGCAACCCTGGCGGACTCCTCTCTGTATTTTGATATTTTCGGTGTACTGGCTTTTAACTCTTACCTTGGCAGTTTGATTCCAATATAAATTAGATATAATTTTCAGATCACGACTGTGAATCTGTGATTTTGCTTTTTAATATATCTACAAGCTTTTTATGTTGAACTTTATCAAATGCCTTTTCAAAGTCTACAAAATATAAGTACATATCCTGATTCATGTCCATGCAACTCTGAGCCAGCACATTCAAGCCGAACAAAGCATCTCTTGTACTCATACCATTTCTAAAGCCAAATTGTGTGTCACTAATCTCATATTCAAGAGTTTTAACAATTCTGCTGTGAATTATTTTCAAAAATGTTTTAAGTGTGTGACTCATTAAAGCTATTGTTCTGAGCAAGTTGTTGTACTTGGTTTTTTGGGAATTGCTACAAAGGTTGATTGCAGCCATTGTCTGGGGATTGTGGCAGTCTGATATATTAGATTAAAGAGTTCAACCATTACATCAATAACATCTTCATCGATGAGTTTTAATAATTCGATGGGCACCTCATCTGGTCCAGTAGCTTTATCCTCTTTTGTGTTTTTGATGGCATAGATGACTTCTTCTCTTAATATTGGTGGTCCAGTATCCTCGGTGATTTCTAATGACAGTTCTTCTCTTTCATCATTAAATAGTTGTTGAATGTAATTGGTCCAGTGACATAATTTCTCCTTCATATCAGTAATAATATCCCCTTTATCATTTTTAAGGATATTCGTTTTTTGTACGCTTTCTAGAACCTGTCATTTCTTTGATTTTTTTGTGTAAATTAAAGCTATCGTACTTTTTATGCAGATCTTCTGTTTCCTTGCATCTGTCGGAGAGCCACCTCTCTTTTGCCTCTCGAATTTTCGTTCTGATGTTTCTTTGAATTTCTTTGTATTTATTCAGGTCTTTTGCTTTATGTTTTCTTCGTTCTTCCATGAGTTCAAGAATTTCTACTGTCATCCAAGGTTTTGTTTTTTCTTTAAGTGGTTTGAGGGTTTCTTTTCCAACTGACACAAGGGCATGTTGAATTTTTCCCCATTTTTGGTCAATAGTTAGAGTTTTCTGCATTATCTTCTTTGACTTTCCTTAAGCTCTCGTTTATTTTAAATTTGGTTTCCACATATGTGTTGTCTTGTTTGAGACGTCTTGTATCTATAATTTTCTTGGTGCTAGGGCTTTTGACCTTCTTTAGTTTCACTCTCATCGACAAAACAACTGGGTTGTGGTCGGAGGATATGTCCGCTCCTGGATAAGTTTTAGATGATAATAGTTATAGTATACTACGTCGCCAGCTTGCTCACTGGTAGGCCACTGTAAAATTTTCTCGTAAAATGGTTTATATTCTGTTAAAATGCTGTTTTGAACTTGCTTGATATTTGCAATTTTTTTGGGATTAATGGCTACAGCAGCATTTGTGTAAGCTAATGATGCTGGTAGCAACACGGGGCGTTTGGATTTGGAAAGACGAAACGTATGACCAATGAAACCGTCAATAAAATTGTGAGTCACAACTGTACCTTTTGCATGCTTATCGTATACAAACGACATAAACGACGATGCAGAGAAGGTCTTTGTTGTTGCTTTTGTACCTTTGAATCTAGGCTTTCATTGGAGAGGCAGTTTCGATTGTAATATATTGGCCACCAATTACGATAATCTAATATCTGACGTGTCTTCATCTCAAAAACGGAAAAATTTGTCCCAGCTACAGCCCTAAGGAAATAATATTGGTGTGGCACATAAATTCTGTCATGCTTCATAATTTTGGATTTCAGCACCCCAAAATCTCGATCATTCGGCAACAGTGAATGTCCTCTGATTGGAAAGTAATGGATTATTGGCGCCTTTATTGGCTTGAACTTCATGATAAACGTAAAACACAGATTCCTTAGTTTTAAAATTTTTTTACCGAAGCAGTTCACTCATAGTTGCCGCAAATAAAATATTTCTTGTATCGGTATACAGGGCAGAGGAAGATTTTGCATAAAATCAAACGTGAGAACAACTGCGTCCTCTCACAACATTTATCTTGTGAAATTTCTTGTACCTTCTTTTATAAACCGCTAGCTCAGCTGCTGCTGTACGTTTGGCATTTGCTCCTAGGGATTGGCTGTTGATTTTTGTAACCAATTCTTCGCAGTTAATACAGGTATCAACTTGGGTCGACCAAAACGCAAAGAAAACTGTTTTTTTAAAATAGTATTTATACTTAACATCCGCATTTGGATGTTTTTCTTTAAAAAGACTATGGATGGTTTTGACATCTAGGCGTGCATCAAGGTATTCCATTTTTTTACTTGCATAGTGTGTATGTTTTCTGAAAAATGACAAAATATGATCATAAATGAGCTTATGGACTTCATTTGGTATTTCATTTAAAAAGTAAATGGTAAAAGCCTTTTTACAGACCTTTTTGTTCTTCTTTTGATTTGGAACATGATAGGTGAATTGAAATTCTTTTAACACTGCTCCTTCTTTTCGGGCAGCGTGTCTCTGAACAGGCACCTTTTCTATATCTTGCTGCAAGAATATATCTTACTCATTTTTGGCGGAAAAATTGTTTAGTGTGTGAACACAAAAAGCCAATTCGTCTTTAGAAAATTTTTGGAATCATTTTGCTCTGCATCTAAAAATAAAAGAGATTTTTAAGGAATGCTAAAATTTCTAGCACACTAGAACATAAAAGTTTGTAGTTAATAAATTCCTAATAGTGATATTAAACCTCTTATTAATATTACAAAAGACGCCGATTTTTATCTTTGGAACAAATATTCATTGAACTGGCACTAAGTTTATATTTTTAAAATTTGCAAAACAAGAACCTTAACGAAAATATGACATTACTGTAGTTTGTTTATTTATTGCGGAAAAAAAATGATTTTATTAATGAAATATTAAACTATGTTATAAAAACTATAAAAATTTGCCTATTGCTGATACAAATGGTAATAAACAAACCCCTGTAGGTAGATAGATAGCTAGCTAGATAGATAGATAGATAGATAGATATAATTTATTAGTCCACAAAGTTTACACGATTCTTACAAAAAAAAATGCATAAATCTTATCGGACTAGTCAAAATTTTAGTACAAAACAGTACAATATATAGCAAAAGTACACATGATTAAAATAAAACAGTGATTACAATAAAATAAATAACAAATAAAAGTTACAAATACAAGTTACAAATACAAATAATAGAACTATTGTTGCAAAAAATGTTAAAAATTTAAAAATCCATCAACACTGTAGAATGTCTTGTCCATTAAAAATGAATACACATGAATCTAGAGAAATGTTGTCGAAAATTTGATTTACCCCCAGTATCACGTGAGTGAATGTCCTCATTTCTGTCAAACTTGAGCTTGTCTTCCTCAATGTGCAATATTAATTGGAAAATTAAAAGGCTAGGTAGTGTTAAAATATTAGACTTCTTAAATAGTGGCTTGAAACTATCTGAAAATGGAACACCATACATACCTCTTATAACTTTCTTTTGAGCTATAAATGTCCTTTCAAAATGTGATGAGCAACCCCAAAATATTTAGCCATACCGAAGTACAGACTGGACTAAACTAAAGTAAATCATTCGCAATATATCAAATGAGACAGTTTCTCTTAAATTATGTATTTTATAGCTACATGTACTTAGCTTTGCTGATACATGATTTACGTGAGTTTCCCATGTAAGTTTATGATCTAGGGTTACCCTATGTGACCCAAATGAGTCAAATTCTGACCTCCTCTCTATGTGTTGTATTATTTATTTGTAATACGTCATCCAATTCACCAAAAAAACAAAACTTTTTTAAAACTCGACAATGAGGTTAATGATTGTACACTAAATCTTTTTAAATTTACACTCTTTATATTGAAACAGGAGATGTACTTACGTAAATAATTTTGAGTCTATTATTCACCTCGAATCACCCTGTATTTTTTTTCGTGTTTATTTTTTGTGTAATATTTCCCATACCTACCTAAACGTCATAATTTCGGAGCTATAGCTAAATTTATAATATATCTGTAAAAGCTAAAACTTTATTACGTCTAGTATTTATAATATAGTAGATTTAACTATTTGACTCTGTTTTCTTGTCCTCTTATTCCACGTTGTATCTTGATTTGTCCATACACGATACACAATCTTTATAAAAAACTGAATATAAAAATTTCTCATCCCAATCCGGTTGTTACTGTTCGATCAGTCACTTGCGATAGAAAGAGAAAAAACCAAAAAAAGTCAATCGCAGGCGCCCAGTGGTGTATGAATGTCACGTAGAGGATTCGACGATGTGTTGTTTTATTTGTTTTCGAATAAGTTTTGTATGCAATGGGAAATGAATCGCAGCAAAAAGGGAACACTGCACGAATTTCGATTCTTCTATTTTCATAAAATTTCAGCAGCATTATTTACTGTCGAATTTACGATAAAAGCTGAAGTTCATATATTAGGTTCTACGTTGTTTTGCATCGCTGCCAGATGATTTGATCGATTTTAACTTTTTTTTATAGGTGGTCAACAGCAGAGTATGGGTCGGTTGGGCCAGACAGCCAGACAGACATGGCGCCAATGTCGGTAAGCATTGGATCTGCATTACCGGCCGACTTAGCCAAGACCGGAACAGATTAGCCAAGACCCGAACCATATGTCAAATTATTTGTCACGTCTTAACTCTTCTTCTTTTCCATCTGTCAAATCTTCTTCTGTCAGCGTCAACTGTCAATTCATTTTAATGCAATTCTTCTTTTTTATAGTGTCTAAAAGCCTTAATATAAAGAGACGTATTTAGCGAATAGATTATAACGATATAGAAAAATCGAAGATAGCAGTATAGCGAAAGGGCATATCACCGTTGTTACTGGATCGATTGGAGCGTGTGACGCATTAAATGAAAGGGGATAGCGAATATATTAAGATAGAAAAACAGACACTGCCAAAAGAGCACTACACAGTATCTTCGTTATTAATATAACGTATAGTTACATATAAGAGAGAGATAGGGCACCAAGGATGAAAAATACATGTACAAGGTAAATTTGATTTTATTGACACAGTTCTATTTGGCGCATATCAAACCTGTAATGTTTCAATGCTGAAAGTTAACCGTAAAGAGTTGCACACTATATTTTATCTACGTCAAACATGAATTAAAAAACTTATATTGAACATAGGTCTCCGGTAAGAATATCTGTTGGTCGTAGACGGTTCTTTGATAGCCATCAGGCAACAATTTCCCCTGATCATGTTTATAAAACATACGGAATGCACTGTATATACTAACCCAAGTCGACAACATACTTTGCAGATATGGATTACGATCAACTTATAGGTTTATGTACAACTCCCTTCGTAAAGGTACACATTCGTGCATCCGTGCGGGAATAAAGTCGACCGTCCGTTTTATACTCCAAGAGGACCACCACATATTCAGCTCTAAAGTGTAGCAGGTATATTTTGAGATAGAAGATTCAAATTATATAGGGTAATTGGCAACGCTAAAAGCTTATGATAAAGTATAAAAAGTGCTATAAAGATCTAATAGTGGACATATCGTTGTAAAGAGAAAAAGCGAGGAGAATAATTAGAAAAAATAAAAAAAGTAACACAACATCATATAGTGTCTAAAAGTTTAATTTGACGAGGTAGGTGACATATTACTGTGAAGAAAAAGAGAATGACGGTAATATTTTTGGATCAAAGAAAATATTGAAGGTGTTGATTTCCAAACCACCCAGGAGGTACAACACGTGGCTCGTTGGTGTTTTTTTTTTTAACGTGGACACCGTCCCAAAAGGCCTACAACCACTAAATTTTGTCAGAGGAATCATTTAAATCTGATGTTGATTCAAGATAAACTACCACACATTAGACGAGCAAAACTGTAATGTTATAAAAATACAAAAAAATATATTTTTTTGATACATTTTAAAAATATAGGAAAGTGGTTCAATAGGCATCTTTTATTAACATTTTATACTACATTTTATCAAAGAACAAGAGCACATAATACGAGGGTTAAATGAAAGGCTCATTAACCACTCTATGACCCGTATCGAATATCTTTTAGTGACCTTAACTGAACATCTTTTTAAACTATATAAAACTATATGGTTCAGCAGGTATCTTTTTATTGATGCGTCAGGTATCTTTTATTAACATTATTTATATTACATTTTATCAAAATACAATGAGACCTGTGACGGATATCTTTTAATGACCTTAACTGAACATCTTTTAAGGTATATAAAACTGTATGATTCAGTAGGTATCTTTTATTGATTCGTCGGGCATCTTTTTTATTAACATTATTTATATTATATTTATTAAAGTGTAACTGTAGTTTAATACTAAGGTTAAATGAGCCGTTCATTATCTAATACATGATCCGTATTGGATGTCTTTTAGTGGCCTTGACTGAACATCTTTTGACGATCTGACAAAGTATCTTTTTAGGTAGATAGGACAAACGACAACTCACTACAGCTTTATAGCAACCCACCTTTTCGGTGTGGCAGACAATCTTTGTATCATAAAATAGAGGAAAACAAATTACGCTGCTGAAAACAAAAAAAACAAAAGTAATATATTAATAAAAAATCTTTAAACATAGCGTGTTCTATATTTTATACTTTGAGTTTTTTAAAGCCGAAAGGTATGGATGTAAAATCATCAAAAAATTTTCTCTTTGTTGAATTTGGTTTATATTTTTTTCCAAGAGTTTTCGTAACAACTAGATGCTCTGCTGTTCGTCTGATTTGTTTAGTTAGTATAGAGACAGAATCGGACTTCTGAAGCACCATCTTTTTAATGGTATCGAAATTTACTACTTTAGAAGCCTCATAATTTATGGAAAAACCTTTAACTTTACAACAAATATGTTCTTTACCATCAGGAAGAGTGTATTTATATGCGTAATTTTTAGGCCCTCCAGAAACGAACTCTGAAATATGTCCACCTTTTAGCTCGTCAGTAAGATCACCGATACATTCCCCAGTAAGCAGGTCAGAAAATGCCGCTCTGGAAACATAAATACATGAATCTGTATCGTAATACAAAGCCCTGTCCTCAGCAATCTCCAGATAAGAATATAGTTTGAGACGAGCCAAAGCTGTGACATATGAAGCAAGTACCACATTTACTGTGGGAGACATAGAAGCTGCTTCCTCCACATATTCCCACGTAACAATCAGTGTTTCCTCATTTACAGGAACAACTGTGTTAACATGAATGGAAGGATTGACCAGCATAGAGAAGAATACTCCAGGTTTGTTGACAATCGCGGTTTTAGGAAGATTTTCTCGCTGCGCAAACTTTCCCCAGAACGAATTCAACATCAGCTTAGCCAAATTCCTAAGACCAGGATTCTCCGTTATTTCGGAAAATTCCAGTCTAACATCTTTCCTCTGGAGAAACTCCGCGATGTATCGATTCTTTTCCTCGTCCGACACACATCCGCGGGGCCACCCTGAAGCCTGCTGTTTGATTTTGATGAATTTGTTCATCATATCGGAGAACAAACCTTTTTCAGTGTTCGACAGCTGAATTGTGTCATAACTCCATATCTCATATATCTCTAGCATCTTATATCCTTTCGATAACGCTTTGACCACCTCTTCCGCAACCCACGTTCCAGTGAGAGCCCTCTCTTCGTCAGAATGCTCACATTCTCCTTGAATAAAGTCCTCACCACATTTACGACATAACACAAACATACACTTACTGTTCATCTTTGCAGGAAGAACAGGGTGATAAAGATTAGTAGGCGGTAATATCTTACACTTAATTAAACCAGACACAGCGGAAATATCAACACCTTGACATTCATCCCCGACATACACTTTAGGGTGATTAGTTGGAAACCTCCCCCTTTTGCAGACCCAGGGATAAAGTGAGCAAACATCGACGTACTTGATCTTTTCACCCTCCTTACACTTGTAATATTCCACGGTATTGCCTGTACGACCACCATACAGCGCATCTCTAGGATTTAGAGGAAGAGTTGTCATGAGGGAGTGACCATCGGTATATGATTTTATTTCGGCCGTCAACATTTTGCGGAAAGCACACTCCCACATTTCAACCAGTTCATATCCCAGAGAACGCAAATGTTGGTTTTTGGCAACAGTTTTATCATAACGATTCTCCATACAATCTGAAGGATCATCATGAAGAGGAGATGTTCTGTTTTCAGGGTAACAAGTAGGGCAACCGTGATAATAACAACCTTGGAATTCAAAAATGATGTTTTCGTAAAGACCATCTACCCTGCAATTTCCAATAAGAGATTCCAAACCCCTGGCTGCGTGATGAATTGAAATACCCCTCTGTTTCTCTTCCCACAACAACCACTGCAACGCTATTTTAGAGTGATTATCTTTAAAACGATAGCCGCCCTTAGGAATGAGACCTATAGTGTTTGGCTGTAGAAAGTTGCGCCTGAATACTTTATTGCAGGTGGAAGCAACAGTTGTAGCTTCCATGAAAGGACAAACATTTGACGTTTCGATCAATTGATTCCTAAAAATAAGACAAGCCTGAGTCAGAATTTCAACATCAGATATACAATATTCAACGAGCTCCTTTTGGAAATCAAAGACATAGCCCTCATTTACTCTTTCAGCGTGCCACGTCATCAACTCACCACGTGCTTTTTCCTTCAAATTATTGGGATCATAGAATTGTAAATCAGGCATAGCTCCAACATAAGATTGGTTTTCCTCTCTGTTAAACAGATGAGGAAAGTACCCTTTCTTTAACTCTATCAAGCCAAAAGATTCAGGTAGACCAGACAGGGGCATAGGAAAATAGTTTAAAGAATCGAGAAACCGAACATTACCAACACTCATAGACACTAGCTTCGTACCACGCATAATGACGTCAGGGGTCAAATCGGTTTTTGTGAGGATGTAATTGAGTATAAATTGATGATCGAAGCCACCACCATTATGGGCCATAACAACGACTCTTTTAAAAAGTTTACGTTGATTAAGCACAAACTCTACAAAACGTTCAATAGAATTTTGTTTTAGAATATGTAAGCGAACACCGCATTTTTTGCAAATTTTGTTATCAGATTCTAAACATTTGTCACATACCTGTTTAAAAACACAGAGATTTGGTTCTTGAAGAAGCGAACCATCAGACAAAACTTTTTCTTGACGAGTTTCCAGATCATAGAAAATAAAAAGAAAATCTTTTGATGGAGGAGCACCGGAATCAGGCTGCATATAACAGAGATGCCCTGATGGACAACTCTTTTTACATGTTTTGCAGAAAACCTCACCACAAACATGTTTTTTGGTGTAGATTTTGTAACACTCCTTGCACCTTTTGATTTTATCACACACCGAACCAATATGAGCATTGAAACATGTCTCACCGTAGAAGCTTCGGCCACATTTCTCACAAGGAATTTTCACAACATGTTTGGAACAAGCAGGTGACCGTCGACAAGCAAAACACGTACCACCACATCTATGTTCGTTTTTATTGTTAAAAGGTTGATGGCACTCCTCACAATAATACACACATACAAATGCAGCGGTCAAAGAAGTGATGACATTGTAATGTCCTTCATGAAATAAAAGATTAAGTCTGGGCCCTTCACCAACACCCTCGAAAATGACATCTCGACCCTTACGTCCATAACTATAGACCACGAGGTTATAATCCTTTAGGAAAGACTGAAATTGTTGTAATTCCTGAATACCTGCTCCGTCGTCGGGTAAAACAACACCAGACCTATCTAGTAACTGTACCGCCCTTTCTCGTTGTTTTTTTTTAATATCTTTACGTATTTTTACGAGCTCAGGGTCTTTATCCACGTAAGCTTTAGCAACCACAAGAGCACGAGGAAGGCAAAGGTTATCATTGTTTTTGATAACAACGATTCCCCGACGTTTAGAACACTCTTCGTTGAACGAGTTGTAGTTCTTTACTCTCGGACTGCCCCTCCCCAAAGGCATCTTTACAGTTGTAATACCGAGACAGAAGGTTTCAGTATTCAACCCTGTAGAGTTTGACTGATATATAGAGGAAATTTTATCCCATATATCATCAACAGCAACTTCCGAGGCAGGCTTGAACCTCATCCAACCCTGACCTCTAGCGAAGTCCTTGGAGCAAAACGTAAACCCTACCTGATCATGAGGTTGAATATTCTCTGTACCTTTATGTACAATATCCACGATAGCGTTCTTAACCCAGCCAACAGGTTCTTCACCTTGAGGTACGTCCCTGATTTTAAATTCCAGAGTTCGTCCCTGTACACCAAATTTACGGATTTTCTTAACAGTATCTTTAGTGACTAAAAATTTTTCCATAATTGCGCTAATAAAAGTTTTAATGTATAAATCGAAAAATATAAACCAAATCAGACGACAGTACTAAAAAATAAATTTCCAAAACTCAAAAATTTAGAACAAACTCAAAAATATTTATAAACTTTAAAAAATCAAAAATTTTTTACAAAATTTGTTTTACTTACCAGAGCACACGTCTGAATGTTAGGAATATCTGAAACAGTATGAAGAAATAGGATATTCAATATACATTTAGTCAAACGCACAAATGAATGGTGGTGGGGATGAATTTTGATCAAAGTGGTGGGGGGGAGACACATCAGTATGAAACAGTACATTCAGTTAACCTTGATCAAGACATGTATCGAGCAAGAATTTATTCGAGCCAACTACACAGGCGCGTGTTTACCGGCTAGTTTAATCTTTCACGAAGTTGCCAGGCAGTATGGGATAACAACAATAGAGGTAGTAGGTGCAAAGATCTATTTAAAGGGATTTGTAATTACGTCACATTTCTGGAATGAATATAAGGAGATAGTATTAGATCCACAGATGCAATTATAAAACATCATTTACCTCATCAAATGGAATTTACGATGAAAAAAAAGGTATGTTTATATGTAAAAGCGGTGAAGATATAAAAATGGTTCATGTTTATCATAATTTTAAGATAAGCAAATCGACGACAGCATATTTTAAAGAGGCTCCGCCATGTCTACTAGAAATACGAAAAACATTTATATTACTGTAGCACAGATCCTGTTTTCTTTATTTATAGCTTGGACCTAACAACAAATGATTATATTATATATAATATATAACCGAGATCTCAAACACTTGTAAATACGTGATTAATGCCTATAAAAAAAAGGCTAAAGAGTACAAATAATGTCCCATACGGGCGAGAGAGAGAGAGAGAGAGAGAGAGATCAAGAAACATGGGGTTTTTTCACATATTTAAAGATAATACTGGTACGTCTGCTACGTATAAGGTGTCGAATAACTTATACGAACTAAGCAAGATAGTATCAGTAGAGTCAACATAAAAAGAAGCAATACTACCAACTATAAAAAATTTACTAGAACGTACAAGATACTCTGTGCTAATTAGAATGGTGTAGGTACATATAACTAAAACACCATAGTCTAACTTAACCTGGTTACTTATCTTACGGGAGAACGACACATCAGGTAACAACGGAGCTGTACGTAGCGTTTTTACGGCATAGAAAAACTTCAGGACAAATAACAGCAAAGGATACTGCAAAGACACATTTATAAACAACCATAGACGTAAGCACAGGACAGCAGAAAACAAAATAGCTTTATATTACGCTTTTAAACCACAGAAGAACGACACAGCAGATAACACCGAAATGAACAGAGGTAAAAAGAGATCATCACAGGTATATGCGCTAAAGAAAACAGAAGTTACGAGAGTCACCAACAGAAATATGTTGCCAGAACCGTATTGAACATATATTTATAAACCATCACTTTGTGTCTTAGATTTATGTGAAACCACACATCGCACAGTCATCATCGAGTTAGTGTCTAGTCAGAGTCGTCTAAGTCCTGTTAGGATCAAGTCTGACTGTACGCATACGACCTCTGCATTGTCATCGTCCTGTGCGAGACAACTCAGCCTGTACTCAGCATTCAGTCAGTGTCCTGTCAGTGTACTCATCGTCCTGTGAGGACCAAGTAAGCCAGTAGTCAGCGTCTAGTCAGCGTCATGTCAGCGTCAAGTAAGCCTGTAGTCAGCCTATTGTCAGCCTCTAGTAACCGACTGTAAATAGCGCTCTTAACTAGAGAATCAGCATTAAGTCGCATGATGTCGAACAGAGAACAACGTATTACGCAGCTGGCTAATATTATTAGAAAAAAGTACCAAGCTCTAAAAAGAATGCAGAGTGATCAGCAAGAACAGCTCGAAACAATTTTGACACCTATAACTGAACCTCTCACACAAATAAACAATTATCTGAAACCTACACATCAATCGGATAAGCATGAAGACACTAGCGACAATTATCAGAAAACTCTCCATCAATCGAAGAAGCATGAAGACACTAGCGACCATCAAAACAATACACAGCAGAAGGATGAAGAGAGATCAGATCACCTTCAAAAATATTGGCATTATTCGCCAGATATCGACAGAAGTTATGGACCACAGTATGTTTGGACAACTGATAAATGGGTAATGGGTGATAAGGAGATAAAATTTACTCCTAAACATATATGGGTTAACAATAATCAGTATAAAGCTACTAATGGATTATATAACTTAATATTTTACAAGAAACCGCGAGACTTTACACCAAACGATTGCATTAACTATAAAAAAATATTAGAAGTCACAGGTATTCATCGAGATTCCCGAGGATATTTGAGACATCAAGCGTCCCCAGAAAAATTTAGAACAATTATCAAACCCATGTATGTTGAGAAAGAAAGAAGAAAAAGAAGACAACCCTCGTCAAGACATTGTTTATCAACTAAAGACATGGGACGGCTAAAGAAAAGTTCAAATGAAAACATTGAAGCGAAAACAACAACACAGTATTTGGAAAGCAGCACAGCCAAAAACGAGTCAAAAACAAATCAGAGACCAGAAACTGGACAGCTACATGAGGACTTGAACAAACTATGGCTCCTCTATAATGAAAACAACGATCCAAATTTCCTAGTAGAGGGACTTAAACTCATGCCAGATGCATTAAGTAGCCACGAAGCAATGAAACTTATCGCTGAATTACGACACTTGGATATCATTGAATAAACCATACATTAAGAAGATCACATATTTCAGAGAGAATAATTATATAAAAGATTGTACACATTTACACTTTAATAAATCAATTAAAAGGCAGCTCATGGTAGATATTTTCTTCTCCCACAGCACCATCCTACCTCTCATAGATACAATGTAGTATACAACGCATATTTAAAAATTAATCAAGGCATTACCTAAGTGTCATAGATAAAAAAAATATAGTATGCAATGCCTATTAAGCGTAAGAAGATAAAATATAGCTCTTGATAATATATTTAGCATTATTTTTCCAAAAAGAAAAAGTATTATAAAAATGTGAGAGAGAAAAGCCGCTATTTTCGAAAAACAACGTAAATCAATTAAAAATATGAGGTGCCCCATACAATTTAGAAAAAACGTATAAATCACAATTAGAAATGGGAAATAAACAGTAAAATATTGCGCTATTCTGTTAATGCATATTAAATGAACATGTTAAAAGAAATAAAATTATATTTACTACAAAAAAAAAAAATAACTTACCTCAAATTTTATTCACTTACTGCACTAAACACAATATATTAGTTCGTCTAAGGGCGCCAGTAATACTATGTCAATTCATACTAAATTCGATTATTTATACTCTCAGATATCGCAGCGTAAATTCTAGAATAAAATAATATATTTTCTGTTTTTATTAGTACAAACCACACATGATAAAATATTTCATGCAAAATAAAGAATGCGGTTTTTATCAATTTACAAACTTGTATATGCGGTTTTATTTCCTCTGTATAGAAATGAAAAATAAAATTTGTTCTCAAACTTGTTTACGTGTTTTGAACAACGAGGTATATCGTTATCATGAGGCTTCATCCGGCTTGCTAACAAATGCATTATTTTAACATATTATTTAAAATATTTCTGTATTATAATTACAATTCTTCGATTTTTAGCAATTTTTATACGTAAATGGTCAGTATACACTAGGATTAGTTTCAAAGTTCATCTTCAAGTACCCGGTCCATTGCGTACATTGACTATTAACATAGTAATTATGATCTTGCTTTCAGACCTTCTGAATACATCGACCGATGTGGGCCTCGAATCATTTCCGTAGATTTTAGGCCCATGAGTGTCTTCTCGTGCCTAACCCTCGCTTAGTATCTATTTTTATTTTAAATAATCAACTGCTGTATCCATATTTGCCATGTCTTGATATATATAGCCTAGATATAATAGCCTAGATATTCGAATGTTATTTGTTTAATTTTGTTCACTATCTTTTTCCGATTCTGTAGATTACCCCTATGTTGGTGCCATGTTGTTCGGTGAAAAATGTGTTGGTACAGTTGAATCTCGATTTTTTCATGAGCGTCTCTGTCAGCGTTCGTGTCTCCACATTGCTCGATAGATTTTATAAAGATATAATGTGTATTACTACAGGAGAATTGGGAATTTAACGTTGGTTCGTTTTATGTTGTTTTTAGCCATAAATAATGATCGCATCGCACTTGGTTAGTGATTTCCGTAATATGTGTGAAAAGACCTTTCTAATGGTATACTACACGGAGCACTTGGTGCAAAATTGAGGGAATTAGGGTTTGCTAGAGATCAAACTGCGATAAGAGATTTTTCTATGCCAATGGTTTTGTTTTACCGTCAATAACAATAAATAAGCATTTACAGTTCAACCAAGTTATTGCAACGGTCTTTATGGCATTATACCATATATCTTTTGAACGGATAAGCGGAAATCAACGTATGACGCACCAAATTAAAGGATTCTGAATAAAGAATTACATTGTGCTGTCTGATTTAAGGAAATGCTATGTATAAGGTCTTTTTGGCACCCTATCGTTTATTATTAGCTGAATCTTATCGTATGACACCTTAAATTACTGGGTTTCAAATGACAAGATATGTTATGTCGTCTGTTCTAACAAAATTCTATGTTTAAGACCTCTTGGCGCCTTATCATATGTTTTTATTTAAATATATATATATATATATATATATATATATATATATATATATATATATATATATATAAATTGATGCTTATACTCTTATGAATCAGTTTTTCGTATGTAAACCAAGATGGAGGTGTGTTAAATATGTATGTTACTGCTGCTTTTCATAGCAGCAGCAGAAAGTCTTTTCGGAAAACGATATGCAGCGATATAAGTATATAGATAGTAGTTCTATATCAGATTTTAAGACAACGCTCATACATTTCCAAATAAAATTTATATATGGATGGTACGCTAAATGGCTTAAAAATAATCTAAAATGATATTTTCCCCAGGTGAAACGAGTGAAAGATATAATTCAGTTGTTAGAAAGAGCCATTAACATATAGGAAGATGCTCCAAACTTACATTTTACCAGAGTAACTGTTCCAGTTGCTGAACCAGATATCTGTTGTAGCTAAAAAGCATACTATTTTCACTTCAACTGCTTAGGACAGAACAAGTCGTTTTGATGATCCTGATCGAGTATTACTGCATTCTTATTTTCCTTTCCATTAATGCTACTTGCGTAGAAATATATTTAAACTTAGATGCAATAAATGGGATTACAAAAATCTCGTTATGGCCCTTGTTAATTAACTCGGTCATGCTTTAGGTTTAGAGCATAGCGATCATAAGAAAGCTGTACTGTATCCGTCTTCCACATTGATGTACTTGATTACTTGTTATTACTTGATTACTTGAGTACTTGATTACTTGATGATTTTGTTATTATGTAGAGGATATAAATATTGAGAGTTGTATGTCGGGGGTGTTTGCTGGTTTGGGTTTACTAATAGAATGAAGAAGTGTGAAAAGCAGTATACGAACGAATTGATATGCGCAACAGCGGCCATCGAATTCTACAGCCATGATATCTGTTGAATAAGTTTTAATAGATAAGTATGCTACCTCTTTGCTAAATTTACTATAAGGAGCACACGCGTCTATGTATGTTAAATCATTGGGATGTGCTACATGTATAAGACCCTCTGGTATGCTTCCATGTTTACCTTTTCTCTATCATTTTTTCGTTTCTCTAACATTTAATTCTTCTTGTTCATTACTAAATTGTCACTGCCCACATTTAGCTGAGGGTATGTAGAGCAGAGATAGTTCAGTGGAGGCTTGTTCTGAGCAGTGGTCGTACAGCTGATATATGTCTAGTAAGATACGTTTGTTGGTCTGACTTGGACATTCTAGATGGCAGCACTTATTATAAATTTAATTGGAACTTATTTGGAATTCCTTGCCCTGACGAAGACTTAGTTACCCAGCTGACATATTTACTGGCTAAAGTCAGCTCATTTTATATATAAATTTGTAACATATACGTAAAATAATAATACTACTACTACTAAGGATTTCCACAGTTTTCACTGTCTTCCTTCACTCAACCGTTTTCTCCAATTTTCCCAGCTATTCCAGTCTCCATCTCGCAGGGTTGTTTTCCCCCATAATCTCGTTGATTTCGTCTCTGAATAACCTTCGGGGGTCTTCCTCTTTTTCTTCTTTCGATCGGGGCTCCATGTCTACTGCTCTTATTCTACTTCTATTTCTCTTGTTTATTGTCTAGTTTTTGGACCCATATGTCAGAATACTTCTTGTCAGGGTATTATAATAATATATTCTCTTTTTTGTCTTTATCGTAATGTTCATATCCCACAACACTGAATTTAGTTGTCTTATACAGTTTCTTGTTTGTCTTAGTCTGTTGTTTATATCTTCTTCTGTTGTTCCCTGTTTCGATATTATGGTTCCTACATACTTGAATTTATCTGTTCCATTTTACACCTTACGTTTTACCGATGATCACGTAGTCATCGCACACGATGAAGAAGATCTCAGCTTTATGCTCAGAAAACTAGACGAAGAATATAACAACAACGGAATGGAAGTACACTTAGAGAACACCGAATACCTAACAACAGAAAACAAGGATATGAGAAACCTAGCGATAGACGAGGGAAGACAAACTAATAATAAACTTGTGTTATCCTAATGTAGGTTTTTTTATTAATGCATAAGTGTGTGTGGATCAATGAAGCAAGTTTTATTTTTAACATTTCTTTATTTCTACATTCATTTTATTATATACATTATTTCTATGGGTGACATCTAATATGGGATTAATAACTATTGCAGTTTCATGTATACGATTTTGGAATCGTATGTGGTTCAGCAATTCAAAATTGTATTCCCTTTCCGGTTTGCAGATAAAATATATTTTATTTAAATTTTCGTTAAACGTAACCTTCTTCGTTATTTTCTTCATCTTTGTGGGAGAGTCGATCTTTTCTTAGTTCTTTTAGATAAAATTAGACAGGTCTATAGCGTTTGTGTAGAAACCAATGTTAAAAACGTGTTGTTTGTAGATAGTAAAATCCACAAGCTGCTAACTCTATTACTGGTTTATTTTCCTTCCCGCCTCTAAAAGTTGATTATCTTACATAAAAATTGTTCGTCTCAGATGTACAATCGTCAAGACACATTATGATTGACTAATGAAATACCACAATAGTTTCTCTTTATCTATATATTTTTTAACGTATATTCAGCAATCTATTAGTTACAATTATTCCAATAATAAGCGTCTTTGTGGTTCAAAAAAATGATTTTAGAGAGGTCAGTCTAATGACTAGACCTCTGGTATGGAGCAAACATAACATTCCAATAATATGCTAACTACATATACTTGACATTTACAAACAATACACATACTCTATACGTTTTCCACAAATCCGGTGAGTTAGAACACCTATTTATAAATCAGATCCGTTTTAGTCTTTGAGTTTGTTGACTGTTATCAAGCAAGCTTATTGCCTGGGCATTTGGATGGTTTACCAGACGTTTTATGTACCAAAACCTGCACAGAACGAGTACTTCACTGATCGTTAGTATTTCTAGATCACAATAATATCTTTGATACGAACCATGGTGGGTGTGTTATAGAACGTAAAACTCTGAATTGAAATCTTCCCATTATGGATAAGTCGGATTTTGCTGCTGTACCTCATAGCTGGATCTCATAGGTCCATACCGGTGTAAGTATTGTATACCAACAGTTTGTTATGAATGGAAAATTTCAATGTCCTACCCTGTATCCAATAATGTTTACGAGATTTTATACAAATAATATGTTGCGATTTGGATTCATTGATCTTTATGAGTCATCTCTTTGTCTACTTTTCAATGTCCCTGATATACCTTTAAAAAGATTATATAGCTGATGTAGAATTATTATCTGTAACTAACATAGCAGTGTCATGTACGAATGTTGTAGTCATTACATTTTTATTTGCTAGTATGTCGTGTGTAAATGTAATGTACTGTTGTGCGTCTTCATATATATGGTCATTGTACACTACACTATTCACTATTTTACAGCACATTAAGGCTCATTAAGCTGAAAGAAATGAAACAGGATATATTTTATTTTAATTTATTACGGATGTCGAAACATTACATTATAATTCATTAATCCGTGATTAATATATTTACATTTTAAAAAAAGTCGTTCAGATTCATCGTTGGAGCAGAATGCTGTGAATTGGTTATTTTTCTTTACATGTTCCATAAGTTTGTATGCGTATCCTTTTCTCCGATACTTTGGTAATGTATAAATGTAATCTAATACTCTCGGTGCATCATGATGTCCTAGTGGATCAAAGTCGCATTTTGATAATAGAACGAACGATGCTGGTTCTCCGCTGACATATAGGATGTAGCAGGTAACTTTCATGTTTTGGATCCATTGATCAATAAGTATGTCATCTAAATTTAATTGCTTAATTTTTCTGACTGCGTTCGGACCTCTGAACAGCTCAATTTTTTCCATCATACTCCGCCGAATGATTGATTGATACTGATTTTGCATTATTCGTTCAATTATGTATCATCTGTCAATTTTACAGGAGTGGGGGAGGACCTCAGATATTACGTTTACATACCGATTATAACTAATAATTATAAAAGCACAATACCAACCTACAAATCATATTGCCCGAACTGGCATAGATATAATATAGTATTCAACTCACCATTTGTATTCGCTAATTCAGTATAGGATCCTGGACACACATATAAAAAGCATGAAAAACGGAAAGTCTACCTTGGACAGTCGAGTCCTGTAATGGACATTTAAGTCAACCTTGGACGAAAATTCAATACAAATTAAATTTTTTTGTTAGACATGATACAGTCTAGCTTGGACTGAGCTATTCCAAATAAAATTCCAATGATTACCACATTCAAAAAGTGTTTTTTGTTATTTTCATAATAATAGACAAGCTGACTAATAACAACAGAGATACGACATAGCGTCGTTTGGCACAGCCTTTGCGTTTGCTTTTTGTCTTGACATATTTGTTACCACCTCCCTTTTCATCAACACCTCACACATCACGATCCGTTCGTTTTGGTATTGTATTTGCGTTTGCTTTTAACATATTCGCTACCACATTCCCTTCCCATCAACACCTCACACATCACCGTTCGTTTTGGCATTGTCTTTACGCTTACTTTTTATCTAACATAATCGTTACCACCTCCCCTTCCCATTGATATGTCACACATTATTATACGTTGAGCTCTATCACGTTGTTCTTCCTGCTAAGCTGAGAAGAATGTCAACATTCCGATGAAGAACGAGCATCGATACCTCACACGTTGTTGTACGTTGACTCGTTTGGCCGTTGCACGCTTAGTGTTCTTCTGGTTATGTTGTTATCTTCGTTTTTTATGTTAACATACACGTTGGGGCGTGGGGTATGAGGCTACGTAAGCTCGACAGACGAAAAGAAGAAGAAGAAGAATTGACGCTATCTTCACGTTTGAGGGATGACAGACGAAGAAGAATTGACGTAAAAGAAGAAGAAGAATGCTCGAGCGTGTACATGGCTTCTGTATGTCACCACCGCTTTGACACCTCATACGTCAAAATCAGGCCAATAGCAACGAAAATACGTTTAGCGCCCATTTGGCAATGTTTCCATCTTTGTTTCTTGTCGTAACATATTTCCCACCTTCTCTCCGTTCCGTCGAGCCCTCGTACGTCACGATCGGACCAATAGCAACGAAGATACGTTTTAGCGCCCATTTGACAACGCCGCCATCTTTGTTTTTTGTCTCAACGTATTCGTTACCTCCTCCCCGTTCCACCGACCCCTCGTACGTCACGATCGGACCAATAGCAACGAAGATACGTTTTAGCGCCCATTTGGCAACGCCGCCATCTTTATTTTTTGTCTCATATATTTCCCGTCTTCTCCCCGTTCCAACGAGCCCTCGTACGTCCCAATCGGACCACTAGAAACGAAGATACCCACTAATGTCCTTTTGGCATGCTCCGATGCGCACGGCACATACTGCAGTTCAACCCCATTTTTCATCCCCTTTCCAACGAGCCCTCGTACGTCATCCTACGTTAAGCCGTTTGGAACTTACGACCGGGGGTTGCGATTTTAGGGGTTGCAATTTAGGGGTGGTCTCAGAAGTACATAGCCTATTTCGCTATACTGCTATCTTCGATTTTTCTATAAAAAGAAGAATTGCATTAAAATGAATTGACAGTTGACGCTGACAGAAGAAGATTTGACAGATGGAAAAGAAGAAGAGTTAAGACGTGACAAATAATTTGACATATGGTTCGGGTCTTGGCTAATCTGTTCCGGTCTTGGCTAAGTCGGCCGGTAATGCAGATCCAATGCTTACCGACATTGGCGCCATGTCTGTCTGGCTGTCTGGCCCAACCGACCCATACTCTGCTGTCAACAATTTTTACAATGAATGGGAGATTTAATGAAATATGTAAGGAATTAACTGTATTTTATGTGCTCTCAAAAGAAAGCCTTGTTACTACTTGTTACAACGTTAACGAAGTGTTTAGTAAAGTGAAGATTATAAAATTAAACGTTTTATTCTCAAGTG
Source organism: Diabrotica balteata (assembly GCA_918026665.1). Classification (NCBI taxonomy): domain Eukaryota; kingdom Metazoa; phylum Arthropoda; class Insecta; order Coleoptera; family Chrysomelidae; genus Diabrotica; species Diabrotica balteata. The sequence goes on from OU898277.1 coordinate 21,563,609, forward strand.
TCATTATGTCTGTATTGGAATCAATCAGCGGTACTCCGAATAGATGGAGAATATACAGATGAGGTCAAAATCTTAAGGGAAGTGAGACAGGGGTGCATAATTTCACCATTGATATTTAATCGGTACTTGGAGCACATTTTTGAAGAGGCCCTAAAAGATATTGACGAAGGCATCTCAATAAATGGAGTTAAGCTCAATAACATCATCTGCGGTATGCAGATGATACAATAGTGTTTTCCAATACCGTAGAAGAGCTGAAATGAGAATTGAGCGTGTCTCACAATACAATTACTGGGGAACTATAATCAATGAGTCGTGGGACAATATCCAAGAGATTAAATATCGCATCGGAAAGTCCAAAAGTGCATTCTTGACTATGAGCTCTGTGTTCAAAAGCCATGACCTCACCCTGAAAACAAAAATAAGGCTCCTTAAATGTTACGTGTACTCAGTGCTTCTGTATGGAGTAGAATCGTTGACATTGAAGGCGGAAACTTATCAAAACTTCAGGCTTTTGAATTATGGTTATACAGAAGAATTCTGAAGATACCATGGACAGACAAAGTCGCCAATGAAGAAGTACTGCGGAGGATGAACACAACCGCGGATTTGGGCAACATTGTGAAGAGCCGTAAGCTGGAGTACTTGGGACATATAATAAGAAATCAAGGCAGATACGAGCTACTCCAATGCATTTTGCAGGGTAAAATTGAAGGAAAAAGAGCCCCAGGACGAAGAAGAATATCTTGGCTTGCTAACCTGAAAGCATGGTATAGAAAGACCTCGACACAGCTATTTCGTATAGCAGCCAACAAAGTCATCATAGCAAGAATGATCGCCAACGTTCGGAACGGACAGGCACCCTAAAGAAGAAGAAGAAGAAGTCATTATGTCTAGTTAGATAGATAGATTTAGAGAGGTAGCCTTTTGACCTATTCCACTGCGACCTTTTCAGATCTATTCTGGCCCTCTAGTCCTAGATAACATTCTCTAGCCTGACCCTTTTAAAAGTCTAATAGCTTCGAGACTGTATCTTCCATGTAGGTATTTTTCGGTGGATTTTCTTCTCCGAATGCAAAGAATCGCACATTTGCCAGACTGTCACACTGACATAGAATGTGCTCTGCTGTTTCTTCTTTGAGGTGATAGAATCTGAACAGGTCATCATCTGTTAATCCCATCAGCTTCAGTGCCTATTCAGCTTACAGTACAAGACCTACTATGGCTTTTTCTCTGTCTTTGCTTATTGGGTCTGCCGTAGATTTTGGCGAATGTTCAGTAATGAACTGTTTCGCCTGTCTTTGTCCTGGTGAATTCCTCCACCGTTCTAGAGGTTTGTGAGCTACTCACTTCCTTGTAGCAGTTCTTGTTCCTGTGTTTGCAACGTCCTAGAAGGGTTCCAATCCAATCAATGGCATTGATAAACCTTGTTTGGCCATTTTACGTGCCTTTTAATTGCCCTCGTATCCCTGTACCCAGGTTACCGTAACCTTGCTAAGGTCTTCTAATTTGTTTAGAGCACACACAGAATCCCATACTAGCTTAGAATTGACCTCTACAGAATAGAGTGCCTTAAGCGCTGCCTGACTATCTGTGAAGATGGCACCTGAACACACCCTTGACAGACCCTCCGATGTTTTTTAGCCATCCGTGTACCAGGTAGCAGCAGCTTTTACGGAAACACCTTCATTCCAGAGTTTCCTGTCTAGTATCTTAATTGTGAACTTCTTGTTAAAGCTATATCTCGTAACTGTTGCATTAATAGGTTGCCCCATCAAAATATCGGTTTTAGCTCCTCGATTAGCTTTCTGTTGTCAGCACGATGCATCTGACTTATATATCGCTGACTAAAGATTAATCTCTGCATCACTGATCTGGCTTCGCCCTTTATAAAGATATGAAGTGGTGGTAGGTTCAGCAGGACTTCCAAGGCTGCTGTAGAAGTTGTTTTTATACTGTTCATTATGTCCATATAGACCTCCCACCGGAGTCGATTTCGAATTGCAGGGGTCAGTGAAAACGAGAAAAGGAATTGAAGTTCCTTTCTTCTTCGAGAAGTTCTTCGAAATGGAAGAGGGGTCCACATAAAAGGACCATTTAAGTAACATTTACTGAGTATATCTCACACAAATACTATTTATAATTCTTAATAACAGATAAAATTATATTTTAACTTGTAACTGTAAATTATTGATCTTTCTTCAAATTTCTTGGAATATTGTATTATTCGTTTAATCGCGTTTCATGTAGTAAACAAAAGTTTATTTTAGGTATTTTATAGTCAGTTATAGATAAGTATTTACAAATGGAAAGTTCCTATTGAAAATAATTTAATATACCCTCTTATTATCCACGATTCTCTTTATAATATAATGATCTTCAAAATAAAATAATTAAGCATAAATACAAGAAAATAATGACAATTTATATGACTAATAAATTCTATAGGTGTTATATTTAACAAATTTTGAAAATTACTAAAATCGTTAAATAAAATTTTTAAATAACAAAATTTAAATTTTTTTAAATTTTTAATAACTGAAATGTGTAGTATCTGTCTAACTGTATCTGTCTAACGTTAGCTATTATATTGTTGATCATCACCTTAATCATTACTATGAAGAGATTCGATTATTTGTTCATACCTCTGACACAATAGTATTACAACATGCATGTTTTCCAGAACACTGGATCAAGCCATAATGATCTTTCTGTACGTCGTAATTATTAATAATTAATTATTTTAGTAAGTTTAGAATAAATAATAAAAGGTAGAAATTATTTAATGGGGCACCGATTTTACTTTTAATATTTAATATAACTTCTAATATTGGATTCACGCTAACGTTAAGTCGAGATCAAAAGTTCAAAATTTGCCTCTTTTATACCTTAAAACAAACAACATAAATCCCTACTATATTTCCCTTTCAAGAATGACTTCATTTTCTTCCAACTTTGTGCTATAAAAAATTTATTGCCGCCAAAATACAGCGAAGTCGTATTTACAATATGAGAACCCCTCCATTATGATCCTCCTCGTAAAATTTTTAATATTGGCTCTAGATTAAAAAAGTTTGCTTCATTTAGGGGATGCGGTTATAGCTTTGTAATTAAATTTATCGGGAAATGGAAAATGACACGGGCTTTTTGGATGTATTATATGGAAATAGTTAAAAATGTAAGGCTTTAAATAAAATTATTTGAGTTACCAAGAATGAACGTTTTCAGGATAGGTCACGTGGAATAATTAATATTTTTTATACATTTTTGTATCCAAACATTTTTTTCATAAAATTTGATCGATTGAATATATGCTTTTTTATTTAATACTTAACGGACTTTATTTAGTAATTTATACGACAAAAACCGCTGTTACTCCAGTCGTCAGAGACGAAAATGCCACAGAACCCCTAAACATGATACGGACAAGCTAAATTCTACCGAAATGGCAATTTTAGGACGCTAAAAAAAATGGAAAAAAGTTAACCACTTTTACTCCTGGGCTACAGGAGTCTACTCTGTAAACCATAGAAAAAAATGTTTTAACCTTTATCGGACTAGTCGGGATCTATTTTGACCACAGATCATAATTTTTGGCTGTTTCTTTATAGATCTTAATTTTTAATCGGCAGTCTTTTATCTATCTGTAGTTTATATAGGGTGTTTCAAAAAAAGGTAACTCCGTCTGTAGGGTAGGTAAAAAACTGAAAAATAATTGGGGTTTGCTTAGTAAAAAATTTTTGTAACGCCATCAGTTTTCAAGATACAGGGCGTTGAAGAAAAAAAAATTTCCGCATTTTTTACGATTTTGCCGAAACTACTGGAAACATTGTAATAAAATTTTGTTTTGGAAGCTGATACATCCCATGAATTTGTTTTTATATCTGATTATCATAGAGGGCGCTAGTTACACGGATCGTACTAACTATTAGTCAATATAACTTTTTTAAGAGTATAATTAAGAAGGAACAGCAATTTGGACAAACCAGTGTAAACGGTCAACAAATAGAAAGAGTAAAAACATACACCTACCTTGGTACGAACGTCAATGAAAATTGGGACCATTTCATAGAAATCAAATGTAGAATAGAGAAAGCAAGATCTGCATTTCAAAAAATGACTAAGTTATTCAAATGTCATGATTTATCAATGCCCATAAAAATCAGGTTACTACGATGTTACATCTTTCCTATACTGTTGTACGGAGTTGAGTCATGGACTCTCACAGACGCCACCTGCAAGAAAATTGAGGCTTTTTAAATGTGGCTTTATCGTCGCTTCCTGAAGATATCGTATACCGACCACGTTACTAATGAGGGTGTTCTGTGGAGAATGAAAAAAGAAAAAGAGCTGTTAACCACAATAAAAACAGCCAAAATCGAATACCTCGGTAACATCATGAGGAACAGCGAAAGATATGGACTGCTGCAACTAATCTTGCAGGGAACAGTAGAAGGAAAACGGGGACCAGGAAGGCGAAGTATTTCCTTGCTGAAAAATCTACGAACGTGGTTCAACACAACAACCACAAATCTTTTTAGAGCAGCAGTGTGCATGATGGTCGCCAACACCCGAAACCGTTAGGCACTACAAGAAGAAGAAGAGTATAATTATTAATAAAAATTTTAGGTAAACTTGAACATCATTCAATTTTACACGAAAAATGTACTCTTGGTAAAACTCGATACTGTGTACCGTTTTCGGAATATTTTGATTTGAAAATTATATAGTAATAATTGATGCTGGTATAAAATAGTTAGTAATTAAACAAAACTTACAAGAAAAAAATTAAATTAATGACTAAGAACATAAAATAAAATTCAATTACAGTAAGTGTTCAAAATCCCCTCCGTTTTCGCGAATACACAAGTCTATTCTTTTTTCTAAAGATTAAATTAACCTTCAAAACGGTAGAGGACCAGCTATGATGTCATTAAATTGACGATGAATTTTTTCTTCCAATTCTTGGCGTGACTTTACCTCTGTAGCATAGACTTTTCCCTTAATATACGACCAAACTGCGTAGTCCAAAGGGTTAAAATCGCATGACCGAGGAGGCCAATGAATCGGAGCTTCTCCACCTCTATCAATCCATCGATTCGGAAAATGATTACTCAACCAATTACGACACCTTCTATCAAAGTGTGGTGGAGCTCCATCGTGCATAAAAAATAAAGATCTTCGCTCGTTTAGCGTTAAATCTTCTAATATCTCTAATAAGGAATTGTTTTAAAAAATCAAGATACATATCACCATTTAAATTTACAGGTAGAATATGATCACCTATTACTTTGATACCTAAAGTTTCTGCCCAAACATTAACTTTGAATGAGTGTTGGTAATGTGATACCCTTTTGACTCGTGGATTCTCATCACACCAGTAGTGTGCATTATGGGAGTTAAACATACCTTGTCGCGTAAAGGTGGCCTCGTCCGTAAAAAGAATGCATGTTAAAAAATTTGGATTGTGAGCTGTCCTTTGTTGCAATGTTTCACAAAAATCCACTCTAACCGGTAAATCATCTGGCAAGAACTCTTGGACTTGTCTGTAATGATAAAGATGTAATTGCTGTTCTTTCAGTATCCACCAAGTACTTGAAGAAGAAGAATTTGTTTCTCTTGCTAGATTCCTTACGCTAACTGTTGGATTTTGATCAAGTAAATTTAAAATATTATTTTTCTTTATTAATTGTTCTTGTTGTTCTTGGTCTACCAGAATTTATTTTGTCTCACATTCACAGTTTCTCGACAACGTCGTTCAACGGCTCTAAATGTTTTTTTACTTGGTAAGTTATTTCTAGGAAACTTTTAGAACATCCTAAACATTTGCCTAAGGTTAATAACATGTCAGTGTATCCAACATTTTAGTACATTTTGATTTAATTTTACAAATAACAAGGTTTCAAAACTCTAATTATTGTTGATTTATCGTCATAACAATTAATAAATGTCAGATTTACATGGCACACTTGGAGAAAATAGAGGGTACCTATAAGAACTTTATCATTACTACCAGCATCAATTATTACTTCATAATTTTTAAATCAAAATATTCCGAAAACGGTACACAGTATCGAATTTTTCCAAGAATACCTTTTTTGTGTAAAATTGAATGATGTTTAAGTTTACTTGAAATTTTGATTATTATACTTTTAAAAAAGTTATATATATTGACTAATACTTAGTACGATCCGTGTAACTAGCGCCCGCTGTGAGAATCAGATATAAAAACAAATTCATGAGATGTATCAGCTTCCAAAACATATTCGAATAAAATTTCATTACAATGTTGCCAGTAGTTTCGACAAAATCGTAAAAAATGCGTAATTTTTTTTTCTTCAACGCCCTGTATCTTGAAAACGGATGGCGTTACAAAATTTTTTTATCAAGTAAACCCCAAGATGCAAAACCGAAACAACAGGCGCTGTCGAACATGCATTGAAATTAAAATGGAAATGGGCTGGGCATAATAAAAGATATCAGGATGGAAGATAGAATAAAGAAATTGGCCGCTGGAGACCATATCATGCAAAGGTCAAGAGGTCGACCGCAAATGAGATGAAAAGATGACATTGAGCAAAGCGCAGGTTCAATGTGGAAAAGACAAACAGAAGACAGAGACAAATGGAGACAAATGGGAGAGGTCTATACTCAACACATGAATAGATTTTGGGCTATAGATAGATAGAAGCAAACCCCAATTATTTTTGAGTTTTTTACCTACCCTAGAGATGGGGTTACCTTTTTTGAAAACACCCTGTATATTGGATTGATAAAAAATTATGCCTACAAGAACATTTAATGGTTAGATTAAATTTAAACTTCAATTTTTCTCCTAATACCCCGGCCAGCCTTTTGTGTCTTCTACTAAAGTTGTAATAATATGGGTTATATGAGTTATTTGTTGAAGATATACGCTTATTATTTTTTTTTAGTATTTACGTAATATGTATCTGTTTTAAAGAAGTTTCGTCTTATTAAAAAAGAACTCCGTATATTTTGTTTATAATGCATCTATGATAATTTCAGATTTGGATACTTCTATTTAGTTTATATGATTCTGTATTTTAGATGCATCCCTGTGTCGGTGAAATGTTCTTTAATAGAAACTCACCGTATTAAGTCATGTATCAGCAAGTAAGTCTCTCGTGTTCCTAATTAAATAACGTATTGTTTAAGATGTAATGAATTGCTTAAGTGGAAAACGAGTCTTGGGTTATAATGATGTGCAAATTCAGGAAGGTATATTTGCATTTACGTAATGGTGGAGGAACAGCTTTAGTTGGACTTTAAACCCTAATTTATTAGTATTGCATAGATAAATCCTTTGTGTTATTTAATTGTGTTGGACAAAATTCAGGATACACTTTTTACATATAAAAAATTTGTGGGGTCTATATTTCTACGTTATTTTGGACGAAAACTGTGTCAAAAAGCAACTGAAGCACAAGGCGGAATGTTTTTTCAGAAAATTGGCAATATAATTAGTAAAAATGTTTTCACGATACTTCTAGTTTGGAATGACTTGCCCACAGAGCAGACGCAACAACTTTCTATAAGTACTACGAAGAAGTAAAAACCATATATCGAAAAGCTTTATACATACAACCGCATATAAACGTATTTGTGGCTTCTGCACTTATTTCCCACACTAGCTGATTATTAAATTGGTTTCTCTGGACATTAATTTTTGATGTAGACTTTAACTTGCACGATTCTGGATTACATGGTGGTTTAATGAAATGTTTTTGCTTTAAAGAAACTGTTTTTTGCTTTTTTCTAGTAGCTGGTGACAAATCATACTTTTTGCATTTTCTGAATGTACCTTTCTTTGTATAAATTTTATAGAATTTTAGTTCAACAGTGTGGATTTGCGTTTTGCATGATATTATCAAGTAGCTGCTTAATAAAAGGCGAAGTTTCTTCTGCAACATCCATTTCCACATCATATTCGTTAATATTATTGGAAAAATGTTTGTTAGTTGATATGATTGTATCTTCATTCGGGTTGAGTGTTGTTTTCGAAGCTGTAAAAGATTCTGCTGCATTAAGTTCAACTTTTGCATTAGCAAATTCTCGTTTTTTTTTTCTTACCGTCAATATATATTTAAGACTGTTTATTATGCAATGCTCATGCAACTAATTTTTTTCCTCTGTCTTCTAAGTTGTCCGCAAATACTTTGGTGTCATCTGCATATCTGATGTTGTTTAGCCGGTAACCATTTAGTAATACTCACAAAGTGTATTTTTAATACATCTCTACCAAACTCTGCTACGCTATGAAGATTTTTACATATAAATTGAATTCGGGATTGTTAGCCTATGTCCGCCATAATTAGCAAAAACTATGCAGTAGTGTAAAACGGTAGAATAACACACCAGCAGGTTCATTCCCAACGAAATGTTCTATATTCGTTACGTTTAATTCCTTCTAATTGACTAGCTTTAGTGCGTTTTCGTGTTTTCAATCAGGCGAGTTTGTCCACGGATGTATTCATTAATGGATAATGGAGAAGAGTTGTTTGCTGGACGTTGAAAACCATGATGGAAATATTGTAAAATGACGGTATTTATAATATGATTACTTAACCCTCTACCGCCACAAATGTGGTCATATAACTGTCGTGAATAGTGATAGTAAATGTCTGTTATATAACTTTTACTGAGAGTTAAGTTGTTTTAAATATTTCTGAAATTGAATCTATATATCTAAAAAAAAACGTAATTGCCCTCTGCTAAACGTATTCCTTTATGTCGTTGATCCATCTACTGGATGACCGGCCTCTACTTCTGTATGTTTCGTGTCTTGAATGGAATTTCACTATCTTTATTGTCCACCGCTCATCCTTCATTCTACTAGGGTGTCCAGCCCAATACAATTTTAGATGCAAAATAGTTTTAATATTGTTTCGCACCTCTTTTTGTTTCCTGATTACTTGATTTGGAACTCAGTCCTTTTGACTTATTCCAAAAATTGATCATTTTATCTTTCTCCGTATTATATGTATTTTTTATATTGTTTTTGCTGTAGCGAGTGTTTCAGCACCGTAAGTTAAAACAGGCAGTATACGTTGATTAAAAACGTTCCTTTTCAGACATACGAGATTATCAGACTTCTATATTTACTTTAATATTCCATATGTTGCTCAGGTAAGACTTAAGCCTGCAGTAAGTTGTCATTTCATCGTTTTGTTTTCCTACTGATGGTCTTCCTTATGGGGAAACCGTCCCTTGACGTCTATACTATTCTATTCGTTGTCATTCGGCTTATACGATCGCTCCATTCTAGTCTTCTATTTTTTACCCAGTCCTTGATGTTCTCTACCTTGCATCTACGTCATATTTCTGTATATTTGGCTCCGTTCGATAGTGTTTTACTATCAGTTTTTCATCTCTGTTGTTTCTAATATCCTTTTTGTCCTCTCTTTGTCAGGTCGTGTTTCTTTCGCGAATGCCATTATTGGTTTAATGACTCTTTTGTAAATTTTGCTTTTCATTTCTTTGCCGATATTATTATTTCTTTATATTGTTTCATTCAGGTAACCTTCGGTTCTGTTTGGTCTATTTACTTGACCTTCCACTTCTGTTTCAAGCTTTCCATAGCTGGATAATGTGATGCCTAGATATGTAAACTCCATCACCTATTCTATTATCTGACCTTCCAGCTCCAATTTACATATTATAACCATGCATTTTGTCTTTTTTGGAGAAATTAAAATAGCTTTAAAATTTTTGGCGGTAATATTAAATTGGTGCAGCATACGTTGTAAGTAATCTTTCCTTTAAAAGAGTAGTATTGCGTATTCTGGATCGAAGATTATTTTAAGTTGTTTTAGTCCTATTTGGTATCCCATTTTACATCTTATTTTCGATAATTTTGGTTATACCTAAATAAGTGGATAAAGTTCTTTAATTTTACACAGTCAAATGCCTTCTTAAGGTCCACGAAACATGGTATGTCTGTTTGTTTTATTCTAATAATTTCTCTCGCACTTGCCTCATTATAATTATAGCGTCGTTGCATGATCTTCCCGACCTAAAACCTTGCTGTTCTTCTTTTAGTGCTATAAATTCATTAAGTTCATTTGGTATCACTTTGGTTGTTAATTTAGTGTTGTCTTTAATAATTTAATTCGTCTGTATTTTCCGGGTCCGATTTGTCTCTCTTTTTCGAGAGAAGTATAGGATGTTTGATCTCCATTCTTGAAGAATTCTGTTCCAGAAGTATTATTTATTATTTAATATATCAGAGAGATCTTAAAGATTCAAGTATGTTATTATGTTGTGTAATTCTATTCCAAATGTGTTTTTTATACTATTCATCTGTGTTTTTCCTAGTTGTGGTTTTAAGCATTTCTTATTATTATTTCGTTTTATTGATTTCTCAATTTTGTAACGATATATATCGCCTCGGTCCTTCAGCGCTTCGTACACACACACTCCCACCACAAATTCTCCTTCCATCGATTCACATTAAAGGAGATGAAAGGGAGACGACCGTATAAAACAGTAGCCGGCACACAAGAGAGTTTTAGTTTCATCAGAGTGTTGATCTGATAACAACTCCACTGTCTCGGGATTATTGACTGAAGGCCAAGCGCTTCTGCCAGAGTGTTAATCTCGTGACAATTTCGTTTCTGGTCTTGGAATTTTCCATGTCCAAGTATTGATTAGTCGCTTTCTGCTCCTAGACGGACCGAGTGTTGATCGGCCCTATTCCAATTCTATTTCTCTGACCCATCCTTTCATTTCTTCGCTACGAGTGTACTTCTTCTTTATCTGCCATCTTCGCGACGAAGGTTGGCAATCATCATGGCTATTCTGACCTTCAAGGCAGCTGCTCTGAACAATTGCCTTGAGCTCCAACCAAACCACTCTCCCAGGTTCTTCAACCAGGAAATACGTCTTCTTCCCACGCTTTCTCCTACCCTCTATTTTTCCTTGAATTATGAGTCTCAAGATGTTGAATCTTTCGCCTCTCATTACATGTCCGAGATATAGCAATTTCCTTATTTTATTATATTTTTATTATTTTTTTATTTTATTATATTTTTTATATTTTATTATTATTTTTATTTCCCTCTCTCTACCTATCCTCCTTAACATTTCTGCATTCGTGACTCTATCTACTCATGAAATCCTTAACAATCTAGAGTACACTGTGTACATAGCATTTAAATTAGCCTTCTTCTGAGGACCAATATCAGATCTTTTCATAAAAAATCATTTTTTGCATAAAAAATTTTTCATTTTCACGAAGTTTGCACGTGCTTTTTCAATTGTGACTCTTATCTCTGCAGCTTAATCGTTGTTTTCTGTGATTACTGTTCCAAGTGTTTCCGAGTGTACTATCACATCGTAATTGCCGTTTCAATGTGATGACATTAATTCGATTGTCTTGAATATTACTTTATTTTGTCATATATCTGTTCCAAATATATTTTTCTTTTAATTAAACCTGATTTTTACTGAGTCTGCTGTGTAAAAGAGCTACCCGTCACAAATTTTTCTTCTTGTTTCTGCTATTTGTTTCTTCAATATTTTTCTTTATGTTTTTGTTTATTTCTTTCTTCTTCTTCTTAAGGTGCCGTGCATTTCTGCGTAGGCGTCCACCGTACATCGTCTTGTAAGGTGAGATGTTAAATAGTCAGAATTAAATAATTCTATTTTTAGCAGCATGGCGAAGCATTTCATACATGTGGATTCCTGTCCATTGTCAAATATTGCGCAGCCATGACAATTTTTTACGTCCCAGGCCTCTCCTACTCTCTATCTTCCCTTCGAGTATCAGTTGCTGAAAAGTATATCTTTCTCCTCGTAATATGTGCCCCAAATATGCAGTCTTCTTACTTTTTACATAACTAAAAAGTTCCCTATCCTATAAGCCCGCTCTTCTGAGTACTTCCTCATTTCTGACCCTGTTCGTACATGATATTCTAAGCATTCGACTCAGGCACCACATTTCAAACACTTGTTAATGGAACTGGCCTTTAACGTCCATGCTGCCATTTCGTACAAGAGAACAGGCCACACGTAACCCTTAAGCATCTTGTATCGAAGGTCTAAGTCCAATTTGCGATCAGTCAGAAACTTACGAAGCCTCAAAAAAGCATTTCTGGCTTGTTCAACTCTGCTCTTTATTTCATTCTCATTTCTACTTTACTCCTTTTTTAATGGAAAAATCTTCTGTTTCGTTGAAATTTTGAAGATGTACTGTTGCTGTCTGGTTCCAATACAGATTGGCGCTAATTCTTATATCCTTGGCATCCAATCCCAACTCGTGTAGGTATTTTATCATCAATTCGTGTTTTACATTATCGAATGCTTTCTCGTAATCGATGAAACAGACAAAAACATCCTTTCTTTGATCTAAATAATTCTGTTTGCTTACTAAAGATCGCTTCTCCTGTGCCAAGTCTATTTTTGAAACCAAACTGACTCCATCCACTGACTTCTTCACATTTCTTAAACAACCTAGTGTATTCTCAGGAAAAATTTTAAAAAGTGACTCATTAGGCTTATTAGTCGTTGGTCCTTGCAGAAGTTCGCACATGGTGTTTTTAGTAGGGCGATAAATGTAGATCGAAGCCAATCTTTTGGAATCTGGCCCGTATCGTAGATGTCGTTAAAGAGCTTGACAATAATGTCTAGGTTTTCTTCATTAAGTAACTTGATTGTGTCTGCGTACATATCATCTGGTCCTGGGGTTTTGTTACTTTTTAATAGTTTGATAGCGTGTACAATTTCAGCTTTCAAAATACTTGGGCCATACAAATGGTCTCCCAGTTGTGGTGGTTTTTGTGTTCTGTCATCATTGAACAAATTGGCTGTGTACATTTTCCAGTTAGTATTAAGTATATGGCTAGCGTCTTATTTCTTTATATTCTCTAATTCTTCTTTTTCCTTTTTCTATGAGACACTTTCTTTTATTCATTAAATTATTAGTTTCTTGGGATATGTAGATTTTTACTATTGGATTTGGGATTTGATTTGGTGCTATTACCTTTCTTACTTCCATTAATGTGTCATTTTGCTTTACTAGTGTCAGTTTTTTCTATGTCTAACCTGTAGTTGTTTCTGATTTTTATCTTGATCTCAAAATGGCCATAACCAGTCTAGAATCTCTGCTGGTAGAAAAACGATTTAGCACAGTCACGTATTTAATGATAAATTTATTTGTTGAGATGTAATCAATCTCGATTTTGGTATTACCATCGAAACTTAGCCACAGAGTTTACTTGCTGAAAAATGAATTCATCTATTTTTTTCTGTTTCAAGTAGTTTATCAGTATGTGACCTCTTTTATTTCTTTTGTCATATACCGACATACTTCTTTCCTAATTGGGATATCCATTTCGTAGTAATGCCTCTTAATATTAACGGTAATAATGACTTCGTCTCTTCTAGGACTATGGTGGACTCTTCATAACATTTTTCAATATCGTCTTGTTGGAGCTTACACTTGTATGATTTTCAAATGAGTTCTTTTGATTTTAATTATAGCGATCTTACATACCCTTTGTAGTCTGTACACGATAAACCAGTCTTTTGTTTATTCGAATCTTACTTGGTGGTTCAGTTATAATTGTTATTATCATTACCTTTAAAGTTGAGCAGATTTCCATAGCTTAGTAAATTTTTTTGCTCGTCGATAATGTTCCACTGTATACTAAACAATTCTCTTCAAATTCATGGACCTTTGTGTAATCGTTCTTGGATCTAATATTGTATGTTACGATGTTTAATCTGGTTGAGTATTTGCTTAGAAATAAATAAATCTGTCTTTCTACAATGTTTAATTTGTGTTTGTCTCTGCTTCACAAAACATATCAAAATAAGCTAAGGTTTTTTTTTTGAAAGATGCAAAAAGGTTTAAATAGGTACAAAAGTTAGAAAAAAGCAAAATAAGCAATAAAAACACTTTTATTTTGACATGTTTTTTGTTTAAATATTCAATGTCTTGAGTTATTTACTATTTGCTTTTAAAATTTACAAAACGCATAATATCTGAAAAATCGGACTCTGATTTAATGTGTTAAACCGTGGCTGATAATACGTTAAATTTTAAAGCAGTGCTTTTTAGAATTCTCCTCAAATAATTGCAACAACGTTAAACTAAACGCTTAGAGTCCATCTCGTAAATTGCATACTTCGAGAAATACTTGGCATTTCTACAGTGAAATCCAGACCTGGATACACAGAGAGATAATGGAAATTCCGATCAAGAACATTTCCTCATTAATCGAATATTTGAGGTAGTGCACACACTGTCAAACGATTAAAGAGGTTAAATGTGTAGTTGACTCGGCGCAAAACGAGGTCTTTTTATCTAGCACTTAGATAATTCCCATTTTATCTGTAATTTAATTGTCGATTCTGTTTTAGTAATTAAAAGGGTATAAATAAATTAAAGGTAACCATGAAATTATGTTGATCGTTTTTTTATATTATTTTAATATAAAATTATGCTTTTTCTAAGTTTTGTAAGTTGTTTACTCAAGAGTCTACAAAATTCATCATAAATGCATAGTAAAAACAATGATTCCTTTATATAAGTATACGCAGTGCTTTTTTTATTTAATAAACACCAATTTGATACTTGTATATATGATAGAATAGAGCAATGAAGAACAGCCTTTTTGAAGATGAGGAAATTTCTGAGTAACCAAATATTTAATCTGCAAATCCAATATGAAATCATAAAATGTTACATCTGCTCTATTCTTCTTTATGGTGACGAAGTTTGTAGCATTTTAAATTTGATTGATTCTTTGAAGTATATTTAAAGTCGCCTCGTATATGAAATCGTCTTAATAAAACGAAGAATGTTTTCTGTTTTTTAGTTCGTATCTTTCGAAAAGTGTTTTCAATCATTCTAACGTCGTAGAGTAATAAATCCATTTAATTGTTGTTTATTTTACTGCGGCGATTTCTTTTCATGTAAATGCGTCGCAAAGGAAACTACGTCGCATTCTTATAAGTGTTTGTTAAGATTTGCGTCCAATTTTTGCGGAGAAAATCTCTGCTTTACTCTCGTTTGGACCGCGTTCCAAGGCGGTTCAGCGTTATGTCCAAATTTTTCGTCGAATTTGTAAAGTGTTCTGTTTTCTTTTCTTTTCATGAAGAATTTGTAATGTCCTTTTGTTCTTCGTTATGGAAAATAATTTAAGTAGCAGTTAAATGTGGCAATTTAAGGTATAATTATAGTCCAATTCTACCTGTCCCTGTTTTTTTAAGAGGCAGAGCCATAAGTTTTGTTCAGTGCCGGCTTTGGCCTCAAATGGTCGATCCAATTCACAGTGGAGATGATTTTGTTCGTGTGTTCGTGTCCAGAGAACCCCAGTTATGGTTTCAGAAACTTAATGTGTGATCAAGTGAAATCCAGGTAACTTTTTAGGTGTTTGTTTAATTTTAAAGTGAAGACAAACATTTTTTTAAAATAATAATTGCTTTCGTTTTTTTTTAATAGTAAATTTTTGGTTTTGAGTTGAGCTGTCAATTTGTGTTTAGTTTTTTTTGAAATTTAATGTTAATTTATGACAGCTCGTTTTATTATTTTTTTGATTTGTGTTTTGTTTTTTTTTTTAAAGGTTAACCTCCATGCAATTTTTTAAGTTTTGTAGCAATGGAGTTTATTAATGGATGACACATGTAAGTTTTGATATTTGTGTATTTTGTGACTGTTGTAATATTTTTGTATTTCTCCTTATAACTGTTTGTGGTGACATAAATAAAGGTTAAATTTTGTTGTCTTAACTTTTTATTTATTTTTTTGAGCTAAACCTTTATTGATTTTTATTTGAAAAAGATATGTTTTTTTATGTTGATTTTTTTTTCTAATTATTTCCCTAGTTACAACGAGTGGGTTGTAATAGGCATAATTAGGCACCTCAAGTGGCGCCCTATAATCAAATTTCTTGAGGTGTTTTCTGTTTAATTTTATTTTGTTTATCCCAAAAGCCCTTTATTTCTTTTTGTTGTAGTTGCCCCATTCTAACCCCCATTTTACTTATCCACGACCCAGCTCTCCTACGAAACCCTGAGTGTCCGTTCGCACAAGTAACGTATATTTTGCTTGCCCTATCTTCACCCCAATAGTTTCTCCCCCAATTTTCTGCCCCTTATATTAATGACCCTGTGGTAGGCAAAATATTATCGTTACAAGTTTGGACTGTTAATGTTGACTTAATGAAAAAACTGGAAGCTTTTGAGATGTGGCTTTATAGGAGAATTTTGAAGATACCATGGACCGATCATCTCATTATAAATGCTACAAAGATCTATTAGAAAGAGTACAGAAAAAGTTCTTAAGTTTTATGGCTTTTAAATTGAGAATATCTATAAATGAAATTGAATACATTGTTTTGCAATCTTTACTTAAATTTATATATAAATTAATACGAGGCAGCATTGATGCTAGTGCTCTTTTGGAAAAGGTTTACTTGCGTACTTCCTGTAGAGATACCAGATCACAAGACTTATCTTATTTAGAATTTCATAATCGAACTTATACTGTAAATAAACCCTTACAGAGAAAGTGCAAAAATGCAAATAAATTTAATAGTAATGATTTTTTTTCATATATCACTAAGTACTATTAAGAATAAGATCGAAAATACCTTTTTATGTAATCACATTGTGTCCGTAGTCCGTAAATAAACATTACATCATATTACGAACGAAATGGTGTTGCACAGAGTGGAAAGAGACAGATAATTTTTGACTATCATTAAAAGACGAAAGACGGCATATTTGGGGCACATACTTCGAAATGATACATACAAGTTTTTGCACCTGATTATGAAGGGTAAAATCGAAGGAAAAAGGGGTCCTTTTAGGCGACAAATATCCGAGCTGAACAATATTTGCGACTGGACCGAGGACTGGACCTATCCTATTCCATTCTTTTCTAAGAAAAGCAGAAGATAGAGACGAATTTTTAATGGTTATAGCTTATATAACTATATATAACCATACATAACCATATATAATGAAGGTTATATAACCTTCATTAGTGAAGACGGCACTAGAAGAAAAAGAAGTATATGATAGGATACCCATGGTAGTCTTCATCATCGGAGCCACTAGTTTCAAAAGGATCGACCATATTGCTGGCAAAAATGGCTGCTGCCACCTGCTCTAGCTCTTTCTGCGTCAATATCTTTCTACTCATCTGGAACAAAACAAGACTGTAACCCACCAGAAATGTCTGTTGGGACATATTTCACCCATAAATCAAAATACTAGTTTTATTGAATATATTTACCTTGTTTGTAGCAACAACTGTAACATAGCACAACTGTCCCTGTGGTAATCATCAACAAAACTACATAAACACATTCCACAGATCAACTGCGCGAAAACAGTTCACAAAGTTGCCGCTTACACAAATTATTCTTTTAAAATTAATATTAAGTTCTTAAGAAGTCTGTTTCTCTATATAACATGAGTTACATTCAGCACAAGTAATGCGGTGAACATTAATTTGTTTCTGAGGAAAGAAGAGTCTTGGTTTTGGAAAATACCATGCAGCTTGCTGAATTCGTCTCTTCTTGCAGAAGATTTCGTTTCTTCGTCAAGTTCGTTTTTAAATTTTATAATGAGAGGTACGACTTTATTTTATCTTTCAAGTAAAGCTGTAACTTCGCCATCTGTGATTGCCTGAGATGGCTGGTTTAGAAAAATCTCCTTCTGTGGTAATATCTTAAAGGTATACACAAAAAACATAATTACACTTTATCAAGGGAAAAATATGATGCGCTGATATCTATTTGATGTTATATGCGTCAAAAACAATATGGCAAAATCAAGTAGAAAACAATCTTCAGCAGCTACATGTAAGAGTAAAAGGAATTCATGGAGAGAGTTTTTCGAGAAGATTACAGATATCCCGGCTTATTCTCTAACTCACAAAGTCCTGGCAAAGGATGGTGCTACAACGAAAGAAGTGGATTTCATAAAGAAAGTTAATGGCAAATTTAAGGACACCAAAGAGAATTGATAAACACGCACTTTCCGGGCTCAACAATTCTGGATGATGCAGATAGGCAAACCGACATAGACCAAAGGCTCACTAGGCCATATTGTACAGATTGGGAAATAGCCACAGCAATCAGACCAAACAGAATAAGATGGACTATAAATAAGTTTCGGCCATATAAGTCTCTAGGGACAAATGGCATATATCCAATACTGTTACATATGGGAGTAGAGATATTGATACCACACCTATGTAAGCTCCTCAAAACCAGTTTAGCATGGAGAGTCGTACCGGAAATATGGCAAAAGGTTAAAGTTATATACTTGCCTAAGTGAGGTTAAGTATCAGACCTAACACCAAAGTCGGGCGGAAATAACGGCAATCCATTACTGCGTGGAAGAAGTAGAAAGGCAGGAAAGAACGTTCTGTTCAGTTGCCATCTTCACAGATAGCCAGGCAGCGCTTAAGGCACTCAATTCTGTAGGTCAATTCTAAGCTAGTATGGGATTGCGTGTGTGCCCTAAATAACCTAAGAGACCATAGCAAGGTTATGGTAGTCTGGGTACCGGGCACGAGGGTCATAAGGGCAATGAAAAAGCAGATAAAATGACCAAACAAGGCTCATCAATGCCATTCATTGGACCGAAACCCTTTTGCTGCTTGCAAAGTTAGTGACAAGAACGGCTACAAGGAAGTGAGTAACTCACAAATCTCTGAAATGGTGGAGGAATTCACCAGGACAAAGATAGGCGAAACAGTTCATTACAGAACATTTACCAAAATTTACGGCAGACCTAATAATGAAAGACAGAAACACAGTCAAAGCCATAGTAGGTCTTCTAACAGGCACTGTAAGCTGAATAGGCACTTGAAGCTGATGAGATTATCAGATAATGACCTGTGCAGATTCTGTCATCTCGAAGAAACAACAGCAGAGAACATTTTATGTGAGTGTGACAGTCTGGAAAATGTGCGGTTCTTTGCACTAGAAGAAGAAAATCCACCGGAAAATATCTACATGGAAGGTACAGTCTCAAAGCAACTAGACTTTATAAAAAGGATCAGGCTATAAAATGTTATCTAGGACTAGAGGACCACAATAGATCTGAAAAGGTCGCAGTGGAATAGGCCAAAAAGGCAACTCTCTAAATCTAATCTAATCTAATCTAAGATTTAACTTGCTACTAAAGAAACCTTAGTGGCGTGTATCTTGTTCAATTAGACATAGTACTTAGAGATTATCCTAGTTGGTTAATTTGTTTTCCAAGTAATTAATTTGGATTCGTTGTCTTGCTACCAAAGAAATGGTCTATATTATTTTTTAACTT
This sequence comes from Diabrotica balteata, assembly GCA_918026665.1. Lineage (NCBI taxonomy): Eukaryota > Metazoa > Arthropoda > Insecta > Coleoptera > Chrysomelidae > Diabrotica > Diabrotica balteata. The sequence goes on from OU898277.1 coordinate 21,582,917, forward strand.
TTAAACAGTGCATATAGTTTCACTCTGTTTAAAACTCAACACAAATATTGGTCTTCCGTCTACTATTTAGTAATTTCCAGTGCCATATTTCACAGTCAACAGATCACGCAAGGTTAAAAAGTCTTTATTTATTTGCCTATAATTCTATGGTCAACTTTTGTGATTTATTGGAAGATTCTAATGAAATCGTGACCACCTACCAATAAAAGTCAAATGAATAAAACAGAGCAGTACACTAAGTCGTAAAAAAGTCATTTGTCTTGTTTAATGTTTCGTTTTCTATGCTGGAGTTTTCACAAATTACTATTATCAGCGTTTAGAGTCGACGTTTATACATTTCAGATTTTATACGTTTGCCATTAAAGTTACCCTATTGTAATAATATTTTCCTATTTTTTAGTTCAACTTTTGTATATACTGCTGGATAAAACAAATTGCAGATACTTTATTACTTTTGTAATTACCTGCAAGGCAAAATTTTAATATATTTAGTAACAAAAGTTATAACTTTATTGTAAAATATATAAAAACAGAAAAAAAGTCAACAGCATAATAAATAAACCAGGACGGTTTATTCTGCCTTTAACTGCGTCCTGTGGTCTACCGGACTCAAGTAATTATTCACTATTTCGTTATAATTTGTAATCATTTAAGCTGGAATAAATCCCTGTAAGTCCATTTTCTATTTATTTTTCAATAATAATCTTCTCCTTCAAGTACCATCTCCGCGGCGGAGGTCGGCAATTATCTTAGCTATTCGGACTTTTGGGACGGCTGCTCTAAAAAGTTCATTTGATATACATCCCTACTACTCTCTCAGGTTGCGCAGCCATGATATTCTACGCCTCCTTATGCTTCTCTTTCCTTGGATCTTTTCCTGCGTTGGAGCAAGGTGTATTTCTCTCCACGTGTAATATGTCCGAGATATTCTAATTTTCTTGTTTTAATTGCATTTAAAATTTCCATCTCTTTATTCATCCTTCTCAGAACCTCTTTGTTTGTGACTTGTTCTCTTTACGATATTTTTAGAATTCTTCTATACACCCACATCTCGAACGATTCCTGTTTTTTCATTGATGTCGCATTTAAGGTCCAAGATTCCATTCCATAAAATAAAGTCGAAAGAACATAGCACCTCGCCAACCAACTCTTAGTTCCAGTTTTAAATCCCTAGTACACAGCACTGTTCTCATTTTGTTGAAATTTGTTCTAGCCTTTTCTATTCTTATATTGTTCTCCTGTATGTAATTATTTGTGGAGTTAATCATTGTTCCCAGATATGCATATTTGTCCACTTGTTCGACGTTGGTTCCGTTTATTACAAGATTCTCGTTATTTCTTTGAGCTTTCAATATTCCCATAAATTTCGTCTTCTTGGCCTTTATTGTTAGACCATACTCTGCTATTCTGGTTGCCAGTCTCTGAAGATCTTCAATGTTTTCAGCTAAGATCACAATGTCGTCCGCATATCTAATGTTGTAATAGGAACTCCATTTACCTTCATTCCAGCTGTTTCACCCTTAAGAGCATTTTTCTGGATCTCTTCGGAGTGGGCATTAAAAATAATTGGCGACAATACGAATCCCTGTCTCACTCCACATCTAATTACAATTTCTTCTGACCGCTATTCGTTAACACGTACTTTTGATCGCTGTTTGTAGTATAAATTTGATATGATCCTGAGGTCGTTGTAGTCAATCTTCTTTCATTTCAGGACATTAATTAATGGTTTATGTCGTACTTTATCGAATGCTTTATTATAGTCAATAAAACATGCGTATGTATCTTGATTGCCGTCCAGGCATCTTTGCATCAGTATATTAAGTGGAAAAAGAGCTTTACGCGTTCCTAGGCCTTTGCGAAAACCAAATTGTCTATCATTAACGTCTATGTCCATTTTAGATATATTTGTCATTAATAAAGATCACAATGTCGTCCGCATATCTAATGTTGTAATAGGAACTCCATTTACCTTCATTCCAGCTGTTTCACCCTTAAGAGCATTTTTCAGGATCTCTTCGGAGTAGGCATTAAAAATAATTGGCGACAATACGAATCCCTGTCTCACTCCACATCTAATTACAATTTCTTCTGACCGCTGTTCGTTAACACGTACTTTTGATCGCTGTTTATAGTATAAAATTTGATATGATCCTGAGGTCGTTGTAGTCAATCTTCTTTCATTTCAGGACATTAATTAATGGTTTATGTCGTACTTTATCGAATGCTTTATTATAGTCAATAAAACATGCGTAAGTATCTTGATTGCCGTCCAGGCATCTTTGCATCAGTATATTAAGTGGAAAAAGAGCTTTACGCGTTCCTAGCCTTTGCGAAAACCAAATTGTCTATCATTAACGTCTATGTCCATTTTTAGATATATTTGTCATTAATAATGACAAATGCTAAAAAAATTTAACATAACTTATTGTTCAAGGTTTTCTGATAGCAGAACATAATTTCTTACCAAAGAAATATAAAAAATAAAATCACTATTTCTTTCTTGATTTTGTCGTTTCATATAAAGAACAAGGAACCAAGGTATACAAACTCTCTAGTTAAAATATATTATTATCAACAAAACTGCAAATTATTTTCAAGAAACATTTGTCACTGCGCTCCCCGCACATAGTTCGGGAACATTTGCTGCGCATCGATCACAGATACTTTTCTTTCGTTAAACAATTGTGATTATTTAATTTTCCCCTCTTTTACTTCAAGGAAAGCTTTGTTTAGTATTCTACCGATACCCAAGCGAAGCTGCCTAGGTAATCGAAAATTGTACATTCTTATATTGAGATATCGTTCTGCAAGTTGTCTAATTTGCCGATTAGTAAAATATGTAGAATATGTGGTACATTTTTGATCTAGTACATCCATTTGTAAAACCATAAACGGTGGAAGATCCTTCAACTTTGCTCAGACTTGAAAGGAACTGCATAGGTATTTTCCTTTTTTTTATCAAATAAAAGGCAGATATCAAACACAGTTTTATTAATTAAATCTTACCCAAGTACTTTCGCTCCCTACAGCATCTTCAGGGGCATCTGATATAAGCCATGACGTTTTTTTTTAATTGAAGAAATTAATTAGCTTCGATAAAAAACTCGAAGTTGATGGTTGATAAAAATTTTTATGTGAATAACGTTTTAGACATACTTCCTACACACTACACTACACAAGGACAAACACTTTAAAATTTTAAAATCGATGAAGCTACATTATGGTCGGCAACCGGAGAGAGAATGGTTCCTGGTCTTAACGGAAATGTTAAGGTGACATGTGACATATGACAGCTTGGATGGGCAGTCACAATCATGGAGATGTGATCTGCACAGAAATGTAAACGGTAGTTTCCTTTGTCTATATTTTAACTGGCAAACTTAAGTACGAAAGTTCATATTCTACTTCGAGTAGGAACATATGGTTTCTGGTTTCAATTACATCGACATTTTTAAGTATGTTTCCTTCAATATAAACCCAACTACTGTTTGGTTTTTGTGGTTAATAATGCAAGCACTACAAAAGTTCAGTGAAGATGGACTGTTTAGTCCGAAAACTTTATTATAGTCCATTTGGATTTTCAATTAAATTTTTTAAATTAAATATACCACTTACAACAAAAGTTTTTTATTTCGTTGTTCGAGTTTTGTAAACTTTTAAAACTGTAGAAGATTCTCAATACTTTCTTACAAAAATGTTTGCAATTTTCGTAGAAAAGCTAACGTTTATATGAATTTCTTCTACTTTACTTACATATTCCTTGTCAGTCCCTTAACAATTAATATTGTAAAATTGTTTAGAGATATTTTTGAATAGAACTTTATAATTAAATATGTTTATAGGTTTCCCGTCGACATTTTAAACGATTTAGTAATAAATCCCAAGCGCAAACTGCATTTGTTTAGCGAAACCAAAAATAAATAAATCCTACTGACTGCGCCAACTAACACTGTTTTCCACTTAGCGATTCAAAAAGTTGGCGTTCAATTCCAAAACTTTTTATCGCTACTTCGACCAAGTTTAAGGACGAAACATTTTTCGGATCGCACAGGGCAATTAACCTTTTACTGGGTTTCGGGATTAGGGTCCCAATGGCGCGACGATTTTTATTCCCATTTGTACCGGTTGTAGTATGGCGGATTACACATTTTATTTCATATTTTCGCTAAATGCAGTTTCTAGGTTTAGGTGTAGCAATACTTTATAGACGTTATTTAAAAGTTTAAAACGTTAAAGCATTAAGCTGTTATTTATGAAGCAATAAAAATTGTTTCGTGGTATTTTTCTGCAATGTAATAAAAATTCTTTTATGGCAGTTTCGTATAATTTTTAAAAACGTTATACAGCAGCAAAAACAGGTGCCATTAGGAAAAGACAGGAAGACAAATAAGTTTGCACATAAATCATTGTATGGTAGTTGGAGGCAAAAACACGCAGTTTTGTTGTCTCTTGTAGTATCTTGTAGCAACTATAATAGTTTCGAACTTCTCCAATGTTATTACGGGAGAGCTTATCGACAGTAGTTCTATAAGTTCACTAATAAATGAAAAAAACAATTTTTTAAATCTTTATTTGCGTAATCTTGTATGTATAAAATGTTTAAATTACCAAATAAAAGAGATGGAAGGCGTTTAAAATAAACTAATATTTACTAAAAAAACCAAACTTAAAATACAAAACGTTAATCTAAAAGAGAACTGAATTTGGCGAGGTCGTCAGAGAATCCTACTGAATTTAAAAATCTGAAAGACCTGTTTTTTATTGGCTTTGAAAGCTTTAAAACAATATCGTCCTTTCGAAAAAAGTTTGTGGGTAGTCGCTTCAAAAATACGCCTTCATAACCATCATCATTTACTTGGCAGACTTTGGCGGCAAATAATCTGTATGTTTTTTTTTCAAAAACCGTCACTACGACAAAGTCATCAGGTAAAATATTTGGTTCAACATCAATGTCTTGCTCTTCATCTTTATCGGAAAAATGAATGTCACAAGAATCAATACTTTCTTGAGAGAGGAGTGCTACTGATTCATCAGATGATAATCCATCGAAAACTTTCCTTTTCGCAGTACGAATTTTAGCACTTTGAGATTTGATCTTTTGATTCTTCAGTAATGCTTTCCGCTAAATGCATGAAATTATCTTAAGCAAATGTTACTGCTTGACGACTTGTGTGCGATACATGATTATTTAGAATCAGAATAACTGCCTTCCCCTCTGTTGGTCTTGTATGTTTTTTAAAATGCTCCAGGTACTTGATAAACGTGGGAGTGTTCATGTAACCATTATAAGTGACAGCCATATCGCAGGCAATGGGCCCGTCTTTAATTAGAAAAAAGTTCATTCGTTTTCGAGCAAAAAAGGAAAAATGAAGGGACATGGTGACCAGTTACACTCATACTGCAAACAGCCATAATTTTTTGTCCTTGCTCAGCAGCTTTTGCTACATCTCTCTTTCCAACTAAGGCAACATATTTGGACAGATGGTTTGGGACTGTCTGAATGCCCGTTTCATCGACGTTATAGATATGGTTAGGAGATAACTTATATTTTTTTATAGTGTTCTTAAAAATTTCAAAATACTGAGCTAGTTGCACTTTATTGAAGCCCATGGTTCTAGCAATACTTGTTTTTTGTGGAACTCATAAAGATAGTCGGTTCCTTTCCATGAAAGATCTAGTGAAGTCTCGACCAACCAACTGATTTATAGGTGAAAATAGATGCTCATTACAGTTTCTTACATATTCACTTCATTACAACTTCAGCATTATTCCATAAAATTGTTTGTCGAGTCAACAAAACTAAACATTCATTACTAAAAACACAACAATGTAACCGATACCAACGAAATAATCGATAAATACACAATTTATATAGTTAAAGGTGGACTAAACAAATCGTAACTATCCAGTTTGTAACTATCCTATCTATCTATCTAGTGAACAAACTGGATAGTTACCAACCTTGTGAACAGGCTGGGTTCCGCTCCAGATACGGAACAAATGATCATCTGCAAGTTGTAAAAACGCTAATAGAAAAGTGTAAAGAGTATAACAAGCCTATCTTTCTTATATTCGTAGATTATGAAAAGGCGTTCGATACTATAGATCATCATAAAATGCTTCGAGCATTGGCTGACTGCCGCATTGACTACCGATATATTGCCTTGATTAAAAGTATTTACGAAACTGGTACAGCTTGGAACGTGGAATTAGACAGGGTGATACTATCTCCCCTAAATTGTTTACAGCTGTTCTTGAATATATGTTCAAGCAGATGGAACGAGAGGATAAAGTGTCAAAATCAATTGGTCTTAATATTTCTTCTTCTTAAAGTGCCCTCTCCTCAATGGAGGTTGGCTACTACAATTTTAAACTCTTCTCTATCTTCAGCTGTTCTTATTAGCTGTTCAAAATTTAGCCCTGTCCATTGTCGGATGTTTCTGAGCCATGATAGTCTTTTCCTTCCTAGGCCTCTGTTTCCCTCGATTTTTCCTTTCACTATAAGTTGGGCATATTGGTACTTATTATTTCTCAGTATGTGGCCTAGGTATGATGTTTTTCTTACTTTAACTGTGTTAAAAAGTTCTCTTTCCTTGCCTATTCTATGCAGCACTTCTTCGTTTGAGGTATGCGATGTCCATGAAATTTTGAGTATTCTTCGGTAGATCCACATTTCAAAGGCCTCCAATTTATTTACGGTTGATGTTTTAAGGGTCCACGTTTCCACTGCATATAGAAGAGTCGACCAGACGTAGCATTTTGATAAACGTAGTCGAATTTTGAGTTTTATTCGAGAATCACAAAGCAGTTTTTTTATTTTTTCAAAAGATTTTCTAGCCTGTTCTATTCTCGATCTTATTTCTTGATCAGGATTTAGGCTGCTATCGATCCAACATCCCAGGTACTTAAATCTATTGACCTGTTCTAAGATGTGCCCATTTATTGTGGAAGGTTGAGGTACGTCTTGGTTTTTTCGGATTGACATCACTTTGGTCTTAATATTAACACCTCAAAAATAAAATTTATGACCAACCTTGTAGTCATCAGTGTATTCTGATTGAGAGCGACAGCATCGACCAATTAATAGCTTACAAATATCTAGGGTATGAGATTCGCCTAGGCCGAGATAATCAGACAACTGAAATACAAATGAGGATAGGTCTCACATGGGCTGCCTTTGGAAGATTGAATAACATTTTTAAGTCTAGTATCCCAGTTTGTTTAAAAAGAAAGGTTTTTAACCAGTGCGTTTTACCGGTTCTTACATATGGTGCAGAAACACTGACTCTGACAAAAAGAACAATAGATAAAATAAGAGTGACACAACGCGCTATGGAAAGATTAATATTAGGTATTACCAAACCTAGAAATAAGAGGAAGAACAGGAGTCACAGATGCAGTTGAAAAAATAGCCAGGGCTAAATGGGCTTGGGCCGGACATGTTGCCAGATTAACGGATGACAGATGGACCGAGAAGATTCTGGAATGGCGACCAAGGCAAGATGCATATCGAAGCAGAGGACGACCACCGACTAGATGGACGGATGATATCAAGCGCATCACCACAAACTGGATGCAAGAAGCCCAAGACAGAAATAAGTGGAAAATTTTACGGGAGGCCTACGTTCAGCAGTGGACAAATATGGACTAATTGATGATGATGAAGATGATGAAACAAATTGTAAAATATTGGCATATGTAAAAGAAACTCAAAATGACCGTCGACCAGATGCGATTACGAGACAAAAAATAATTGAGAAGCTGTGAAAGCCCTAGGACTAATATTAGAAATGAGTGGCTAAAGTAATGAAGATAAATGTTCTTTTCTTATTTGTTTCGAGCGATAAATTTTTGTATCATAAATCTATTTAGCTGGTGGTCACCATTGTTTCGGTAGATTCGTCGGTTTCTATCACTGATGTTTCGACTGATTTATTTGTTGTGTTGCTGCTTACTTTTTACTTTTAGAAAGTTTTTTTTTGGTTTTTAAGGACAAAAAGGTAGGACTTAACGTTAAAAAATGTCGTTTTATATTTTTTGCACTAACCCGCAGCACTATAGATATTTGTACACGTTGAGGCACTTTTAATGAAAATTTATTTCTCTTAATCCGGGATCGAAACGGGACGGATTTTGAATAATTGAAAAAGGCGATTGATTATTTTTTTTTGACCGTAAATGAGATTCTGTGAACGGTATACTTCAAAAGACCGATTCACTTTGGGGCTGAAGCTATGGAAAAATGAGGGTAGGGAATACAGGTCGATTAAAAACGAAACAAAAATAATTTAAAGCCTTGTAGGAACATAAATATAAAACGTAACATAGTTCTTGCCTTTCGTTTACAGCGTGTTATTTTGTTATTTCTCCAATTTTTTTAGACTATCTTTAGTTTACAATTTAAATAATCAGAAATACATATCTGTATAAGTGAATAAAGATCATTCAATTTATAAGTAATTTATGATAAATCGGTTGCACATGTCAGTCCATTTCAACAAAGTTAAACAATATAAATATGTATTAGCCCTCTACCGGTTAAGAGTACCTCGAGGCATGCATGACAAAAGTCAATGGTTATTACACGCAATAATATTTATTCCCAAAACTGCTAACAGTGCCTACAGACAGTACCTTTATTGTTATCTTGGTTCATAAGCAAGATCATTTTACCGTTTCGTTTTTGCCGAAACAGTTTAGTGAAAAGTTTCGTAGTGTTAAGATCGAAAATTATTTCTTGCTACAGTCCAATTTTCAAAAAAAAAACAAAAGATGTAGTTTTTCTTATTGGATCTCATCGTGATTTATACCGTTGGACAGGAACAGGTAACCTTAAAAGTATTCATTCTTTTAATATGATATAAGTGGAAGTAAAAAATAAAATTATGAGGTTGTGTAAAAACAGAAAAAGGAGAGCGTGCCTCAGAGCACTTATGACAGTTTAGATGGAGATTAGTGTCCTCTTTCTATTGTGTTCAGCTGCCTAATTGTGTCATTGTTTACAGTTCTATTGTGTAGAAAATAGATGAGCAAAGAGGAACAATGGACATTTATAGAATCAGTCGAATCAGATATGGAAACTGATTTCAGTAGCGACGATGATGTGAACGATCCAGATTTTGTGCTTGATAAAATATCCCCCGGGGATGAACAGTATATTTCACAGGTTGTTCAGCAAATAGATGAAGACGAATCTTTTTCAAGAAAAATCAAGCGGTCGACTTTTCATTCAACTTGCGTTCATCGTCGTATTCAAGATCAATACGACGTGCCATCAACTTCAACACCGCGTTTCAAGAAACTGAGAGGACCTCGTTTTTCATTGCCCGAAATCGAAGTTGCTGGTCCATCAATTTTGCCTTCTTCTGGAGGTTTCGTTGGTGCAGGTATGAATTGTTTTGACATAAGAGTATTTATGAGTTTCCTAAACTGGTATTATAACTTTTTTTGCAGGTATTGAATCAATAGCTAAAAATTCGGCTGAGGTTTCCAAAATCGTATGGCGAAAACAATCAATGCGTTTCCATGTCAATCAATTAGCCTTCCGGGGTGACTCAGACATACCATCGTCCATAAAAGAACTCGAGACACCAATGAAACTATTTCGGCATTTGTTCACTAAGGAATTGGTTGTCTTAATTGTATTTGAAACAAATCGAGCAGCTCGCCAAGCCGATATCAACACAAAATTTACTAATACCAGTGGATATATATATATATATATATATATATATATATATATATTATATATATATATATAATATATATATATATATTTAGATAAATTGGGATTCTTTTTTACATGAGTATTTACCGTTATCCCAATTTGGAAAGCTATTGGGGCCAAAACCCGTTTCAAGCAATAGCAAAGACAATGCCCAAAGGAAAATCCATGGCGATAAAACAACATTTATCCTTTCGTGATGAAAGCACTCGAGTCAAGAAAGGCAAACCCGGCTACGATGCGTTGTTCCACATTCGAACATTGGTTGACATTCTAAATACTTGATTTGATTCCGTTCCGAAGACTGCTCGATTGTGCATCGACAAACAGATGTGTAACACCAAAACAAAACATCATTTACGCCAATACATGCCAAATAAACCACACAAGTGAGGCATCAAGCTATTTATGTTGTGTGATACGAGTGGATTCGCATATCGGTTTGAGGTAGGGATGGCGGTTTTTGACAAAACACCGGTTTTCGGTTATACCAGTTTTTTTGCTTATAGTTTTACCTGGCGGTTATAACCGGCCAAAAAAACCGGTTTTTTAAAACACCAGTTTTCTGTTTTTTAATCCAATAGGTTACAAAGTTACATTTACAATGCACTTTAGTCTGCGATACTTCATTCGACTCGATATCAATCAAAATTTGAATTATGGTTTTGTTTGGAATAATTACTTAAGAATAATAATTATGATTATGATCTAAAAAAATACCTAACCTAATCCTAATTACCGTAAAAACCTACTAATCGGTTTTTACTTTAAAAATAAAAAACCGGTTATAACCGGGAAAAACAATCGATAAAACTGGTTATTGCAAAGTAAACAAACCAGTTTTCGGATAAAACCGGTAGGTTTTTCCCATCCCTAGTTTGAGGTTTATAACGGTGCTGGTGACAATGTGATCCTACCGGGCCAGCCTGATCTTGGAGCCACATCGAACGTTGTTGTGAAATTGTCATAAACAATTCCAGACTTCATTCATCACATCTTGTATTTCGATAATTTTTATACATCGTTGCCTGTTGTTGGTATTATTGCGAGCTCGAGGCATATATAGTTTAGGCACCATACGAGTTTCTTGTATTTCAAAGCTTCCGGTCGATAAAAATATAAAAGATACGCTACGCAGCTATTCATATGAATTTGTAGTCTCTTCATTTGGCGTGGACATCAATACTGTCTTATGGAAAGATAACAAGTCAGTGCGATTGGCATCAACGTACATTGGTATTGAATCATTCGCCAGATATAACGAAGATCCAACCAAACATCCAGCGAAAGCAGCTCGCTACGACTGAAAGGCTTAAGCATATTTGGAAGTTGATTGTCCCCAAATGATAAGACAATATAATAGTCACATGGGCGGCGTGGATTTGATCGACGGACTTATGGGTCGGTATCATATTAGAGCAAAATCACACGATGCAATCACCCGATTGTTTTACCATTTCATTGACATGGCCGTAAATAATGCATACATATTGCATAAACGGATCTATGCGGAAAAGATCAACGACTCAAGTAATATCTCGGCCAAAAATGGGTATTGCAATTACCACAATTTCGTGAAGCAGTTGTCAGTTCTCTGATAGCCTACCAAGAAAAGCAGCCCGTTTGTCATTCAAAACCATCAACATCGCGACCTTTAACTTCCGTAGATCCACAGCCAGGCAGCTCGAGCGTTGGTCAAAAGTCGTTGGTCGAAACATCCACTTCCTGAAGTGCGTTACAACGGTCAAGACCATTTCCCAATGTGGCTCAACAAAGAAGGTGGAAAGAGATAATGAAAATTGTGCGAGAAGTCACAAACGCAGCGTGTTTGCTCAAAATGCGATCTCCATTTATCCTGTTCCAACGCCAAAAACTGTTTTTTTGATTACCACACTAAAAAATAATTAATTTTTTATTCATTTATTATATTATTTTTTTATCCCTTTATAAACAACATTTTTATTTTCTTGTGGCATTGTAAATTAATTACTATTAAACTGGGAATAAGCCACAATTAAAGATAAAAATACGTTTATTGACGTTTCAATTTCCACTTCGGAAATCGTTCTCAAAATACAAACAGTAAATTAAACAAATTTTGTTTTTTGTTACATAGTGAAAAATTCTTCTAATAATTTAATTTCATCTGACTCATTTATATTGACAATTCAGACATACATTATGCATTTTAAAGTAGACGACTTTAAAATGATATTGCCAATATTGTTGAGTTGCGCTCCTGGGACGAATTTACTTATAAGATAGTTCATTCTATTACATGAAATCAACTTTAACTTGAGAATATCCGTCAAGTAAAATTCTCCTGTTAGTGATTCCATAGTAAATTATGAGGGAAAACCAGGAAAAAACCTCATAATACTATCCCAACATTGTAAGTATTTGTTCGTGAATTTAGTTTACCTTCAACAAACATTAAAATTCTGATTTTATATGTTACGTTATTTAAAAAACATAAATGATGCATCCTCTATATGTTACTGACTTACTAATACTGGTATTTTTTTATTAATAACTTCCTCTTTCAATATTGGTAACCAGATCCTACTACATTCTGCCGAGGAATTTGCGACACAATTGGCCTCATTTGGCATAATTAGAGCCGCTTCTTTGATTTTTCTTTTTTTTACCATCCGTTTCTTTTAGGACTACATTTGAATTATTCCATTGTACCCTATGTTCATTATCCCATGCGTGTTTACAGATTATACTTACATTTTATTTTTATTTAGGTGAATCATCAAGGCCAATAAATGTTAGAATAAGTGAACATCAATCTTATATTAAAAATAAAGAATTTGATAGATCTCAAATCTGTAAACACGCATGGGATAATGAACATAGGGTACAATGGAATAATTCAAATGTAGTCCTAAAAGAAACGGATGGTAAAAAAAGAAAAATCAAAGAAGCGGCTCTAATTATGCTAAATGAGGCCAATTGTGTCGCAAATTCCTCGGCAGAATGTAGTAGGATCTGGTTACCAATATTGAAAGAGGAAGTTATTAATAAAAAAATACCAGTATTAGTAAGTCAGTAACATATAGAGGATGCATCATTTATGTTTTTTAAATAACGTAACATATAAAATCAGAATTTTAATGTTTGTTGAAGGTAAACTAAATTCACGAACAAATACTTACAATGTTGGGATAGTATTATGAGGTTTTTTTCCTGGTTTTCCCTCATAATTTACTATGGAATCACTAACAGGAGAATTTTACTGTCATCATGTCATGTGTTTGTCTTTTTAAAGACGAATTACATGCTATGATTTTTTCTGACGGATATTCTCAAGTTAAAGTTGATTTCATGTAATCTAATGAACTATCTTATAAGTAAAGTCGTCCCAGGAGCGCAACTCAACAATATTGGCAATATCATTTTAAAGTCGTCTACTTTAAAATGCATAATGTATGTCTGAATTGTCAATATAAATGAGTCAGATAAAATTAAATTATTAGAAGAATTTTTCACTATGTAACAAAAAACAAAATTTGTTTAATTTACTGTTTGTATTTTGAGACCGATTTCCGAAGTGGAAATTGAAACGTCAATAAACGTATTTTTATCTTTAATTGTAACATTTTTATTATTAATTCTACCTTACTCTTGTCTTGTATACGTGCCCTTATATTCGGCCTAAACTGTCATGCATGCCCTGAGGCACTGTTTTACCTTTTGTCTACATGATATATTTGGAAATGAGCAAGCGACCTCTGGAGGATTTCATTGGGGTTTTTACCTGCTAATTATACTAGAAAAAAATTGCCATTAATTTTTTTTCATGTTGATAGTTTTGATTATTAGAGGGTTAAAATCAATTTATTGTACCTATGACGACTGTTTTCGAACACTAAACTTTGCTGTTCATCGTCTGGTCTTCGAAAAGGTTACATAAACGCTAAAATTATAAATTGTAACTATTAGGGTTCGCTCAGATATATTATAAATTATGCTATTATTTTGAATAGATACATGGAATGAAAGAGTATATAAACTGTACTTACATGCCGATACAAGGCACGTTGTTATATAAGTGCACAATAAAATGCTCAATTATGCTACGCTATTGTCTGTAGGGTCATATCATCAGCTTTTTCGTTGTGCAATAACTTTTGCATTCAGCATCCAAGCATTCAAACTCTGGTGTTACCGTAAAATGCTCAGAATATCCTACATCAACCATACGACAAATGCGGAAGTCTTGCGGAGGATGAATAAGGAAAGAGAGCTTATGCTTGTAATAAAAGAACGGAAAATACAATATTTTGGTCACATCATAAGAAATCAAAAGTATGAACTGCTCCAACTTATAATTGAAGGCAAAGTCAACATCAAAAGAGGACCAGGAAGAAGACGCAACTCTTGGCTTAAAAACCTACGGCAGTGGACGAACATGACCTCCATAGAACTATTCAGGGCTGCTACAAATAAGATTAAATGGGCAAATGTAATGGCCAACGTCCTTAAGGATAAGGCACTGTAAGAAGAAGAAGAATAATTTTTATTTAAAATTTTATTTTATTTCCGTTAAATAAATGATAAGTTAAGTACTGACGTCAGTTTTTATAATACTAATTTGTTAATTGCTTATTTTTATTGAGCACGAAATAACACGAGCTCAAGTTCTAAAATTTTAACAATTCACTGGAATATAACTGAAAAAAAAGAACGTTATAAATTGAGTTCTGCGATTTAAATTCTCCTGTATCAGATTTTCGTTTTCTTCGTTATTTAAACTTGTCTCGTAAGTGGAACTCATATGTAATTCTAATTCACGTTTTTACCTCATGGATGCGACGTGACATCTCCGAAGACGCGGGCGTCTATTTTGTGAGGCTCTATATCGTTTCCATCGGCTCAACTTTACGATTGAGTTGCTTAAGAGACCTCCTGCCTTCATTTCTACATTTTCGAGTATATTTTATTAAAGCTGAGGAATTCTTTAGAGACTTAGGAAGCCATGTAAAGTGCGCGACGTTCTATGTAATATCTCTTCTCGTATTTAGACAGTATATATATATATATATATATATATATATATATATATAGATATATATATATATATATATATTGAAATGATTTCAATATGTTAAAAAGGATACAACTTAAATGGATTTTTATATGAGTTTGTTGTTCATGAATTTCATGAAGCCATCACAATGTGGGTTCGACTCTGAAATAAAAGAGAGAAAAAGATTAGTAAATTGTTAAATAAATTAATTTTGACTTACCTGGTATAGTGTTAATAATTTCTGAATAGTATAGTTACCTAGTGTATAGGTGAATCGTCTAAACCTTAAAAAGAACAAAAAAGAAGAATTCTTAAAAAATATTTAAACATAGAAATTTTAAAAAACTTCAGAAAATAAACTGTCAAGCAAGTCTGTGGGAGCTAAATTAATAGGGGTTTTGTTAAATAAGAAATTACAATGATGTGGAGATGAAAAGAATAAATTGTATTAGCATTGTAATAGAATAAGTTTAATATCTGAACATTTTTTTTTTATAAATTCCCAAATTAGATGTGATTATGAGAAATTAATGTGGATTGACAAATGTGTCAGAACAGGACAGTTTTATGGTTAAAAAAAAATAGAAGACGAAAAGAAAAAAACGTTGGTTGCTGTTAGCAACGGAGAATTGGTTTTTTTTTAGAAGGCCGACGAGGATTTTTCGACGAAGGGAGCCCTGAAACTGTGGAATAGGTCGGGAGTGTTTTTTAACTCGTCTAATTAGAATTTTAGTTTTTCCACAGTTTCCACAGCAGAGATATCCAGAATTTGTTCCAGAGAGTAAGAGAAACAATTTGACTTATAAATTATTATTGGAGTACAAAAATGTCATTTAAATTAAGAAAATTAAAATTCATGAATTAACATAATTGCGTTAGGCCTTAAAAATTGAAAATATTAATGATCATTAAATTAAAAATAGAATAGTACGTACCTTAACTTCCGAAGAGAGGATTGATATACCAGTTTCAACGATTATTTTGCGAGTAGTTAGTTTTCTTTAAAGAAATCAGAACTGTTGGTTGGAAAGTGAGGTTGGATAATAATTTTGGGGATCATTTGAAATTTTCATTATATTTGAATGCAAGTTTAATGTCAGCGGAATAAAGTGTTCAGTTTCTTTTTCTTTATAGTTCATTTAAACACTTTATAAAGTTGCAATATTTATTTAGTTTTTAGGTACTTGTAGAGAGTCTCCACATTTTGTAATAAATTTTTATTGTCACGTCACTAAACCACGTTAAGATTTACACGATTCCTAGTTTTGTAAATTTTTAAAGGCAGACCAAGTTGCAGACGAATTTTATTGTTTATATTAAATTTGTTCAATATTAATAATTAACGTGCTTCATTTGGGTTAATTTATCAAAAGTCTAAAGTAAATTTTGGTTTAATTTCTTTTTGAACTCTACCAGGAGACTACAGAGTCGACGTCACAGAGTAACAGATTGCTTAGAACACATAATTGAGCTAGCTGAGGTATATATTAAATTAAACAACGAACCACATATTTTAAACATTACAACATTTATTATAAAAAAAATAAAATAAATAAAATACAACTTTTTCAATATATATATATAATATATATATATATATATATAATATATATATATATAAATAATATATATATATATATATATATATATATATATATATATATATATATATATATGCATATACATATTACAAATAAATATAAAAAACCTTAATATTATAGATAATACAGCCTTTTAGAAAGGTTTGGCAATTAACCTTATCTAGCAACTGAAACTCACTGTATTGATGACCAAGTATTTGAAAAGCTTTTACAACTTTTCTCGCACAAATTACCCTTTTTTCGTTCAATTTTTTCACTTTTTCTACTGGTGGCTTAAAATTTGAGTTGTTCACACTTAAAAATAGACACAAAAAACACTCCGTAGTTAATATTAATTTTAATTTCTAACTCACGAGACAAACAGAAAGTCAGAGATATATGTGTGTACAGGGTGTTTCAAAAAGGTATGTCATAAATTAAATCACGCATTCCGGGGACAAAAATAAATTGATTGAGTTCAACTTACCTTAGTACAAAAGTGTATTTTTCATCCAAAAGGAACAACAAAATCTAAGCATACAGAAAAATTTTAAGGGGGTGTGCAGCCTTAAATCGCCCAAACTTTTGAGTACGTTCAAATCAAATGAATTTTGTGGGATCATTAGTTTAACACATTATTTTTAAAACTTTTTTGCCTTACTTTTTATCACTTTTTCGAAAAACTAGTTTTTTCCTAGTTGGCCATACAATTACAACTAGTTTCTACGGATACAATAATTACCAACAGTTCCATCAATAATAGTCAATAATAATAGTAAACAATTTGAAGCTATCATTTATTGTGTGAATAAGACTAATATTAAAAATTTTGATATTACAATGGCCTACACGTTTCAGGAGATGACAGATATGCATTTAACTTTGGGTAAGTTGGATCAGATTAAATTATCTTCTTCTTACGGTGTCTTATCCTTAAGGACATTGGCCATTACATTTGCCCATTTAATCTTATTTGTAGCAGCCCTGAATAGTTCTATGGAGGTCATGTTCGTCCATTGCCGTCGGTTTTTAAGCCAAGAGTTGCGTCTTCTTCCTGGTCCTCTTTTGCTATTGACTTTGCCTTCGATAATAAGTTGGAGCAGTTCATACTTTTGATTTCTTATGATGTGACCAAAATATTGTGTTTTCCGTTCTTTTATTATAAGCATAAGCTCTCTTTCCTTATTCATCCTCCGCAAGACTTCCGCATTTGTCATATGGCTCACGTAGGATATTCTGAGCATTTTACGGTAATACCAGAGTTCGAATGCTTGGATTCTTTTTTGTGTCGCTTCTGTAATTGTCCAGGCTTCAACACCATAGAGCAAGGTGGAGAAAACATAGCACTTAAGTATTCTAGTTCTCAATGAGATGCCCAACTTTTTGCATTTCGTAAAACATTGTACGTGCCTTTTCTAGGCGTATTTTTATCTCTAGTGAGTGGTTCCAAGTTTCCGTTCTTTATCTGATTTGCCGATAATTGATAATTTCTTGCTTTCTGATATACGGTCCAGTCGATGCCTCCTACATGTAAATGTTCGTCCTCTCTCGGTCTTGAAAATAATGATTTCAATAAATCTATCAATTCAATCTAAATCTCTCGGATTAAATTATGATTTTAATAAACTATCGGAAATATCGTAGGTGAATGCAAGAAAATAGTGTAGCAGCCACAAGGCGTTATGCAGTAAAATAACCCAATCGAAATACACCCGATAGACTATTATTTCTGGCCATTGATCGTCATTCACGGGAGCGGATACATTCCAACCGCAAGTTACTAACAATAGTGGTCGTCCAATAATGGATGCAACTGATGAAGACATTTCAAAAATCATTGAAGAAGTTCCTGGAACACGTTCAAGGGTAATAGCTGCTCAACTAAATGTTCCTCACGTAAGGGTTTGGAGGCGTTTGAAGGATCAGCTGCTTAAACCCTATCACTTAACAACGGTTCAAGAGGTATTGGTTGAAGATTATCCTAGAAGGATTGGATTTTGTGATTGGTTGTTAAAGGAAAACACTCGAAATGATAATTTTATTAGAAATATTTTGTTTACTCACGAGGCTACCTTCAGTACAAATGGAATAACAAACCATCATAATGAGCATATTTGGGCCGACGAAAATCCTCACGCCAAAAAAAATGACTCATCACCAAACGACTTTCAAAGTTACTGTTTGGGGAGGAATTGTGGATAACAATCTAATAGTCCCAGTATTTCTTCCCAACAATCTAAATGGTGATAATTATTTGCAGTTCTTGGCAAACGATTTACAAGAGTATTTGGATGAAGTGAATATTGCAATAAGGCAAAATATGTGGTTTCTTCATGATGGCGCTCCACCGCATTACAGTAATGAAGTCTAAGGGCAAGCGCCCACCAAAGTGGCGTGGCAGTGGCAAGTAGCAAGTAGCACGCGTCTAGCATAATGTAACCAATCCTAACGAATGATGTCATATGATGTAGAATGAATAACGTTACTGTCATTTTGGTGTAAACTGAATCATTCGTTTTCATTGGTTACATTATGCTAGACGCGTGCTACTTGCTACTTGCCACTGCCACGCCACTTTGGTGGGCGCTCGCCCTTAGAATACCTTTGCAGATACTATCCTGGTCGGTGGATTGGAAGGGGTCGTGACGCACCTATTTCTTGGCCACTCAGAAGTCCAGGTCTTAACCCCGTGGACTTTTGCTTTTGGGGGTTTATGAAAGAAAAAGTGTATTCTGTAACAATAGAGAAAATGATACCGAATGGGTATTGAAGAAAATGGGGGTCATTTTGAACACTTATTTTAATATCATATTTATAGAGGTTATAGACATTTTTTGTACTTGTTAATTCATTTAAGCCATTTATTTGCACGTAATTTTTTAAAGGTTAACGAAAAGGGCCGTAACTCAATAAAAACTGTTTTTTGAAAAAAGTGATCAGAGGCAAAAATTTTTAAAAAATAATGTGTTAAACTAATGATGCCACAAAATTCATTTGATTTAAACGTACTTAAAAGTTTGGGGGGATTTAGGGCTGCAAACTCCCCCTTAAAATTTTTCTGTGGGCTTAGATTTTGTTGTTTCTTTTGTATGAAAAATGCTTTCGGAACAAGAAAGTAACGTGTCCATTTGTAACACAAAATGTCAAGTAGTTTGGGAGATAATGCAAAAAAATAATTTTAATTTTGTATCTTCGAAGAGCTGTACCTTTTTTACGTTATACTTCTTACTACCGAAGGGTAGCGAACGTTTTCTATAATTTAAATAGAAATAACTAGCCTTTAAAGCGAGCCGTTAAATTTTTCTAAATTAACATTTATCTTTAATACACTAAGACTTGCTCTCGTAATAATTTAAAGTTTATAAATAAATATAAGTTTTACGTTATAGCTTATTGTCATATTTTAGTTTCTTTTAAATAAAATTAACGTTAATAATAATAATTCACAAAAAATTGGTAGTTCAATTAGACATATGACAGTAAGTACATCGTTTTCTGCCATTTGGTACATAACCATAATTTAAATTTCTGTTTTGTTGTTAAAAGATTCAATGTCATATTTTTTGATATACCTACTTATATTTTTTTTATTATACAGGGTGGTCCTTAAGTAATTGTACAAAAAGAAACCGCAGATGCTACAGTTTAAAATATTACGATGTAAGCCAACTTGCTTTAATAAAATGTTGTTATTAAAAAAGATACAGGGTGTTGAAGTGGAAATTTAAAATTTTATTTTTCGCTATAACTTTCATGTTTGTAAATATTTATGTATAAAAATTTACAACTGGCTACTATTCAATATCAGAAATTATAATTTGATGTATACTTTGATGTAGCTGATAAAGGGCGCCACATATGCCACATATGTGTCATACATTTGCCCTTAACTTTTTTGCTCTTTAAGTTATCGGTATTTTTAATAAAAAATATTAAAGATATATTATTTAAGCAAAAAAATGGTATACTTGATAATATCTTCAAAACTCAACAGTTTTCGAGATAATCGCATTTTAAAAATCAACTACATAATTCTGATTTGCCGCAATTACTCCAGTCAACGAAATAAAATTAAAGAAAAACATCAATACTACTGAATTTTGGTATAAAATACTTTTAATAAAGTTAGTAGTTAACGCAATATTAAATAAAATAAATATATCACCAGGATAATTAATAATAGAATTCGATAAAAGAACAGAATAATTGGATTTTTCATCAAACATTTTACGTTTTATATTAAATTAAAGTCATAATCAAAACACTTTATTTACAAACCAAATTAAGAAATAGTTATACTAAATAATATTAAATTTTTTGTCAAAGTAAGTGTTCGATATGTCTACCATTTTCTTTAATTCATTTGTCAATACATTCCATAAGATATCGTCTCATATTAAATAGCATCATTGGTTCTAAAGAAACCGCTGCAGTACTTATTATAAGTATTATCAAAGTATAATGATATGTATTCTTTTGGGATTTTTATTAATTAAAAATTATATTAATATCTTACCACATGACCAAGGACTACCACGAACAATCCAACGTCCAGGAAAGTTGTTTTTAAATACTGTTCTCACTCCCCTTTCTCTGTAATGTATTGGTTTACCATCTTGTATAAACCAAATATTTAGTCTTAAGTTTGATGAAAATTCTTCCAAAAAGTCAATAAAATAATTTTATAAAAATTGTAAATAAATCTCACCATTCAAATTGCAATTTGAAATTGCAAATTACCTTGCAATTTGAATGGCGAGATTTATTTACATTTTTTATAAAATTATTTTATATATTTATTGGAATAATTGTCATCAAACTTAAGGAGAAATATGTGGTTTCTACAAGATGGTACACCATTACATTACGAGCGGATTGAGACAGTATTTAAATACAACTTTCCTGAACATTGGATTGTTCGTGGTAGTCATATTGTAGTGATGAAATATTAATATAAATATTTAATTCATAAAAATTTCAAATAATTACTTATTAATATACTTATAACACATAATAAATACTGCAGCAGTTTCTTTAGAACCAATGATGCTATTTAATATGAGACGATATTTTATGGAATGTATTGACAAATGAATTAAAGATACTGGTGGACATATTGAACACTTACTTTGACAAAACGTAAAATATTTGATGTAAAATCCAATTATTCTGTTATTTATCAAATCCTGGTATTTTATCCTGGTGATATATTTATTTTATTTAATAATTCGTTAACTATTAACTTTATTAAAAGTATTTTATACAAAAATTCAGAAGTATTTATGTTTTTCTTTAATTTTCTTTCATTGCCTGGAGTAATTGCGATAAATCAGAATTATGTTGTTGATTTCTAAAATGCGATTATCTTGAAAACTGTTGAGTTTTGAAGATATTAACAAGTATACCATGTTTTTGTTAAAAAAATGTATCTTTAATATTTTTTATTAAAAATACCGGTAACTTAAAGAGCAAAAAAGTTAAGGGCAAATGTATGCCACATATGTGGCATATGTGACGCCCTATATCAGCTACATCAAAGTATATTCAAATTATAATTTCTGATATTTAGTAGTACCCAGTTGTAATTTTTTATACATAAATGTTGACAAACTTGAAAGTTATAGCGAAAAATAAAATTTTAAATTTCCACTTTAACACCCTGTACATTTCTTAATATCAACATTTTATTAAAGCAACTTGACTTAAATCGTAATATTTTAAAGTGTAGAATCTACAGTTTCTTTTTGTACAATTACTTAAGGACCACCCTGTATAGATGTAATTTTTTCTCTTTAAACTAGAAGTTTAGAAAAAAATTTCGTTTAAAAAAATACTCTCCCCATTTTTAGCAAAGAAAAACCATAAACCTTTCTACACAGCAAGAAGATTTTTTAAACGGTGTATTTATATGTAATTTTTTTACGTATATTAAATATTCAGTCTATTTGTATTCAGTCCAACTCTGTAATTTTATACTAAAAAATGTAAAATGTAAATTTTATTTACATCTTTAATATTTATATGAAATCAAAACAAAATATTCCTGATCGGACTTTATTAGAAATCTCCTGTTTTTATCCCAAGCCTTTTTTATTTGTTTTGTTTGATTTGATGTTTACAACGCTAAAGCCAAGACGCAAATCGAACGGTGGATAAAAAATTCCTTTATAAAACATCAATTGCCTGGTCTAACTCTTTACCTCGTTCAATCCCTTTTGAACGTCTCAAAGTTAGGCTTTGAAGGCAGATATTTTAAAATTCTGAATCGATTTCCATTTACAACATTTGGGATTATAATATGGGGGAGTTTTTTGAAGTTGACTTCTGAGGCTGAAATCAATCAAAAAGGGAATAATTTATTAGTCCTTTTGGAGAATTCTGAAGTAATTTGTTCTTAGTAATGAACACGGCAAATAAAGATCTCAAGTTCCTTTTATGTATTGATACCTCGTAATAAATTTGGCTTTTTAGAAATAATGTTACAAAAAACGATTTTTGAAGTGAAATTGAAGGTTTAGTGAGAAACTTATAAAATAACAACTCGTCTGGTAAAAATAATAATCGTAAACCAATAATTTTTGATACTGACATGGGAATTATTACACAGAATTGAATATAGGTCACTAAAGTAGTCAGTCTTCGAACGTGGTTATGTTTAGTTGTTTTGTTATCGCGGTCGGCTTACTCAATTGTTTTGGAGTATAGTGGATACGTCTTAACTCAGGGACTGACTAAGGCCTAGGCACGTACCTAGGACCTATAGTTTTTGGGGCCCGAATATTAGGTATTTAATTTTTATAATTAATTATGCCAAATCATTGTTTGATAAAGTCTCAGTGGCGGCCGGTCAGGGTCGGCAGGGTCGGCAGTGCCGACCCACATCTTTATAGATATTATAAACTTTTTTAATATTTAATTTAATCAGTATTTCAATAAATAATTGTGGCAGGTAATCAGTTGATGTCATTTGTTTTTGTGAACTAAAAAAATATCTGTGAGATAATAAAGACTAAATTTTATTCATGGTTTTTAAAAGAATTCGTCCAATCTGAGCGTTAAGTGATCCCTGCGTAAATACTTTTCAAATCGATTATTTGATATCGGAGACATTCATCCCCCTATGAATTCTTAAAAAGACACGTTTTGTTTTTTCGGCTAGCCGATCTCAACCTTGACTTTACTTGTAAAAATCAACGGAATATTGGTTGATTAGCAACCAAATATACATTTCTTTCCATGTGAACTTAATTACCAAGTCCGGCGAATTTAAATTTGCCGATGTTTCATTTGGATTGGTTATTGGTCGCGAACTGTACATTGCGAGCGTGGGACGAAATGTTATTTCATATACAAATGTCCATAAGGAATCTACGTTCCTGTGAAGTGATATTCAGTGCACGAACTAGTCTTTCTTTTTGTGATTTATTTTTATTTTCTAAAGTAATACTGTGATACGTTACGTCTGCCGTAAATAGTTAAAGATTAAAGGGTTTTTTGACATATAAGAAGTTTTTTTTTAATTAAAGTGTAAACAAATTCAGGCAAATTAACCTAAAAAATGCAAGCCATGGGAGAAACTGTAAGTATTGATAAGTCTGATATTGTAAATTATATTTTGCATAATGGGTTTTCATCTATTCCATACGAAGAACAAATTGTTATTAAAAATAAGGGGCGTCCTTTGCCTAAAATGTCCCGGCTTATAAATATTAGTGCGGGTAAGGGAAGTAATAGATCATTTTCAGATAATTGGTACAGCAAGTACTCATGGCTTACCGGGAGTGAAATAAAAAACAAACTTTTCTGTTGGCCTTGCATTTTATTTTCGACAAATAGGGGCAAACATCAAAATCCGTGGTGTGAATCTGGTTACGATAATTTAAAGGAATTATTTAGGGCTTTACATAAACATGATATTTCGAAAGATCATACTTACAGCCAGATTAAATTAGATTTATTTGGAAAACAAAATATCTATGCTTGATTAGATAATGCCCAACGTGAAAATGCTATTAAACATAACGAAATTGTAAAAAACAATCACGCAGTTTTACGTCGTTTAATTGATATTGTAATTTTTTTAAGTTGTCTGGAATTATCTTTTAGGGGACACGATGAATCGGAGCATTCGTTAAATCAAGGTAATTATAGAGAACTAATAAAAATGTTTAAGAAATACGATTTGGAATTTTCTAATTTACTTTCTGATTCGAAGACATTTAGCGGTGTATCTAAAACAATCCAGAATGAATTAATAGAATCAATTAGTTACATTTTGAGTAACGTTATTGAATCTGAGATTCAGAAAACCATTTGCTTTTCACTAGAAGTAGATGAAACTACCGATATATCATGTCATTCACAATTATCAAGTGTTGTTCGATACGCGTTACGTGGTAATATCTATGAGAGGTTTTAGGTTTTACAGACGTGAGTAAAAGCCATAAGGCAGATCATATTTTTGGTGTTTTAAAGGACAGATTAAAATTTTTTGATCTCAAAAATAAATTGGTAGGGCAAACTTATGACGGCGCTGCCGTGATGTCTGGTGAATTAAATGGTCTCCAGGCAAAAGTTAAAACTATTGCACCGCAAGCTTTATTTACTCATTGTCATGCGCATAGAATGAATTTAGTTTTGCAAGATACATGTAAAAAAATTAAAGAATGTCGTCTTTTTTTGCCAGTTTAAGCGGATTTGCTTCATTTTTCTCAAGCTCGCCTAAACTAACTAATGTTTTAGAACGGTTTGTTTCGAAAAAAATGCCAACAGTTTGTCAGACGCGATGAAATTTTAAATCTCGGTTAGTTTTCACTGTAGCAGATTTTCGTGAACATATTTTGGAAGCTTTTGATTTTATTATTGAATTGACGATTTTGAAAGTGATGATATCTCGATCCGTGAAGCAATCGGTTTAAAAACTTTATTAAATGATTACTCTTTTAACATACTTTTAAATATTTTAAGAAAGTGTTTACCCTAACCGATTTGATATTCAATATTGTTCAAAATCAGTTAACTAACATTATTCATTCCAAAAATAGAATAACAAGACTGGTGCAAAATCTCAGAGACTCGCTTGATATTTCCGAACCCCCAAAAAAAAGACAAAGACATGACACAGAAATAGATCTCGAAAAACGAGTATATTTTGAAATTTTGGATACTATTTTTATGCAAATAGATACTCGTTTTTCGAATTTTGAAGATTTGCAAATTTTTTCCCTCTTTGACGATTCAAAATTTAAAAGTTACGCCAAAGAATTTCCAAGATATTTATTAGACAGGTTAATTAAAAATTATCCATCATTCTTTAATAAAATAAAATTAGAAAATAAATTAAAAGTATTATATGCTGATCCAAATATTTTCGGAAGATGGGATAAGTTACAAGATGTGTATAATTTTATATACTGCAATTCATTACAACAAACTGTTATCGAAATTAATAAATTATTTTCATTAATCCTCTCATCCTACCACCAACGTCTGCCTCAAATGAACGAGATTTCTCTGGCCTCAAAAGAATCAAAACTTATTGTCGAAATACCATGAAACAAGAGAGAATGTCAAGCTTGTCTCAAATGTCAACAGAAAAAAAAACTTTTAAAATCTCCCCAAAACTCTAATAAATTTTACGATGACGTTATTACCCATTTTGCTACTTCCAAACAACGTAGACTAGAGTTAATTTATAAACATGTTTAGGTTCTAAATTTATAGAAAAATAAAACAAAAAAAAAAACAAAAAACAAGAAAACAAAAAATCTCCTATGATGATTGAAGTCTTTATTAGACGGTATACCTATCTGAGGAGACAAAAAAATACCTTGCCGACCTTGTCTCTCAAGCCACGAGCCGTCACTGTAAAGTCTACAAGTGTGGACGAGCGCTCCCGTGCTTATGCATCCACACTCGTAAGTGTCGATATCGATATGTGTCAATTGGATAGAGTCTCGCTCATATCGAGTTTAAAAAGTTAAGTTTTCCATCCATTCCTGAATATAGGTATCTCCCAATTGCTTTTATCTTTCTCTATCTTGCACCAATCTAATCCACTGTTGATCTGCTACTGTTCTTATGTCATCTACCCATCTTTTTTAAGGCTTCTTGTTGTCGTTCTTGGTCTGCATTCTAGAATTCTCCGTGTCCACCTGTTGTCATTATATCAGGCTACGTGACCTGCCCAGCGCCATTTCATTTTTGTAATTTCTTGCACAATATCCCTACTCTTCGTTCTATGTCTTATCTCTGTATTTATAATCTTGTCTCTCAGTGATATTCCAAGCATGATTCGTTCCATTGCTCTTTGCGTTGTTTATAATTTTTTAGCAGATTTTTTGGCAAGGGCTACTGTCTCCAAGCCGTAGGTACAAACTGGTAGTATGCATGTGTTTTATACATTTTTCTTCAAGTTTACAGGAATGGAGGTGTTTTCAAGACATATGCTAGTTTGCCAAAAGGGCCCCATGCCAGTTGTGTTCTTCTTTTAATTTCAACAACCTGATTTGGTTTTCCAAATTTGATGACATGACATAGATATACATAATGTTCAACATTTTCTATGGTATGATTTTGTATTATTATATTTGTCTGGTCTCGGCCCAGTATTTTTGTTTTCCTTTAGTTTATTTTTAAGTCTACCGCTCCTAAAATTGCATTTAATTCTTATAACATATATAATAATAATAATAATAATAATAATTTATTCATCCTTAAAGATCATTTACGTGATATAGGATAAGTCGAGAAAAAAAATATATATATACATAAATACATTATAAAAACATCACAATTTCAGAGTAAAAGGATAAAAAAATACATAGAATTAATTATTTACATCCCCCATATATTCATTTACACTGTAGAAAACAATTTTGCAACAGAAAAGATTTTAATTTACTTCGAACTTTATTTAAATTCATTTCAGATTTAATACTGTTGGGAAGATGATTGAAAAGTCTTATACCCATATAATACTGGGATTTTTCAAACCGTGCTGTATTATGCTTTGGTACTCTGATGAGGTCATTTTGCCTAGTTGAGTACTGGTGATAATCAGAGTTTAAATTAAAAGTAGTTATATTGGCTTTTACATGTAGTATACATTTAAAAATATATATAGAAGGTACTGTTAAAATGTTGTATTCTTTAAAATATTGTCGACATGAATGCCTATATGGTAAATCAAAAATTAACCGAATTATCTTTTTCTGAGAGACAAACACTCTTGCAGCATTCACAGCACTACCCCAAAGATTTATATTGAAGGCTAAGTGAGGATAAACAATTGCATAATAAACATTCAATAACTGTTCCTTTTTAAGAAAGCTTTTTAATTGCAATATTGCGTAATAACTACTATTTATTCTTTTGCAAACATGATTAATTTGAGATTCCCAGCTCATGTTACTATCAAGATACAAACCTAAAAGTTTAGTGGAAGTTGTAGAATGAACCAGGCTATCATTCACTTTTATAGAAAACTGGTAACTTGAATTTGATCTGTAGTAGAATTGCATGCTTGTGGTTTTTTTTAGCATTAACAATCAAAGCATTTTTTTTACACCACTCTGTAAAATCTTTTGATATAACATTCAGTTGAACAGTTAATTCCTCGGCACTTGAAGCAGATGTAGCAATGGTTGTGTCATCTGCATACATAAATATGTTATTTGAACTGACATATCTAGGCATATCATTAATGTAGCATAGAAATATTAATGGTCCCAATATTGAACCCTGAGGAACCCCAATATCAATATCACCATAATCTGATCGTGTGTCACTAAGTTTAACGAGGATCTTCCTAGAATGTAAATAAGATGACAGCCATAATGCGAACTGACCCCTAAAACCAAGATTTTTTAGCTTCTCTATAGCAACTTTTACATTTATGGTATCAAATGCTTTTGAGAGATCAAAGAAAAGTGCCCCCACAAAATCTCCCCGATCCAGTGCGATGTGAATGAAACTAAGCAATTCAGTGGTAGCACTCTCTGTTGATCTTCCAGGTAGAAATCCGTGTTGGTTGGAACATAATATATTGTATTTACTAAGGAAACTATACATTCTTTTGTATACACATTTTTCATAAATTTTACCCAAAATAGTAGGGACCGTAACTGGCCTGTAATTATCTAAAATTGAATTATCTCCACTTTTGAATATTGGAGTTACAACTCCTACCTTCAAGCTATGTGGAAAAATACCCTGTTCTACTGATAAATTTATTAAATTTTCAAGGGGTTGCGCTATATATTCACTGATACACTTTATTAATTTTGTTGATATGCAATCAATACCTACCGAGGTAACATTTTTCAAGGAGCCAATAACCTCTCTAACATCATACTCATCTACAGGAAAAAACTCATTTACATATCATTTACTTCTTGGATATTATCGGCTTTAAAACTATGTCATCTGGGAATCTCAAGTGGTTGAAGTATGATCCGTCGACGTTAAAACCCTTGCTATTCCATTCTAATTTTTAAAAATGTCTTCTAGAGCAAGGGTAAATATGTAGTTTGAAAGAAATGGTGTCTCCTTGTCTTACTCCTAGTTGTAGTCTTATGGGATTAGTTTTTGTGCTTTCGTCCAGCTTTATCTGCATTGTGGCATTATCATATATGTTTTTAATTATGTTAGTGTATCTTGAATCTATACGTGCATTTCCTAGAGATTCAAGCACTGCCCATAATTCGATGGAATCGAATGCTTTATGGAAATCGACAAACGCCATATGAATTGGAACATTATAGTCGGTGCATTTTTCTATTAGTGTTCTTACGGTGTGCACGTGGTCTATGATAGTAAAATGTTTTCTGAATCCAGCTTGCTCGATAGGTTGATAGAAATCGAGCTTATGGGTTAGGCGGTTGGTTATGATTTTAGTTAGTAATTTATACAGTTGCGATAGCAAGGATATTGGTCGGTAATTCTCGATGTTTGCTTTGTCTCCTTTCTTAAATAGTAGAATGACTTCGGAGTTGTACTATTCTTAAAGAATCTTTCCTTCATCAATTACTTGATTAAATAAAATATTTAATACCTGTTCCATTTCTCTGCCACCAATTTTCAACATTTCAACTGTAATTTTATCCTCTCCCGGACATTTATTCGTTTTTAGTGGATTTAGGGCCATTCTTATTTTATAGTCGGTTATGTCCGGTATTTCTTCTGAGCCGATGTTAATTATTGTTCGTTCAGTACGTCGTTGTTGTGATTTTGTATTTACCGAGTATAATTTAGTGTAGAATTTTTCAATGGTCCGGCTTCTTTTCTGTCTCGGACTGTGACGTTTTTCTCATTTTTTATTTCTATGATTTTTGTTGTGCCGCTTGAGTTTTTTGCTTTGAGTACTTTCATATTGCACTTATCTTGTATTATGTTTATTAGATTGTTAGTATAGTTTCTATGATCGTTCCTAATTTCTATCTTCACGTTTTTGTTTAAACTTTTGAAGCTGTCCGAAGTTCGATTTGTTCTGTTTCTTCTCTGAGTTTAGATGTTTTGGCTGTTTTCGAGCATATTTTCTTAACCGATGTTACAGTTACTTTTATTTTATTAGCTAGTCCGTTTATATCCATTTGTTTCAGTGTATCTATCGATTTTAGTCTTGTGCTTAGCTCTTTTTGGTATTCCGTTTGTTTTTGAAACAGGACATCGGTGGTTGGGTATCGTTCTCGTTTAATACCCATTGGGTATCGTCACTCCCGGTATAGAATTTGTTTAGTACTGTCACGTCGGAGCATATGTTTTTTCTTGTCTAGGCTGATCCATGGCCATTTACTTTGTTTAGATTTTTTAAAGAAAGTGTTGAGACAAAGTAAATTTTCGTTGTTTAAGTAGTGGCAGAACATCTCACCCCTTTCGTTCCTGTTGCCCAGCCCAAAGCGACCGATATATTGTGTGCCCTCTTCTTTTGTTCCAATTTTTGCATTAAAATCTCCTGTGATCATTACGAAGTGTGATTTTTCTTAGTTCCTTGCTGAAGATTTGAAGAAATCAAATGAAGGTAGTCCTACGAAAAAACCAAAGGCACCTAAGCCCAAAAACCGCCAAGGCTACCGCAAGTTCACCAAAAGACTAGAAAAGTTACTGCTTTTAAGAAAAAGTAATTGGACTAATTATTATCGTGCATGATTATTAGTTGATTGCCCATTCGAGCGTTAAAATCCCCCGATATTATCATCTTCCCTCTGACTTGATCTACTACTTGTTGTAATTTGTAATAAAACGCTTCCCTTGTTGTCCATTCTTATCTTTGCTGATTCTTTCTAATTTTAGTCATGAAAGTAATAAAGGAAGTCATCCAAAGTATGAGGGGCAATAAAAATGCAGAAAGAAGAAGTAATTAAGTGTAGAGGAGAAGTACATACAAACCGTATATACAGTCTTTGGTTTAAAATCTAGGAACGAGAAGAAATTCCGGAGGTATGTAGAGAGATAATAATATAAAGCACGTGGTGTTCGTGTGTATTAAGGTATAAAAAAAGCGCTTATTAAAAGCTTAAAATTTTTTATTATAAAGAAGATCTTTTCGGAATTATATCATTCCATCATCAGTTTAATAAAAAGTTGTTAAAAAACATTGTGTGGCCACATAAAAAACATTCGATGAACATCTGGATTTAAAAAATAATCTTTATGTTATTTATTCAGGTAAACGCAATAGACTCTTAAATTGTGTAATATTAAAAAATGAAACTGGGGGCATCTTATATGACCCCCTGTAGTTGGTGAGGTTTTATTGACTTACATTACCTCTGATCTGTGTTGGAGTCTAGGGCTAACTGAAAGAAAGATGTCATCTTTCTATAGTAAAATAAAAGTACCAACACAAATAAAATCTTGCATCAAGAAAGTAGTTTTAGTGAGATAATTTTGATCAAAAGTAGTTTTAATCACATAATTTTGTATTGTTCTGAAGCTGATTTCTTGTAGCATCTTAAAGCAATTACTATTTTAGTTACAAATAAGCCAATTTAGCAAAAAAGAAAATTTGGTTAATTTAATATTGTTTGTATTTTGAGAACGATTTCCGAAATTGAAATTGACACGTCAATAAACTTACTTTAACCTTCAATTGTAGCTTATTTTAAATAAAATAGTAATTACAGATAATTTTTATTTAGTACAAGTTGTCGTGTATTGCATCAAATATGTATTAAATCAGGCTTTAATTTCGCTTTCAAATATGAAATTATAACTTACATGAAATTTCTGTAAAAGTGAATATAAGAACAACTACAGCATAGGATATCCGTGACAAATTAAATCCAGTTCCTTTGATGTTTTTCAATCTCGACGTTAAATACCGTCTACAGCATGACTCTTCAGAGTTACGACAAAAAGATGTTTTGCTTTAAAATAATCTTGCCATATCCCCTTTCATAAATGAGCAAAAAACATTTATTTATACGTCGAGAAATCTTCTGCACCTTTTCATTGCTTGAGCTACGCTCTAATACGAGGGCTGTGCAAATTATGAGTAAACTGGCTTCAAGGAAACAACAATTTATCATCAAAAATCGTCCTTTTCTATCATTATCATCATTCAAATCATCAAATTTATCATCAGGCGAACCCCACAATGAATTAATCACAAATCAATTTATTTTAACCTGCAGGATATTTGCGGTTGTCAAGTTTGTGGATCTTAGGTAATTTGTTGATATCAGACGTATAGTACGACCATCTGTGCGGCAGAGTTTTTTCAGAATCCCTAAATTCAAAGAAAGGTGGTTGGTCAAAGCTTCTTCGAAGTCATTCGGCACAAAGCAGCAGGTGGAGGTGGTTAAACTTTTCCAGAGCTGTAATTGTGAGTTCGTGACTTCTTCTTTTGGTGCCTATTCGTTTCGAATATTGGCAACCATTTTGTCTCTAATTATTTTATTAACTGGTGCTTTAAATGGATTTGTTGTTGTTGTGTAAAACCATTTCCCAGGTTTTTTAACTGTGATATCCTTCTTCTCCTAATTTCTCGTTTTACAAATACTTTACCATGAATGATAATTTTTAGTAATCAGTATTTAGTGCTGCTTCCCATTATGTTTCCCAGATATTCCAACTTTCTTCTTTTAATCCTCTATATCACTTCTCTTTCTTTCCTCATTCTTCGTAGTACAGTTTCTTGTCCGTCCATGATATCCTTAGGATTCTACATCTCGAAGGCTTCAAGTTTTTTCTCCATTGCTTCAGTGAGTGTCCAGCATTCAACTCCGTAGTATAATATCGAGAAGATATAACATCGTATGAGCCTTACTTTTATCTCCAGATTAAGGTTGCTTTTAAAGAGTTTTTGGGAGCAATTGTGATCTCTTTTTTAATGGGTAATGAACTGATTAGGTAGATACCATGGTGCATTTGTACTTACGCGTAGGACTTTCGATTTAAACTTCTCCAAAATATATGTACAATAGATCTGGACGGTGTAAAGTCTGATAAGCTAAAGGTCTAGTTGTTTTCTTTTTATGAAATTATGATTCTACCCGCCTGTCCCAGGTATTTGATATGATCTTTTTATTGTAACTCTTGATTATTACTGCTAATGTTAGAGTTAATATTGTGGTTTCGAAAAACTTTAAATTAAAATCTTGAGTTCGACAGGGATGCATAATATCCATTATTCTATGTAATATATATATATATATATATATATATATATATATATATATATATATATATATATATATATATATATATATATAGAACATATTATGCGTCACGTTTTTGAGGAATGGCAAGGTGAAGCAACGATAGGGGGAAGAATAATCAAAAACCTACATTATGCTGATGACACTGTTATATTGGCGTGAAGAACTGGAATAAATTATAAATAGGCTAGGCATGGTGAGTAGGGAATATGGTTTAAAAATAAACATGCAGAACCCCAAAGTGATGATCATTGATAGAATCAGAAACAATTAGGTAGAGATAAGAAACATGGCAGGTTATGAAGTGGTCAGGCAATTTAATTACTTATGATGCGTTATTACTAACAGTGGAGAATGCGAAGACGAGATTCGTCGACGCAGCACAATGGACAGATCGGCTGCAGCCAAAATCACAAAAATTTGGAAGAACACTGAAATCACAATAAACACAAAATTACGCCTTGTTCGAGCCTTGATATTTTTTATAGCCACCTATGCTTCAGAAACTTTAGAAACAATAAAAAAGCCAATTCAAAGGGTATAATAGCATTTGAAATGTGGGTCTACTGTAGAATGTTGCGCATATCATAGACTGCCCGTCGCATAAATAACTCAATTCTAGCAGAACTTAAGATAAAAACTAGACTGATCACAACTATCAACCAAAATAGACTGAGATATTTTGGACATATAACTAGAAGAAGAGAAGGCATGGAGCGAATGATAGTTGAAGGTAACGTAGCGTTTATCGGACCAAATAAAGGACATGACTGGTTGCTCAGTCTCCGAAGAAAAACCACATGTAGAGGAGAGAGATAATTGGGCAGAAATAGTCAAACAAATTACATGACGCCATTACATCCTTACGAAGGAGAAAAGATAGAGGAGGAAGAGGATAAAAAGACACTAATGAACATGTGTTTTTTCTATTAGTGAATGCTATATGGATCGACTTGCTCTCGTTTAATTTCATTTTCCACTTTCTCAGTCAAATTTATATTTTGTTAAGATGGGTCTGTAATATCTGGGAAGCAACATTGGGATTTGGGTGTGAAGCTAAAATTGCTTTGTTATCTGCGTACGTTGCTATGCTGATATCGTTGCTCGTAGATAGATCGGCTGTAAATATCAGGTAGAGAACAGGTCATAGCACATTACCCTGTGGAACCCCAGCTTTGATTGTATTTAGACATTTTACTGATCGTAACGCCTCGCTAGGAAATGGCAATCATTGAGGTAGGAATAAGAAAATACTCTAAGCGAAGGACTACTCTAAGTTTGTAGAGTAGACCTGTGTGCCTGGCTCTATTTGACTCTATGTATTTCCTCAGTGGTGGCATGTTGTCTGAATCCAAACTGGTGGTTAGGTATTATTAGCGTTTTGCAAGAATTGGTTCTAACCTACCCAACAGTAGTTTTTTAAAAACCTTTGACATCATTGGCAATAGGCTAATAGGTCTATATGATTTCATACTTTCTGTAGGTTTGCCTAGCTTAGTAATAACGAAATTTGTGCCACTTTCCATGGAATGGAGTGATAGCCCGTTTTTAGGATTGCATTTAATATCTGTATCAAGTATAGAATTCCTCTTTTAGACAGTTCTTGGAGGTAATCAAGTCGTACCCAGGAGATTTTTTAAGATTTAAGTCTTATTGTATCTTTTAGTAAACTTGTTTGGTAGTGAATTTTTCAAAGGGTCATCATCATCATTCTCTTTGCCTCTATCCATCATTTCACCATAAGTGCCTATATTGGGTCTTATTTATATTAATACCCTTTACCTGTCTTGCCTAAGCGTTTCCCCCAGATCTTTTTTGGTCTTCCTCTCCTGCTATTTCCAGGAAACCGCAGATTCTTCTTATTGAGTGATAAACATCTCTACGTTGAACATGACCAAATCATCTTAACCTATGCTCTCCCATCTCTCATAATTTTTTCAATGGTATTTCCAGTTAATACAGTGATTCTAAAAACTCTAAGGTCTTTTTTTTATGTAAAGGTTGTTGCTATCTGGAGGGCTTGGCTGGAATACATTCACCACGTGATCGGCAGACGCTTCAGCTTTTTCTTTTTTGCCTCTAGCTCATCTCCCAATACGTATTTGAATAGGATGGGTGGTTAATTTAAATAGATTTAATTTCCGCATTACCTTTCAAACTGAGTACTCGTTCTTCTTCTTCATGTACCATATCATTTCAGAACGTTGGTTACCATCTTCTTATTCTTCATGTACCATGTCCTTTCAGAACGTTGGTTACCATCATAGCTATTTTAATTTTATTCACTGCCACCCTAAATAGCATGCTTGTATCTACACCATACCAATCTCGTAAGTTCTTCAACCATGAGGTTCTTCTTCGTCCTGGACTGCGTTTGCCTGCTATTTTTCCTTGCATGATATTTTGTAGCAATCTATATTTGGGACCTCTCATTACATGTCCGAAATAATTCAGCTTTCTCTGCTTGATGCTTTTTATGATCTCAGTAGTCTTGCTGAGACGTTCTAGTTTATCATCATAGCTATCTTAATTTTATTCACTGCTACCCTAAATAGCATGCTTGTATCAACACCATACCAATCTCGCAAGTTCTTCAACAATGAGGTTCTTCTTCGTCTTGGACTGCGTTTGTCTGCTATTTTTCCTTGCATGATAGTTTTTAGCAACCTATATTTGGGACCTCTCATTACATGTCCGAAATACTCCAGCTTTCTCTTAATGTTTTTTATGATCTCAGTAGTCTTGCTAAGACGTTCTAGTATTGTGGAGTTTTGAATCTTCTCCACCCAAGAAACTAGTGAAATTCTTCTATAGCACCACACTTCGAAAGCCTTAAGGCGATATAGATTGATTTTATTCAGAGTCCAGAACTCGACATCATAAAGTAAAACGGAGAACACGTAGCAACGAAGTAGGTGGATCTTCAATGCCAATTTTAGGTCTCTGTTATATAACACCTTGGACATTAAGCTCTAGCCTGCTCTATTCTAGATCTAATTTCGCCGTGACTTTCTGCGTTACAATTTAATTGCTGTCCAAGGTAAACGATTGTATCAACTTGCTCAAGTTTGGTATTATTTACATCTTATATAGACGGTTTTATATCCTGTTGCTTACTTGTTACGAGTATTTGGTTTTCCGTATGTTCAGATCCAGATCTGCCTCTCTACAACTCTCAACGACACTGTCAAGTAGTTCTTGCAGATCTTCTTGACTAAAAGCTAGGAGTACTGCATCGTTCGCATAACCCAAATTATTGATGACTTCGCCGTTCACAAATATTCCTTCTTGTTTTTTAGAAAATGCTTTACTGAAAATTCTTTCGGAGTAAACGTTGAAAAACACTGGTGACAACAGGCATCTCTGCCGCACTCCTCTTTTAATATTGAGAGCCTGTGATTCCACACCATCTACTAAAACTGATGTTGTTTGATTCCATTATAAATTTGCAATAATTCGAACATCTCTGCCGTCCAAGCCAATGTCTTTTAGAGCTTTTATCAATATAGAGTGCTTAACACGATCAAATGCCTTTTGGAAGTCAATAAAACAACAGTATATGTCTACAGAATATTTAGAGATAGGAAACGTAACCAGTGGATCAGAACCAGAACAAAGACAGTAGACGCGATAGAACAAGTAGCAAAACTAAAATGGAAATGGGCTGGACACAACGAACGTCTCCAAGACGGACGATGGAACAATGCCATCGGAAAGTGGCGTCCATACAATGCAAAGAGATTAAGAGGCAGACCACAGATGAGGTGGAAAGATGACATCAGGAAACAAGGAGGCCCCACATGGCAGAGAACAGCTCAAGATAGGGAAAGATGGAGAGAACTGGGGGAGACCTATATCCAACAATGGAAGGATAGAGAATAGGTTCAAAAAAAAATATGTCTACAGATATATCAGGACATCTTTGAGCAAGTACGTTCATTCCAAACAGTGCCTCTCTCGTTCCAAACCGGTTACGGAAACCAAACTGAGTGTCATAGTGTACTCGTTGATTTAACCTAGTTGACCTATTATTAAAAATTTTCAGAAAATCCCTCGTAGCAACAACTTTTACTGGAGACGAGTCATATATTTTTCTTTGGGTTTAATATTCGTAATGGCGTCTCCACGCTCAAATTCATGTGCACAACTTCTGGGGATTAAAATATAAAGATCGTCGAGTTTCTGTTGAATAATTTATGTAACTTGAAGAACGAAATACAAAATGCAAGTGGATTTCCGCTATTACATAAAGTTAGGACGCTGCGAGACGAAATATGTGTCGTATTTCATTCGTTTTATAGCTCGCAATGTGCCCTACTCCGTCGAGATCGTAAGTGTGTGAGAAACTCATTTTTGTAAAATGACTGCTTCTTATTATACAAATGATGCATAAAACTCCATATTTCAAACATTGCGCTACAAAGAAACGAATACATTTTTGTGGAAAACTTTTACCTGGCAAAGTTACGAACAGGTGAACAACGAAATATACGTGGCACAAGTTTTCAAAAACTATGCCAATCGGGAAAAGTTTAATAAAGAATGATGAAAGCTTGAGGGAACGGCGGTAAAATTACTTCTCAATCGGAGGAAGGCCGAGTTAATTTTAACATTAATTATAGTAGTTTTTCGACTATTTCAGAAAAAATGGGTACTAAGAAAATCAACAATAATTTTTTATCAATGGTTCTAGCCGTCAAAGTAGAATATTGGCTAAACTTTATCAATTAAGTTTGAGTCTAGTCTAAATAAAGTAATGTTATAAAAATAAATAATAACAATAGCAATATAATAAAAAACTGTCCATTTATTCACGTCGCCTAAGGAGATACAAATTTAGTAACAACCGGAAATGGGACAATATACTTTTTTCGCATGAAGAGAAGGCTTTCTTTACTGAAACTGAATTCCACTGTAGAAAATGTAAATAAATCCTACTCAAGCCAAAAAGAAATTCATGAGTTTTGAACCTTTCACCTTATGAACCTTTCACCAGTGAAGAAGTCTCGAACATGATCAAATAGCTTTATAACTGAAAACCTCCTGGACCAGACGAAGTTAAAAACTTCTGGCTAAGGAAGTTTTGGAGTGGTTATGAATATTAAACAGTATTAATTAATCATATTATTTCTACTCCACAGTAAATAACATCCTTTCTTACTCAGGGAACCACTTATCTAATACCGAAGGATCAAAATAACACCCAAAATCCAGCCAAGTACCGCTCAATTTCTTGTCTTCCAACTTTGTACAAATTGGTCACATCCTGTGTAGCCCGGCGTATTTACCAATACTGCTCTAAACAATATCATTGAGCCCCAACAAAGAATGCGCTAGCGGCTCCATGGGTTACAAAGAACAACTTATTAGCAACAGTCATTTCTAAACAGGCATATACCAAAAAAATGAACCTTTAAACTGCCTTCATTGAATATAAGAAGGCCTTGAATGACTCTATAAGCCATGAATGGCTTATCCTCTTCCTCAGTCCTAATCCCTTTTAGGATGTGGTGACACCATCAGGCCTTCACAGTTTTCTTACGATTTCCCTCCATCCTTCTCTGTCCTGGATTAGTTGTTCTGCTTCATGTAACCCTTGATTAATCGATATTTTTGTTTGATCTACCCAACGGCTTGGAGATCTTCCCCTGGGTCTCTTTCCGTCAACTCTACTCCCGACTATCAGTTTTTCCATCGTGCCTGTTCTTCTAGCAATGTGTCAAAAATACTGCAAATATCTCCGTTGTATTTGTTTAAGCAATCTATCCTTTAATTTAACTTGTTCTAGTCTAGATACGTTAGTGCGATGATCAATCCAGAATATTCTCAACATGCGGCGGTATACCCACTTTTCAAAAGCGTTCAGTTTATTTTTATCCGCTTTCTTTAAGGTCCACGTTTCGGATGCATATGTGGCTATGGGAAAAATGAGCTCCCTTACCAGTCTTAGTTTTGTGTGTATTGTTATGCTAGAATTTTTTAAAATTGCTATTAGTTTCATCATGGTTTTTCTAGCAATAGTCAAACTTCTACGTAGTTCTCTGTCACACCCTCCGTCATTTGTTATTAGGGACCCCAGGTATATGAAAGTATTTACTACTTCAAAGCACCGATTTCTTTTATGTGTTGAATATTATTCTGAGCTCTGTCTACTATCATGATCTTTGTCTTACTACTATTTAGCTTTAGTCCATATGCTTTGCTTTTTTTCTGCAAACATCTTATTATGTCTTCCATTTCTTCCTGATTTGTCGCGATTATTAAAATGTCATCACTTTAATAAGTGGTGTATCAGAATGAATGGCTTATAGATATATAGAAAATATAGAAAGTTGATGATAATCTCGTGACCTTTTTGAAGCGTGTAATGGCAGAGTGGAAGACTAAAATTCACCTTCAATTACCTGGTGAAACCAATATTGAAACTGAAGGTATCCCAATTAATCCGGGTCTTTTCCAGGGGGACTCGTTGAGTTCAGTTTGGTTCTGGCTAGCAATGAACCCACTATCTTAGCTGTTGAACTCCACTGACTATGGATTTAGCATCAAAAATAACAACACTGTTGTGGCGAAGCTTATTCGTCTGTTGTATATGGATGATTTTAAATTATTGGCATCCATTTGAAACCACCTAGATCAAATGCTAAAAACTGTAGAAACTTTCTCAAAAGATATTAGTATGCATTTTGGATTAGACAAGTGCCGTATACGAAATATAGTCAGAGGAAAGGTTCAGCCCGGAGGTTTCGATACGCAAGATGGCCAAAACATCGAGGCAATGGATAAAAATGATATGTACAAATATCTCGGAGTAAAGCAAGTGCGGAAAATTGACCATAAACAAATGAAAACCGAACTAAGTTTGTACGAAGAGTAAGACAACTAAATCGGTCATATCTCAATATTAAAAATTTCTTTAAGGCATTAAATACTCATTTAGTATTATAAAGTGGTCAAAAACGGATACAGAGTCTCCAGCGGAAAGTACTTCTTCTTCTTCTTAAGGTGCCGTGCATTTCTGCGTAGGCGTCCACCGTACATCGTCTTGTCAGGTGAGATGTTAAATATTCTGGATTAAACAATTTTATTTTTAGCAGCATTGCGAAGCATTTCATAGCTGTGGATTCCTCTCCATTGTCGAATATTGCGCAGCCATGACATTTTTTACGTCCGGGACCTCTCCTACCCTCTATCTTCCCTTCGAGTATCAGTTGCTGAAAAGTGTATCGTTCTCCTCGTATAATGTGCCCCAAGTATGCAGTCTTCTTACTTTTTACATAATTAAAAAGTTCCCTATCCTGTAAGCCCGCTCTTCTGAGTACTTCCTCATTTCTGACCCTGTCCGTCCATGATATTCTGAGCATTCGACGCAGGCACCACATTTCAAACACTTCAAGTTTGTTAATGGAACTGGCCTTTAACGTCCATGATTCCATTCCGCACAGGAGAACAGGCCACACGTAACACTTAAGCATCTTGTATCGGAGGTTGAAGTCCAATTTGCGATTAGTCAGAAACTTACGAAGCCTCAAAAAAGCATTTCTGGCTTGTTCAACTCTGCTCTTTATTTCATTCTCGGGGTCCCAACCCTCATTCAGCAAACATCCCAAGTATTTGAATTGCCTGACTTGTTCGATTTCTTCTCCAGAGACATATATCTATGCGTTGGGGTAATCATTTCTACTTATAATCATTGATTTTGTCTTCTTGATATTTATTTTCAAAACCCGAGCTTCACTTGCAAGAGTTAGATCATTTAAATGGCATTGAAGATCTTCGATGTTATCTGCCACTATGGCTGTATCATCGGCATACCTGATGTTATTAATAAATATGCCGTTAACTTTAATACCCTTATTAGAGTCTTCCACTGCTTCTGCGAAGGCTTTTTCTACGTATAAATTGAACAGCATTGGGGACAGTATACAACCTTGCCTTACTCCTTTTTTAACGGAGAAATCTTCTGTTTCGTAGGAATTTTGAAGACGTACTGTTGCTGTCTGATTCCAATACACATTGGCGATGATTCTTATATCCTTTGCATCCAATCCCAACTCTTGTAGGTATTTTATCATCAATTCATGTTTTACATTATCGAATGCTTTCTCGTAATCGACGAAACAGATAAAAACATACTTTCTTTGAACTAAACAATTCTGTGTCAATGTTTGCATACTAAAGATCGCTTCTCTCGTGCCAAGTCCATTTTTGAAACCAAACTGACTCCATCCACTGACCTCTTCACATTTCTTAAACAATCTAGTGTGAAGTATTCTCAGGAAAAGTTTTAAAAAGTGACTCATTAGGCTTATTAGTCGGTGGTCCTTGCAGAAGTTCGCACGTGGTGTTTTTGGTAGTGCGATAAATGTAGATCGAAGCCAATCTTTTGGAATCTGGCCCGTATCGTAGATGTCGTTAAAGAGCTTGAGCGGAAAGTACAAACACTCAAAAAAGCGCAAAAACACCATCCACGCAGTACAGCAAAGAGAACAACATTACCACGATATCAAGAGGGAAGAGGACTTATGGACATAGGTCAGTAACTGGATAAGCAGATTGCTAATTTAAAAATTTATTTTCAGGTGCAGGCTGAGACATCTAATTTACATCGCGCAATTTGCGCAGTAGATGATACAACGCCTCTTAAACTAATGGAACAACAAATGTGCATAAACCACCTGACTAAGCAAGAAAAAATGCGCACCTGAATGAGTAAACCTCTGCATGTGCGACATCTCAATGACTCAAGAATATGTCGACAAAACAACGTCGAACTATAGCTTGACATTAGAAAAGCTGTTTTCCGAGACTGAGGGCTTTCTACTTGTCATTCAGTATCAGGTTATTCCGACTAAAAATTACCTTAAATATATTTTTAAAGATACTGAAGTCCAAAATGATAAATGCCGATATGGATGCCAAGCCCAAAAAACCATCCAACATCTTACCAGGGGCTGCCAGGCGTTTGTCAGAACTGATGATAAAGAACGCCATGACGCAGTAAGAAAAATTATCCCCCAAGAACTAACTAACAAACTGGGACTTCTCCAAATCGACCATCTTTCTTATTATCAATACGTCCGTGACAGAATGCTTAAAAATAACAACTACAAGCTATACTAGGACCAATCTGTGCTCACAGACCAACCAGTGGTACATAATAGACCGGATCTCATACTATTTTAATAAACTTACTAGGCAAACAACACTTATTGATGTGGCGATACCTTCTTCTTCTTTGGGTGCTGTCTTCTTAGCGAAGGTTGGCGATGACCTCTGCAAAGTCTTCCCTATTTTGGGCTTTCCTTATTAAACTTTGAAAGTCTAATCCTGTCCAACCTTTGATGTTGCGCAGCCAGGTCATTTGTCGTCTACCCGGGCGACGTCTGCCTTCTATTTTTCCTTCTATTTTTCCTTGGCGATACCTAACACTAATAATTTGCGTGTTAAATACAATGAAAAGATCACCAAGAACAGAGATCTAGAAATGCAAATTAGGAGACAATGGAGAATAGAAAGTACCCAGACAGTATCCATTATTCTATTTACTACTGGTTTTATTCCCAGAAACCTAGAGAACATAAAACAACTGGGTCTAAACGAACGTCTCTATAAGCCACTTGAATTTCGACACACAATTTTGTTTTTAGTATTTATTTACTAAAAGTACATCTTATCATTTCAAATATAAACTCGAGACTATTGAAATAATCTGAAATATAAAATTCTCAAAATATTCCCGTTTGACCTGGACTATTATATTTTGCAAAAACAGCATAGAGATCTGCATGTGACAGTGGCGTGGACTGTTGTACTTCTCATGGTATAACTATATATATATTGTTACGATAAATTCGAGAATAATAAATTAGAATATAGAGCAATAAAAAGACGTAACAATATATATATATATATATATATATATATATATATATATATATATATATATATATACATTATGCACTAATTTTATACTCGGTACCAACAGGGAGTATGCCTCTCAAAAACCGAATCCGGTAGCAGTAGCGAGTGGCGAACAACCGCAGTAATAAATTATATGAACGTAGGTAGGTATTTTAGATAGATATAAATAAGGTAATTTACAACGTAACATTAAAAACTTGACAATGAAAAATAATGATCCGACCTCGGTGGCGCATAACTCACAATCCTGTCCAGTTTTCGTCTGCAGCTCCGCACACTAGTTTGCTAAATATGGCCAATTATTCTCCCTTCGGCCAAAACGCACACTCACACTATTTCAACTGAGTTATAGCTTTCGTACGCTAATTAATTACGAGTAATATCTCTGTTGTTGTGTTAAACCGTTTTGAATGGGAAAAGAGATTAATACGACCTAATACAGAGCGACTGAACAAGCCCGAACGCTTCAAACCACTGCTAAATAGGGCTTTGTTCTCCGTGAAAAGTATATTTAACCGATCTGTTTTTAGGGCAAAAATTACCTTTTTTTTATTTAGTTCTATTCCGATATCAAACTATATAAATTGGCTTTCATATTTACTATTTTTTCCGTCTTATCCTTTCGTATATATTCATACAGACCCGAATATTTTTTAGGTCGTTCCTCTATTATTATATTTACTATTTTCTAATAACACTGTATAATCTACATAGTCATATGCTTTAGATATGTCTAGGCAGAATTCCAAGAAATTTTCCCCTCTTCCCCTTTTCTTCCTCTTTATGTTCAAAACTTATGCCTACTGATTACCCCTTTTTGATAACTCAAAAAGGACTATGAAGAAGAAGTCTGGAGAACTATGGAAGAACCACGTATTCTTAATTTCGTAGAAAAAAATGATTATAATAACATTTGACAGATAAATGGTAATGTAGTTTCCCATGAGAATTCGTTTACACAAGAGGCCTGCAAAAGCATCATTTTTTTATTTCTGGGGAGATATTTTAATTGTATATTCTGATAGTCCTAAAAAATGAACTACAGCAAAACAAAAATACTGAACCGAAACCAGACAAACATAACAATACAAAATTATACCATAGAAAATGTTGAATATTATGTATATCTATCATGTTATCCAACTAGGAAAACCAAATCAAGATGCTGAAATTAAAAGAACACAACTGGCATGGGGCTCTTTCGGCAAACTAGCATAATATCTTGAAAAACGCCCCCATTCCAGTAAACTTAAAGAAAAAGGTGTATAACACATGCATACTACCAGTTTGTACCTACGGCTTGGAGACAGTAGCCCTTACGAAAAATCTGTTAAACAATTGGAAACAACGCAAACAGCAATGGAACGAATCATGCTTGGAATATCACTAAGAGGCAAGATTAGAAACACCGAGATAAGACGTCCAACGAAGATTAGGGATATTGTGGAAGAAATTACAAAAATGGAATGGCGCTGGGCAGGTCACGTAGCCTGATATAATGGCAACAGGTGTACACGGAGAATTCTAGAATGGAGACCAAGGACGACAACAAGAAGCATGGGAAGACCTCAAAGAAGATGGGTAGATGACATAAGAGCAGTGACAGGCAAACAGTGGATAAAATTGGCGCAAGATAGAGAAAGCTGGAAGCAATTGGTGTTGGCGAAATAAATTCCCAACACTATAGTTTAATATATTTTATGTTTTATGTAACACAATATGTTCTATGTCTTAAAATTCCAACGCTTGCGCGTTGTCAAAAAAGGTATTCGTTATAATAAAAATGTCGGTCTGACAAAATTGACTTCTGGTCATTCATATAAAATTGTAATTATTAAAATTAAGTTGTAAAAACATTAGTGGCTCTTCCTTGTAGGAATCCAGAAGTTTAGTGACATTGTGTTTATGGAAATAAAGGTTTTTTTTGGGAAAAAGTTGCCTAAATTATTCCTAGACTCCAAACCAGCGAAGAAACTTCTTTAATGTGGTAAAATTCCAACATTAAATTTGGTCCTTCGAGCCGGATATAAC
Organism: Diabrotica balteata; assembly: GCA_918026665.1. Taxonomy (NCBI): domain Eukaryota; kingdom Metazoa; phylum Arthropoda; class Insecta; order Coleoptera; family Chrysomelidae; genus Diabrotica; species Diabrotica balteata. The sequence continues at coordinate 21,627,875 of OU898277.1, forward strand.
AGAGCTAGGAATTAATTCAAAAGGTAAGCCAGAAAACCTGAAGAAAAAAGAAATTATCCAATAAAAAGCACATTGAATAAAATAATTATATCCAGCATTTTGACCTTGTCATTTATGTGAACGGCGGCGGCCATCTTAGATCCAAATCCATACTTGTCCATACCGAAGACACCCGAAGACGAGAAATCAAGTATCACGTCAAAGTCGTTTTGTGATGAAATCGATCAGATACAAGTGACAGAAAAGTGACAGTGACATTTATTTTTGGTGGTGTAAACAATCAATAACAATCTATAGTGCAAACTTTTCATTTAAAGTTTATATTAATTGTATATTGTTCTTTAAATTGTTTTAGTATAGTTTTGGTATAAAGAAATGGCGACGAAAAAAGATATTGACAAGACAAAGTTAAAAAAAACGCAGGCCATTGAGTCTATCAAAAGAATTTCAAGGTTTGTTTCAGCACATGTTGATGATGAAATGTCAGAATCAAAAATAAGTCAATTAAAAACGAGAAAAGAACTAATAATAGAGAATTTTAATAAGGTTCAAGACCTTCATTGTGATATTATATGTCTTGATAAGGAATATGATGAATCCCTGGAAGATATTGAAGAAGAGTATTTCAATACACTAACTAAAATTAACAATCAGCTTTCAAAAACTGAAACAGTAGTACAGAGCGTAAGTAATCCCCAAAATATTGTACACAATTCCTTTTCAGCTTCAAAAATTCCACCAATTGATATTCCTACATTTGATGGTAAGAATTTAACAAGTTATAGACCTTTTATAGATTTATTTCTAGCTGTTTTTGATAAAAATAAGTCACTTCAAAATGTTGAAAAACTTTTTCATTTAAAGAATCATTTGGAAGGGGAGGCAAGAAGCCTAATTAATGATCTACCTCTAACAAATGACTCTTATGATGATGCATTGAAAATTTTAGATAACCGTTATAACAATGAAACAATATTAATAAATTCTCATATTTATTCATTACTTGACATTCCCTCCATTCAAAAAGGAACTTCCACTGCCTTACGTGAATTCATTAGTAAAGTAAGACAGCAGTTAGGTGCACTAAAAAATTTAAAACAACCTGTAGAAAGTTGGGATATGATTCTTATATGTATTTTGTCCAAAAAAACTAGATCAATATACTAATAGATCATTTCAAATTGATAGGGACAACTCAAAATTGCCAAATTTAAAAGATTTTCTATCTTATCTTGAAAATAGGGCCACAGCCTTAGAAACTGTAACTGTTCCAGATCAAAAATATGGCACTGCCAAAGAAAGGTATCAAAAAACACACTTGGTTACAAGTAAAGTAAAATTAGAAGCCAGGTGTAGCTTTTGTTCATCCTTAGGTCATAAAATTTATAATTGTTCAAATTTCAAATCTGTCACAGTAAGGGAAAGATTGTCTTTTATAGACAGGCATAAGGCTTGTAGAATTTGTTTAAATAATCATCCTGGTAGGTGTAAAATGAGTTTCAGGTGTTCAATTTGTCAAAAGGAACATAATTCTCTGCTGCATTTGGACAGACATTCTCCATCAGATAGTACTGAACAGGGTAGCAGCAGTAACACAGAGGATAGGGTGATTACATTTGGTTCAATAAATGAAAAAACTGATAATGTTCTGTTGCCAACAGTAAAAGTAAAAATTAAAACAAAAAGGGGTGATTATATCACTGCTAGAGGCCTCCTGGATACAGGATCTCAAATATCGTTAGTAACAAGTAGATTGGTAAGTGAATTAAACTTAAAAACATTTAATAATAATTTCAATATCTTAGGTATTTCTGAGAGTATTACTAACGTAAAGAAGTCTGTAAATTTAAAAATTGAATCATGTGTGTTTGATTATAGCACAAATATAAAATGTTCTGTGGTTGATAAAATTACCAGTCATATACCACAAGCAAATTTCAATGTTTCAAACTTAAATATTCCTAAAGATATTAAATTGTCTGATAATGACTTCAATAGATCTTGCAGGATTGATATATTGTTTGGGGCAGATATTTCCTTTCAAATTTTGCTGGCAGATAAAATAAAATTAGATCAGATTATATTACAAAATACTCTATTTGGATTTGTAGTTAGTGGTTCTTCTCCACCACTACAAATTTGTAATTTTTCTTCTTTTCATTTAAGTGTAAAAAATAATTTAGAAAATATTGTTTCTCAATTTTGGGAAACCGAGAAGGTTCCAGAAATTTTTCCGGAGTATTCTACTGAACAGGAAGCTTGTGAGATAAATTTTGAAAATTCTTTGCAAGTAATAAATAATAAATACCAAATTAAATTGCCATTAAAACAAAATTTACTAGATTTGGATTTAGGAGATTCATTTTCTGTAGCATTAAAACGCCTTGAGAACTTAGAAAAAAGATTAAACTCCAATTCTGAACTCTACTGTCAATACAAAAGTTTTATTGATGAATATTTAGCTCTAAAGCATGCCAAAATAGTAAGTCTCAGTATGTATGATTTAAATAGTGGTTCTGTATACTTCATGGCTCACCATCCAGTGATACGTGAAGACAAGAAAACCACAAAATTAAGAGTTGTCTTCGATGGTAGCATGAAATCAAAAAAGAAAAAATGTATAAATCATTATCTCTATAATGGTGCTGTAGTCCAAAAGGAGCTCTTTGATATTCTCGTCCTTTTTAGAAAACATAAGTATGTCCTTTTGACAGATATTAAACAAATGTACAGAATGATTTTGGTACATCCAGATCATTGCCAATTACAAAATATTTTGTGGCGAGAGAAAAATGGCAGTTTGCAATGTATACAACTTCAAACTGTAACATATGGTTTAAGAAGTTCTTCTTTTTTGGCTACCAGGTGTTTGGTAGAATTAGCCCGAACTGAAGGTAAAAAACTATCCTTTGGCTGCACAGGCTCTTCTTAATAACACCTATATTGATGACATTTTGTGTGGTGGTGATACTATTGAAGAAACAATAAAATTAAAAAACGAGCTTATAGCGTTACTTAAATTAAGGTCCTTCGAGTTGCACAAATGGTGCTCAAACAATTTACATATTTTAAATGATATTCCTAAGAATAAACAAAATTTTGATGAAATTAATCTCAGCAAAAACGATTTGACAGTAAAGACATTGGGATTAACTTATGACACAAAAACAGATAATTTTAAATTTAATTGTCCAAAAGTGGATGTAAATGAATGTGTAACTAAAAGACAACTTCTGAGTTTTATTTCTAAATTTTATGACCCCTTGGGATTAGTAGGCCCAGTTTTAGTAGCTGCAAAAGTAATTATGCAAAAACTTTGGTTAAATAACGTTAAATGGGATGCTGTGATGCCTAGTAATTTACTTGATAATTGGAAGAATTTTGTTACAAGTTTAATGAGCATGCCCACAGTAACTGTCCAAAGAAATTTATACTTTACTGGTGCCTTTCATATTGAAATAGTTGGGTTTTGTGACTCTTCTTTGATTGCATATGGAGCTGTAATTTATGCCAGAACTATATTTAAAAATAAAGTACATGTAAATTTGATTTGTTCCAAATCTAGGATTGTTCCTATAAACAAAAAACTAACTGTGCCAAGACTTGAGCTGAACAGTGCTTTGTTGCTTTCAAAATTGTCTCACAAGGTTTTTGAACTGTTAAAAGATAAAGTCAGCAAAGTATTTCTATATTCAGATTCAAACATTGTCTTAGCTTGGATAAAGTCGGAACCTTTAAAATTGAATCCCTATGTTGCTAATAGAATTCTTAAAATTCAAGAAATGACATCTGAATTTAAATGGTTGTATATAAACACTAAGGAAAATCCAGCAGATTGTCTTTCTCGGGGTATTGAACCTCATGAACTTAACTCTAACAGCCTTTGGTTTAATGGTCCTAAATTTCTTTCAATATTAAATTTTTGCATGCTGAAATTCAATTTTCTATTCCAGATCATTTGCCTGAATGCAAGGTTGTCAATTTTGCTAAGGTTAAACCAGAATCTTTTTTCATAAAATTTTCTAGCTTAACCAAACTTCAAAAATAGTAGCTTATTGCCTACGATTTGTAAATAATACAAAAAATAAAAATAAAAGGTTTACTGGAAGTTTGACAGTTTCAGAACTGGATAATAGCCTTAAAACCATTATTAAACATGAACAAAGTTTTCATTTTTTTGATGAAATAAAATGTCTTACCAACAACACAGCAGTTAAGTCTAATTTAAATTCTTTATGTCCATTCTTGGACTCTGAGGGACTGTTGAGAGTTGGTGGTAGACTCCAGAACTCAAATATTTCGTTTAATAAAAAACATCCTTTAATACTTCCCAAAAACAATCATATCACTGATCTTTTAATTCACAGAGAGCACTTGAGACTGTTACATGCAGGTCAAAAACAAGTTTTAAGTTCATTAAATCAAAATTTTTGGATTGTTAGTGCTACTAAAGAGATTAAAAAGATTTTGCACAAATGTGTAACCTGCTTCAAATTTAAGGCCAAGTGTAGTGAACAGCTAATGGGATCTCTCCCAGAGCAGAGGGTGCGTTCAGCGAGAGTTTTTCAGAATGTTGGTATAGACTTCTGTGGTCCATTCCAAATTAAACAGTCACGTATTAGAAAGTCTGTAATGACAAAGGCATATATAGCATTGTTTGTTTGCTTTTCTGTGAAGGCAATTCATATGGAGTTACTCTCTGATCTAACAACAGATACTTTTTTAGCTTCATTAAAAAGGTTCATTTCCAGAAGGGGTAAACCATCCAAAATATTTTGTGACAATGGTGCCACCTTCAAGGGAGCAAACAATCAAATACAAAAACTTCTAAAAGACAATGTCAATTTAAAAAATTTTTGCCTTGATGATAAAATTGAATTTTGCTTCATCCCAAGTTATTCTCCAGTATTTGGAGGTCTATGGGAGGCTGGGGTAAAAAGTGCAAAACATCATATCAAAAGAGTGATGGGAAATAATATTTTAACATATGAGGAGTTTAATACTTTGATTATTCAAGTTGAGGGAATATTAAATTCAAGGCCTCTCATGCCTATTAATAATGATTCAACTAACCTAGATTATCTCACACCAGGTCACTTCCTAATAGGTGCTTCTTTGACAAGTTTCCCTGAAACCAATTTAACAGAGATTCCTCAAAATAGATTAAAATTTTGGAGGTTGTGTGTTCAAATGCAGCAGCATTTTTGGCAAAAGTGGTACCAAGATTATTTAACGCAACTTCAAAACAGACCTAAATGGAGAACATCGTTGCCAAATTTACAAGAAGGTATGCTTGTACTTGTAAAGGAGGACAACGTTGCTTCTTTTAGGTGGCCTATAGCAAAAATTATAAAAACTATTCCTGGTAAAGACGGAAAGGTAAGAGTGGTGGAAGTAAAAACTAAAAATGGAACATACTTGCGCTCTGTTACTAAAATTGCTGTTTTACCCATTAACGATGAATAAATTTATTATTTTTTTTTTTTAAGGAAAAAGGGGGATTTAAAATTTCAACATTAAATTAGTATCTAGCATTAGTATTGTAGTTATTAGTATTTATAAGTATCTAGTTTTGTTATCAAAACCAAGGCCCCCCAGCATGTTGGCGAAATAAATTCCCAACACTATAGTTTAATATATTTTATGTTTTATGTAACACAATATGTTCTATGTCTTAAAATTCCAACGCTTGCGCGTTGTCAAAAAAGGTATTCGTTATAATAAAAATGTCGGTCTGACAAAATTGACTTCTGGTCATTCATATAAAATTGTAATTATTAAAATTAAGTTGTAAAAACATTAGTGGCTCTTCCTTGTAGGAATCCAGAAGTTTAGTGACATTGTGTTTATGGAAATAAAGGTTTTTTTTTGGGAAAAAGTTGCCTAAATTATTCCTAGACTCCAAACCAGCGAAGAAACTTCTTTAATGTGGTAAAATTCCAACAATTGGGAGAGACCTACATTCAGGAGTGGATGGAAAATGTTTGACAAAGAAGAAGAGATAGTCCTAAGGACTGGCGTTATGTTTATGTACTACGTTAGTTCTTGTAAAATAAAAGAAAATTAAGATTTGTAACAACATTTGACAGCAATTTGTACTTAAACGTAAATTCTACGACGACCGTAATTTACATAAAAAGCTTAAGGAGACTGCTGGAATATACAGAAAACGAAGACCAACTACCATAGTTAATCAGGATAACCAGATAGTGCTGGGTGAAAAGGAGAAAATTGATATATGGGAAAATTATATCCAGGAGCTCTTCCATGACGAAAGACCCATGAGTGAAGTTTATACAGACGACCAGATGATTTCAGCACTACACAAAATATTTAATATAATTTATGAAACTGGCTGCTATCCTCAACAGTGGTTACGCTCTACCTTTATTCCCCTGTCCAAGAAAGTCAATGCAAAAAGATGTGAGGATCACAGACTCATTAGCCTGATGAGTCACACTTTAAAGATATTCTTAAAAATACTACATCAAAGATTATACAAAAAATGTGAATGGGACATCAGTGATTCTCAGTTCGGGTTTAGGCAAGGTTTATGAACACGAGAAGCAATAGTAGCAACACAGGTGCTCGTCCAAAATTGTTACGATCAGAGGAAGGATGTGCTCCTATGCTTTTTAAAATACCAAAAAGCGTTTGATCGTTTCCAATACCACAAGTTAATGCAGATTCTCAAGAAAGTTGATATAGACCATAAAGACATAAGATGCATTGAAAACTTGTACTGGCATCAAACGGCACAGTTAAAAATAGACAATTCTATATCCAGGACCCATACATATCAGAAGAGGCGTTTGACAGGGATATGTACTTTCCCCTCTTTTATTTAACATTTATTCGGCCCATCCATATGTCAAAAGTCTTTGGAGGATGCAGAGATGGGAATCAAGGTGAATGGAGTATTGATCAACAACATACGATATGCTGATGATGGTGTCTTAATTTGTGACAACATAGTCGATCTTCAACAACTTGTCACTATAATCGGAGAATACAGTAAGCGAATGGGATTAGAGATTAATACCAAAAAGACCAAATTCATAATCATCTCCAGGAACTTGGACACTTGAAAACTCCACCATAACACTGAATACTAAGTCCATTGAAAGAGTGAGTAAATTTAAATACTTGGGATCGTGGCTTTTTGAAGACTGGGCATCGGACAGGGAAGTAAAATGTCGCATTGAGCAAGCTCGACAAGCTTTCGTAAAATTCAAGAAGGTACTGACTTGTTCAGAGTTTGATCTTCAACTGAGACTAAGATTTACTAAGTGCTCCGTATGGTCAGTGCTGCTATATGGTGTAGAGGGCTGGACACTCAAAACGAGGGATACATACAGATTAGAAGCTTTCGAAATGTGGCTTTATCGCCGTATCCTAAAAATACCATGGACAGCGAAAATCACAAATATAGATGTCCTTAAAAGAATAAACCAAGAACGCTAACTTTTCGAAACCATCAAGAAAAGGAAAACGGGCGTATCTAGGTCACATCATGCGAAATGAAAAATACCAGTTCCTCCAACTTATAATCGAGGGTAAAATTGAAGGCAAGAGAGGAATGGGAAGCAAGAAAATGTCCTGGCTCCGAAACATAAGGCAATGAACAGGGATTAACGACATGCAATCTCTGATACATATTGCAAAAAATAGAGAATTGATGGAAAATGTGATCGCTAACATCCGTTAGTGGATTTGCATCTGAAGAAGAAGAAGTAAATTCTACAACCTACTGTAAATATGGTCTTTTCCGATGACTTATATAACAGACAAAATAGTCAAACAAAGATAATTATGTCACATTTTGATTAAATTCCACAGAGATACATTAAACGTAATAAAACAACCGAGAAAAATTCTATATACATTCTAAACATACTTTTATACTTTTATGACTTGTACTAGCCATTATGTCTGCTTTATAAAAATTGATATACGTGCTTTATATATACTTGATGGAATTATTTAGTAACTTAATAAAGTTGTGGTATGTTATAGCTCTTATACTAGGAAATTTAGCGCACAGAACGGATCACATAGACAATAGCGTATATTAAATGCCGAACACATAATATTTTGCTAATACTGATCCACTGATATATTCCCTGTGGTGTAATAAAAATTAGGATATGCCGCTATCCATTGCTGCAATGTTATTTTTTAATCTAACTTCCCAAAGGGCCATCCGAAAATGGAAAAATACTTTCCCGCGTAGACTAACCAGGAAATTCAATTTCGGATTCGATTCTCTCTTTTGAATTAAATGTGAAATCTCCACTTCAATAAGTCGGAGAATTCCATCAAAAAAGAGAGAAATGGAAAGAAATTCGATATTCGATGACGTGTTCCAAAAATAGAGCTTCACTTCGGCTAAAAAGACATATCTTAACGCTAATCTTCACAATTGTTAGATTATTGCGCCAATCGTTTTGGAAAAATTGACTAAGTGTCAGATAACTTGAGAAGCTCGAACGCTGTATCGGAATTGGGTAGAAAATTAATAAGTCAGATCCTATATGTTACACCATACGATACTTGGCATTTATGCAATTAGTAAAGATAAACGATAAATAAAAAAAGATGAGTTCGTTGAAAAAGTTAATGACGAAATTACAAGAATTGGAAATGCAAGAGAATTGGAAATTATGAAAGACTTGAATAGCGGAGTATCGTCATCATTGGTGATACAGCCCTATAAAAGAGCCTCGACCTTCCCAAGTATATTATGCCAGTCAGTTCTATCCATTGCCAATTGTTGCCAGTTTGCTGCGCCTATTTTTTTACCATCTTCATCTACACCATCCCTCCATCTGAGTTTTGGCCTACCCCTACTTCTACTTTCCACAGGTTGTGACATAAGGATTCTTCTAGGTGGGTTGTTCTGCTGTGATCTTGCCAGATGTCCTGCCCATCTTAGTCTTCCTATTTTTATAAGAGATACTACGTCTTTACCACCAAATGTATATTTATATCGGTGATATATCTCGTACTTGTACCTCCTTCTCCAAATACCTTTTTCACAGATGCCACCGAATATTCTTCTCAGGCTCCTTCGTTCAAATATAAGCAGGAGGTTTTCATCTGCTTTGGAGATGGTCCATGTCTCCGATCCATATATCAACACTGGTTGTATAAGGGTTTTGTATATGGTTATTTTTGTTTTTTGGCTTAAGTTTCTGCTTCTCATGTGTCTTCTTCTTCTTCAAGTGGCGTTTCCATCAATGGAGGTTAGCGGTTATGGTGGCAAACGTTTGCCTATCTTCAGCTGCTCTTAAGAGTTCCTCAAATCCAAGTCCTGTCCAGTTTCTGATATTACGTAACCAGGGCAATTTTTTTCTTCCAATTCCTCGCTTTCCTTCTATTTTGCCTTTTATTATCAACTGAGGGATGTAGTATTTCTCGTTGCGCAACAAATGCCCTAAATAACTGGTTTTTCTTCCCATGTGTCTACTCAATCCAAAATAGCATTTGTTTGCTAGGATTATTCTTTGCTTGATTTCTTCCGTCATGACGTTCTCCTTGATGATCAGGGAGCCTAAGTATGTGAATTTGTCCACCACTTTAAAGGTAGAGTTATCAACAGTGAATTGATGGCCGATGTTTCGGGCTCTATTGTTGGGTGTTGATGCCATTATCTTAGTTTTCTTCTCATTTTCTTGCAGGCCCATATTTTTTGAGGCATTCGATAAGGTGGTATACATTTCTTCTAGTTTGCGTGTGTTGCGGGCAACTAGGTCAATATCATCTGCATATACCAAAATGTGGGATGATTTATTAAAAATGTTTCCTCTGTTGTCTATTTGGGCATCCCTGACCGCCTTTTTCAGAGCTATGATGAAAAGAAGACACGCCGAAAATGAGACGATGAGACGAGAATGTAGCAGCCCAACATGCCCTTTAAATGCCTGTGATTGTTCGCCCTGTATTTTGACTTTTCAAACAACATTATGCATTGTAGCCTTAACCAATCTTATCAGTTTATCGGGGATGTGGAATTCATCCATTACTTCATACAACTGATTTCTTAGGATACTATCATAGGCTGATTTAAAATCTACGAAAAGATGGTATGTGTCGATATTGAATTCATTGGTTTTTTCCAGTATTTGCCTTAGCACAAAGATCTGGTCTGTTCAAGAATCTTCTCTAAATATGCACTCAAGCGACTATATAAAATACACGAAAATATTTTGTATGCTGTATTAAGGAGGGTTATTCCCCTATAGTTTCTACGTTCCAATTGATTGCCCTTTTTGTATAGCGGGCAAACGATCCCAATACACCACTCTTCCGGGATGTGTTCCTCATATATATATATATATATATATATATATATATATATATATATATATATATATATATATATATATATAGTTAGTCAGAGTAGCACATCCACATTTAATAAGTTCCGCGGGTATACCATCACTTCCTGGAGATTTATTATTTTTTAGGTGTTTTATTGCATCCCGCACTTCTTGAATTGATGGAGGCTCCAATGGTGTGTTGTTGCTTGCTCCTGGGGGTGGTTGATTTGGATCTTCTACTTCGATAGTAAGTAGTTCTTTATAGTGTTCCATCCACCGTTTCAATACTTCTTCTTTTGTATTGAGTATATGCCCCTCCTTATCCTTACATAGTCCGATCCTTGGTTTAAATTTTTTTTTGTATTATTCAGATTTTTATAGAATTTTCTTGGTTAATTTTCTTTTTCTAATGCCTCAAGTTCTTCCAATATTTTATTTTTATAAGTTCGCTTTTTTCTCCGATGGATGTACTTCTCTTCTCTTCTGAGATCTTTATATTTTCGTTCTTTTTCTCGGGTTCTTCTTTGCTGCATCGAACCATTCATTGCGTGGTGGTTCTCTTTGCGGCCCTAGAATGTTATTTGTTGCGTTTTTAATATAATTTTTACAAATTTCCCATTGTTCACTAATTGTTCGATTCCCTTTAGTTATGTATTTAGTTTGAGGAGTTCAATATTAAGGCAGAATAGCGGAGTATGGCGGACAGTAAACAATAATGTGGTAGAATATAAAGACATACCCGAATATATCTGGACAAAAGTTACTAGAAAATTGAAGTCACGTCAGTAAATCTCAACCTGTGGGGCTTTCTAGTCTAAGTCTATAACGGTTTATTCTTTGACAGTAGAATTACGCCCTTTGGGTGTAATTTAAAATGGATTCCTAACCCACTCGTAACTACGTATTAGTCGGTCGTCGGCAAAAAAATGTCTTTTAGAGTTTTTTCAATCGTTACAAAAACAACTTTCGCGTGTTCTTGTAAGTTTCAATATATTCATTCACATTTGCAAACATTTCTAGGTTTTTTGCTTTACATTTCTGCTCCACAATTACAATTTTCTACAAAAAGCATATTATCCTTATCACTCGTATCCAATATAATATAATATAATACATATGTGTATTGTGTATTGGCTCCTTGAAGCTGAATGTTCAAAATATTTAGTTTCTCGAATATGTCAACCATGTAGCTCAATTTCATTAAACATAAACCATCGCGAAACATCTCAGTATATTTTATTCTTCTAGAAAAATGGCAATTTCCTGTCATAATTTAAAACAGGTTGTAAAAATTCATAACCATCTGATAACCATCTTGCCTCACAATAAAATAATAATGTTGAATGTACTGCACACATGTCTTTACAAAGTGCAGAAATGATTTTAGTTTTTGAAGGTCTCATTTTTTTATGTAATTACTGTTACAACCGTAGTTAGTACAATATTCATTGCCAGGAGATATTTCTTTTTAATCCAGAGCTTCTCTGTGGATCATACAGTGCGTCCAATGTATGTCCATACACATTAAAGACTTTTGTTTTACTAGCTCTTGCAGACTGAAATTTTCCGGACATTGCACGAGCATTATTGGTGCATATTGCACTGACGTGACCTTACAAAATTGAACGTAGGCAATAAAATGATCGTCCTTATTACTATATGTTGCCTCATCAAGCTGAATCGAAAACAGCTTGTCGCGCAACTTCCCGAGTAGCTGATAATTTACATCTTCAACTATATCACCAATTCGATGGGCAATAGTATCATTTAATAGAGGTTTAAATGTGATTTTAGTTTTAACTCGAAGAATTCTCGGGGTTTGTTATTGTGCTCACTATGAGGAGTTTCCAAATGTCGTTTTAAGCTTATTAAGTTCATGCTGTCGGCTGCACAAATTTTTGAGCAAATAATACATAGAGGCCTTTCTTCTTCATTTACTTCAATAAAAGTAAACTTAAAATTTAAGTATTCTTGAGAATATTTTCTTGATTTTATTGGAACCACTCTCACCTGTGCACTTGTTGATGCTTCACTGGTATCTAATGCTGGCTTACGTCCGGTTAGAAATTTATCCATGATTTTGTATAAATACATACCGGTATCTAACCAGAAACAGGAATAGCGCCACCTGTTCCATTTCTTTTTCTTCTTGATGTGCCTATCCGTTACCAATGTTGATGATCATCATGGCAATCGTTATCTTATCTGAAGCAGGGCGGAAAAGCTGCACAGATATTGTATAGAACCATCTTAGGTCCTTTAACTTAGATGTTCTTCTTTTTCCTGGATCTGGCTTTCCAAATATTTTTCCTTGCAGGATGGCTTAAAGAAGAGCATATCTGGATTCATTTCGTATGATATGTCCGAGATTTCGAGCTTTCGAGATTTAATGGTGGTCAGTAGCTCTCGGTTCTTATTCATTCTTCTGAGGACCTCCTCATTGGCGACTTGGTCAGTCCACGGGATCTTAAGTATTCTCCGATTTTGCCACATCTCAATGCTTTCAGTTTTTTGCACATATTTTCGTTCAAGGTCCACGATTCAACACCATAAAAAAGGACAGAGCTACGCGCATCGCAGTTGATGTCTCTGCATCTCTGCGAGACATCAAACTTGTACTGAGAACAAAGCCTCTCTAGTACCAACACCAACAGCATTTGTGAACCCGAACTGGTTAGGGGAAAGTTGACTTTCACAGAACTTGTAGATTCTCTTATGAATTATCTTCAGGAACAATTTTAGAAGATGACCCATGAGGCTTATAGTACGGTAATCTTCGCATTTTTTGGCTCCTGGTTTTCTTGGAAGTACAATAAACTCAGATTTCAGCCATTCTGTTGGTATTTCTCCAGAGTTGTATATGTTGTTGAATATCTTTGCGATTATTGCTATTGATTCGTTGTCCATTAGTTTAAGTGGTTTTGCTTGTATATTATCAGGGCCTGCCGCTTTGCCATCCTTTAACTGTTTTATTGCGGAATAAACTTCCTGCTGTAATATTCTTGGTCCATCATTTACCTCTTCTTCTAGCTCAAAAGTGTTATCTCTTTGGTCTTCAAAGTTTTTCTAGATATTCTTTCCACGTTCTTATTTTACTCTGTTTGTCCAAGATGATGTTTCCGTCAGAATCAGTTATATTTCCTTTCTGCCTTCATCTTATTCCCCCTGTGACTTCTTTAACTTTTCTATGTTTATTGTGACTATCGTACTTTGACTGCATTTGTTCTCAATTTTTTCGCATCTTTCCCTTGCTTTTTTTCTTTCGCTTCTCTGATTTTTATTCTTATTAATATATTCATGATTTTATATTTGTCAGTGTCATTGTTGGCTTCTCTTTTCTCGTCCAGTAGTTTCAGGATCTCATCTGTCATCCATGAATTTTTCTTCATTAATCTATCTGTCTTTAAGTGTTTATCACTTAAATTTTGCACTATTTCTGTATTATGTTTGATCGTTTGTTCTTCGTTCGATTCGCCTCTAATTGCAGTCACTTGCTTGTTTAACGTGTCTTATGCCTGGTTGCACCAATAGATCTTAAGCTCCAGCTTAGCCAAGCTCTGCTTATAGCTAGAGCTGCCTTAACTCTCACTTACGTTGCGCCATAATTTTCGATTCTAAAATATTCTTTATATTCTTAAAAATAAAAATACAAAATTTGGTTGATCGCCATCGGACGGTTTGGTCGTGGTCGGTCGATCAGTCTGAGCTGAAGCCTACCTAAGGCACGTCTTAAGCTTAAGATATGTTGGTGCAACCAGGCATTAGACTCTCATCCTCGGATCAATGTGTTTCAGCATACGTAGTTCGTATAATTATGCTTTCCTTTTCTGCACTGTTTTGAGTTTGACTCGAAATACTCTCACAAATGGAACGTGGTCTGCTCCAGGATAAGTCTTAACAGATGTAAAGCTGTTTCGGAATCTTTTATTTACTAAAATGTAGTCTATTTGATTTTTAATATTTCTTGTTTATGTCTTGAGGGTATTTCCACGTGTACAGCTTACGAGGTGGTAATTGGAAGAATGTTTTGTAAAATGTATAGTATGTGAGTATAAATAATTCGTCTTAAAATGGATTGAGTACAATCTGCCTGGTTTTATTCGTGGAAGAGAATAAAGAGAGGTTGGTCTTTAACCTTAACGATGTAAGATAAATTGCAACTGCACAATTTAATCATTCTCTTACACTAACTTATTCTAATACCCCGAAAAGGCACATATTATAAGCCGACCAAGTTCTGCAAATTCTTTTGTAAAATTCCTATAGCCCTTCGGCATCGTACGTCGTTTTGAGAATAAAATTTAATTCGGTGTTTTGTTTGATAAACTGAAACAGCTCAAAAGAGAATGTATAAAGAATAAATTGAAAAATTCCGTTGCTGAAATATTTATTTTAACAAGCTTAAAATTAAAATTTCACCCTGACGCCCGTTTTCGCCTAATTCAGCCGCGTATCAAAAAAGGGTTGAAGTACACATCGTTAAGGAATAGCTTACATTGATTATGCCAAATTTTAACTGGAAAACGTGAGCAAGAAAATGAGTAATTAGGCGTTGGATCACGGGAAGGAACGGAAACTGTAAAGGAAAGTACTTGGACGGTATCCAGAGGGTTTTTCACCATTAAATTACAAATTTCACAAGAAAATCTTTTTGTATATATATATATATATATATATATATATATATACATATAATGAGAAAGATGTATTAATGTCAGATCAGGTCAAATTCAATATTTGAACTAAAAATTTAATTGTATAAAATCGAGTCAACCTAAGCAAACAAAAATACACATTAGAGATCATTAGGAGAATCTGCATGACTTGGAAACAGATAGATATAAATAAATTTGAAGGTAATAGTGTTCAACAGTTTCAATCGAAATGTTCAAAAATCAGTTTGAATTTGAACTGGAACAGTGGAAACAAGCTTTTGAAGAAAAAGGAAAAACAGAGTATCTATAATGTTAAAAGAAAAGACGCAAAAGAAAAGGACAGTTAAAAATAAAGAAGAACAACAAATGTATATGACAACTTAGAGGGATTAATGGCGTGACAACATGGCATACAATTAAGAATTTATGTGTGAGGAGAAATCTGGGGGTAGCACCAATCGATCTCAAAATGAAAGAACATAGAAACAAATGGAATAATATAACCATTAATATGGTTATAATATGTTCAAGGTCGAGATAATAAAAACACCAAATACGATCTGGCGAAAAATGTTTTCACAGGACATATCTATGTAGGCTGGCTTTGAAGTACGGCAGACGGGTAAGAGAAAGGAATAAACTGGTAAGAGTGCTAAGAGTGCGAATCGGTAAGGGAGATTGTATAGAGAAAGATGACGGATTGGATGGAACAAAATTTACAACTATGTGATAAAGATGCTGTTGATAAAAGAGAAGGGAGAGGTATCAGGTATCAAAGAGGCACAACATACGGGTAGGAAGAAGAAGAGGTTGACAACACAGGGGAGAGAAGCAGAAATTACGACAGGCATGAGAGATCGACAGGGCAAGTGGAATGAGGTGAGTAACGACTGAGGTGCAGATGGACAACGACAAACAGCACACGGGATAGCTTATCGCAGTTCTGACTTCCTCTTGGAGGCAAGCGACTGGAAATCAGACAAAAGAAGAACACCGGGACGAAGTTATATTGAAACTAATAGTTTCATCTTAAGGCCTTAGTAGGAAAAGGGTGGGTTTTAGCTCATAAACTGGTATGAATGTTAAGAGTGTGAATCGGTAAGGGAGATGGTAGAGAAGATGGTGGTGGATGAGCGGTGGTGGAACAAAATTTACAACCATGCGAGAAAGATGCTGTCGATATAAGAGAAGGGAGAGCGGGGGCTAGATGCAGCTCTAGCAGGTATTAAAGAGGCAGAACATATGGGTAAGAATAAGGGGAGGTTGACATAGGGGAAAGAGGCAGAAATTGCGGCAGACATGAGAGATTGATAGAACAAGTGGAATTAGGTGAGTGTCAAAGAGCACACAGGATAGCTAATCGCAGTTGTGCCTTCCGCTTGCAGGGATAGCGGCGATTGGAATAAACCAACGACTTTCAGGAGGGTATGTATGCGTAGGAAGGAAAGCGAACGAGAAAACCTGGGGACGTGGTGGTCGCATAAGTGAGAGAGACGAAAGCTGATGTGTGATGGTAAGCAACTGAGCTTACTTAGAGTAAGCAACTTAGACAGAATAAGAACACGAGGGCGAAGTTATGTTCTAATAAATGGTTTCACCTTAATGCTTTAGTAGGAAAGGGGTGGGGTTTAGCTGGTCTCGATCAAATCGGAATTATGGAGGGTAGGGAGGTAGGACTTTGGGCCAAGCTGGTCGACCTAACTCTAAAAAGGTTTTCTTTTAGTTTAGAAACTCAGCACTGTTGGAAATATTTACCTCCACCTAACGATGAAAAAAAGGCTAATATGAACCAAGATAGAAACGTAAAGATAACGATGATTATTAAATTATGACCTATGGAATGAAAAAAATAATAACTATTCTCTTATCAGCTAACATATTAAGAATACTACATAATCTTATGGAACGAGCTGAGTAAGAAATATTCTAAAACAATATATATGGAATAATGATATCTGAAAGAGGACGACAGTGGAATTTGTATGGAACTGGGAGGGCACGTATGACGACAGAAGAATGAGAGTTGGCAATAAACATTCTTTATTCCAGACCGTGAAACCATAAAAATTTATAAAGAAAGACCACATAAATAACGGTTGTGTAAAGCTAAAGCGAGATCAAGAGAGAAATGGGCTAATAAAGTAAGAAAAAAATAAGCTGACAGAAAGTAACCAAATTAAACATTAATGCTAGGAGAATACAATTAGTATAAGCACCTTGCGAGAATTTTACCACTTTAGAAAATAGTTTTGTGCATGAAAATATTCTTAGTCTTATCAATAAATAACTAGTTAAAGCATATAAAAAAAATTCTTAACGCCACTGATATTTTTGAGTAGAATATTTTTCTTTTAGACAAACAATCTTTCTTTCTGCTCTTTTTAAGAACACGAAATTGCTGTAAGATAAACACATCATTTTATCTGCCTGCTTTAAAATATATTTAAAGGCAGATGTAATTAGGTGGGTAACAAGAAGATCCTCAAGGAGTTTTTTGTATTTTTTCCAGAAATTTAAAACGCCTACATACAGACTCATTACAGCTTGGGGCATTCTGTTGCGTACTGTTTTGATGAGGAAGCAGTAGCGTAACTTATATCAGGCAGACAGTAAGAATATACAACAAAAACAGTTAAAAAAATAGAAATTTTTTAACTAACTGTTTTTACGGAAATAAGAGCAACTTTTCTTCAAATTGTAATCACCGTTAATCATTTAAATATTTATTAACCCTTTGATTCACAAGTTTTTGTTTTTACACATAAAAATTATTTTTTCGTAATATATTAGCAGAATATAATAGCTAACCCCCTTTAACTGTTTTTTTTTCAAAATGTTCTCCCTAGTATACAAAAAAAGTAATGTGCACAATTGTAGACATTGGTGGTAAATGAATTAATTTATGGTTTTTATTGAAAAATCAAAATACAGTAAAAATTTAAATAAAATGTAAGTAAGTAATATAAAATTAAGTATTTATGTTTCATGGAAATTCACAAAACAGTTGCGGTCTTTTTGAAGACACAAATGCACCTTACATTTAGTGCAAGTCCATTTGGAGGCAGCTAATATTCTTGCATCGTCCAGGAAAAGACACCCCGTTGTGCTAAATCATATGGTTTATATTATCTTATTATACAGCTTCAAGATGCCTTACTTTAGTCCTAGTTCGACTCAGTTGAACAAGAACCTAATCTTTTGAAGGTCTCCCCACTTTCTTCCTAGAAATGCCATTTCCTGGTTTATGAACACCTCCGCTTCCTCTATTTTGAAGTGCAATACATCTAGTTGTTTTTTCGTTGGGTGACGAAATAAATGAATGATTATCATTTCTGTACTCTAACCAAGAATTTTATGAGTGCCATATCCACAGCATGAAATATCATTGTCAGTATCCATTTTTTTTTAGATCGAATTTCGTTCGGTATAATGATATAAGGGCGTCAGCTTTGTCGACCCCTCCCATTGAACGTTTTACTTTGTCTTGGTATAATTTGAAGCCAATGTTGCTACTAGCTTATTATCCAGTCAGTTGACCAAAACAACTCTATTTATGGATATTGTGTTTATGGATATTGTGTTGTAAAATATTGTTACCTTCAATGATATATACCAGTACATATATTCAAACCACCAGTAATTATGTGTAATCTAAAGATTGATTTTAGCTCTTTAAAATTGGCTACCGAGAAATAATCATCATTATTATGAAGGCCATAAATATTGGCAAAATCTTACATACATTTTTTCGAATAAGTTGGACTACGGTAATGATTGTAAAATTGTGATAGAAGGATAGTTAATAATACAGCGGAAAAATGACATTATTTTTCGCATGTGAAAAAATTGAACAAGTATACAGGCATATTTCGAGAAGCATATTCGCAATCTTTATATTTTGGAGTCAAATCTTCCTCATCAATAATTATGTCCTCGATAACATTATGGAACTCGTCTGATGGTTTAAGTATTTCCATATCATTAGGTAAAGGATCTCTAATTTCTCTTGGAATTATAACATCTTCAGTGCTACAATCACGTTCAAGACCTTCTATATCAGAAAGGCCAATTTCTGTCTATTCAAGAAGGTCTTTTTCTGTTAAATATTTCCTCCTAGACATGTTTTACCAAAACAAATAGAATATCTTAAAAAGAAACAAATCCATATGGTGTCTCCAATTGTCTACAATTGGAGACACCACAATTTGGGGACCTATTATAGTCACTTTAGACAATATATGATGAAAATTTTTGTATACCTACATCTAATAATATAATACGAGAATATTGAGATATAGAATGTGTAACATAGTATCCACCATGTAAACAGATGTTATAAGTTGAAGTCACTGTAAACTAGCCAGTACTTATTACACAATGTATGTGGATGTATACAATATTACTCAACAGAAAACAGAAAATTATGTCTACAATTGTAGACGCCATGAGGGCTGAGAAATTAACAGTGATGTAGATTTTGTCGATTGTTTTATAAATAAACGTAAATTTCTCCTTCGTCTTTTTCATTTGCCAAAATTACAGTGTGTCCATTTTTCTACATTTTCTACAATTGTTTAACAATGTACCTAAGTATATTTTTATTTTTACCTTATTATTAGAAAAATATATTTTTATCAAATTCTGGTAGAATTTAGTAAATATTTTCTATCGAGATGTCAATTTTTTCTGAGTAATATATGCCAAACTTATATCAAGAAATTGTCTTATATGAATTTCTCATTTTCAACTTTACCCACAACACCGTACGGTTAACATTCAGACAGAATAACGTATCGAATTCTCGTAACAATATCAAGATGCTAATAATTCAAAACAAACAGTGCAACGTCCAACATTTCGACTTGGAACAGTTGTGATGTATGCCTGAGAATGAAATTTGTACATATAACCGATGCACAAATTGTTGTGTTATGTCATAAAGTTTTACAAACACGGAACGTGAGGAATGTGTTGGAGTTGCATCTTGTTCTTTACGTGTCACCTCCGTTCTGAAGTTTGACTTATAGCTTCTCAACTTTTAAACACAGATGCACGAAGTAATTGATTATGGATTATAATATATGACAGATACTGGCACAGCTTTTTTTAATAAAATAATGAAATGTTGTTAACACTTTAACAGGTCGAATATTACTATAGAAAGTCATAAAAAAGCCAAAAAAAGTTTGAAAAAAATAAATATCTAGGTACACTAATTAACGAAAATAATGGGTACACAGAAGAGATTAAGGCAAGAATAGGGCAGGCAAGAAATTCTTTCAACAAACTGAAAAAGTACTCTGCAGCAAGGACATTTCAATTTCTTTAAAGATAAGACTTCTGAGATGTCTTCTGAGAGTGTTCTCCGTATTATTTTATGGGTCGGAAGCTTGGACATTGTAGAGTCTGGTAGAGGTATCTTGGTCGGGGTTTTTGTTACAGCACAAATATCACGGATCAATTAAAGAAGTATTACAACACAGAGACAAGAAGTTAGAAGAGTAAGAGATAGAGAAGAAAAGTTATTTGGGCACCACCCTATTTTTAGAGGAACAGGGAAACCTTAAGGCACATAGAAAAGGATGACGAGAAAGGTAAGGTACAGCTAGAGAACTCACGCGAGAATAAAGTAAACCGTGAGAGAAAAGGTATCGGAATTATGCGGTACACTCCTAATATTTCGACACATATACACAAAATATACGATCAAACAAATAATAATATAATTCAATAAAAAATGCCTGGAAGAGAAACACAAAAATATAAATTCAAATTATATACAAAAATATAAAAGAAATAAAAAGCAAATAGATCTTTAACAAAATTATATTTAGGTATATTTGTTAAAGTAAATGTACTATACCAAATTTTATTGGATAGTTAAATGGCATGATTATTGCGCAACTTATTATTAATTACAAACAAAAAATATCTCTTTGAAAAATAGTTATAAATAATTTAGTATCCTCAAGAATTAGAAAAAGGCAAGGAACATTATAATTATATCTACGTTAACATTTGGCAAGCAAGTGAATTTTACGCCTTGAGGATACCTGAATATGAAGTTACTAGGTTTTTGATCGTGATCACTTCAAATCTAAGAATAAAATTTATCAGAAATATAACCTACATATAAAATAAATTGTCCGTTATTTATACGTATATATTATCCTGTATTTTTATAAAATACTCAGTCAAACTAAACCTCCATAAATAAGAAGGTACACTGAACTGGAGTCATAAATCAACTTCTAAAGATTTCGTTATCACAGTTTAGTCAATAAAAATTATAGGTACTCACAAAACAGGTGTATCCAAAATAATGGTATTACGCCCTCAATAAGGCACTTGACTTCGGTCCGTATAACAGGTAGTTGGGATGACACCCACAAAGAATTGCGGTCTTCCTAACGTAATCCCTTAGATGGTCTTAGGCCGACGAAAAGTACAGGTAGTACAGATAGTTGACTGATGATCGAGGTGAACGAACGGTGTAGAATCTCAACGGGGTAGAGTAGAATATGAACGGTAAAATCTAAATGGTGTAAGATCCGAACGGCAAACAGAAGTGACTTCAATTGGAAGATGTCTGTTTGACAAAAGAGAAAATAATTAATATAAGACACACTGTGTAAAGATAAATAAGGGTGAATTGAAAATCCACTTACCGCCGATTGTCGAAGATAAGACCGCTTGCCACAGGAACCAACTTGGAAATGAACATCGGATTGTGAACTTAGAAGGGCTTAGACAAGCGAAGGTTGAAAATTGGGAGGGGATATTGGCTGAAGGATGCCATGCGAAATTGACATTAAATTGCTGGGCTACTGGGGTTCATTTTCGTAGCTTTTACCAATGGAAAGTAACTTTCTACGAAAAACAACTCTTCTGTTTTTCTAAGAAGGCAGCTCGGAGATTTCACAATAGAGACCTTTTTCCTTTGTTATTAGGAGAGATTTTTATGTACCAAAACAAGATAAAAAGAAGAGAGGAGCATTTGGCGAAGTTATTATCTTTGTTAAAAAAAAAGGCGTAACGAATCGCTCGAAAGTGTCGGTTATTTAGAAGATATGCAGGCATGGGCGGCGTGAAAATAATTTACTAAAGGGAATAATTTAAAGAAATTATGAACATGCTTCAACATTAAAGAAAGATTTTTCGGGCAGATTAGAAGCCTTTGAGTTATGGACCTACAGAGGGATATTAAGAATAAGTTGGGTGGATAGAGTCACGAATGTCGAGGTGTTAAGAAGAATGGGAAAAGATAAAGAGGTTAAAATACAATTAAAGTCAAAAAACTGCAATATATGGGACATGTCATGAGGGGCTGGCGTTATAACTTGTTGCAATTAATAATGCAAGGAAGAAGGAGTCGCGGATGAAGACGCATCTCCTGGTTAAACAATTTTAGAGCTTGGTTTAACTGCACTTCTGCTGACCTCTTTAGAGCAGCAGTATCGAAAGTGCGAATTGTCCATGATGGTTGACAACCTTCTTAGAGAAGATGGCACATGAAGAAGAAGACCCCGCATGGCGGTATTTGTTTATTTATGGCCACAATTTATTTTTAATTGATTTATATAAATATTAAGTTTGGTTAACATTCACAACTTGTATTTTTTTTATGTTATCGTTGTCGAATATATCACGAATCTTCATGTTCTATATATTTCTAGCAAGGCATTACTGTGTTAAAATTAACTCTACAAAAGTAATTTATCGCAGCTTTAGTTTGTTTAATTATTTAGTTTTTAATATTCAAAAATACACTGATTAATAGCATCCATTCAAATTAATAATTTGTTCGTACATCGGCTTATTTATTAAAACTCAACAGGCTATATGAAATAAAATTGATTTTTTTTATAAATTAAAAAGATGAAAGGCCTTTTGAAACCGGTGTTTTACGGCTGATCGATAAAAAGCTGACATAAAAGGCCGTGAAAACATCATGTTTGATTTCAGGCGATCACGCAGACATTTGGTCATTTTAGAAGGATTTCGTTATAAAAGTTTAAAGGATTTTTAGCTTTACTTAGATATCGATTATATTAACCCATATTTAACCGGTAACTCTAAGTTTAACTCTAAATTTAATAGGAAAAGTATTTTCAAAAACGGGTTTTTGTGAAATTGAAACAAAAATGAATATTTTTTACCACTCGAAAAAGTTCGAGTGGCGTTTGTAGCGATAAGACTACCAAAGAGAATTGAAGTACTATTATAAAAATAATACCTCAATCAACAATGGAAGCTTATCGTCTATGCCTTGCTTAGCTCAGTATCTCAAGTGTGAGTTAAACTAGGAATTAAACCTGAACCCTTAGCTGATAGCAAATAAAACAAATTTTAAGTAATCACATTTATTAAAAAAATAAAAAACAATTAATCCTGCCAATACTTAACAATGAATTAGTGAGGATAATACTTATGGCATCGATGACTTCAATGGGCTGCTTGTGTGGCCTCCCAATTAGATGTTAGGTCCTCCGGAGAGCTGAAGTTGTACCATTTGAGTGTAGCCTCCGAATTAAGTGGTTAGGTCGTCCAATAGTCAATAAATTTTGCCTTCTTTTATAAATTTCAAAAACAGGCAAAAAATTATATTCCCACTACGTTAGAAAAGTTGATTGACAGAAAGTGGGAGACTAAATGAAGTTAGCACAGATGTCATAGGATGTAGGCCTATATCAAAGAATTGGCTTTTCTGTCAACATAGAACAGAATATTTAGTCTACCGAACAGAAAAATAATGCGAATATTTATTCTACGGGACAGAAAGTGAAAAGAAAGACAGAGGGCGCCACCTTTTTTTTGAAGAAAAAAATAATAAAAAGGGAAACATAAATTAAAGGAATTAATAAATTAATAATGAAATTAAAATAAAATAATTATTTTAATATAAGTAAATAATAAAGATGTGACGTTTATAACGTTACACGTTTTTTCGGCATCATCCCAAATCGATGCATGAGTATATTCAATTGTTTCTTTTGTCCACTGTTTCTGTCGTCTCGGACGTCGCAAACTCTTTCAGTACTCACATTAATAAGTCACTTTATATTATTTTGTTGTTGTTTAAATATCTTAGTAACGCAAGGTGTCAGTATTGGCTTAACCTGAAATTTATATAGTTTTTTCACCTGTTCATCATCATCTACCCGTATGCGTCCACTGCTCGACGTAGATCCCCCTCAGCTCTTTCCATCTGCCTCTGTCTTGTGAGGCCTATATACAGTTATTACTAATATCGTCAGTCCATCTAGTTGGTGGGCGTCCTCAGCTCCGTAGTAATTCTTGTCTTGGTCTCCAATCCACAATACGTTTTGTCCATCGGTTATCTGATAATCTGTCTCTCAGAGAGACACCCAAGATCTGGCGCTCTATATCACTCTGAGTCACGCGAATCTTATTAAACTACCTTGTTTGTAAGTCTTAATGTTTCCGCTCCATAAGTGAGTACACGCAACAAACATTAGTCAAAGACTTTCAAAGTGTCATATGGGTGGGTCTGATCTAAATGTATAGTTTAATTTACGAAATGCTGCTCACGCTAATTCTATGTGACGTGGGAGCTCACACATGCGTGTGGTTATCTCTACCCAACTAATTTCTTATCCTAAGTACTTATACGATCGTATTTGCATCTTGTTCATATGAATCTTTAGTCCGACCTCAAAGGAAGCATGATCTAATTTTTAAAACGTTATTATTGTGTCATCCATACGATCGGCTATAAGGACGATGTTATCTGCAAGTCTCGTAATGTTATGGAATAAAAGTTGTCTCAAGTCCGCGAAGAAGGCTCTAACAGCATCCTTTAACTCATTGATGGTTTGTAGTGTCCGTTTAAAAACGGCAGTTTTAGCTATGCCCCAAATGTATGCGTCTGGAGATGTTAAGTCTGAGAATGGATGAGTCTGGAGAAGAATGTGCAGGATAGGGAAGTCAGTAAATCGTGAAATGAATTTATTTGGAAAATATCCCTAAAGAAATTGACGAACTGCGACAGCAGTATGGCAAGTTGCCTTATTCTGCTGAAAAAATTGGTCTCGATATGCCAAATTACGTGCACGGCAAAATTGACGTATATCAGAGATAAAGTGTGTTAAAAGTTGTATGTACCTCTGTTGATTAAGTGTGAATTGCCTACCATTTTCTTCGATATGGACCAATGATTCCGTGTCCCGAAACTGCACATCAGATTTTGCGCTATGTAAAGGAACTTCTCATACTTCTTCTGGTCTAGCAAAGCCCAGAAATCCATTTGTACGACGATTTACATGGCCCGATAAATAAAAATGTGCTTAATCTGAAAACCATACATTTTTCAAAAATTCGGGATTTTCACACTGTAATGCAAGAATTCTGGCACAGTATTCCACTTTTCTGCGATAATTCTTGGGATCTAATTGTTGAGGTACCTGAATCACATACGAAAATGCACCCAGATTCTTCAAGATTCTTTGCAAGGATGTTCGTTTTAACCCAAGATGCAATGCTGTTCTTGTCTGTCTGGCTTTTGGATTTTCCAAGATTCGCTCAAAACACGTTCATGGTTATCGTTGTTAAACTGTCCTGGGATGCCCTGAGTTTCCTTTTCTTTGGCACAATACGTTACCCGTATTTCCAAAAATTACTGATCATTCTGTTATTTCAGTAATTATTTCAATAATAATAGTTATAATATATCTGATGGTATAGGAGTTTAGGAGGTATAGTAATTGCGTAGTTAGAAAATTATTTACAAGATCGCAAACAGAAAGTTCGATTTAAAGACCAATTGTCATCTGAAATGGATAGTAATACATGGATTCCTCAAGGTAGTGTATTAAGCCCCCTTTTATTTATTCTGTACATTAACGATATCGATATTTTTGTAATTTGTGAATTTATTAATCTTTTTGCCGATGATACTCTAATCTGCTGTAGTGATGAAAATTTTGATTTAGCTATTCAAAAAATGAACACTATTTTAGATATGGTTAATATATATTTAAAAATTAATAAACTGAAGTTGAATGTGAAAAAATAAAGGCAATTATTTTCATTACCAATCATAAATATAGCTTGCTTGATTCTGAAATAATAAATTTAAATATTAAAAATGAAAAAATTGTAATTGTCACAACAGTTAAATATTTGGGATTTCAGCTTGACAATATTTTGAATTTTGAGAGTCACTTCGAGTACGTTTATAAAAAGATATTAAAAAAAACTTTACTTTCTGAGTAGAATATCTCAAAATTTATCAATGGAATCAAAAATAACAGTATATAACACAATTGTTCAACTTCATTTTGACTATTGCTCATCAATTTTATATTTATTTAACCTTAACAAACTAAACATGCTACAAAAATTACAGAACCGTGGAATGAGAATAATTCTTAAAACAAATCTACAATACTCTAAATTGGTTCTTTTTTGAAAATAGACTGTTTTATTTCACCATGATTTTGGTCATCAAAATCGTAAATGGCTTATCACCTGAATATTTTCAAGAATTCATTTCTTTCAACAAAAGTATTCATTCTTATAATACTCGTAGTTTAGATGACATATATGTACCTAGACCTATGTATAAAAGTACGATGAATTCGCTCTTTTTTAAAAGCTTCGTTAAATTTGAATCAGTTACCAACATCTGTAAAAAAATGTACTAGTCTCAATTATTTCAAACTGTTACTTAAACAATATATCAAAAATTTATAGTGTACTTTCTTTATATTGTATGTATATTAGGGTTTCTATTTAAATAAAGATCTATCTATATCTAACTTTTCAACAACCTTCAAAATTACAGCATTACTTGGAGAACGTGTATTAAAACCGTTCATTGTGTGAATTGATCACACACGTGTTGCAGACTTGCACTATTACGTCGGCCGATTGCGTATGAGCGAAAATAATGCTCCACAAAAAACACTTTCTTCTCTGTACTTAACACCAGTTTGAACAAATTAGGACTTAATATTGAATTGTTTAAGGATTACTTGACAGGTCTATACTAATGAATTTGAATATGACAGTGCGCACAAATAGAGATCTATGTTTCAGTTTCAGTACTGTTTATTTTGAGCAATACTCTATATACGAAAACGAAGCTAAACTCTGAAGTTTACAAAGTTACAATAGATTTAAGAATAACCACCATCTCCAATTTGCTGCAATAGGGTGGTAAGTCAAACATATACTATCGTCCTAAAACAAACATATTTAAATGAGCAAAAAGACAAAGGACTTGTTTATATCAGACGGTTTACTGAATTTTATTTAAAGAAAATAAACGGATCTATGTTCAATTTTCGAGAAAATCCACAACCGTAATTATATTTATGGAAATATAAACCCTTTAAACTTTATTTCTCGTTTATGTTCATTAATAGGTTATTCCAGATTTAAATTATTACTCCCCTTTTCTTTTCTAATTCAAATTCGTTAAAATTTTCATCAGGTAGAGTGTAGGCGAACAAGAGAACCAATATAATCGTGGAAAAGTTCGTTCTGTTTATCGCTCATTAAGATCGACTGAGGCCCCTTTCTAATGAAATTGGATTTTAAGAAATTAAAAAAAAAGCTGTAAAAGTTTTTGATATCATGCAGTAAGGTAAAGAATAAATCGTGAAGTGACACTCGTGTATGAGGTAAACATCGTAAAATAAGTTTATTGTATGCTCGAATGAGTGAATACTTCGAGCGAATTAAAAGTTTAATGAGGGTGTCTAAAAATTCATATATTGGGTGTAACTTTTTTGTGAATATATGTGAATTTTTCACAAAAAAATGACACAACTTGCCATGTCGACCCAGTATCTTTGATACCGCGCGTTTTTAACAGCTGGCAACCCTAATTTGCGACCATTTTTTCTCAGGCAACCTTAAATCATCGTATTAAAAAATAGCTTTAATATTTAATATAAAAACATGCATATATGTCATAGACAGCGTAGGAATATTATTTAAGAAATAAATGAACGAACTTTTTGTTCAAAAATTAATTACCATCAATTAAATTAAAGCTATTTTGGCCACTTTTTGACTGGCAACTTATTATCAATGTATTTTCTTATTCTTAAATTTACATTAAACTTTGAGTTTGATTAACTACGTAATGGACGTAGTGATTTTGCAGTGCGATCTCAGATTATAATTATATACTGCTAAGTCATGATCACACTGTCAATTTATTTTTATTTTCTGCCTTATTTTACCGTTCATATTTTTTAATTCTTACATGTCTTTTTCTTTTTCTTCTTTTTATGCAGACATGACTGTTTGTTTTTCAATGTACCTCCAATAAGTTGTCGTTCTATCATTTTCGTAGTCTTCCTACTGATCGTCTTTCTATGGGGAAACCGTTTTACGGTTCTTGTCGTTTTTAGTTCTCAATTGTTGACATTTGGCTTATATGATCGTTCTATTCTACTCTTCTAATTCTTACCCAGGAATTGATCTTCTCCACCATGCATCTACGTAGTTTATCGGGACTTCTATCTCTGTCTCATAGTGTTTACCGATCAATATTACTTCTTCTTCTAAGGTTGCCTGTCCGTTCCAAACGTTGGGGATCATTCTGGCTATGACGACTTCGTTGCTATACGAAATAGCTGTGTTGAGGTCTTTCTATGCTATGCTCTCAGGTTAGCAAGCCAGGATATTCTTCTTCATCCTGGGGCCCTTTTTCGTTTAATTTTACCTTGCAAAATACATTGAAGTAGCTCGTATCTGTCTTGATTTCTCATTATATGTCTCAAGTACTGCAGCGTACGGCCCTTCACGATGTTGACCAAATCCGCGGTTGTGTTCATCCTCCGCAGTACTTCGTCATTGGTGACTTTGTCCATGGTATCTTCAGGATCCTTCTGTATAACCATAGCTTAAAAGCCTGAAGTTTTGATAGAGTTTTCGCATTCAATGTCCATAATTTTTAATGTCCTTTAATTTTTCCAAGTGTTTAGATCTCTGCTGTTTCTAACATTTTTTTTATCCTCTCAGTTTAATGGTCTAATGACTGTTTTGTAAATTCTGCTTTTCATGACTTTCCCGATATTATGGTTTCTCCATATTATTTCATTTAAACAACGTGCGGCTCTGTTTGCTCCCTTCACTTGATCTTCCATTTCTGTTTCGATCTTTCCGTGCTAGATATTGTGGTGCCTAAATATTTAAACTCCATCACTTGTTTATTATCTGACCTTCCAGCTCCAATTTACATCTAAGTAAATTTGTTGTTAAAACCATGTATTTTGACTTTTTTGGGGAAATTTACAGGCTAACTGTTCTGACGGTTATATTTAATTGGTGCAGCCTATGTTGTAAATTATCTTCACTTGGAGAGGGTAGTATTGCGTTGTCTGCATAGCAGATGGTTTTAAGTTGTCTTTTTCTTATTTGACACTTTTTAGTTCTTACTTTCTTTATTATTTCATTCATTATCAGGTTGAACAAGAGGGGACTTTGGGAATCTTCTTATTTGTCAGCTTCAATAGGGTCAGTTAGTTCTTTTTTACCTTTTCTTTTATTGTGTTGTTTTGGTAGATATTTTTGATCGTTTTGAGTATTCCTTTCTTGTCTACAATAAGTAGATATCGTCCTTTAGTTTGACCCGGTCAAATTCCTGCCCAAGTTCCACGAAACATGATATGTCGATTTCTTGTATTCTGATTATTTCTCTTGCACTTGCTTCATTGTAAATATAGCGCTGATGCACTATCTTTCTGGCCTAAAACCTTGTTGTTCTTCTGCTAGTGTTATAATTTCATTGAGTTTATCTTTTATCACTTCGGTTGTTAATTTTAGTATTGTGTTTAATAAATTAATTTCTCTATAAATTTCCGGGTCCGATTTGTCTCTTTTTGAAGAGAGGTATTAGGATGATTGATCTCCATTCTTGAGGAATTCTGTTTGGTTTAGTTTTAATATCTGTTTGGTCAGATTTGTTCCTCCGTACTTTCGTAGTACGTTGGGTACTTCGTCCTGTTCTGGTGGTTTTCTGTTATTTTAATTTCCTTTAGGCTTCCCTTACTTCCTTGTCCTCAATATTTATTTTTTCTTTTGTTGGTAGTCTAGTTTAGTTATATGAGGATATTTAATAATATAAAATAAATAATGTATATACCATTTTTGTTTCAGGTAAGTAACTCCATCTTTAGTTTCCGTAGTATCGTTGGTGAGTACTTAAAATACTGTAAAACACTAATAAGGTTTGTAAGAATTGTTGGTTAAGGCGATTCAGTATTTGGAAACAATTAATCATCAAGTGTCAGCATAATTTTGGAAAAATTATATATGAATCTGCGATATTATGAGCCACTAGGTAACTAAGAGCTCAGTGGGCTTAAATTTCCAGTCAGTAATCCCAATATTATCCTAATAATCTTTGGGATGTAGCTTAACATGATTGCTATAAATTTGGCTGCATGTTTCTTCATAACACCTTTAGCCTTCTTCTCTCATGGTGCATTTCTCCGCTCTTTGATAAATTTATTTTACACCCATTTGCCAATATGTCCTTTTCTGTATATTTATAACGAGTATGCTCCTTCTAGGTCAAAATTTTTAGCATCTCCGTTCCGCTAGCATTCTGGTGTTCATGCTACTAGCAAACTATTAGTAGTACTAGCCCGAATAAGCATATAATTTTATTGCAAATAAATACTTTGCTAATTATGTAAAAACTGTCTCTTCAAAGTGGCGCAGCATCTATTTTTATACACGAAACAGATATTATAGACATCGCCAGCGAAGGCATAAACGCCAAATCAGCGCTTTCAATACGAAATTTCAGGAAAATATGACAATTAAAGGATTGATAGAACACCAGGTAGAATTTTCGAGATATTACAGCACCGCAATTACAGCCACATACCATTTCCTGGTTGTTTTAGTCTGTTCGCTCCAAACAGTACCTAAATGGACCAGGTTGGTGGATTCTACCCTTCATAAGGACACGGTCGCTCTAGGTGGATGACCTTTGGCCTACTTCGTGGTGTTAGTTACACCTTATATATACAAGGTAGTTTATCTTTTTAGTAACCAGGTACGGTCCCTCCCAGGGCCACTGCAACTTGGTACGTAGACCTTTCTTTCTGGTTGGTTGGTGGAGCCAAACGGCATCATCTTTCTTAAAGCTAACGAGAGTGAATTTCTGATCGAATTTAACCTTCATCCGATCACTAGTAAGTTGTAGCTTATTACTGGCAAAATCGTGGACCTTAACCATATTATATTTAATTATATAACGCAACTTTGTATATCGGCAACTTCCTCCTGAGATAATTCAGCGCAAGAATTTTCAATAATTGGGGGGACAGTTTACGAGTTATCTCTTTTTGATATCGTAATTTAAAATTTTTTATTAAAGTTATATTTTGGAACCAATAGGTCCAATGGCATTGCTAAAACAGAATCTGCCTTTATTTTATGGTATAAACCTGGCTTAGTATATCACTTCGATTACACTTGTAGGAGTTTAACCATCAAGAAGTCCTAGTAGTCTGTATACTGTAATACCAAGCCTTTGACTTCTTCTTTAAGGCCGTTCCTTGCGTTTCTGGGCATACCTAAGTTCCAATGTAAAAGTTTATATCAAATAACGCAAAAACTATGGCAGATATTGAGATGATTCTTTTTTTATATGAAAGGTCTTAAAAAGTTCTAGTGCACTATTTAGTTGTAAATTAATAAATTGTTTAAACAATATTTTTTTTTCAAATATTTTTGGTTAAAATAAACGTAAAAAATTTTTTTTTTAAATAGGGCACTACAGAATTTGACCCACTTTCCGAATCTGTTTTTATTTTTAACATAAAGTGTAACACAAAGCAGCTATTTGGTATAAACTTTTTTTAAAATCTCAAATTTTGCTAAATGTAACTTTCTCTCTCGGCCAGTACAGGCTGTCCTTGTCGATAGTTTCTGGATTCTCGTCGACACGGTTAGGTTGGTTAGGTAAGAAGTATAATACCCTCTCGAAGGTGGGTCATAAATAATGTTGAATAACATTATTAGGGTTTATTTCGACTTTTGACAAACCAGTGTGTTAATTGTTTTTAAAATGGGTAGTTCACGAAGAAGTTTAGTGAAGTTATATTCCGATTGAGGAAATTTTATATAAATAAGCAGTACCTATAATAAGTACCTATAATTTGATTAAATTTTTATATGAATAGAAATATTTTCTGTTAATTTGTAACATTTTCCTTCTAAATGTTTATACTGTTTTTATAATAATACTATTGTTTCAGTATTTGCTTATATAATAATTTATTATGTAGAAACAGCGTAGAATTTTGGTCAATCAGCCAGTACATTTTTTTGTATTTCAATCAGAATTATTATTTTCTTTTCTTCTTTACATAAAAGCTTAGAGTAATACTCAAATATTTTGCAGTATTTGAATACGGAATTTGATTATTTATATTTATTGGACAATACCCAAATATTTTGCTGTATTTGAATATGGAATTTGATTATTTATATTTATAGGAATATTTATTTTCAACGTTTTTGTTAGTAAAGTTTACATAATATATGAAGGTTGTTTCTTCACTTGCTTGTCCAGCCATATTAGTCCAGGCTAATAAGGATTTTCTCGTGACACTCAATAATCCAGGTAGCTGACAACTTTTTTAGTTATTGTAGACCTATAAGAAGAAAACCTACCTGTTTCTGCGTAAAGTTCGGAGCCGTTTTTTAATGATTAACAATTAATGCAAAAAACGCGATTCTTTCGATTTTTGCACTCTATTATTTATTTTATTTTTACGCACAATAGGCCGTTAAGGCCTAAGCATTTTTTTACAACATAATTCTAATATTAACTAATTACAATTATTTTAAACAAAACTTTAACGTAAATATGTATATATAACATTCTTAACTACTCTGAAGGACCTGGTGTACAATATTTTTCCATTCGCTTCTATTTTGTGCTTTTTTTTCCATTCCCTCACCTTCACGTGTTTAAGGTCTTCCTCCGCTTTACTAATCCACCTCGTTCTGGTCTACCTCTTCTTTTGGGGTCGATTAATTTCTGGTATTACTAGTTTAGGAATCTGTTTGTTGCCATTCTTTCCACATGTCCCAACCATCTGATTCTTTGTGCCTTGACGAACTTGCTTGAATCCCATATAAAAGGGTAAAGAAAATATAACATCAAAGCATTCTTATCCGGAGCGATATATTGATATCTCGATTACAAAAAAGTTTTCTCGTTCTATTAAAAGTTGACCGTGCAATTCCAATGCGGCATCTTATTTCTTTTGTCTAATCAGTATCTTCTGTGATCCATGCTCCAAGGTATTTGTACAAAGATATTTGTTCAATTTCTGTATTATCTAGTACTAGCTTAACTTTGATGCTTTGTGCTTTTGTAAATACCATGAACTTGGTTTTCTTCAAATTTATTTTTAGTCCAAAAAATGTACCTATAATATGATATAATCCTTATAAAATGTCTTCCGACGTTCATTTTTCATTCAATTCGGTTGTTCCATTGTTCTTTAAGTTCTTTCGAGCTCATTAAGTTTCTTATTCCTTCCATCCGTGTTTTCTAAGGTAATCCTCTCTTCTGGATTACGGTAGGTGTTCATACAGGTACTTGTTTTAGGAGTCTCTTGTCTTTCATTTATTGGACCTGTACCCATTTGAGCTGCTTTCGTTGTATGCCATCCATGACTGTACCTTCTATTCTCATACTTTATTGCATTAAGTTCGACGAGATATCTTTCTTCGATATTAATCTGTCTCTGTTAATCGTCGTGTTTCACAACCGTATAAATAAAGCATGCTTTTTACCACAGTTTCATGGGTTGTAGTACTAGAGAGAGCATGTCAGCTGTGCCAAAACGAAAAATAATCCTCCTTATTGCTTCCACTGGAATAAGCTTGACCATTTAACTGGGCCCGGGCTACCTCTTTCTAATTCTTTAAACTCCTGTTTTGAAATTAATAATTATTTTGTCTAATTACCTATTTAGTTGTCAAAACAGATACATTGTTAACTAAAGAAGTGAAAGTGGTTCAATTTAGAAATTATATAGTAAATAATAAATATTTGAAAACTGATGCACATATTCCTCCCGCGATTTATGCTTCAAGAGTACTAATTTTATAAATCGCACTTCTACTAATAGACGTAAATTCTTTCATTTTAATTTCATGAATGTTTTTATTCAACATTATTTCAAAACCACACTGAATAGAAGGCCGCCCACTCGTTTATTGTATAGACCCAAGACTTTACACAATAGGGGGTTGTATAAGGTAGGTATAAAGCTTACCTCTAGTACAAGATGACGTTTAGAATATTCTTCGTGAATGGATTTTGTTTTTGTAAAGAAAGATATTTTTGAAATAGACATCTCTCTGAATTTTACCGTTACAATTATCGAGGATAAGCCTTAAGGGCCATCTTCTCGACGAAGGTTGGCAATCATCATGACTATTCTGACCTTCGATACACCTGCTCTGCCTCGAAACTTGTCTATTTCCTACGCTTCTCCTTTGACTACCTTTAAGCAATCAGAATGCTTCTGTTTTCTGCGTGTTGTTCCACCAAGCCTTGAACCATAGGTTATCATGGGCATCATTAAACTTCTAGATTACCATAATTTCGTTATTACGTTTAACCTCAAATTTTTATTTTCACACTCACCTGTATATTCCTAAAAGTGAGATTTTCATAGGATTTACTCACAATTGTGGAATACAATGTGAGAAGCTCATTCTTGATCATCCTGTAAAATTTTAAAAAGTATTAATATGCACGCCAAAAAAAAACTACAACTTTCACAAAAAATTAAATTTTCAATTTGAATTCAATGGCTACGAAATACCCCTAATTATAGTTTATTTTTATGAACGAGAGAGTAATTAGCATAATTTTTACTGGTACCTCCGACCACTCCATGGGCGTGCTCAAGATTAATTGAAAAATTACTTTGAATAATTGTAAAAAATAAATGAATTATTTCAGTGTTATAAAGTGTTATGTGTATGTAAACAAAAGTGACCTCTTTTATCACACACTATATTAGAACTGACTGGCCTACATTAAAAAGGTTTTAAAAAATTCACATTTTTTTTAATTTTTAAAAATTACAAAAGAGAAAAAGAGTTTTTAAAACCGTCTAAGGTATGTTAAATAGATGAATAAAAATATTAATATAAAACTTACAGCTACTTGTTACAAATCCAAATCAGATTCAGAAGATGAACTTTCAGAACCAAGATTTATAATAACTGGCTCGATCATTTTATCAGTAATATTGTCCAGCTTCCACATTTTTTCCTCTTCTTTAATAGTGTGATTTACTGCCTTTTCCCAGTTTTCAGGTTTTACATTATTTACGGCCTCCAAAAACAACTGTTTAACATCATGAATTTTAAAAGTGGTATTTTTTCTTGAAACTTCACTCTTTATCTGTGCCCATACCAGTTCAATCGGGTTTAATTCACAATGATATGGTGGGGATCTAAGTACTGTCATTCCACGATTTTTGGCAATTTCATCAATTTCGTATTTTTTAAATTTTTCTTTATGAAGGGCACACAACGAATAAAGTTCCTTTCTTATAGATCCGGGATGGTACGTAATATTTTTTGAACTCAGCCAATTCTGCAAGTCTTTTTTTAACCACTTGGTTGTGGGCAGTCCTTCTATAAGTCTGGAGTGATAACTTGCATTATCCATTACTATTACACAGTTCTTAGAAAGAAGATCTATCATTTGTTCGAACCATTCTTGAAAGACATCAGCGTTCATGTCTTCATGGTAGTCACCGGTACGAGTTGATTCAAAAGTTAATAAACCACCTTCAACAAAACCGTCTGAACTGCCAATGTGTACTATTATCAGCCTGCGTCCCTTTCCTGATGGTGGGTTTAAACCAGTAGATAAGTTATTTACAAAAGCGTGCCTTTGACTTGTAACAGTTTCATCCTGCCAAAATTTATTTGGTGTATGACCCTCGTTGATCCATGTTTCATCAAGATAAAATATTTTTCTTTTTTGGTTTCTCATTTCCTTTATGGTTCTTAGAAAATGTCTTCTCCATATGACAATATCGCTTCTTTCTAATAAAATAGACTTTCTGGGATTCTTTTTCCAGCGGAAGCCTATTTCTTTTAAAAGTTTCCATAACGTACTTCGACTCATTTCTGGGTAATCCTTATCATCTCGAACTGAGACAAGAACTTTATCCAATGTTGGAAATTCTTGTCTAAAGAAGAATTCATGCACTTTCCGTCGAAGTCCTTCTTTAAAATGATATTCTATTTGAAATTTTGGTTTCCTGGAGCATTACGTGGCATTTGAAAACTACCACATTTCTCTTCTTTAATAACTCTGTAAATCGTAGATTTCCCAACACCAAGTGTACTGCTAACTAACTCAACGGTCTCATCAACACTTTCACATAAACGTTTGTCTGTAAATGATTTAAAACAATTAAATATTAATGTTTTTTCAGTAACTGTTAAAGGACCAATTTTTCGGCGTTTACACGGCACTTCCAAATTTTCCATAACACTAGTATACACAATAAACTGCACCTTGCAACTGAAGTACCTACTTTTAGTGAACTGTTAAGAATTTTGAATACGCCACTTGGACCTTCCTACAAAATGGAAAAACCCACTATCACATTTTCTGTGGAATAAGTTTAGAAGGTAATTATATAGTCAATTACTGTCGTAGATTCCTGGAATTAAAGAATTAAATGTTTGATTGTTGAAACCCTTACTTCGTGGAATGCACTCATTTCAGATAAAATAAAACGTTTTATTTTATCTAAAGAATTAAACTTTATTTTGCAAATAGGTAGGTACTTATTAAACTTTTATTGGTTATATATAACCAATAAAATAAACATCTTACATTTCTTGCAAATTCATTAGTACCTGTTAACCTCCATCACTCCGACACTGGCAACCTATTGGGATAGTAACCTCACAACTATTGTATTCTATTCTGCTCCAACCTTTATACCTGGTGGTCATACTCAATTTAAAATTGTTTTCCTATATACTTCTGTAAACTTGTTGACAAATATCTGTTTTTCATTGAGTCACCCGTATCAACAGTTTAGGGATTTGCATAGATAATTTATTGTTTTATTACTCTCTCATACATAAAAATACACTATAGTTTCAAAATTTAATGCAACACAGTTTTTTTTTGTTTTCCATAGATCGTTCGATATTAACGTTGTTTTTATTTGTTAAATGTTTTCCTCTTTCTTTTTTTTTGTCTGCATTAAACCTAAATAAAAGCAGTATTTTGTTTTCATTATTGACTATACTAATAACCATTAGGCGTAATAAATTTTTGGCATTCAGAACAATAATAAAAAATGTTTTTTAGTAAAGTCCACACTAGACTGTATTGTGTTTTTAATAAAAGAGAAATTATGCATTTTAAAATAAACATTGGCCCTTCTCTCATGCAGAGTATGCTAAATTTTATGGATGTACGTTAATCCGTCGATGCAACTTTTGCATGAAATCCAAAAACGTCTAAAAATAGTAATCGATTTCTATTGTGTACATGCCAAGAATGAAGCTATTAATCAAACGGCTGCCATAAATCATAAACCAGAAAGGTAGAAGTACAGAGTTTCTCTAAAACTTGGCTTATATAAAAATAAGCATCATCTCAGTGGTTTAAATTGTTGGGATTTTTTTTTCTATTTATTATTATTATTATTATTATTATATAACAAATAAGGGCAGAGGAGCGAGCTCCTATTATGCCCAAAAGCAAAAATAAACAAAAATAAAATAAAAATAAAATACATCCTTATAAAACTAACACTAATTATAAAGTTAAGTACAGTTAAACAAATTAACAAAAATTGAATTGTGACACAATAAATAAATAAATAATGCTGTCCGAGAAAAAATATCCTATCCTATAAAAAAAAAATAAAGTGCTGTCAAGTTTATTTTTAAAGATGTTAACACTAGCTGCCGATATGGTGTCATGATCCAAATTGTTCCAGATATTAAAGATTCTGAAAGATTCTAAAGATTTCTATTGATTTTCTCTGATTTTGCTTTTTCTTTTAATTTCAATGTTATCTAGCATCGCAGTTTGGTTCAGGTTTATTTTATGTCCTGTTTTGTGACATGTTTGAGACATATTGTGGCATTTCGATGTTCTTCTGGTCTAACATTGATTCTTCGGTTGGTCTGTCCGATGTACGATTTGTCACAGTCCCCACGTGGAATGTAGTATACTCCTTGATTTGGAAAGATATTTTTGTTGTGGCGGGTGGTAAAATAGTTGAGATTTTTCTGTCGGTATAAAATCGTTTCGATACTTAAGAGATCTTAGGAGACGGCCAATTGGATGATAGAAGGACGTGGAAGTTAGGCATCGGACAAACGTCGAAAGACGTTCTAAAACCGATATAAAATTAAAATAAAATCGTTTCGAAATATTTTAATTACTTAAGTTCTTCTTCTTCTTCAAGTTCCGCTTCTATCGGAGTTTGGAAATCATTCTGCCAATTATAATTTTGTTGGTTACGCGCCTGAATAGTTCAATTGAAGCATCCAAACCATTCACGGAGGTTGCGTAGCCACGAGATTTTACGTCTTCCTACGCTTCTTCTGCCTTTGATTTTACCCTGCAATATATTCCTTAGTAGTTCGTATTTTTCACCTCTCATGATGTGCCCCAAGTATTCCAATTTCCTGATTGTTATGGAATTTAAAACTTTGCATTGTATTCCTAGTTGTTCGAGAGCTTGTTCTTTGTTTTGTTAACCATTCATGATATTTTCAAAATACGTCGGGAACACCACATTTCGAATGCTTCTAGGTTTTTAATGTTGGATTTTTTAAGTGTCCAAGCGTCAACCCCATACAAAAGGGTAGAGAAAATATAACATTGAAGCATTCTTATCCGGAGCGATATATTGATATCGCGATTACAAAAAGTTTTCTCATTCTAACCGTGCAATTTCAATGCGGCATTTTCTTTCTTTTGTCTGATCGGTATCTTTTGTAATCCATGCTCTAAGGTATTTGTACGAAGATATTTGTCCAATTCCTGTCAGAAGGACGGTGTCGTCAGCATATCTTGTATTATTAAGTGGCTCACCGTTTATTATAAGGCCGTCACTGACCTCGGCAAGCGCTAATTCTGAGATAGCTTCACTGTATAAATTGAATAACAAGGGTGATAAAATACACCCTAGGCGGACCCCACGGCGAATCTAGATATCCTCGGTCAGTTCATTTTCAACTTTCAATTTTGCTGTTTAGTTCCAATAGGGATTACATATGATTCTAATGTCTCTACTGTCTATGTTTTTATTTAATATAGTTTCTTTATGCCGATTATGCTGCACTCTATCAAATGCCTTCTCAAAATCAATGAAACAGGCACATACTTCCTGATTTATATCTAAGCATCTCTGCGAAAGAGCACTTACTGCAAACAGTGCATCTCGTGTTCCCAGTACTCTTAAGTTACAAGACGTAATTTATGTTTAAGTAGGGAATAAAACTTAATTGCACTTACATTACAATTTAACGGCATTCGTAAACACGGCACTTCGGCCTAGAGAATAACAGATGCTAACAGATGCTAAAAAACAGGTGGATAGTTAAATGCATCGATAAAGAGATAAGGGTTGATGTCCTTACAATTTCTGCATGCCTCTTCGGCAAATAACCAGATATTAGTAGAAAATGTATTGCCCTCACGAAAGATCATTATCATCAACCTGTATGCGTCCACTGCTGGACATAGGTCTCCCTCAGCTCTTTCCATCTGTCTTTGTCTTGTGCGGCTTGCATCCAGGTATTGCTAACACGCTTCAGGTCATCAGTCCATCTAGTTGGTAGGAGCCCTCTGCTTCGCATTGCTTCTTGCCTAAGTCTTCACTCTTAAATACGTTTTCTCCATGGGTTCCCTGATAATTTGGCGACGTGTTCTGTCCAATTCCATTTTATCGACGCGACTTTTTCGATAGCGTCTGTTGTTTTTGTCCTATATAAGTGAGTACAGGCAACACACACGACAGATGATTTGATATGAATGGTCTGGGAGTGTGTAGCGGCATTAAAAGTAAGTTGCTAGTGGGACTTTATATCATCATTATCACGTAGCGCTACAACCCTGGGCTGACTGTACAACTTGTTTCCAATTCGGTTCGGTCTTCCATCAACCCAGGGTCAAATGGAATGTTCATTTTCCGGAGATCTGCTTGGATGTTATCTCTCCATCGCATTCTGTCACGTCCGAGTGGTCTTTTGCCTGTGGGAATCTCCTCCCATAAAAGTTTTACAAGTCTCTACTTATGCAGTCTGTCCACGTGGCCATACATATTAGTCGCAGTGGATTAATTTCTTGGACAATATCGGCGTCATTGTAGACTGCTTTTAATTCGATATTGGTTCTGATCGTATACTGGTTTGTGGGGATTTGTGGTGAGGTCCGAAAATGTTTCTAAGTATTTTTTGTTCAAAGCGTCTGAGCTTTTCTTCGTTTGCTTCGTCATGGTCCACGTTTCACATGCGTATGTTATTACAGGTCTGACGATGGATTTATGGATTTTAATCTTTGAACTTCTTCTGACATTTTGTGCTTTTATGAGCTTATCCAGTGCGAATAGACATCGATTTGCAGATTGGTTTCTGTCTTTTATTTCTTTAGTAACATCGTTGTCAGCTGTGATGAAGGCCCCCAGATACTTAACACGTTGTACTCTTTTGAAATTTAATATGTTGTCCGTCACATTTTGTTCTATTATGTCTCTTCTTGTTGTTCTATTTATACACATATATTTCGTCTCCTCTTCATTAATCTTCAGCCCTACTTCACTTGTTGCTCCTTCCACCTTGTTGAAAATGTCTTTCGTGGATAGGATGGAGTTTCCGACGAGATCCATGTCATCTGTATATGCGAGTAACAGCTTGGGACCTTGAACCGATAGCAATTGTGTTTTTATTTCGGCCGACCTCATGTCTTTCTCTAATACAATGTTAAAGTGGAAACTTATGACTATTCTAACCCAAGCATAATTTATTAGGAAAAGGGAGACTTTTAAGTACACGTACTTGACGTATTCGAAGCAACAAACGTGAGAATTAACGTAAAAATACACTCTCGTCAAAAGTTTTAAATTTAAAGAAATTGAAACGTCACAGAGTGGAACATAAAAAAATTAAATTTAGGGCTGGTTGATAGGTTCGTTAAAGAAAAAAAAAGCAGATACTCATTTATACAATATCAGAAATTTCCTTAATAAATAAACGTTTTATTATATAGTAGTTGAATTAAATTTAGATTAGTGTATATATAAAATTCCAAGATTATCTTTTGTGGGCACTAATCATAAGAAACTAACTGTACTTTCTTGCCTTTCTTGGATGTTGCGTTTGTCATTCTATGTTGCTATAATTATTATAATTATTAAGGCTCGCTCTATCTTATGAGCTGCTTTCAGCTGGTCTCTGCTGTAAAACTCTATACTTAGCCTGTATATAAAATCACCGTTCTAAAGTAGGCTTTTTATAACTGAATCTTCTTGGCTTGCAATATAATACTAGTTCTGAATATGTAGCGTTGTATCAATATATTAACAACTAATACCTTTTCTTTAATTTCTTGGGTATTTCTTGTAAATCCATTTTCCTATAGAGGTTAAACTCGTAGATTTTCGACGATTTCTTCTCCCTGGTTCTTGTTTTCTCCCATTCTTATTTCTTCTCAAAGTGGTTCGTATCGTTGTGTGAAAATAATGAATTTAGTCTTTTCCGTGTGGATTTTAATCTTCTATATGCCGTAAAATCTGCAGTTCTCCTCAGATGGTTTTCTAACCTTTCTTCTGTTGTCTTTTGCTAGTATGTGTATCGCTGTGTCGTGTGTATAGAGGGCTGTACTTATTCTGCCATCAGAAGATAGATCTAAAACAAAAATATTGTGTATACATGGTGATAGAATACTGCCTTGAGGGCCTCCCTCCTTGAAATACTTGCATCTTAGATATTTTTGTAGTCACCAGAAACCTGAACAGTTCTCAAATATGTGTCACATATATTGACTAAGTACAGAGGCAGTCTAACTCTTTCCATTTTGTAGATCAGGACTTTTTTCCTAACCATATCGTAGGTTTTTTCTATATTTGGTATGGGAATTCCAGTTGTATTGTTCTTGTTGAAATCAACTTTTGATTAGCTGATTGCTGTTGCTAATTTTTGCTGGTTTTGCCTTTTCTAAATCCATATTGATCTCCTTAATAACTGTTCATCTTTTAGGATATTTACATAGAGTCGTTTGTAGATTATTCTTTCCAAAATGTTTCTTGCTGGATATACTTCTGTAGGTATTCTTTCTTATGTAATAAATTTAAATATAAATTTAAAATATTCTATTTACTACTAATAGCAGTCTGATCATTTACTCTATATAAAAATAACTAAAAATTATAATAAAAATAAATATTATAACTTGCAAGCTTATCTCCGATTAATTACTAATAATTCTGATGCATGAAAATCCTGATATATGAAAATTTTCAATATTACATATTAATATTATTTTCATATTTAAAGCAAACAAGTTTAATCCGTATTAATTTTTGTTAAGAACCTTTCATCCCGTGATGTATAAGGATTTAAATTTCAATACGTTCAGTGAGACAAATTAAGACCCGAGGTGATTTCAGTTAGAATCCGATCATTGCATTGATTAGCTTTCATGCTTCAATTAATTAATCCAACTTTTGTTATTCTCTTGCCGCAAGACGAAATTAAATACACTATTAAAGTTAATCCCAACTTGCGGTACTAAATACAAACTTAATAATGCTTTGTGTTGGGTCTTTTATATTGCTTTAACAAAACCGTTCATTATAATATATACGTTTTGCTTCTTTATCGATTCTTACAGTCTAAATATGGCTCTGAAGCTTTTCTTTGTGGTATTTTCCATGTTATTTAACTACTATTTTTATTCTAAAAATAGTTGGCGATAAAAATAGTTGGCGCTCAATCTTTTGTCTATTAAAAAATATTTTGTCTAAATTTCAATTTTAATTCTACTTATTTTGATTCTATACTCCATTCTTTTCTATGCCATAGACATATATTAAATATTTATGATCTGAAGTCGTTACAAACTTTATTTGTCAGTTGGCAACACTTGACTTCCGTCACGTCAGTTTTAGTTATGTCTAAATATGTCTCTAGCTATGTCTGACCCGTTATCTGAAGCCAGCAACTACGTCCAACAAGTGATCCAACTGCCGGAGGATTTATTGTTTAAATAAGACGTTCTCACAACTGAGAGACTGAGCTAGACGAAACCTTACACAATTCGATCCCAAAGAAAGTTTTATTGTTACACATTGGCTCCCAACTCTTTGAGGGTAGTTACAAAATATCCACCAATATAATAATATACATATAGATATAGATCTGGTTTTTATCGTACATGCTTTAATTCCATACAAGAGAACAGGCCAAACAGTAGCATCTTGTATCTCAGGTTGGAATCCAACTTACGATCAGTTAGAAATTTACGAAGTTTCAAAAAAGCACAATAGAATGTTGTTCTTCTTCTTTGAGTGTCTCTCCTATCGGAGATTGGATATCATTATGGCGATTCTAATTTTGTTCACAGCTGTTTTGAATAATTCGTTAGTGGTATCAGCCAAACCACTCCCTTAAATTTCTCATCCAGGACATTCTTCTACGGCCTGGATTTCTGCGTCCTTGGATTTTTCCTTTGCATTATATTTTATAGGAATGTGTACGTTTGTCTTCTCATCAGGTGGCCTAAGTATTCAAGTTTTCTCTTTTTTATATTCATAATAACTTCTGGATCGTTATTTATTCTGCGTACTTACCTCTTCATTTGTAATTTTATCCACCCAAATTATTTTTATTATATGGCGGTAGCACCACATCTCAAAGCTTTCAAGATTTTTAATATTCCTCTATTTAAGAGTCCATGCCTCAACACCGTAAAGCAAAGTACTGAATACATAGCATTTTAACATTCTAGTTCGTAGATAAATACTAATATCATAATTACTAAATAAATTTTAGACCTGGCAATTTCAATATGTCTTTTTATCTCGTGATTTTGGTCACCTGTTTCATTGATGAGGATTCCCAAGTATTTGTATTCGCTTACTTTTTCAAGTTGGGTACCGTTTATTGCGTTACTAGTGTCATGTATTGGATTCTTACTGAAGGTCATGTATTTGCTTTTTTTGACGTTCATCCTTATGCTCTAGTTATTACATATCTCATTCATACTTTCAACTAGATATTGTAGATCTTCCACTGTTCTTGCCATTATCACAGTATCGTCAGCATATCGAATGTTATTGATAACTTCTCCGTTGACTATTATACCTTCGTTTGCGTGTGAGAGAGCTTCTTGGAATATTTGTTCGCTGTAGATATTAAACAAAAGCGGTGACAATATACAACCCTGTCGTACTCATCTACGTATTTCTATTTCGTCCGATGTTTGGTCTTTTATTTTTATATTAGCTCGCTGATTCCAGTACAAATTTAATATTATTTGTATGTCTCCGCTGTCGATATTCTTACCTTCCAGGATTTCTTTGAGTTGATTGTGGCGTACTTTGTCAAAGGCATTTTCAAAGTCTATAAAGAATGTTGTTAATTATGCTTAACTTAGCTTAACCAATAGAATTACCGAAAATGATCAGTTCCAAACAGTGCACCCACTACGGTCTGATGAGTGATTTGTTCAAATTACACAGCACGACAAAAAAAAATGTTGATCTGCTGTCGAAAAAAATCAACTGATTTTGGTTAATTCATCTGTGCTGATTCTAAAAATACAAACCTCTAGTTTTCGAGATATAATCATCAAA
The DNA here is from genome assembly GCA_918026665.1 of Diabrotica balteata. Lineage (NCBI taxonomy): Eukaryota > Metazoa > Arthropoda > Insecta > Coleoptera > Chrysomelidae > Diabrotica > Diabrotica balteata. The sequence goes on from OU898277.1 coordinate 21,672,725, forward strand.
TACTTAAATATTCTTACATTTCTGTAAATTCCACCACTATAATAATTGCAATATGTTTATAAACAAACTTATCAAATTCTAAGACAAATGCATACTAATGACTTCTAATTAAAGTGTACTTATTGTAAATACCCATAACTTGAAATTAGTGCTAATTGCTTTTTAACTATTGTCCGATTAGTAAATAGTATTTTCTCTGAAATGGACTTAATAAATTCCCATAAAGTTGAAACCATTCAATTGTAAAATTTAGTTTAAACTTGAGTTTCATTGCAAGAGTTTGTTTTTGCCAACTGAAAACCATGGCTTCTACAATCAGGCGTTTGTACATTGTAAAAAGAAAGTAGAAAACCACTTTGTGATTTTATAAAAAGGGCATCAAGCCTATTTTGGTGTTAATTTGGGAGATCAAGATAAATCCTGAGCTCCACATGTAGTATGAAAATTTGCGACAGTGGACGAAAGGACAGCGAAAATGTTTGGTGTTCTAATGGTATGGAGGGAACCAAAAAATCATTTTGACGATTGCTATTTCTGTCTTATAAAAATAAAGGCATTGATCGTTACAATCAACATAAGTGGACATATCCTAACCTGGATGCAGCAATAAGACCAATTCACATCAGATTGAGCAGATACCCGTTGCAATATTTCGCAGTATGATTACGTTACCAGAGGATAATATCGAAATTTTATCTGACGAATTACAGACTAATAGATTTGAGGAAGACGACAGTAATTTTGAAGGGGATTCAGGACACATTCTGAGCGCTTTACTTAAGGAGTGCTAAGCGACGTTATCAGAGACCTGAACCTTTCAAAGGATTCTTCCGAGTTGCTTGCCTCCTAATAATTATTAATAAGTATAATACTCACAGATATCTTCTGAATCTTGGTCTCATGCATTCAATCGCGCAAAAGCTTAACCTGATTATAGCTATTTTTATAACACTGTCCACAAGCAAAACACTTCGATTTTAATCCAAGTATTTTATCACCAAATAAAGCTTTCACATTTTAACAACTCCATCTGTTACCCGTAGCAGACGATAGTAATGAAAATCGACTAAGCAGAAAAGCTCACAATCCTTTAATATTAGTTTATTCGCAACGAACCGAGCAAAGTTTTAATCGTTACTTTTTAAAAACTCGATAATTCTAACGACCAACAAGAACAGTATGAGTAGAGTTAATCTCCAAAATAACGATAGTTTAATCTCTCGGATTTCCCGGCTGCATTTAAATTTAAATGCACCTACATTAAGGTACACTTGCATCTGGAACAACTCGAATAAAAATCTATGGCAATGCCCGATATGTTATTTAGAGGGAATCTTTCTTCTTACAGATGCCTGGATGTTTTGTGTAAATATATAAAAAATATAGTTATATGCACTTTAATATAAGATAATACTATGCTTTACCATATAACTCAGTTTACCATAACGTTCATAATCGGAATTCGAGTTTATACGTAGCCGGTCAGATAAGTACTTAGCCTCACCGGCCGATGGCGCCACTATCTCAAGAGTAATCTGCTATCGTGTAACATATTCTCGAAGACGGCTAATGTCAAAAATTTAGTCGAATCGGAATCGTAGTTTTGTTTCGACCGCGTGTGAAAGTATATATCCGCGGATTTTAGAAAAATGGAAAAAGAGCAATATCAGTCGGTGATTCGATGCTTGTTTTTGCAAGGAAAATCGCATAGCGAAATTAAAGAGCGCTTAGATTTTGTGTAAAGTAACTCATTACCTTTGATGGCAATCCTGTTTTGATGAGCCACATCCAGATGCGTCGAAATCGGCTACCACAACAAAAGTCCACAATTTCATATTGGTAGAGCGCCGACTGAAGGTATGCGAGATAGCTAAGACAGTCTTCTTCTTATAGTGCCGTGCGCCTATAGTGCATTGGCGAATTATCTTAAGTCTATACGTCTGTCTTTTGCGGCATGCAAAATATCGCCAGTGGTATATATGCCTGTCCACTTCTTTATGTTCCGTAGACACGACATTTGCTTGCGACCTACTCTTCTCTTGCCTTCAATGTTTTCCTGGATGATTAGTTGAGGGAATGTGTATTTTTTCCTCTCAGATTATGACCAAGGTATTCAATTTTTTGTACCTTTATCAAATTGAGTCGTTCTCTCAGTATTTGCCGTTATTAAGACTTCCTCGTTTCTCACCCTATCTGTCCATGGTATGCGGAACATTTTTCGAACGTCCACATTTCGAAGGCCTCCAACTTATTAATGGAAGGTACTCTTAACGTCCATGTTTCAATGCCGTATAGCAATATGGACCATACATATTATTTAACCATCCGGTAGCGGAGATTGAAGGAAAGATTGCGGTCACGTAGCGGTTTAAATTTAATAAAGTCTTGTCTTGCTTGTTCTGGCATTATATTTCTTGTTAAAGATCACATTGCTTATTCGTCATTCCCAAGTATTTAAATGTTTTTACTTGATCGATTGGAGCATTATCTACTTGTAGTTATATTCTTCTTCTTCTTCTACTTTTTGTAGATCTTTCATTCTGTTTAATTCTGAAGCTGCCTCTGGTTAATTTCTTGGGAGGTAGATTGCCAACTATCCCTCCATCTTTTAGGTGGTCTTCAGGGGGGTCTTGAACCGGGCGGATTGTTTTCTAGGGCAATTTTTGGGAGTCTATTCTCATCCATTCGTCTTACATGGTTGTACCACATCCTCTTGCGCTGCCTTCCCCATCTTACAATCTCTTGAATTTTGCACTCCTCTCTAATGTTTGTATTTCTCACTCTGTCTCTTCTTGTTTTCCCCATTATTGTTCTTAGGGTTTTCATTTCGGCAACCCTTAGCATCTGTTTCGTTTTGTTGGTATCTTCGCGCACTTCTATGCCATATGTCATGATCGGTCGTATGCAAGTCTTATAGATTCTAATTTTACTATCTGTGCGCATATACGGATTTGACCAGACTATCTCCCGCAGACATCCTGACAGTGCAGATGCTTTGTTAATTTGATTCCTCAGGTCCTTTACTGGGTCGTGGGTGCTTGATATATCTATGCCCAGATATCTGAATTGCATCACCTGTTCTATGGGGTTGTCCTCAACCACTAACTTACATCTGAGCGGATCTTTTGCTATTGTCATACATTTAGTTTTGTTGGTAGAGATGTTCATATTTAGTAGTCGGCTTGTTTGAAAGAACTGAAAGAGCTGCCTTTGGAGATCATCTTCTGATTCGGCAATAATTGCTGCATCGTCTGCGTAACACACCATACCAATTCTTTTGTTGCCCATTCTATATCCGAGATTAAGAGATGTTACTTTGTTGATAATTTTGCCCATGAGAAGATTAAACAAGAAGGGGCTTAAACTGTCGCCTTGTCTAATTCCTCCCGGTGTTGGAATATTTTCAGTGAATTCGTCTCCTGCTCTAACTTTGGTTACGTTGTTGTTATTTAGGTTATGGAGTATCTTTGTTATACTGGTCGGTGTTTCATTTTCTATTAATATATTTAGAATGTCTCCCAGGCGAACTCTGTCAAATGCCTTCGTCAAATCAATGAAGCAAATATACGCTGGCATGCCGAACTCTATAGCTTTTTCTTTTATTTGTTTTATTATAAATACTGCGTCTGTTATAGACCGCCCTTTTGTAAAACCTTGTTGTTCTTCAGCATTAGTGATTTGCTTTTCAAATTTGTCCTTGAGAATACCCGTGAAAAGTTTCATTGTTGTATTTAAGAGGGTTATTCCTCTATAGTTTTGTGGGCAGGTTTTTTGTCCTTTTTTAAATATGGGGATTGTGATACTATTATGCCATTCCTCTGGTGTTTCTGTTTTGTTTAATATTTTGTTAAATAGTTGTGCCAGTTTACTTGCAAGTTCCGGGCCTCCATATTTTAAAAGTTCATTGGGTATACCATCCGTTCCCGGTGATTTTCTGTTTTTTAGCTTTTTGATCTTTGCTTCTACTTCTTCGTCATTGATTGTGGCACTCGCATCTGTTTCGCCTTCGTTTATATTCAGCGTTTCTTCAGCATCATATAGCTCTTTAAAATGCTGTTGCCATGTCTCTATAGGTACTCCTTTGGTCTGCACGAACTCGTTAACTGGTTTTTTCCTGTTGCGGAGCATTTTCCATACTTTCTTTTGGGCACCATATAGGTCGTAGTCCATGTCGCAAGTGAATTTGGCCCAATGTTCTCTTTTGATTGATTTTATTCTGGCGTTTACTTGGTTTCTTATTTGAACATATTCTGCATGAGCTTCTTCCGATTGCGTGCTTTTATATCTCAGGTAGCATTTGCGTTTTTAATTCAGAGAGTTCTTTTACCTCTTGGCAAAACCACGGTTTGGTGTGGTTTGTCGCTCTCGTGTTAATTTTCGCTTTCCAATCGCTTCTTCTGCTGCTTCGTTGATGCATTTCTTAATTTTTTGCCAAGTATCTTCTACTCCCATTCGGGTTTTAAGTCGATCTCTTTTAGTTTGCTAGTAATCCTGTTCTCATTAGAGCAGTTTTGTACTTGTATTCTTAAAAGTGCGTATTTTTCTTGTTGCCATGCATTTAGTTTTTCCAGCATTTATCTTCAAGCCATAAATTTACCTATGGTGTTAATTTTATTTAATATTAACTTCATATCATGTTTGTTGTCTGTTATTATCGCGGTGTCGTCGGCGTAACGAATGTTATTTATCGGGAACCCGTTTACCTTTATTCCACACTCAGAGCCTTCCAGTGTCTCTGCAAAAATGTTCTCAACATAGAGATTGAAGAGCATAGGAGACAAAATACACCCCTTTGGGATGTAGGTATCTCAAAAAACCAAGTATGTCATATCTTGCGTAAAATGTTGTCCATGATAAAGCTGTCGGCGCGATGATTACTGCGTTTGCTCACTTCAAACAATAAGCTTTACCGTGAGACCACTTCAGAGCAGTGTTTGACGCTTTTAAGCATAATCGGAAAGAGTTTCTACTTCATTTCATAACCAATGAGTCCACTGGTACACACCAGGGACCAAAAAACAGTCGAAACAGTGGCGACACCCGGCGAACGTTCTCCGATGGAGGCGAAGACTGTCCTATCGACCGGAAAGACGATCATCACACATTTTCTGGGATTCACAAGAGGTGATCTACGTCGACTACCTAAAAATGGCAAAACGGTCACAGGGCTCTATTACGCAGGATTATTGGACCGATTCGATGGCGAATTGCAGAAAAAATGACCCCGTTTAGAAAAGAAAAAAGTACTCTTCGACCTTGAAAACGGACGTGCTCATACCTCTGCCATCAGCATGGTGAAATTGGTCGAATCAACCGATTAATGTCAAAAATTAAATTTTTATCAAAACGAAATCAAAAATTCAGAATTAAATAAAGAGAGGTTGATTTTAATAGCAATGTGCAAGACTTACGTTTTTTTTTTTCTTTATAACTGCCTTTTTTGATATATGATATGTCATACACCGGGCATTAAAAGCAACAGTAAAACATTGTTTGGGATGAAGTCCTACATTACATTTAATGCATCGATATTTGGTACACTTGCCACATTTGCCGCACCTTCGTTGTTTTTCAATTGTGTCTAGCACATGACACCCATTGTCCAAACAAATTTCGTCAGAAACATTTATTTGAGGACAAAGGACAACTTATGCAAATATAATAAAAACAACAAGAGCCAAAATAAAAAGCTTTTACACAGTGATATATACAAACTTAAATATGGCGACTGGTTAAAAATTTACATCGGTCAAACTAGTAGAACTTTTAATAAACGAATAGCAGAACATAAAAGGGCTTTCAATAAAAGAAAAACAGATTCTACATACGCACTTCGTGTTCTAGATCATAATCATTATTTTAATTACGAATTTCAAATTCTTCATCCTTTATTTCCATCAAGTAACGGTCGAAATGTTATGATAAACAGTTACCTTTTAAGATCTACTCTGTAACCTATATTGGGAAAACAACTAATTTTTTTTTTAACATCCCATATATTTACAATCTGTAATAAGGATTTTATAATAAATAAAAAAAATTAATTGAAAAATTTAAAATCTTGTTGGTAGATCGCTTGGAGTAAGACCTTTTAGCCTTCTGTTTGCCAATGGACTCATAAGGTTGTTCGCTAGCCTGTTGGGGTGGTTTTGCAGTCGCCTGTCATATTTTTGGGAGTAACTGGCAATTTCTTCTTTGACAGTTTGCATCTGAAGATCACGATTGATAAATTCATTGGGCATGTACCATGGTGCATTTGTGATAATGCGGAAGGTCTTCGATTGGAATCTCTCCAGTATGTCGATATTGTATCTTGACGCAAATCCCCACAGTTGGATCCCATAGCTCCATATTGGCTTTATCACTGACTTGTATTGCTAAATGTCTAGCGTATTACATAAAATTCGGTGGACATTAATGGGTTAACATCAAATCTTTACATTTTAACATACCTATATGCCTCGGCCTTTGAAAGCATTACTAAATAACTATTTTATTCGCTGGTATAAAAAAATCTTTAAATTAATAACTTTTATAAATCTATTTATAGCTAAATTCTTGATTTTCCAATCCTGTGAAGGCAACGATATAAGGTTTCTCGCAGTGTTTTCGTGTAAAATTCTAATCATCAAATTGATTATAGACCTGCCGCGTACATCTGTCGTTTCATTCACGATAATATATAAGAAATTGTCGTCTAATATACATTCCATGTAACATGTTCCATGGTTTGATTTTTCAATGTAATCTCTTTTGGTAAGGCTTTAATAAAATGGAAAGGTTTAGTGACATTAGTATGAACTAAAAATAACCAAAATAGGTAAAATTGGCAATGTGTATTCCGAGCTTTAGTTATTACACTCAGTATTCATCACCCCGTAGAAATAAACCGGTATGTATGTTTACACTATTAGTCGTTATTTTAGAACTAAAATTTTTATGTTTTAATCAAAAATAATAACCTCTTTATGCCTAAGAACGAACTATATTTTTTCAATTCTGATCTATTTTCTGCTCAAAGGGAGCTTTTAGTCTAGAGCTTCTGTCACACCATCTTGTCCATTAAGGTTATTACATATTTAATTTTCTTGAGAGTGTGTTGGCAGTGAAAACGTTTCAAAGCTTTTTTGCACTTTACGATATTATTATTTATGTAATAAGTAATAGATATTAGTTTTTTATTTTAGATTCAATGTTTTCTCCGGTTTATTTCAACATGTACGTTAAACTAAATAAAAAATTACTGTCATTTATTTTATAGAACAGTTTTTTTTATAATTCTTTACACTTTGCAATTTTTCTATAGTTTGATTGTTTTGAGCTTTGAGTAATTTATACTCTATTCTACTTTGTTTCTTTTCCTTCAAGATCATTAGCGACTAGTTGCATAGTCTGTATTTTATTAGCCTAAACATATTTGTATGGTCGTATACTCCCCACTATTTATCTATCTACCCTGATCCCTGATATTGTTAATGACTATCCATTTAGTTTTCTGTCTACTAACTTTCAAACCCACTTGTTTACTATGGTCTTTTAAGGCTGATAAAGTGTTTGCATATCATGTTTTTTCGTTGATAGCAAATATATGTCATTAGCATATCTTAAGTTGTTGATTAATACTCCTTTGGCAACTATTTTTTTTTGAACCTATTCTCTATCCTTCCATTGTTGGATATAGGTCTCCCCCAGTTCTCTCCATCTTTCTCTATCTTGAGCTGTTCTCTGCCATGTAGGACCTCCTTGTTTCCTGATGTCATCTTTCCACCTCATTTGTGGTCTGCCTCTTGATCTCTTTGCATTGTATGGACGCCACTTTCCGATGGCATTGTTCCATCGTCCGTCTTGAAGACGCTCATTGTGTCCAGCCCATTTCCATTTCAGTTTTGCTGCTTGTTCTATCGCGTCTACTGTCTTTGTTCTGGTTCTGATCCACTGGTTACGTTTTCTATCTTTAAGTGATATACCCAAACATTTGTCTCTCAATCGCTCTTTGTGCCTTTCATTATCCTATCCATATTGGCCTGTGTAAATGTCCATGTCTGTGCTCCGTAGGTGAGCACCGGTATTATACAGGAGTTATATACCTTGCTTCGTAAGTATAGAGGGATTGTTTGATTTTTTAGAACGTAAGAAAGTTTGCCAAACGCTACCCATCCCATTCTTACTCGTCTCGATATTTCGGCTGTTTGATTTTCTCTTTTAGCTCTGATTGCTTGTCCTAGATAGATATACTCATTTACCTGTTCTATTTTTCTGTTTGTATTTTTATTGCCTCTTGGTCATCCGTGTTTGTCATTACTTTTGTTTTGTTGAAGTTAATTTTTAGGCCTTTTTTCAGTGATTTTTCATGAAGTTTATTCAGCATTAATTCCAGTTCTTGTCGTTCCGAGGAGATCAGGAGTATATCATCCGCATATCTAAGGTGATTTAGGTATTTTCCGTTAATACATATTCCTCTGTTTTCCAAATCTGTTGATTTTATTATGTCTTCGAGGGTCAAGGTAGACAGTTTAGGTGAAATTATATCGCCTTGTCGAACTCCTTATTAACTTTTATATTCTTCTTCTTAGAGTGCCGTCTCCCTACGGAGGTTGGCAATCATAATGGCTATTTTTATTTTAGAACTTGCTGCTCTAAACAAATCATTCGATCTGCATTGGTACCAATCACGTAGATTCTTTAACCATGAGTTCTGCCTTCGGCCAACAGATCTTCTTCCTTGAATCTTTCCCTGTATTATCAGTCTCAAAATTTCATATTTTGGTCCCCTCATCACGTGGCCTAGGTATTCCAGTTTTCTGGTTTAACTTTTATATTATCCTTATTAATTTGTCTTCCAGAATTACGGTCATGGTTGCATTTTGGTAAATATCATGTATCAATTGTCGGTATCTTGAATCTATTCTACTATTGATCAGAGCTTCTTCAACCGCCCAGTGTTCAATGCTGTCGAAAGCCTTTTCATAATCTACGAATGCTAAGTACAGCGAAATGTTGAATTCATTGGTTTTCTCAATTAAGATTTTAAGCGGATGTAGATAGTCGATTGTGCTGTATCCTTTCCTGAATCCGGCCTGTTCCACTGGTTCGTAGTTATCAAGTTTATAGGTTAGTCGGTTGTTTATTATTCTTGTGAAGGTTTTATATAGTTGTGGCTTGGCAACTATATGTTTTAATATCTCTTATTTTTTACCTATTATTACTTGTTATCAAACTTCTACCTATACTATTGGATGTTTAAGTTTTTCGATGCTAGGTTTTATCTTCTTTCTGTAGTTGATTTTCTTTAGTTTAATTGAAATTTTACCAACAACAGGATTGTGGTCGGAACCGATGTCCGCCCCGGGATATGTTTTAGCTCCTCTGATTCCATTTCTATAACGTTTGTCGATTAATATATAATCAATCTGGTTTCTTATTATGCGGTTTTGATTATCGCCAGGTGCTTTCCATGTATATAATCTTTTTTTGGGTTGTTTAAACCAGGTGTTTGCGATCATTAGATTTTCTTCTTGGTAAAATTGGACCAATATTTCTCCTTTATCATTTCTTTGGTCCAAACCAAAGTTTCCTACTACGTCTTCGGTCCGCCCTTCACTTACTTTGGCATTAAATCTCTCATAATAATGTTTACAGCATTTTTCTTTGTGATCTTCATTAGCTGTTTGATCTCTTGGTAGAATTCTCGTACTTCTCTTTCTGGTTTTTCTGCTGTAGGACCATATACTTGAATAAAGTTAATATTACGAAGAGTGGTAATAAAAAGTACATACAAATTAAAAAAGAAACGTCGAAATCCATAAACAAGAAACAGAGGTACAGTTAACAGCTCCTTTCCTATCTTCCGCTCTCCGCTCTCTGGGTCACCTTTTTTAACGCTTTTTTACCCAAATTAAGTTTAAAAAAATTTACATGTATCGATTTAATAAGATAGCTTAAGCATATTTTATTTTCTTGTTACAAAGACTCTTTTACCAGAGATGAGACTTGCAAGTCCCGTCAGGAATTAGGATAGGAGATTCTGTCACAATGATTACTCTTAGACAGAACTTCTAACGAAATAGGAAGGCTGTGGTACATCGCAAAACAGTTTTTATTTGAATTAAAATACAAATAGACACTACAAAATGAACACTTTGATTGAGGTTCAGACTCTATTGCAAGTGAGCTGCAATATTTACATCGTCCCGTCCTAGTGGTAAAAACAGGCCAATGTTTTCCCAAATTTCCCAATCTAAGTTCACGCGCTGTAATTATACTTCCTTCTTTTGTTAGGTGTAGATGACTCCAAACTTCGGGAGCTTCACCTTCTTTGCTTCGGTGGCGTATGTTAAAAGTCCCATAACAACCGATCTTCTTGCCTCGAGCTGGCTGATTTTTTCGAATAACTCATTGTATATAATATATGAATTGACAAATGAAATGTCCAACATGCCCCAGAATAAACGGTGCCACCATTTACGTGATTTTCTATCTACACAGTATGAACTTCGTAGTTGTTCGGCAAGATCAACGCTGCCATATTTTTTTGGAAACATGTTTTTATTTCTGACTCATGAAAGTTAGTTGCAATGTGAACTGCTCTGTTTTTTATTCTTCCATATAAAATAACTAATGTTAGTATTAGAATAGTTGTAATCAAAATCTCCGCGCTACAATTCCTTAACTTTTACATTTCGAGGCAAGTCCTTTCTGTTCATGCGAACTGTACGACATGCTAATGTATTTTCTAGTTTTAGTCTTTCAAGTAGTTTTACGCTCGTAAAGAAATTATCAAAATAAATCATTCTTCCTTGATTCCAGTTGATCTTCGTTAATGATAGAACTACTCTTTCCTCCAAAACCATAGTTCTCGAATTTGGTCTGCAATTTTTCGTTTTTGCCTTGATATAAGTCAAACCATAAAATAAAACCATTTTGGTCTGCCATAGACTATAATTTGTGGCTCCTTTTGATAGGCTGTTTCGGATTATCTTGTTTCAAGCTATTTTGTCCTTTAAAAATAATGATAGTTACATCCACACTAAGTCTTCTTGTACCCTGATAACATGTTTGTTTAGAGTATCTGTCATCTTTATTGTCGTTGGAAATTTGATGGTTATCGTGGACATATGTAGATTTGCTAATATCATCTCGAAATGATTCCTTGACAAGGTTTTCGAAACAAGAGGCACATGTAAGTCTTCTGAAGTATTCCAGTATATTTTCCACGAGGAAGGTTGATGATGCCCTATTAGAAAAGTTCATCGCGATATAGGCCAGTAATTCACCTTCCTTTATATTCATTATCCTTGTTCTGTACTGCATACAAATTACTTTGATGGGTAATCTTCTCCACAATATCTCCGAATAGGCTAACAAAAACATATGTAGGTGTTATGCATCCTACGAACTCTGGACTCACTGCTCCTTCTTCTAAATAGTCATTTTGAATAATTTCGATGATATCTTTCTTATGCCATTTCCGGTTAGCTTTAGTTCGTCTTCAACCTCAACTTCTCCTAGTCCTGATTTTTCCACCTCACCTACATAATTTTCAACTAATTCACTTTCTTCAGCTGCAGATGGACGAACATCTCTTAGTTCATTATCGTCTTCATATTCACTAATTTCGACATCACTTGGTAGCTCCAGAATTTGTATTACCAGTTTTTCTAGTTTTTTTTTTCTGATAAAGGCCTTTTTATTTTCATAACATCCTTCCATTTACTTGCCATTCTAAAATAAAGTAATAAAAAAACCTTGAGGAGGCTTGAGAGTCCCAAGGCATTGGATAGTAATATAAGACTTAATTATTATCATAACAAAATAAATTAATTAATATTTAACTGGGAATAAGCCACAATTAAAGATAAAAATACGTTTATTGACATTTCAATTTCCACTTCGGAAATCGTTCTCAAAATACAAACAGTAAATTAAATAAATTTTGTTTTTTGTTACACAGTGAAAAATTCGTCTAATAATTTAATTTTATCTGACTCATTTATATTGACAATTCAGACATACATTATGCATTTTAAAGTAGACGACTTTAAAATGATATTGCCAATATTGTTGAGTTGCTCTCTCTGGGACGACTTTACTTATAAGATAGTTCATTCGATTACATGAAATCAACTTTAACTTGAGAATATCCGTCAGAAAAAAATCATAGCATGTAATTCGTCTTTAAAAAGACAAACACATGACATGATGACAGTAAAATTCTCCTGTTAGTGATTCCATAGTAAATTATGAGGGAAAAACCAGGAAAAAAACCTCATAATACTATCCCGACATTGTAAGTATTTGTTCGTGAATTTAGTTTACCTTCAACATGTTACGTTATTTAAAAAACATAAATGATGTATCTGACTTACTAATGCTGGTATTTTCTTATTAATAACTTCCTCTTTCAATATTGGTAACCAGATCCTACTACATTCTGCCGAGGAATTTGCGACACAATTGGCCTCATTAGCATAATTAGAGCCGCTTCTTTGATTATTTGTGTCGCAAATTCCTCGGCAGAATGTAGTAGGATCTGGTTACCAATATTGAAAGAGGAAGTTATTAATAAGAAAATACCAGTATTAGTAAGTCAGTAACATATAGAGGATACATCATTTATGTTTTTTAAATAACGTAACATATAAAATCAGAATTTTGATTTTTGTTGAAGGTAAACTGAATTCACGAACAAATACTTACAATGTCGGGATAGTATTATGAGGTTTTTTCCTGGTTTTTCCCTCATAATTTACTATGGAATCACTAACAGGAGAATTTTACTGTCATCATTCATGTGTTTGTCTTTTTAAAGACGAATTACATGCTATGATTTTTTTCTGACGGATATTCTCAAGTTAAAGTTGATTTCATGTAATCGAATGAACTATCTTATAAGTAAAGTCGTCCCAAGAGCGCAACTCAACAATATTGGCAATATCATTTTAAAGTCGTCTACTTTAAAATGCATAATGTATGTCTGAATTGTCAATATAAATGAGTCAGATAAAATTAAATTATTAGAAGAATTTTTCACTGTGTAATAAAAAACAAAATTTATTTAATTTACTGTTTGTATTTTGAGAACGATTTCCGAAGTGGAAATTGAAACGTCAATAAACGTATTTTTATCTTTAATTGTGGCTTATTCCCAGTTAAATAGTAATTAATTTACAATGCCACAAGAAAATAGCTTCAGAACAATATTAACAAAATAAATGTTTTATTGGTGTAAATCATTCTGGACTGAATTGCGACGTATTGGACTGCAAGATCAGCAATTATAAAATTGTAAAAACACCTTGTTAAAATCAATATTTTCAGTCTGATTTATAATTTAGTCTGATTTAATTTATTGTTGTTGTTACTAAAATCTTTGTAAAAAGTTTTAATTGTGAGTTTAGTTTTTAAAAAAATGTTTTTCCCAAGAACATTCATAATTCGCTACAACACTATGTAAAGTCTTGGCCTGCTTAACAGCGTACTTCCGTTCTACCCTGTCGAATACTTTCGTTCGCCACTGCCACAGCCACCTTTACTTCCAAGCCATGAAGTAAAAAAGGCAACACCGCATTCTATGACGTCGGTAGTCCGATAATCAGCTGTAAGGTCTACCAAAAATTAAATTAATTTGAATTTTAGGAAACTGATATTTTGAAAACTTCAATTCATTACAGAAATATTTTTAGGGAAATTAAATTAATAAAACCCTATATATACCTAAAAAATATATATAATGTTTTATTATTATTAAGGTTATATTATCAATAAAATAATCACTAGAGTAAAATTTATTGCACTTAAAATACAGTTTCACACAGTTAATCTTACAATCAAATGCAGTCAAAAATCTCTAGAAATTTTAAATATTAAGTACTTAAGCATATAAATAACACAATACATTAACACGACATTTAAAAGATTATTAAAAATACAAAAGATATCAAATTTTGTTAAGAAAAAACTTAGTGTAACTATAATGTAACTATAAAATTCATCCTAAGAAATCAGACACAATATAAATATGGTTCTAAATTAATCTAATTGAAAATTAAATATTTTACTATTTACTTATAACTTTTGTTGAATTTTCATACTTAGGTATACGAAAGTAGCGATTTTAAATATGAATAGGTTTGTTGTCATATAGACCAAGTTAAAAGAGGTATACATGAAAAATGTGTTAAATGTAACATAACCATTTATAACTTGTATATCGATTTAAAATAGCTTATATTCTCAAAAGATTTTTGAATGTAATACTCAAATTGTTATCACTTATCTAAAAAGCAGATCTATATCGAGAAAGTAAGTTCTCTAATTGTGACCATCTTGTTAATTTACTATATTGTAAAGTCCATTTCAAATCATTACTACTTAAATCTATTCTTACCTACTTTGACGATTACACTAAAAATTACTGCTAACTATTACACTACTTATACTTATTACACAAATATTATCACACCTGTGTCCCAACTGATTAATGTTTAATACATAGAAATATACAGTCAATTGTAATTTTTACTTGTCCAGTTTTTCAATGGGATATTATTGTCTAAGTCTCTTAAAAATGATTCAAAGAAATGTATTAAATCATTGTCTAAGACTTCTGTTATCTCTTGTTCCCTCTTCTTATGCAAAAAATTTCTTCTGTCTTCGGGATTCCTTCCAGGAAATTATATTAGGAATTGCCTTATCTTTTAATTTATGAAATATTAACTTTTCAATGTGTACATTTCCATCTTTATCTTCTCATTGTTCAGCCGCTGAATATCATCTTCATGAAAATATTTGGCACATACTACGGAAGATTTGGTAATTGTATAGCCTTCTCTATGAATAAAGCACAACGTAGTATACCTTCTTTGGGGATCTTTGGGAAATGAAAACGTACTTTCTGCCTGTTTTGTTTTTAAAGTACTGGCATAATTGGTTTTGCAACCAGGTACACAACAATGCCAGGGCATCTGTAACAAAAAACAAAAGTATTATTATTGTTGTTTTTAATTTACATATTTTGTAACAAGAAGCAAAAGTGTTATTATTTCAGTTTGTTTTGTAGGTTATATTTATACTTGCCTTTTAAATTGTTGTTAAGAATCTTCCAAAAGTTCTAAACTTAATGAAATTTCACTTATATTAATATTTTCTAATTGATTTAAACACAATTTACAAATAAAACATTCGAATAAAGTTTAAAAAACACTGAATTCAACAAACTTTACAAGCCTTCCTATATGAAATGTTAAACAAAACAAACCACGGTCGGACTACCACGCGTTGTTGCCAAATTTCTACTTCATGGCTTGGAAATAAAGGTGGCTGTGCCACTGCCTGATGTTCATGGTTTTAAACTTTTTCTCTACATCGTCTATCCACCTTTACGGGGCTTTTCCATTGTCGCATTTACTTGAGGTTTCCATCTCTGGATCATTTTTATAGCTGGATTATTTTTCACTCTTTCTAGTAGAAACAAAACATATAGGAGAAAAAATAAAAAAACCAAAACCATAAGCCGAAACCGAAACCGAAAAAACCAAAAACATAATAAACTTTGCTGTACGTATATTGCTTAAATCTTGAAAAAAACCACTTAATCTTAAATCCGTTAACGGAATCAAGACAGGTATTATCCGTTGATTTACTTTTTATCCGATATCAAGTTAATCGCCGAAGTTGATCCTTTAACCCAAATTAACTTAACCATTATTAATTTATATCTGCTACGAACGTACGATAATCCCTTAATTGAAGTCTGTCCTTCGGAGCTTTTCAGAAGCATTCGTTACAACTTCACGTCTTTCCTCTACATTGAATCTGAACCTTAACAAAACACCAAGAATCCGTGCTCACGCTAGTTGTTCACACTTTTATCGAGTGATGGACAACACAATAAAGGTTCACAGAAGTGCAATATGAATTTTCACAGAATATAATTACTAATTTGACAATTAGTTCCATTGCAATGTATTTTTAAGCGAATTATTTGTATATCATCTTTTTGGTTATTATGATCTTTGTTTATTTTTCGTTTTGTTTTTTTCTTCATATGCTTTTTAAACTACGTTCACCGACGCGTTGCCTTCATGTTTTCCTGTTTTTCTGTCTTACCATTGCTTCTGGTACTTATAGTGTCGCGAAAAAGCTGACAAAAGTTAAAAATAAAAAGCCGACGCGTTGCCTTCATGTTTTGTTTACGTGAAACTCATAAAGGATCTCAAGATTAAATAAACTAAACAATCATTATTTATCTCAACAACATCAGAAAAACACAAAAAAAAACAAACGTCAGAAAACAACAGCAAAATATCGACAAAAAAACTATAAAAATTGACATATCTAACCATAAACTGCAACTAACATTTGCATTTCAGGATCTTTCGTTCAGATATGCGTACAAGGTTTTTTCTGCCATGAAGATGGTGCATGTTTTCGCTCCATATGTCAGCACTGGTAGTATAAGAATTTTAATATATGGTTATGTCTGTTTTTGGGTTAAATTTCTAATATTTATATGTCGACATAGCCCAAATTATCTTCTAGCACCTTCCTTCGTTTGATTTTTTGTTAATTTGTAAACTGTATCTAGTTTCAATTAATTGTTTATACAACATGATCTCAGAATGTCCATTGTCTTAAACTTTTTTACACATTTAATATCATTGACTGCTACATGTCTTTTTGAGGTAACACACTTGTAATAACTTTTCTATGGATGTTTGATTTTTCATAATGTTCTTTTTAGATGAACTGATAATGCTTTCTGATTAGAAAGCGAAATGTCTTCAATAAATAGAGGAAGTAGCCACCCTCTTTGTCTTTTTTCTTTTTTTTTTTCCACCTTTTGACCGAAGAACCCACCACCCTTTGAGTGATTCTTAATTTTTAATTTATATATAATATATAATATATTATATATATATATATATATATATATATATATATATATATATATATATCTAACAAGCGAGTCTTCTACAGTGCTGGCGCCGCTTCTCGCATCCTAATTTCCAGCGTTTTCTGTCGAAACAATCTTCAGTTGTTTGATCTCTGGCGGTCATATGCATCATCGACATCGTCTCTCCAGGATCGTCTTGGTCTACCTCGTTTTCTTCTAGTTGGCGGAGTCCATTCTTCTATTTTTTTTGGCCATCTGTTTTTCGGCATTCTCTGAAGGTGTCCATACCAGTTGAGTCTTTTGGCTTCGATTGTGTCTATTATGTCTAGATCGATTTCCATTTCTCTCCGAATATCTTCGTTTCTCACCCTATCAAGTCTAGTTAGCTGGCAACATCGTCTCCAGTAGTTTATTTCCATGGCCTTAATTTTTGATTTGTTTCTTTGGTTTATTTCCCAGAGTTCGGCGCCGTACAGTCCAATACTTTCCATTAGTGTGTTATAAATTCTTCTTTTATTTCTTTTGTTATTTTTTATTCAATAATAGTCCGTGTAGCTGTCTGGTGGCTGATCTTGCTTGGCCAATCCTGAAATGTATTTCTTCGCTACTTCCTGCTTTTGATGTTATTTGGACTCCCAAGTACTTAAAATTGTCTGTTGGTTTTATAATTCCCATTTCGATTTGTAGGCTTTCTGGTTTTTACTCCTACAACTAAGTACTCCAGTTTTTTGTATATTAATTGTGAGGCCCCATTTGATGTACTCATCTCCAGTTTTCTAAGCATGTAGCTTTATATCAATCTCGTCTTCAGCTAGAATGGCTTGGTCGTCAGCGAAGTGTATCGTGTACAATATATCATCTCCGATTGGGATGCCCATATTGCAGCACTTTCTTCTCCACAATGACAGTGCCTCATTTAGATATATTTTGAAGAGTGTAGGTGCTATGCAGCAGCCTTGCTTTAGGCCCTTACTAATAGGAATTTTTCTAGTTAATCTATTTCCAGTTGTAATGTTTGCTGTCATATTTTGTAGAGCTGTTGTACTGCTTGTATATTTTTTTTGCTTATTCCTTGTTTTTTTCTCATTGCTACCCAAAGCATTGAAAGTGGTACACTATCGTATGCCTTTGTCAGATCTATAAAGACAATATGAGTTGAAAGGTTGTGGGCTAATCTTTTCTCGATAACTTGCTTTAGAGAGAATATACTGTCCATGCAGGATCTGCCTGCACGAAAGCCATTCTGTTCTTCTACTATAATTCTGGGTCACTATAATTATGTCTACTAGACTCTACTCTCTTCTCTCGACTAAGGGAGTAAACCCTAACAGAAAATCCTGGTCCTCCTGGTAGGGGGTTAGGACGTAGGGCCTGCTCCTCTACACCTGTGAAAAACTTACTGCAAAAAATTCTAAAATCCAGCCTCGGCATATGGACGGGAAAAAACGAAGACGACGTAGCAAACGAACAAGGACTTTGAATATAAATACATGGAATATCCAAGGGTGGAGAACCAAGTCAGAGGAAGTCATGGCAGAAGTAAAGAAAGTAAAATCAGATATCACAGTTCTTACCGAAACAAAGAAAAAAGGCCAAGGTAGTGAAGACATAGGAGGTTTTATACATATTTATAGTGGAGTAGAGAAAGACAAAAGAGCACAAGCAGGGGTATCAATATTGATAAAAAAAGACTTAAAAGGAAACCTGAAAAGCTGGGAGCAGATCAATGAGAGAATTATTAGAGTATCTATTACGTGGAAAGGGCACTACCTCGAGATCATTGGAATATATGCTCCGTCCAGAAAATGCATCAAAAGCAGCTAAACAAATATTCTACTACGAAACTTCGGAACGGAACTCAATGAAAATATAAATAGCCGCAAAGAAATTGTGCTGTTGGGAGATTTTAACGCTTGGACAGGAACAAAAATAAATGACAAAGTCGTAGGAAAATATGGTGACTCTAAAACAAATGAAAATGGGGAACACTTAATCGAATTCTGTGAACAGCACTCTCTAAAATTCCTAAACGGATTCTACCAACATAAAAACATACATAAGTACACCTGGGTTCAACCAACGAGAAACACAAAGTCAATTATAGATTATGTCATCACAAAACAAGAAACACACATACAAGTTGAAGACATAAGAGTATTAAGAGGACCGGATGTTCGGAACTGACCACTATATGGTAAGATCAAAATGTTACCTAAAGTATCCACCTCGGCTACTACATCAAAATGACAACCAACTAGCTCAATCAAAACCCCTGGAATCGAATCTACCTAAATACAATATTGATGCACTGTAAAACGACTCGACATCATTTTTATATAAGCTGAGACTTAGACAAAAATTGACAGTCCTGATCTACTCCTCAGCCCAGAATACCTATAAAGAGATAATCAATAAAATCAATGAAGCAGCTTACGAAGCGCTCGTCACAATCCAAAAGAACAAAAAGAATACTCCGTTGTGGTGGACAAATGATATCGCCAATGCAGTACACAACAAGAAACAAGCATATCAAAAGTGGCTGCAAACAAATGATCCAGATGATAGACGAACATATGCAAGATCAAATAGAGAAGTAAAAAATTTAGTAACTAAAGCAAAAAAATATTTCCTGGGAAAGTAAATGCGAAGAACCTCAACAAATATATAGGGTCAACAAGATCAAGAGAAGCATGGAAAACGGTAAAGAAATCTGAGAACAAACAGAAAAGAAACGAGTAGAATAGATTTAATGGAAGAAAAATCTTGGATCGAACACTACTCACAACTTTTGACTGAAACAAGACCTCAATTCACGAACATCAGTACAATAACATATGAACTGGAATTCAGTGAAGACGATGAATAACAGTACAGGAAGTCGAGAAATGCAATACGAACTCTAAAAAATCGGAAGTCATGCGGACCACAAGGTATACCAAATGAATTATTAAAATATAGCTCACAAGTATTATGGGAATTACTGGCGTATGTCTTCACCTTATTCTATAATTGACACGACTTACCACCGGAGTGGACAAAAGCACATATTAACAACATCTACAAAAAAGGAGATAGGAAGTATTGTTCAAACTACAGGGGGCTAGGTGTAATAAATTCACTCTCAAGACTGTATGGAAAAATAATAAAAAATAAAATTGAAAAAGAGATGACATATATATATTTCACATACAAAATTATCGACGGAAATTTTTACAGGAGGAATAACGGAATAAAAACACTGTTCCTTGTGTGCTAATGCATTTCCTTCGATTATAATATTATATCGCACTGTATTTTAGAGCTTCTCTAAAAATATCAACTTTTATCCGATATACCACCAGACATTTTCCAAACGACGTCATAATGGGCCGAAGTTATGGCGTCACTTCAGAGTTGCCACAGGACTGTTTATAAACTAGTCGTCCATGTCAAGTGTCTGAATTTTGAGGACAACGAGGGAGTCTGTTGAGAAAGTTTTAACGACTCTCTCGACGTCACGTCACAGCCAACTCCAACTGTTATGGTTGGCGTATAAGTGATAAATTATGGATATGTCTAAATTATAAAATAAGCCGCAGCCATTAGGAATTATATCGCGAAACTTTTTGGGCCTTTTTTATATAGTAATATAATTTTATTAAAATATTAAAAAAATATTATAGTAATGACAGAATTTTAATTTATGATCAGAAAAATATACTGCCGGTTCCTAAAAAAACTGATATGACTCCTAAAGCGTATTTTGTAGAAAATTGAGCAGTGTATTTTGAAGGAAAAAAACTTACTATTTACATAATGGCACTGTCACCTCTGAAATCTTAAAATTTGTCAGATTACTTTTTTTTCCTCAAAAAATGGCTCCACATGTTAGCAAAGAACTTAAAGCAAGAATTGCAACGAAATTAAAAGATGGTTGGTCACTATCTGCCATAGGGAACCATTATAACGTAAGCAGAACAACAGTTTTTAATAATAATAAAAGATGGAAAGAACAAGAAACTCTCAAAGAAAGCAAAGTTCTGGAAGACCAAAAAAATATATCTACCCCTCATGAAGATTGTACACTTTTGGAGAGATTAGAAGAGAATCCTATTCAAGATGCGAAAGCTGCTTGTCTTCCTCTATTTCTTTTTGTTGTAGGACAGTGTTCTGTTTATTTTATTATCCTCGTCCTTGTGTTCTTGATGTCCAGCTGTCATACCAGCTTTTTGAGTATCTTCTTAGTGGTCTTTTTGTAGTGGTTCTGCTAACGGGAACGCTAGTAGAACTGTAACGTCTCGTTCAAAGTCTCAATATATACTGTAACAGTTACGGCTTGAAAATTAATTTGAAAAAAAACTAAATTTATGGTAATCACAAAATCAAAGAACATCAGAGCTAATCTTGTAATAGACAAATACAACGATTGAGCGTGTGGCCCTGTTATAAATATCTAGGTGCTTGAATCACAGACGATACTGATCAAACAAAAGAGATTAGATGTAGAATAGAAATCGCTAGATCAGTCTTTAATAGAATGCGCAAACTCTTTTGCAATCGTGATATCTATATAAAGTTACGAATACGAATGCTGCGGTGTTATGTCTTTTCTACCCTGTTATATGGAGTTGAGGCTTGGACACTAAAACAGTTATAATGTGGTGGTAATGTGTAATGTGGTGCTATAGGCGCATTCTCAGAATATCATGGATGGACCGCGTCACTAACACGCAAGTACTCCAAACTTTAGACAAAAGATGCGAAATTCTAAATGAGATAAAAACTAGAAAGATGAAATACTTGGGACACATTGTGAGAGGTGAAAAGTACGAACTTTTAGGAAACATCATGCAGGGCAAAATTAAGGACAAAAGAAGTGTGGGAAGAAGAAAAATATCGTGGCTTCGTAATCTAACAAAGTCGCAGTGGCCATGATGATTTCCAATCTCCGCTAGGAGTGGCACGAGAAGAAGAAGAAAGTCTTTTTGTATTGGGTTTATGTGTTTTTCTCGTCCCTCGATTTTTTTTGGGCTCAGTCTGCCGACATAATCTCCCATTTGCAGCAGCGTTTTCGTGTCCATCCTCATTCTTTATTTTATCTTAGAGTGAAATTTTTCTTATGATTTTTAACTCTTTCATTTCTGGAATTCTATAGTTCTGTGATATGCCCGTTACATAAAAAAGGCGATCAGCTCCAATGTGACAACTGCAGAAGTATAACCCTGTTAACAACTTCTTACAAAATACTAGCAAATATTATCTACGAAAGGCTACAAGTTTACACAGTTAGCATAGTTGGAAAATACCACGCGGGATTTACTACAGACAAATCAATAATTGACCAAATGCATTCAATAAGACAAATCCTTGAAAAAACATTAGAATTTAACATTGAAAACCATCACCTATTCGTCGATTTCAAGGCCACATACGACAGTGTCAAGGGAAAAGTACTATACCAATCAATCAATGCGTGAGTTTGGTGTACAGAAAAACTTATCCGATTAACAAGAGTGACAATGTCTAACTTAAAAGCCAACGTTAGCATCCAGGGGAAACTAAAGACAATAATAGATAAAATACCAACACTGAAACAAACTCTTGAAAAGACAAAGTAAAAAGATGTAGCGTTTTATATGTAATGTCTATAGATTCGGTTTTAAATTTTTGTAATACGTCCCTGTTTGTATATCTGGTCAGTACGCGTAAAAATTACCAAGAAATCTGTGTTTTGTCTTTTAGATACTTAAATGCTTAATAACGCTGGAAATATTTTTTTGTCTATCTATACTTTCAAATCCCATAACTTTTTATTACCTTGTCAGGTAAAAATATAGATGTATTTGTAGTTGAAAACGATTTGTTTACATCCAAGTCCCCTAATATTCAGGTTGAAAAAAAAGTTGTTTTGTTCGTTTCGAGATTGTTATGAACACTTGTCGCAGGGATTTGTTTGTTTGGTAGACCACAAACTAGCTGCGGAGACGTGAAGGAAAATTTAAATTGTGTTTAGTGAGGAGTCGGAGAACAGATTTGAAACGAGGCAGACGTTTTTGCGGACTAAGAGTAAAACCAGATCAACCGAAAGATGTAGAATGTTGGGGCAATTTTGAATCAAAAAGTCGATTTAATTGTTTTTTTTTATGATGTCTTAAGACCAGTCAAATTGATAATACTCTTTGCAATAGCAGTTTTGACAGAGTAGTCATTAGAAGATTTGTATAAATACCGGAAACTTTTGAACAGTATTGTATATGATGTCCCCGTCGTCTGATTTGTTACTCCACCAAACCTGATTTAATCGTCGTTCCTGAGTATGGAAATGGTTTTCTGTTTTCCAGTTAGAGAATTTGTCCAAGTAGCTTCCCCAGAGATGTAGCAAGCTTTTTCTTTTTAAAAGTTAAGTGGCGAAATATGTGAAAAATAAGGTAACAATTAATATATTAATTTTTCCAAGTAAAATAGACATTTTTAATAATTGCTTTCATTAAAATAAAAGAATTTGTAATAATTAAAGTTTTATATTATGTTATGAATCGTAGCTAAAAAATGTCATATTTTATTCTGATTTAAAATGTTATGTTGACATATATGACATTTGCTCTAATCCATTGTTGTTGTAAAACAATTTCAATTTGATTATTATATATAAAAGATATTTCATTTATAAGCTTAAATTTTACAATATTTTCATAAAAAGGATATCCATAAGTTTTGATAATCTAATTTGGCCATACTATAACCTAGGAACCATTTCAAGAATATTTGTAGCAATCTCTTTTGTAAACAAATAACAAGTTTTTGTTAATTTGTTATATAGTATGCTCTTGTATAATATGCATTTTTGAAAACTGTTTGTTTGAGACAAAAATAAACGTTTTATTTGTTTCTCTGATCCATTTTGATTGTAGGGGAGAAGAATTTTTTCTTTCTCCAGCAGGAAGTTTTCTTCAAAGCGGCGTCCAAATATAAATAGCTAGAGCTAAATTTGTCTGCGATATCTTGTTCGTTTTTGACCCAGGAGACTTATGTAAGTATCCCTTTGTTTTCATTTAGTAGATACCCCAATCCGACTCAGATGTATTTCAACTTATCCACGACCCAGCTCTCCAACAACCCTCTGAGTGCCGTACGCACTAGTTCCGATTATTTTGTTTGTCCAATCTTCTCCCGAATGTTCTTACCCTGAGGTAAGCCAAATATATCGTTACAAAGATATTAACAAATACCATATCTTTATTAATTTTAAAACTGCCAATAAATTTCAACTAAAATTAATTTTTTAAACGCGCTAAAAACTCTAGTGCAATCTGTTGGTGGCTTTTCTTCGGCTTTTACTTGGTAATAGGATAATAAATTCTCCTAAAGCAAAAATTTTCACAGTTTAATATTCGAAATGTAATAGATGTCCTTCTTAATGTTAAATAGATAACAAATAGCTAACTTGCTTTGGGACTACAAACAGTGCAATCATGGAAAACGAAACAGTGTACAAGCAATCTTTAAAATAAATATTAATATAAATGTGAAGAAGTAACTGTGAAAGACGAGACATCACGAAATGCCCAGTTTTTTACAGAAATTTGTAAATTTAAAATCGGACAAAGTTTTGCACATATTAAATGACTTTGTAAAGTCCAATTTAGAACCCAACCAAAAAAAACGTAGGAGCCCGGCATCAGTGAACTTCCAAATTAGTTGCAAGCAAATAAATTATGGAAAACAGTTTGAAAGTGGTTCTAATTCCGTAGTTCGAAGTCACTTAATCCCATCCCGGGTGGCGAGTGAGTGTTTCCTCTCAAAGAGATAAAGTTGCCAGATAAAGTTACTAACTTCACTTCGCAAAACTGTTTATAACTAATCGCCCCGTTGCCGTCGGTGTTGCCATTGTTTCGGAAGTTGTTGAAAAATGGCCGGCATGTGTTCGTGGCTGATTCGGACGAGTCGTTGGGGGCAATGGATTGGCGCTAATGGATGTTGGGCTTTTCGAAGCTAATTTACATTTAAAATGGGAGTGTAGAGGGATTAAGAATTGAGTGGAAGTTTTCATGGGAAGAGCATGCAGTAATTTGGAAAATTTGTAGAGGCCATTAATGTGTAGTTAGCGTAATATGTATTTAAGTACTCAACAGTGTTAGCATCTGTGATTTTATTTTGCTTGTGAGGTTTTAATTTTTAATTAAATTATTAATTCCATATTATAATAAAAGGGGAATGGACTATTTGTATACTGATTTACTATACTATAATGCTATATACAATACTGTACTAAAATTAGTTTCCAGTAGTTTCTTAACTAGGTTTGCTACCTAAGGTCCGTATAGAGACGACATCTCAGAGCTAGCAACTCCAATTGGGAGTTTTACGTTGCCCTGAAGTAAATCTGATTAAAACTTTAACATCCTATAAAATTATCAGCAATTATGTAATATAAAACCAATTTAATAATATTTAAAATGTTTTTTCCATACATTTGAGGAGGTCATATGCAAACAGCCTAAGTCACACAAAAATCAAAGTTGAGTTGGATGTACCAGAATTGTTCTGTTGTAGCCAAAGTAGTTTATTTTATCAGATTCATGCAAAAAAATTATTACCAATGGTAAAAGCATGTTAAAACCACCTTTACATACAAAATAACTTATTTCCACTATACTGGTCCATGATATAAATATTATACAAGTCTACGCCCCTACAGCAGACAAGCCAGAAGAAGAACTAGAGCGATTTTATCAACAGCTAGACGAAGCCTTAAAGGTGACTAAGAATCACGAAATTAACATCGTGTTAGGAGACTTTATCGCAAAAATTAGGGAAGGAGCTGTAGATCACGTAGTTGGAAAATATGGTCTTGGTCAGAGAAACGACAGAAGGGACAGATTGATACAGTACTGTCAAGACAAAGATCTAGTCATAACGAATACTTGGTATAAGTTACCACCCAGGAGGCTTTACACATGGAAGTCGCCTTTAGACGGACATCAGGGCATTATAAGGAACCAAATAGATTATGTGACAATTAATAGAAGGTACAGGAATGTTATTACTAAGGTATCTGCATTACCTGGAGCAGACATAGGATCCGACCACAATCCCTTAGTAGCAAATATCAAACTGAGGCTCGCTACAGCTAAAAGAAAACACCAGAAGGCATCACTAAACATTAGAAAACTCAAAAACAATGAAACAAATGAAGCGTACACAGAGGAAATAAACAATAGGTTCTCTAATATGGCAACTGAGAATGATGTTGAAAAGTCATGGACCACCATAAAAGAATCATTTAATAAGTTGAACAACACTTTCCTACTCGAGAGTAAAACAACTACCACGAATGAGTGGATGACAGAAGAAATATTAGAGATGATGGAACAACGCCGGCAGTGTAAGATCAGGCAGGACGAAGTAGGGTACCGAAATATACACAGTCAAATTCGTAAAGAAATTATAGCGGCGAAGGAGATCTGGATGACTACACTTTGCGCCGAGGCTGAAAGCCTATATAAACTCGGCGACAGCTTCAATCTTCACAAGAAAATTAAGGAAATTGCTGGTGTCTTCAAGAAAAAACAAGTCACTGGTATACATAATGACCAAAATGAATTAATAACGGACCCTAGCGATATACTTAATACTTGGAAAATGTACACAGCCAATTTGTTCAATGATGACAGAACACAAAAACCACCACAACTGGGAGACCATTTGTATGGCCCAAGTATTTTGAAAGCTGAAATTGTACACGCTATCAAACTATTAAAAAGTAACAAAACCCCAGGACCAGATGATATGTACGCAGAAACAATCAAGTTACTTAATGAAGAAAACCTAGACATTATTGTCAAGCTCTTTAACGACATCTACGATACGGGCCAGATTCCAAAAGATTGGCTTCGATCTACATTTATCGCCCTACCAAAAACACCGCGTGCGAACTTCTGCAAGGACCACCGACTAATAAGCCTAATGAGTCACTTTTTAAAACTTTTCCTGAGAATACTTCACACTAGATTGTTTAAGAAATGTGAAGAGGTCAGTGGATGGAGTCAGTTTGGTTTCAAAAATGGACTTGGCACGAGAGAAGCGATCTTTAGTATGCAAACATTGATACAGAATTGTTTAGATCAAAGAAAGGATGTTTTTATCTGTTTCATCGATTACGAGAAAGCATTCGATAATGTAAAACACGAATTGATGATAAAATACCTACAAGAGTTGGGATTGGATGCAAAGGATATAAGAATCATCGCCAATCTGTATTGGAATCAGACAGCAACAGTACGTCTTCAAAATTCCAACGAAACAGAAGATTTCTCCATTAAAAAAGGAGTAAGGCAAGGTTGTATACTGTCCCCAATGCTGTTCAATTTATACGTAGAAAAAGCCTTCGCAGAAGCAGTGGAAGACTCTAATAAGGGTATTAAAGTTAACGGCATATTTATTAATAACATCAGGTATGCCGATGATACAGCCATAGTGGCAGATAACGTCGAAGATCTTCAATGCCTTTTAAATGATCTAACTCTTGCAAGTGAAGCTCGGGGTTTGAAAATAAATATCAAGAAGACAAAATCAATGATTATAAGTAGAAATGATTACCCCAACGCAAAGATATATGTCTCTGGAGAAGAAATCGAACAAGTCAGGCAATTCAAATACTTGGGATGTTTGCTGAATGAGGGTTGGGACCCGAGAATGAAATAAAGAGCAGAGTTGAACAAGCCAGAAATGCTTTTTTGAGGCTTCGTAAGTTTCTGACTGATCGCAAATTGGACTTCAACCTCCGATACAAGATGCTTAAGTGTTACGTGTGGCCTGTTCTCCTGTACGGAATGGAAGCATGGACGTTAAAGGCCAGTTCCATTAACAAACTTGAAGTGTTTGAAATGTGGTGCCTGCGTCGAATGCTCAGAATATCATGGACGGACAGGGTCAGAAATGAGGAAGTACTCAGAAGAGCGGGCTTACAGGATAGGGAACTTTTTAATTATGTAAAAAGTAAGAAGACTGCATACTTGGGGCACATAATACGAGGAGAACGATACACTTTTCAGCAACTGATACTCGAAGGGAAGATAGAGGGTAGGAGAGGTCTCAGACGTAAAAAAATGTCATGGCTGCGCAATATTCGACAATGGACAGGAATCCACAGCTATGAAATGCTTCGCAATGCTGCTAAAAACAGAATTATTTAATCCAGAATATTTAACATCTCACCTGACAAGACGATGTACGGTGGACGCCTACGCAGAAATGCACGGCACCTTAAGAAGAAGAAGGTCCATAACCCAGCTTATTTGCAACCAACCAATAGAAGCTCTGCAACTTCCACTCAGCTGACCCAGTGAGTCTTACAAATTTAAGGTTATGTATGTATTTAAAATTCATTTAGTAATTACTTTATTCATTAAAGAACAATGAGTGGAGCAGATGGAAGTGTAAGTGTTGGTGAAGGAATTAAAGGGACTAAAAAGAGAAGAGTTACAGCAGAAAAAAGGAAATATAAAAAAAATTACCAAGTATGTAGCTCCTCGAAGAGCCCCAGTTTAAGCGTTAAAACACAACAATAAACATTTAACGTACATAAAGATACGGCCTATTATAAGGCCTTACCTCAACGCTCTCAAAGAAGAATTTTATAAAGTTCCAGAAACGAAAAATAAGACAATATAATTGCCAGTCTGATTCATACAATACAAATAAAAAGACGTAGGCCTAGATCGGTAAACAAAAGCAAAAAGAAAAAAACTTGGACTTCAGCGAAAATATATGTAAAGGTTTTTCGCACTGTTATTGTTATTTGAATTATGGTTATACAGAAGAATCCTGAAGATAACATGGACAGACAAAGTCACCAATGAAGAAGTACTGCAGAGGATGAACACAACCGCAGATTTGGTCAACATTGTGAAGAGCCTAAGCTGGAGTACTTGGGACATATAATGAGAAATCAAGGCAGATACGAGCTATTCCAATGCATTTTGCAGGGTAAAATTAAAGGAAAAACAGCCCCAGGACGAAGAAGAATATCCTGGCTTGCTAACCTGAGAGCATGGTATAGAAAGACCTCAACACAGCTATTTCGTATAGCAACCAACAAAATCATCATAGCCAGAATGATCGCCAACGTTCGGAACGGACAGGCACCCTAAGAAGAAGAAGATTGTTATTGGAGAAACTACCAAAACAGCCAAAAAAGTTCATTTTGAGTTTGCCCTTAATGGCAGGTGACTCTACCAAAAATAAGAACTATTTGAAGAAGAAAAGTGTTAAGAGTACATAAGAAAGCTCAGAGGAGCTGAATTACATTACAAAAGACAGGAGTCCAAAAGATTAGATCTTTTGTAGTAGTAGTGAGTTAAGTATTAGTAAAAGGCTAGCAGGGGTTCTAACCCAAAATCGGTCATTTTCCCATGTAAATCTTCATAAGAAAATCTAAGGTCAATTCTGCTCGTTTGGTCATATTTTACTTAGTAACCTAAGTACAATATTAGCATAGGTTTTAAGTCACCTACCTCCGATACTTACAAAACGTGCTGCCTTCTCAACGAACAAATTAAAAGTGCACCAGCACAGTCTGCTGAAAAGTTGCAGTTAATGGTTGAAAGGCGGATTTATTCAAGACGAGCAAATTTTACGCGAGACAAATGTTTAGTGTATGACTAAAATGTATTACTTATCTAGAAACTCAAACCCACATATTCTACACTTGGATAGAGGAGCAAGCAGGAAAAGGTAGTGTGGAAATATCATCAGCTCTCTTTAACTATTTGAAAGAAGCTGATTTTTGGGGCTGTTAAGGTTGTTTAGCGATGGTTATATTTCTCAAAATAAAAATAATATTGTCCTAAAAACACTGATTTTTTTTTGGAAATACACACAACATTAATACAAATGATTTTATTGTATTTCGCTGTACGCAAACCTAGTTTTTTACCCGCCGACCGTGTTTTTGGAAGATCAAAAAAGCAGTTGCAAAAAAACTTATGATTTAAATTTAACAGGAATACCATGACATCTACAGTGGTATAAGCAAAATAAAACACTAGGGGAAGATTGACCATTTCTTGATACTAAAAAGCTAAGTGAATACAATAAGGACATCCAAACAACTAGTGAACTGAAGAGAATTGAAATATGCTACCGGACCCAAGAAGAATTTAAACACCTAAAAAACCGAAAAGGAATGTCTTACAAAAATATTGATTTGGCAAGAGCCTTAAATCTACAAGTATGAATAAAAAGAGTCGTTTATATATTTGAGAAAAAAAGGGAAAAATAATTTTAGACAACTGAGACTGGAATAACTCCCATTCTACTTACTCCATTCTATTCCCATTCTACTATATTCTCTATACTCTATTCCCATTCTACTATATCCTATTCTACTTACTCCCATTCTATTAACCAAAGAAAACACAAGGCTGTTCACAAAGTTTTGACCTGACCTTAGGAACACAAAATAGATGGAGGCTTGACAAATTTTGGTAGAAATGAAATCAAATACCAAAACTGGACTTCAGGCTATACTGGATGATAACAATGTGTTTCTTCAAACTTGGCTGCTTATTATCCACTTAAAATCTTGTCGGCCCACTTAGCCCTCAGGATGCTGTTATCAAATCCCTTGACAAGACACAGCTTGCAACAAAACGCTGATTAATTCATATTGCAAAGTTTGCCACATGGCATTTTGAACCGAAATTAGTTTCTTCTCACGAAAACTCGTGGGTTAAAGGAAAATTTTGCCGGTTTCAAAACTCCACCAAAAAACGATGTTTCTCCGTTCAGACCCTAAATTGTTCTCTCTTCACCGTTAAATCTCCAATTGACTCATCGTGTTAAGCTCGTACCTCCTTGTACCAGATTTTACTCGCAGCTAATCGGATATCTCTACTGCGATGCTTTGGATTCGATATTGAAGCTTAACGCGCTGTGTCTTTAAATTTTTGTGGTAACATATTTATATTAAAACGCAATTAGATGACGTCGAATTCTACAACTATGCAATTAATATTTATTTCAAATGATTATGCAAATGCACTTGTGTAAACAACTTCAGGTCGCTGTGATGTATCAGCCAGGGGCGTATCAAATAATTTTTTTATATATTTAAATATTCGATACTTAAAGGAAAAAGATCATGCTACAATTATGGTCCTAGAGAGTAAAGATTTGACAGCAAGGGAAAACACATGGTCTCTCAGGTCGTTAATCAGCGAATCCCTATCAAAAGAACAGAAAAAAGAAGATAAGACTATTTAACACTATAATTTGAACCTCGTATTATTTTAAAGCTATTTTCTTGTATAATATATTGGAAATGAGACACAATTTTACTTTCAAGTAAGTTTATTTTAATGATGAATGAATAAAGAACTGGAAATTTTAAATACAATTAAAACAAGAAAATTTATATACCTCGGACACATTATACGTGGACAGAGAGAAAGAGAAAGAGAGAGAGAGAGAGAGGGAGAGAGAGAGAGAGAGAGAGAGAGAGAGAGAGAGCGAAAGAGAGGGAGAGAGAGCTGATACACCTCACTCTATCTAATCATGCAGAGAAAGATCTTAGGACAGAAAGGCGAAGGAAGACACAGCATATCATGGCTGCACAAAGTGAGAGAGTGGCCAGGTACAGAGAGTACATCAGGTACGAAGAGCAGTTCTATCTCGAAATGCGTAATAGTATACAGGGCTTTTATTTGAAATAAGGAAGTTTTAGTGAACTTCCGGTATAACCGAAAAAGTAATATGCTCTAAATATTTAAGATTAATTGCATATCTAAGAACCCCTTATCATAAACTGTCAAATATTAATGATATCAAGTTTCTCTAAAATATCTTATTACAATCCACAAGGAATCTACGTTCCTGTAGTTGGCTGTATACCATGTATTAAAAATTTAATTAAAAATCCTTTGTAATAGGTATATTTTAGGCCCAAACGGGCTAAGTTAAAAAGACAAAACGTTTTCGGAAACCATGTTCCATCATCAGTGTCCTAGAAAATAGTTAACCACTTAATTAAAAAGAACATAGGTTAAAATTTTGACTAAGGTTAAAGAACAATGTGGTTAATACTTACTAGGAGTACATGAATGAAGCCACCAAGATTAAATATGTGGGTAAAAACCCGATTACATATGTTTAATTACATTTAGTTTTAAATTAATGTTGAAATGATATAAGATTACAGAGTTACAGATGGATTTGGTAACATGGCGACATATGACTCCACGT
The DNA here is from genome assembly GCA_918026665.1 of Diabrotica balteata. Classification (NCBI taxonomy): domain Eukaryota; kingdom Metazoa; phylum Arthropoda; class Insecta; order Coleoptera; family Chrysomelidae; genus Diabrotica; species Diabrotica balteata. The sequence continues at coordinate 21,704,841 of OU898277.1, forward strand.
TGAAGTTGCTAGTCCTGAGACGGTATGTCTTCGAGGACTGTATGAGTGCAACTGATTGGCAATGACATTTGATGACAATATTGTTAAGTTATGACGGAAATAATCACAGAGCAGTCAATGTAGCTGTATGTTTCTACTTAAGGCAAAAGCCAACGTTATTTAAAATTGTGAAAATTAAGTAAATTAATATAACAGTATCAACCATCAAAGTTGTAGTTTTTAATTTATGAAATTGAGATGATATAAGGGGGCAAAATTTTTTTTTTATGGTTGTAGTTAGGCAACCAACTATGCATGTATGTAGTAATGAAATATAGAAAAATTTTTAATTATATGGCCCTTTATGTTACTTAAACAGTTGGTACCCAGAAAATATAAACTAGACACATGTGGAAGGTTGAATTTTAGAAAATATTGATGTTAATGGTTGGATCTAAATATATTTATTTAAAATTGGAGGTGTTCTTGTTTGAATAAAATAAAACTGTTTTAGTAAATGTTCACATGTTATTTAACTTTCAACTCAAATATAGAGGTCCTGTATGTCAGAAGCAACATTTGGTACCTAGCAAATGTGAAAATTTATTTTGAGTAATAAGTTCATGAACATAAATGTCTGACAAGGTAGTAACAGACTAAAAGGTGTGGAAGTTTTATTGTATTAACTATTATATGTAATGAACGAAAGATTTTATTTTGATGGTTGGAACATGATTATGTAGTATGTTGAAAGTGTGATAATCTGCTTATAACTTAAGAAAGGTCCTATCTGTCATAAGGCAACACTAGGCACAAGAGAAATAAAAAGAATAAGTTATAAGTTAGGTTTGTTGAAGGTATAAGTTATCTCAAAGTGTGATGATGGTATGGTTGGCTTTGTTGATATTAAGTGAAACTAAAAAGTTTTTGCAGTGTCATCTTTGCAGATGAATAAGTTATGTGATTGGATATTATTCAAAATGGATATGAGGATCTTAAGGTGTTCGTTCAACTAATGTGTGAAATTAACAAAATTTGAAGGTTGAGATGTGGTTATGTATTATGTTTTTCATACAGAACTCGAATTATAACTTAAAAAGGCCCTATCTGTTATAAGACAACACTAGGTACATGAAAAACTTTAATGAATAAGTTATAAGTTGAATCTGTCTGCGTTGTGTACTGGACTTAACTTGAAAATGAAAGATTTAACTTAACTTAACTTAACATAGCTATCTATTAATCAACAAACCTAACTTATAACTTATTCTTTTTATTTCTCTTGTGCCTAGTGTTGCCTTATGACAGATAGGACCTTTCTTAAGTTATAAGCAGATTATCACACTTTCAACATACTACATAATCATGTTCCAACCATCAAAATAAAATCTTTCGTTCATTACATATAATAGTTAATACAATAAAACTTCCACACCTTTTAGTCTGTTACTACCTTGTCAGACATTTATGTTCATGAACTTATTACTCAAAATAAATTTTCACATTTGCTAGGTACCAAATGTTGCTTCTGACATACAGGACCTCTATATTTGAGTTGAAAGTTAAATAACATGTGAACATTTACTAAAACAGTTTTATTTTATTCAAACAAGAACACCTCCAATTTTAAATAAATATATTTAGATCCAACCATTAACATCAATATTTTCTAAAATTCAACCTTCCACATGTGTCTAGTTTATATTTTCTGGGTACCAAATGTTTAAGTAACATAAAGGGCCATATAATTAAAAATTTTTCTATATTTCATTACTACATACATGCATAGTTGGTTGCCTAACTACAACCATAAAAAAAAAATTTGCCCCCTTATATCATCTCAATTTCATAAATTAAAAACTACAACTTTGATGGTTGATACTGTTATATTAATTTACTTAATTTTCACAATTTTAAATAACGTTGGCTTTTGCCTTAAGTAGAAACATACAGCTACATTGACTGCTCTGTGATTATTTCCGTCATAACTTAACAATATTGTCATCAAATGTCATTGCCAATCTGTTGCACTCATACAGTCCTCGAAGACATACCGTCTCAGGACTAGCAACTTCAGCGTGGAGTCATATGTCGCCATGTTACCAAATCCATCGGTAACTCTGTAATCTTATATCATTTCAACATTAATTTAAAACTAAATGTAATTAAACATATGTAATCGGGTTTTTACCCACATATTTAATCTTGGTGGCTTCATTCATGTACTCCTAGTAAGTATTAACCACATTGTTCTTTAACCTTAGTCAAAATTTTAACCTATGTTCTTTTTAATTAAGTGGTTAACTATTTTCTAGGACACTGATGATGGAACATGGTTTCCGAAAACGTTTTGTCTTTTTAACTTAGCCCGTTTGGGCCTAAAATATACCTATTACAAAGGATTTTTAATTAAATCTTATTAAAACTCCTATGGAATCACCCTGTATTTACGACAAGTGAATGGCAGTCAAAACCTATCAATTACTACAAGAAAAATTGTTTTGAATTTAATTTCTGATCAATGTAATAGACTTTTTTTTTTGTGTAATAGATCTTTGATAGAAGATATTTTGTTCTTTTTTATCTATTAATACACCCTCTCACATTTAACAGTTGTTTAAATTTTTAATATAGTGGAGACGTTAATACTCGGTCCGTTCGTTCGTTTAACCAGCAATTAAGCAGCAACCCATTTTGTTTCGTCAATACCTAATACCACATTGTAGTTTACCTCTTTGATGTTAGTGCAGTATTGGTTAATTGTTATGTCTAGGGAATTATTTCCCGGTGTGTGCATTTCTCAAATACCTTCAAGCGAATCAGAAAGCTATTAGTATGTTAAGGCCTGCTGGGACAGCTTAAAGGTCGTTTTGAATAACGTCCTTATAGTTGCGAGCAACGGAGATAAGCTGATTATGTGTGGATTGAATTTATATTAGAATGTACATATCAAAATTTATATTTGTTCTATAGCTCTTATTCCTCATCTTCTTTTTATGTAGACATGACTCATGTCTGGTTTTCAATGTGCCTCCAGTAGGTTATCGTTCCATTGTTTTCATGGTCTTCCCACTGATCATCTTCCTATCAGTGAATCGCCTTTCGCCGTCTTTACTACTCTATTTATTGTCATTCGGCTTATACGATCGTTCTATTCTACTCTTATATTTCTTACCCAGCCCTTAAAGTTTTCCACCTTGCATCTACGTCATATATATGTACTTCTAGCTCTGTCCCTTAGTGTCTTACCATCAATGTTTCTAAATTTTTTTATCTCTGCTGGTGCTAACATTCTTTTTGTCATGTCTGTGCCATGTCTGACTGTTTTGTAAATTCTTCATTTTCTTCTTTCATTTATTCCCGATATTTTTGTTTCGCTGTATTGTTTTATTCGGGCAACCTGCGTCTCTATTTTGCTCTATTCAATTGATTTTCCACTTCTTTTTCGAGCTTTCCGTAGCTAGATAGTGTGATGACCTTCCAGTTCTAATTTACATCTCAGTAAATTTGCTGATATAACCATACATTTTGTCTTCTTCTTTCTTTTAAGGTTCTTTTAAGTTTTTTATTTCTCGCATTTGGTATCCTTTGTTGGTTCTTACTTTTTTTACTATTTCATCCATGATCAGGTTGAACAATAGTCTACCAATAGTAGAGATATTTTCAATCTTTTGATTATTCGTAGAAGTATCTCTCTTTCACCTCCTAACATACGTAAGGGACCTGAAACTATTTTTGGCGTACTTACTCACATTCAGTATTAGTACAACCGCTGTGATAGTTTGATTTGCATACATACATAATATTGAATTTAGTTTATCAATTTACATATAACTTATTTCGGTATAAAAAATAATACCATAGACATTTGGAGAATTGATATCTCTTTAATTATTATTCAATACAATTGTTAGACCTGGAGTCTAGAATTTTTTGATTATGGATGTGAATACTTCATTACCATAATTATTTCTTTTACGTCACTTTTTCTCTTCTTCTCTTTTCAAACTTAACTTTCGAACTTTCGAATCAAAATTTCGAAATAAAAAAATATTCAAACAGGAACTAAAATGGGGATACATTAATTTCTGGAGGTAATCTACTTTTAGTTTAGTAACCTAAAGCTATCCACCTTTTCTTGTAATGGTTCGAATTCTTCACAACGTTCTTTCATCCAGCTTTCGCAAAAATTTTAGACCTCCACTTTGCTCCATTAGACCAAGTATTTCTTTTCTTTTTCTGATTTCTTTTTGTTTCATTTGCGATTACTTCGACTACTTTGGCTATAGCCATCCTTATATATTTTCACTAGATTCCTGTATGCAATTTCCTTGTTCTGTATTTCTTTTTTTACATCTTTAAAGAGAAGAAGAAAAATCTGCATACAGACATCTGTGACTCACACAGGTAGCGTTGGGTTCGTAATACCCTAACGAAGTTGTACCAGGACGAGATGCCCGAGCGAGTTAGACCTTTGATACTGAAGGGCCGGTTAAGGCAAAACATCTCTTCTGATGCCCTGCTATTAGCCGATTCCCATTCTATCTACCACACATTCATCGCGGAAACCATACCCACACGAATTAACCCCCCGCCGTTGCGAGGCTGCCATCTCTCTCGCGTTGTCTGTCACTCATTCACTCTTGTTTCGGCCTGCAGCAGTCCGAACTCCACCTAGGTACTACTTACTCGTTTTAAAATTCTGATCTGATGAATTTGTGGATCCGTGTATATCACCACTCATCTCTCCTCATTGTCTCCACCATTTCTTTCATGGAATCAAACATTATGCAGTTACACTCTCTTTCATATTTCTCTCTTTCATCCGCCCAAAGCTCACACTTCAACATTGTGTGTGTCACAATATCCGAGAGACCACAATAAAGGCACCGATCGGACTGTGCTCTCTTAAAACCCGAAAAGGAAGCTGCGGAAGCAGCCATGTCATGTGAGCATTTGCATCAGATAATAATCTAGCTGCCTATGCCCACAGTCCACCCAGATTTGAACGTTCGGGATTAGTGACTTCGTCCACTTTGCCACATCACGTGTTGCCTCTCACTCTTGCTGCCACTGACCGATTGAAACTAACTTCTCGGCCAGGCTTATCTCAGTCATCACTCGCTTTCCAATGTTCCGCCCCCTACGACTATGAATCCTGGCCCTTTCACTTGCCAGCAGATGTAAAAAAAACACAGCCAGTGATCACTCACGAAGCTGCAACTGACACAGTCCTGTAGGCACATGCTACCTGCAGCATACTGATTGTATTCACATGTACCATGAGCCTCTTGTAAGTTGGTATTTCTACCTCCTTACTCCAGACTTGGGCCGCGTAAAGGACGACAAACTGCACAACACAGTGAACCGCTCTTCTCCTTTTGGATTTGGGTTAGCCGATATTAGGCATTATCCTCCCCAGTGCAGCTATTCTCTAAATAGCTTTGCGGGCCACCCCCCTTAAATGTTCCCCCCAACTCCCAGATACTTAACGTACTTTTTGGGCATCACTCTCGCTCCCGCGCACTAAAATTCAACAATGTAACACTCTTTTTCTGTAACCTCTGAGTACCACAGCCTCCGTCTTATCCTCCGCGAAAGAAAGATTATGCTCGCTCATCAAATTCTCAACGAGGACACATGCACGGGTAATCCGAAGTAAAAGTTTCTCTCTGTTCGCAGTTTACGACCCCATCATATGTCAAATTCTACAGCGTTGGACCCAGAACGTAGCCCTGTGGGACCTTAGCCGTTAAATACATCTCACACCATTTTAAACCACAATCTTCCTCTCGGAACGATAATCAGCGACCACATTACTTAGATGTCCAGGACAGTTCCTTGCTTCTAAAGAGCTCATTACATGACCCTACTGCAATGTATTGTTCTATATTCCTAAAGTTATCGTTGATATGCTTACTGTATGTGTATGTATTTCCCGGCCCTTCATTTTATATAGTTTTAAAATATTTTGTTAATAAAAATCATGCTACTCTGGTGTTCACCATGTATACAATCGTCTTAGCGAGATCTGAAACCACGTCTTGAACATGATGAAGTCATTTTTTCACAAAATTTAATCAGTAACTCTCCTCGCTCATTTTTATTACTCAAGACTGAATGCGCATATATATAAAGATATAACTTCATTTAAGTGATTTCAGTTAGTTGGAAGCAATAAAATAACCACCCATTACACCGACATATATAAATAAATCAGTGTTCGCACTTTTGCGATTTAAGTGAAAAATAAATGGTATATGCAGGAAATGAGCTGTATCCTAATACATTCACGAAAAGCGGCTTTTCTGTGGCTTGATTAATTTTCTTTTCAACCATCTAAAATTATCCCAGTGGAAAGAGGGAAAATAAGATAAAAAAGTTCTCCATCATCTTCACAGTCAGGGAGGGCTATAAGAAGTGGTGAAAAGGAAAACTATAGATTAGCATTTTTTGTGTTTTATGCTTTTGCTTTGGCTACTGATAAACATACATTTATAAATTTTCAAAGTTCTAAATCATTTATATTTAGGAATAATGATAAGAATTTATCAGCAGCAATCGACCAAAATTACAACAATAATCAAGTTATTGTAGATAGTTAAAAGTATTAATATCTTCTTCTTCTTCTTGCTCTTTATAAGCAATTCTGCGAAATGGCGGAATAATACCACTATGACAGGTTGTCACTCCATCTTTTGCGCGTTCGTCCGATACTTCTTTTGCCGATTTGTGACTTATCGCTTGCTATTTTGACGATCCGTTTGGCTTGCGGAGATAAGAATACGGCCGAGGCCAGAAAATCGTGCCTGTCGTAAGAGGCGACTAATGGGAAGGAAATGAGAGAAATGGTTCGACGTGTCGGATTTCTAGAAACGCACTCGGGATGCATAGCCATCTCGGTCACTGGTCTACACTCCTAGTATCTGAGACGAGTATCTCATGGGACCACTTTACTCTCATGGGACACCACCGAGAGTGGTGTCGGTGTCCCGGCACGTACCCACCTGGAATGATTTTTAAGAGTGGTAGAGGAGTGATCTTCGGCGGCGACCTGTCTACGTGCGAGTTGGAATTGCTCCGCCTGTAACTCTGGTTGGCCAATATCAAACGGTTTTATTAACTGTTTTGTTATTGGCCTTCCGACGAAAGATTGCTGCAGCAAGTGTATAAAAAAGCAGCACTTTGTTGGTCGAGTGCCTCTTGAGAACTCAACATTTATTATTATTAACCAAGAGTGAACCCTGATGAAGAATTGTCTAAATTCCTTCGTAGTGAATACGTACGAAGCTTTATCGGCTACGAAGTATTCGCAAGAAAGTATAGAAACTGGCGTTAGTTGATGAATAGTGAACTGTTGGCCACTCTTTCGTCGAGGTGAAGAAAAGTTTGATAATCGAACATATTATCATCTCACGAACGAAACTATCAGTTTGGAGTGAACATTTCCTGTTCGGGTAGGCATAGATCCTCGAGATAGCGAAATACAGTGTGCATTACATCTATTTCGGTTCGTGCAGAACTGACACAGTTCCACTGGACCACCAACGTCGACGGTTAGAAGTGAATAAAAGTCTCAGGCGGACTTATAATTACTTCTCACTCGGTGGCCGAGCTGAAGTAGCGCTTCATCGCTAGGAACCTTTCAATCAACGTCTTTACAGGACATTATGTTGTTTCCATGGGAATGGCATACGAAGTATAAGACCAACGTGTAGTCACCACTTTGACGGTGTTCCTATACACCTCGTGAAGTGTGTACTCGACCACACATCGAAGCGTGAAGGACTGGCATCTTTGCGAGATCCAAGGGCATGCACCATGATCATAATTCTGCATTTCTGGTGGGCCAGTGGTGACTACAGAGCCACCAGTGAGTTTCTCGCTGAGTGTAGTAGAAGTATGCACAAATACTCACGAGGTCGATTATGAACGCGAAGAACCTTCGCTCCGCCTCACGAGCGGCGGTCAAATCCCATCTAGATACACCTAATACCTCGTTGGATGCTCCTACCGTACAAATGGCGTACAAGTTTGGCGCCATATCACCGTAGGAAGGTTCGGGTCTTCACAAAGAAACAACTCCATATCAGCACTCTAGGAACTCTACAAAGAACTTCGACCAGTCAATTCGAAATTTCCTATGCGTTTCTATCCCAATTTGGTGGGTTAGATAATCTCGCACATTAAAAACTCAATTTAGTAGTATAGAAGGTCCTAGCAAAAGGGCAAGTGGGAAGCAGAGCTCCGTAAAGGAGGGTCCCAGGGTGTAGCAGACTCAAGACCCTGGGAGCCGAAATACAGCTAGACTTGACTACCCATGGCTTGGAAAATGCACTCTCGTTATACACTTTATTTCGTATTGATAAGTGCAGTTCCAAGTCCATCGACCAATGGTAAATTTAACAGAAAGTAGAAAGACGGGGCGATGCTCATCTCACACGAGATAGCGACATTCACACACGAGTGCATTGGTAGGACCTGAAAATAGTAATCTTCTCTGGAACGACAAAGCGATGCCTCCATGTGGTTTTGAACATTTTTGTTTCTTTGTTCGGTATATAAAATAAGCCGTTGCATTCATTGAGTTTTCTTGTCACATGAACAACTTCTACAGTGGCTTACCATTTCGTTTTAGGGATTCATACTGGAAAACCGGTAGGTGTGGCCCCAGATGTTTCTATAGTTTTACTCCCAAGCGGAAAATGTTTAAATTTTTAACACTACTGTATATTCCTGTAACTGACGTTTCTGCAATTTACGTCCGAAGTGTGTTCAAATTAGGTACAACCCAGCAGTATGGGCGAGTGTTTGCTTTGCTTCATCCCTCTCTACTCGTTGTTACATTGACTGGTAGTATTTATCCTTTCACATTTTTTTGTATCTTCCATATAAATTGCAATATTATTACAATTTATTAATTCTAAAGATTTTCCAATATGTTTGCGTGTTGTGCAATAATAAAAAATACTCTTTTTAGTTTATATTTATTAAAGCACCTGTTGCTGTAAGTATAAAATACGAGTATAAGTCCCTTGAGAAAATTACACAGACGTCTATGCGAGGTCCTTTACCCCAACCCTAGCGATTCTTATTCACGTCAAGTTTTCATAAATTGTCGTCCTTACTTAAACTTATTCCAGACAATCATTTATATTATACGGAAAAGTTAAGCGAGACGATGATAATACAGATTAAACCTACAATATTAATATCGCGGTTCTTGCTAAAATTCATATTTATTCTAAACAGTACGAATAAAAAAGAAAAATACAGGCCAAGATTATGATGTTACTTTTGCAGGATTTTCGGATTCGTTAACAATCTTTTGTATTAAAAATGCTGTTAATGTACATCGTAGATTCCATTAAAATTGTAATAAACTCATTCATCCTTCGTAGTGCTTGTTTAAATAACGTGGTATGCATGTGTTGTAAACAGTTTCAACGTAGTCGTTAAAGATGGTCCTTGCTCTGGACGTCCAAAACGTCTTGCTTACGCTATAGGTATCTTAACTGAGATGTTACATAATTTAAACGTTGAATTAGGGTTGACAACGTTATTGACAATGTAAGTACCTCATTATTTTCCTTTGGAACAAAAATTATTTCTAAAAGACTCTATTATAGTATCAAATTGGACTGAAGTAGTTCGTTCAGCTCATTTAGCGGGGGTTGAAAAAGGTAATTGTATAGCTTTTTGTACTACCAATATTAAATAATTTTTTTTGGAATAATTATCGATTTTAAGAAGCGGATAGAAGCGACGGTTTTTGAAGGTTTTTCGAAATGTTTGTTCGTAGGCAACTGGAACAAGGTATCTCATAGACATTCTGGTCTTCATTGGGATTTGGTTTTTACGAATGGGACGAAATTGGACAACTTGGAGTGAATAGTAAAGATGGTTTTCATGTTTACATGCTTAAGAGTTCTACTGATCTTGTCAGTGACACCTTTGAGAAAAGGTAGAAAGATTTTGGGCTGATCAGGCGGCAAGGTTTCTTTTTGAATGAAATGAAGTTTAGATGTTTTTGAATGCTCCTATTGATTTAGGTTTTGTTGTAGCCATTTTGTAAGAGTGTTAACCTTATTGAATTGATTACGAATGATCTGTGATTGTCGTCGATAAGTTTTATGGTTAAATGCTACATTTTTCCGATCTTGCTGTATGGCGTGGAGGCCTGGACGCTGACGGAGACGCTAACGAGAAAACTAGAAGCATTCGTAATGTGGGTGTACCGACGCATTCTTCGTATATCCTGGACCGAACATGTCACCAACATAGAGGTACTCCAAAGAATCGGAAAGGAGAAAGAAATCGTGAATACAATGAAACAAAGAAAGCTTGAATATCTAGGCCACATATTGAGACACGATAAGTACCGTCTGCTACAATTGATTGTCCAGGGAAAAATAGACAGTAAGCGAGGGCCAGGCAGGAGAAGACACTCGTGGCTCTAAAATCTGCGGAAGTGGTTTGGGCTCACATCGGTCGAACTATTCAGAAGCGCCGCAAACAAGATCAAAATTGCCATGTGAATAGCCAACGTTCGCAACGGACAGGGCACTTGAAGAAGAAGAAGTTTTATGGAACGGAAAGAATAGTGTTGATAACTGAATTGAGATGGCCGGGGTGATGATGTGACTTTGCATTGAGATAACGGTTTTGTATGAATATTTTCCGGTACACAGAATAGGAAAAGCTGTGAGGTGGGTATTTCTAAATAAGAACATCAAGGAATAGCAAAGACGCTTCAGACTCAACTTTCATCGACAGTTGAATACTGGGATGTATTCCATTCAGGTGGGAGAGAAAGAGATCCAATGTGTCTTTACCATGAGGAAAAATGACAAAGATATTATCAAATTACCATAACTAACAGATGAGTTTGAGATTTAATCAGGGCTGTTGTTTCAGCATATGTAGATATCAGCTATTACAGGAGAGAGGAGGATTCCATTGGAGCACCTTTGATTTGACCATAGAAATGATTTTGGAATGAATACATGCAGTCTTTTATAAGAACAATAGATGTAAGATTAAGGCTAGATGTTTTGCCAATGTCTGAGTGGGGCAGTTGTATAACGATGGATCTTAGGGGGACATTGGGCTTATGGATTTTTAGCAGGCCGTATAGTCTTGGAATTCGGAAGTCTTGTCTTGAAGTATAGTGGACTTATTTATGATGAATTTGGTCGTATTTGGACGCTTTTGTGTTCTGTGGAATTGAGAAGTTGGAACATTTTGTCGAAATAATTCAAAAAGTTGCGAATGACGGTGACATTACCTTTGTCAGCCGAAAGCATGACAATGTCAGGGTTGTTATAAAATTCTTTTAGGGCACGTCTTTTTGAAAGACTCATATTTGACGATGGGGTTTGGAAGTACGGATAATTCTGGCGACATCTTCGAGTCTGGTAACTTCGACTTGGTCTCAGGGAAGATGAGCAATAGCTTCTTCAGTTGACAAAGAATTTTCTCAGTTGGGATGAAAAGAAAAGTGACAGAAAAATTGAAGACTTTTGACAGAGATTTGGTAGCTGAATCAGATAAGTGAATATCTGAGAAATTTTGAATAAGAGTAGAAGGTTGTTGATTCGAAATGGGCTGTAAATTTTTCTGATAGATAAGTTGGTCCAATATGTATTTTTGGGTTTGGTTTTGTTGTTTGTGGATCAGAAATGTGTTACCTTTTTGGTGAGAAAGACGATCGAAAGTGTCTTATAATAATGGATGAATATTATGAGAGTGGATGTCATTGTAGGTTTTGAAAAGTTGGGAAATACAGGGCCACCCATATTGACAGGGTGGAACAAATCTGTTTTAATGGTTAATTGAGCATCCTGTATAGTTTTACATTACTCGACTTTTTTCGGTGTTCTCGTTTTTGCAATATATTTAAACGAGTTTTAATATAGCCTACCTTTGTCCAAAATTATTAACATATCTAGCTTAATATTTAGTTTTGGTATACATATGATTGATCGAAACTTGGAATAAGTATTTTCTAAGATTTCTTAAATAGCTCACCCTGTATTTTAATATTGTAATGAAAATACACAAATGGATTGAGTAGCCTCGTTCAAAAGGTACAAAGTGTTTCAGACTCATGCGATCTATTAATATTTGTAAAAAAAAATTAAAAAACAGATATTTCTCGATAATAAATATTATTTTTTTCTGATCTATAAAATACTTTCTTGTTTTTAAATTAAATTAAATTGAAAATAACACAAGAAACCGGAAGGTATTTACACAAATAATGATCTTGATGATATGTTTGTCAAGAACGTTGCTGGTTAATTAAATAAGGGATCGCTTCAGGATAATCTGATTGAAACTCGGCGGAATCAAAGGGATAACTATTGAGCCAACAATTCATTGAAATTATAGAGAGAGAGGAAGCAGCGAATCGTGGCAGAAGGGGCAAACTTAGTCGGTCGGTCTGAAGTTTTCTTAGTTAGTTTCTCCAATAACTAGGTCTCTACAAGTTCACAATCAGTTTAGCATCGCTCAGCTGGAAACACAACAGATGTGTATCTGTGTAGCACCTAATTGGGGTCTGGTCTCAAAGGAGAATGAATACAGAGTGGTAATATGAATGATGAACTCAAATTGATTATATACTTTGTTTCGCTTCGGGTGTGCCTATTCCGGTAGGAGTTTCATTTAGCGAGTGTCACAAATGGAATTCACATTATTTATTTTATTAAAAACTTTGAAAGTTGTTTTTTTCGTGTACCTTCTTCCCAATATGTATTTACAATTATGATATAGCAGCATTCTCTAAATTTTGCTAATTAACGTTGGCACATATTAAAGATCAGAATGTGACCATTCTTTTTATGTCATCTTGTGTGCTATGTGTATTGTTGGATATGTGTTTGTTTAATTCATTTAGGCAAACTTTTCTTGCGTCTACATTAAAGCGTCAAAGAAACAAGCATGGATCACATAGATAAAAATCGGAACAGATGAAAATCTAAATAAATACAAAAGAAGGAAACGGGGACAAAGAAAAAATCAGAATGGATTAAAGAGCAAATAGAAGCAATAGAAGGAAATAACAAAGACAACAAAAAACTGTATGAATATGTTAAAAAACAATGTAACAAAAAAAAAACAACAGTAAAACCTAAAATAAGTAAAGGAAACTAAGGAAGGCAGTTCTGTAAGTGGTACAAAATCAAACAATGCAGGAATGTTGTAGAATTAGGGATAAGGAAAGACTACCATATATAAGGAAATTATTAAAATAGTGAAAAGGTTCACAGTTACCAGCTGAAGTCCCTTGGAAGAGGTCTACCCTCCGGACGCTGGTACTCACGTGCGGCATGGTTATATGTTGCCTGAAGTTAAATCTAATAAAATATTATACATTATTCATTTTAACAACAATATGCACATTTTTTGGTAACTTTAATTACTGTAAAGGGTTTTACCATAATATTTTGGTGGCCCAGGCATGTTAACCTGTAAGTATAACCATTTTGCTTTTCTAACCTTAGTCAACATTTCAATCACGTTTGCTTTAATTAAATGGTTCATACTTATTTTAGGCTTTTAACCTGATGATGGAATTATTATTCCGAAAACGTTTGTTATTTTGATGTAGCCCTTGAAAGGGTTTTTTTAAATATACATACTTACAAAGATTTAAACCTCTTTTTGTGATACATGGTATACAGCCAGCTGCAGGAATTTATTTTCCTTGTGGAGAAATAAAATATTGTTGACAATTGGATACAAATCGATTAACAACAGCTCGCATAGCTGCCAGTTTATCTACTCTTTTTTGTTCTTCTCTATTTTCGATATTATCGAATAGTGGGTACTTTAAAAGTAATATAAATCTTTGTTGGGATATTTGTAGCTTGAAAATGTCAATACTTGTTCCATCTGTAACACAAAGATCCTCAAGGTTTAACCTATTTGCTTTATAAACGCCTGATAAATATAATAATCTGAGAACTGCACGAATTTCCTCTGCACCCGTAGGCTTGGTGAAATACTTATATTCGTCATTATAATTCTGAGCGAATACACTGATTTTTTTATTAGTGGATTGGACAATATCATCTACAATAATATTATACATAAATAATTCTCAGCAAGAAATGAGCAACTTGCAATGTTTTGCATTATTTCGAAAACCGGAAAGTAGAGTAATTAAATTTTCTTGAATAAAATATTTTATTTATAGAAATCGTATAGATTAAAAGATTGTTTTATAGATATCGAACCAGATATATATAAAAAAGAAACTGAAATTTAACAAAAAAGTGTGACAGCGGTGGGATTCGAACCCACGCCCTTTCGGACTGGTGCCTAAAACCAGCGCCTTAGACCGCTCGGCCACGCTGCCGTTGTACTCTGTCGCTTATAACACACTTTAAAACAGTTGTGTTAAGTATAAAAATAAAATATTTATCTTTTTATATACACAAAAGTTGGTCTTAGATATTATTTTATGTGGGATTAAACTACACTTGTTTTTAATAAAAATTACATTGTACATTTTTTCCGATTTCCTGTCCGGAAATCGTTTTCAAACAATTTTGAAAATAGTGTAAAGTAGTGTGTCTTGATGTAGACAACCACTAATAGTTTTGATTGGTACATGTGTTGTAGTTTGTAATTTGTTTTCTAAACACCTGGATAAAATTAATGCACCACTTTAATTATTCATCTAAATATTTACAATACAAATCCAAAATCAAACGTATGGGGACCAAATCCGTACGAGCTTTAAAACAAATTTCCCTCCAAAATATTTTAAAGCCACAACCAAAAGGTACTTTAGAAGAGATATTGCAGCTGGAAAACCTTTCTCCTCGCCTTCGCCGGATACGCTCACGACCATGTGGAACTTTTAGACTTACTCTAGTCTCATCGGAGAAAAGAACTCCTTTCCAATCATCGATGGTCCAATTTTGATGCAAGCTTGCAAAATTCAATCTCTGAACCCTGTGTTCTCTGGTTATCAAGGTGTTTTTTGGTCGGTTTCCTGTTGCTGAATTTTGCTTTATGTAAACGTCTTCTAACTGTTAGAGACGATATCGCGACAGTTCGAACATCTGCTAGGTCATTTTTTAGCAAATTGCTGCTAACTCTCCTACCTTTGAGAGCACGTTGTCTCAAATAATAATCATCAATTTGATTGGTGCAACGTTTTCGCCCTTGCCCTGGTCTTGGATGGTACGACCCAGTCTCATTATATCGCCTCACCTTGCGAGTGATGCTGGAACGATGTCTTCCTAACAAACCTGCAACGTATCGCATTGATATCCTTCATCTAGGAGAGTCGATGTTGGCACTGCCTCCTCCATTGACAAATCTCTTTGGTGGCTCATCTTTTTTTTATTTGATTTTTATGCAAATGAACTTCCAAACATGCATGTGATGAAAAATATCACAATGCAAAGCTTGTTTCTCCCAAGCACTTTGCTTTAATCAGCACTTTTGATGAAAAGTTTAACACACTTTTAGTCTAAAACCAAGTTTAATACAAATTATTGTTAAAACAAGACGATTATTAGCTTACATAACAACTCTCACTATTAAACAAAGTCCATAGGCAACTTGTCGTACAGTAAATTATCAATTAATAAGGATTATTAAGAAAAATTATGGGCGGTGCGTTATTTTTGTCCAGGAGTTTATTAATTATTCTATTCTGATTGATATAGCAATTTTTTGGACCCACACCATTGGTCATAAAACAAATGGCATGTGAAATTATCATCTGCGTTTGTAGTAAACATCACATTCATTCTTAAATCTCTACACTAATTTAACCACAAAAAAAAAGAAAGTAATAGGTGGACAATACAGTCGTAAGTCCCCACATTATTATGTCGAGTCGACTTTTTTTTAACAGTAAGTAAATCATTTACAGCACTATATCCAAATTCAGTTAAATAAGAAGATGGAAACGATAGCTTGCACATTTGGTCGAATTTGGTTATTTGATTTCTGTTTTCTTACAGATAAATACAATAAGAGTTTTAACTCATCATCATTTTGCAATTCTGGGAGTTCTTCTTGATACTGCGTATTTGATAAATCAGATTATGATAGAAAAAAACAAGTTTTTTGGAATAAAATTGATTTATTTCTTAACATAGTCCCATTTTAGCTCGATACACTTAGTAAGACGATGTTCCAATTTTTTTATCCCATCCGAATACTACGTTTGCTCGAGCTCTTCAAAATAGGCCGAAGTTTCAGCCACGACTTCATCATTTGTTGCGAAAGGGCGTCCTCCGAGCAATTTTTTTAGGTTTGGAAACAGGAAAAAAGGATGCCGAGTGCATTTTCGAATTGTCCCCTTACCAATTAAATTGCCTCCCTGGGTTGGGAAACATGACGCTAGTCATTTTAACATTAACAGCCTATTCACTAATAAACCTTTTGAAAAACCCTAAAAAAATCATAAGAACCAAAGTAGAAAATGATGATACATTGACAACAAAACAAACATAAATATATCAACTATAATAGAGTTAATAACAATATGAACTGACGACACCGATTTTTAATTAGACAATTATTGTTATAAATAAGATTTTGGATTAGCGATCGGCTCTCCATTATCTCCTTTATTAGCAGATATATTTATGGAAAACCTGTTCCTCCCAACCATATATACTCCGCTTCCGACCTGTTAACCTTACGTCCTTCCTCTTCAATATCCATTCTCAAACAATTTCTTTGCCCTCCTTTACTAACACGATATCATCAGCAAAGAGCATTGACCGGCTCGACAACGCTGTCAGTTCATCCATAACAAGATTAAACAGGTAGAGACTCAGTGAAGAGCCTTGATTCAAACCGACGGTCGCTGGATAAGTTCGGGTCAATCCAACACAAGTGCTTACTTTGGTGTACGTTCCCTTATACATATCCTTTACGAGCCTTATATACTTAGTGTTGTCCAAATGTAAGAACAAGACGAGACTTAGACAGTTTTGGTCTTGGTCTTGCGCCAATACACCTGGTCTTGGTCTTGGTATTGCACTCCAGGTCTTGGTCTTGCAGCAAGAGTCTTGCAAGTCTTGCAGTTACCCATTAGCCTATTGCTATTTTTTAAACGTTACTATGGGGGTTTGAAGCCACTCTCTAAGCGATCCGTGTCTATGCCCTAACTAACTCAGCTATCTACCATGCCCCACGGAAATTAATCAAACATGGTTAAAACACA
Organism: Diabrotica balteata; assembly: GCA_918026665.1. NCBI lineage: Eukaryota > Metazoa > Arthropoda > Insecta > Coleoptera > Chrysomelidae > Diabrotica > Diabrotica balteata. The sequence goes on from OU898277.1 coordinate 21,722,023, forward strand.
AAAAAAATAATGACATAAACTTGACTGTATTTTAAAGAACACTATCTGTCTAGAAAGGGATTTATGGCCCCTCACCATGTATGAAATGGTAATCTGGAAATCTAAAGCAACATAAACGTTAATAACAATCTTAGCTCTACTTTTATATAAAAAAACTAACTTGAAAAAATAAAGAATAGGTAAAAAAGCAATCCTAATCAAAAGAAGTTATTTTAAATTAAGGAGATATCTACTTAATAAATACATTAATATACCAAAATAAAGTAGTAAGTACATTTTTCTAGGAACCAGAATTTTTTTTTTTCAGGAAGAAATATTTGTAATTCCTATTTGTGAAAAGATATTAGAGGCTTCCTTAAACCTGACTTGTTTCTGGTTTTCATTCTCATTTCAACCTTTCTATATAGGAACAATTTACACAATGCAATTTGGGATGCATGAATTATTTCGAAAAACTCATCAAATTTGCTTTTAGGTCTTTTAGATCTATAATTCCAACGCTCACTACTCCGACTAAAACTATTTGAATCTTTATCCTTCATGTAAAATTGTAAACTTATCAAAGAAGTTTAGTGATGTCGAAAAAGTAACTACTACTATAAATGTCCGTTACTATTCAATACCCTAAGTACAAATAACTAGTATCTAATAACACACCGAGAACTTTGTTATTCTAAATATTTCGGTATTTTGTTTACACAGTAGGCAACATTATCTGTTATTAATTTGTCTCGTTACGTTTAAATATTAGTCGCGCTTTTTTAGCAAATTTTGTTTAACCGAATGATCTCATCGCACACTCAGCAGAAAAAATGTTTAGTCTTAGGCTGATAAGATTTGTTTATTTAGATTCCTCCTAACTTAATTATAATGGGAAAAAATTGAATTATCCGTAACAATAAGTGTTATATTTTTTATTAGCTAAGGTGACATATTTTTAAAAAACTTCGATACGATACGATATTACAGTCGGCGTCGCAATGCAACATTATTTTATGATTATAGGGCGGCTATTCTTAAAATCTTGGCAATTAGTTTCGAGAGCGAAGTACTCGTATGCTGAAAAAGAACGTACAAAATATTTTATGTTTCATTGTAATTATGACCTCTGGGCACGTGTCAAATGTGTTTTTTTCATGAATATTTTGATTATGTTTGTATGTTTATTCGGTAAGTCCAGTTTTTCAAATTTTTATTACATATTTTTTTGCGTCTCATAGAGTCTTTAAGCATATACCCGAAGAGTTTCGCAGGCTAAGTCTTCTTCTTGCGTATATCTTGCATTGTTAGTCTTGGTCTTGGTCTTGCTAAAATTAGGCGGTCTTGCGAAAATGCAAGAACAAGACCAAGAAAGACCAAGACCGATTTTGGGCAACACTATATGTACTTCAAATAAACCCATTGCTTTCTCATACCACTCCGTAGCTCTTGTTTAGAAACTGTGTCGTACGCCTTGTCAAGATCTATAAATACCAAATGTAGCTCTCTTTTCTTCTCGCTATATTTCTTTATCAACTGTCTCAAAGAATCCTACTAAGTATCTAATATATATAAAAATATTGTTCATCAAAAGTTCTAAACTTATATCTTAAATCTATTTTTAACTTATTTAAAGCACTCTCGATTGTCATTAACGTTAAACTAAATAGGCTTATATTTAATTAGCTTGAGTTAATTAGTTAAGTCTAATAAAATTTTAATGGGTCCTTATACACCATATCAGCCACAATTTCATTAGTTTCGATGCCTATCACAGAAGTTTAACTTAATAATATCGAATAAATGAAACCGACGTAATCGCTCACGTTTGTATATTTCTCCGCTGTCACCAACATACATGAAAACAGTATTTGCTAATCCCCGCAAATCCCCAAACGAGCGAAATAAAGTAAAATGGGAGAATTGGAAGTACCAAATAAAACACAAGTTAAAGCCATGTTTAAGCCCCAACTCAGACAAAGGAAAATGCGGAGCCTATTAACTACAGATAACACTGATAAAAATATTTGAGAATAGAACGCTATCGAACGATATTTGAAGTTTAAATCGTTTCCCATAGCAATAAAATCACTACCAATTCTTTCAAATGTGAATCTCAGTCCATAGTTCAATTCGTATAACCACAAACTAATATTTTGTAAGTTTTCTTTTATTTTCACAATGCCCGATCAACCATGAAAGATTATTAGCTGGTGTTGAAAGATACAATACAGTAAAAATATATGTGTCGATAAAATTACAAATAATTTATAAACGGAACATGAAAGGAAATTATAGTACAAGCTTGGTTATTATAAGAGTATATTTATTATACAAGTGATAGGTATTATGTTGAATTTACTTAACATAGTTAAGTAAATATCATGAAATACATACCTAAGAACTGTCAGTGGTTAGCGTCAAAAAATGAATGGCATGCGCCTACAGGACTGTCTGCGGTAGCCTTGTGGACAATCACAGGATGTGTTCCGTTGCATGTTTTGGCGAAGGAAAGAAAAGAGCTCTATGAGAGAAGAGGCCCAAACCTTACTATGACCGAGAGAAGACAGGAAAGGGAAAGCTCAATTGAAAGATGGCAAGAAGAATGGAACAACACGGAGGATGTGGGATTGTGACAAAATTGCTGATCCCGAACAGCAATTGTGTGGACTGTGGAGACAGGCGACTGGATTATTTCTTGACGCAGATGCTCACAGGATACGAGTGTTTTTGAGCCTTCCTCTCTAAGTTCGGAAATGATAACACAGATGAATGCCTATACTGTGGACACTCGGACACTGTGACACATACGATGTTAAATTGCAACAGATGGATAGAAAGGAACATCATGGAAAGGGAGATAGGTATGAATTTTGTTACAGTGAAAGAAATGATTGAAAGAATGATTGAAAATAAAGTAAGTTGAACTAGCAACTATATCCGTGCGGTGATCAAGAAAAAAGAAGAGTAAGAAAGACAGCTGGACCAAATACAAAGGTAAGACGAAAAGATGCTGGAAGTTGAAGCTAGAAAAGTTGGCCAGACTATATGACTTAGAATGCGTGAGTCAGACTGTGGGAAAGGAGAAAATGTCCGTTGGGAGTGTTACCGTACTAGGAGCGATGAGGTTCTTCTACGCGCTTCCTGAAACGAGACAGGAAGCCTCCTTTCTGATGAATGGAGTATGGATGTGGATGAATGGAGAATGAATGTAGTGGTTCGGAAGTGATACCGGCATTATAGCGGCCTTTCCGCTTCCGCATCACTGGATGACAAAGGAGGGTCTGTTAGAGTACCTCGGGAACTATCGCCGCGAGTATGAAGAACGAATCCTACACTAAGGTCCATCAGGCGGCGTCCTGGACTGAGGTGTCTTTTAAAAATTTCAGACCCCGCTCCCCCCATCTATAAAAACGAAAAACACAGCGTCAAAAAATAGAATTTATATAATTAGCAATTAAAACTAATCCACATAAAAACGTTGATTTTTAAAAATCCACAAGGAATCTGCTTTCCTGTAGTTGGCTGTATACCATATATTAAAAACATTTTTATTAAAAAATCTTTATAAAAGGTATATATTTAAAACCCTAACGGGCTAATTAAACAAAACGTTTTCGGAATCCATATTCCATCATCAGTGTCCTAGAAAATATAACCACAAAAAGAACATGAGGTTGAAATTTTGACTAAGGTTAATGCAAAGTGTGGTTAATACTTACTGGGAGTACATGAATGTAGCCACTAAATATATGGGTAAAAACCCGTTAACAAATAATTAGTTACATTTAGTATACGATATTTCTTATAATATGTTATGATGTTAAAGTTACCGTTGGATAAGGTAACATGGCGACATATGACTCCACGTTGAAGTTGCTAGTCCTGAAACGGTGTGTCTACAAGGACTGTATGGAAGCAACTGATTGGAATGACACTCTTGACAAGTTAGGGTGGACGTTGTAACAGAGCAGTAAATATAACTGTATGCGTCTACTTAAGACAAAAGCCAACGTTATTTAAAATTGTTAAAGTAAAGTAAATTAATATAACAATTGTTGATGTAAAATAGAAGTTGATGGCGTCAGTATTGAACAAGAAATGGAAAGGAAATACCTGGGAATTACACTGTCTGGCTATGGAGACCTGGACAAAGAAGTAAGAGATCACGTACAAAAAGTAAATAGACTGACAGGATGCCTTAATAATACTATATGACGAAACAGACACATTAACACTGAGATGAAGTCAAGAATTAATAAAGCCGCTGTAAGATCAATAATGACATATGTCTGAGAAACCAGATCCCACACAGCCACAACGCAAAGGCTTATGGAAACGGCAGAGATGAGAGTACTGAGAAGAATTACAGGAAATGTGCTTAGAGATCGAAAGAGAATTGAAGACATTAAAAGGAAATATAACCACATAAGAAGACTGGAGGAGACCCGTATCGTCAAAATAGCAAGAGATAAGTCACCAGTCGGCAAAAGAAGTATCGAATCACCGCAAAAAAGATGGAGTGACAACCTTCCATGGAGGTATTAATCCACCAGTGAATAAGCAGAATTGCTTATAAAGAGGAAGAAGAAGAAGAATATGACATATACGCTTATATGGATTCATTTAGCAAGTCTTTTCGGAGCACTTGCCACCTAATGAAGATGATTACATACTTCCATACTTATTAAAGATTTCTAATCCTTTTCCTTAAGTATAATTTACCGAAAACATGTTTTTTGAGTGTAGAAAATCACGCTGCCGATTGATGAAACGTAATTCACCAACAACAGTTCAGCGAAAGCTTTCGGCGGGATTACGCCACCAAATGATGGCTAACTTTTTTTATTTATTTGTTGATTGAATTCATTCGTTTGATCTGAGAAGGGCTTTTTTCCTATTTAACGTTAAGAGAAGAATCGATCACTTTGTTAACCGTTGTCGGAAGTTCGTTTTGTAGATGATTCGTCGACCGTCTATTTATTTTGTTAATTATTTTATTAATACGAATATTATGATATATAAATCATAGGTATGTAATTGGAAGTTCTTAGTGTAATATTAATTTACAATCAGAGTCGATAGTAGAAGAAATCCATAGAAGAATCCAAGAAAAAATTGAGGAGGGCCAAAGAGATATGGATTCAACAGAAATGTAAATTAATCTAGGAGCTTCAAATGAAACAACCACTGAAAATTCGAGAAGCCACTGGTATATATAAGAAAAAAAAACTTAAAACCGTCTTCGGCCATTCAGGACAAACACGGAAACCTGGTGACGACAGTTGAGTAGAAAATGGCCACCTGGAAAATGTACATCGAACAACTTTTCCGGAATATCGAAGCAACACTCCAGAAATGGGAATTAAAACAGTCTAAAAATGATAAAGGCTCAGATCCGGACGAAATTTTATGAAGTGATCACAAAGCAGTTAAGTGAACTGTTCAACGCCATCTACGATTCAAGTAACATTCCAGATGAATGGTTGTTGTCAACATTTGTAGGATTGCCAAAGATACTATCTGCGAGGAATTCCAGATCATCAGGCTTATAAGTCATGCACTTAAGATTTTCCTATGCCGTAGCTAACATATAGATAACGTCCTGGATATTGATCTTTTTGATGACTTCTTTAAGATATTTTTAATGACTTCGTTAAGATCTTTTTTTTTTCACTCTCCGAATATTTGAGAATTTCAGAAACAATTTTACTCGTATTTCTTCGTTTTTTAATTTACTAGATAAGGCGAAACGCGTGCGTCGTTTACTCACGAGGCGGTGACTGTCACGGTATTCTTAAGCCAAGGGCACGGAGTGACGTTTCGTTGCATTGTGCTGTTCGTCGGTTCCGTGGTTCCAATAACGCTTGCCTTTCGGATACTCGGCTAGCGTTTGTGTGCTTCGTTTTAAGCGTCAACTTATCTCCAGCCTGATTCGATTCGAGGACACTGCCAGGCGGGGAGTTTGACTGTGGCGGTACATCTGTCAAAGAATAACGCAGGTGCCCTAAGGCCGCTCAGTGAGGACAGGATCCTCGTGTAGAGTAAAAGACCAACAACTGGCTTGATCCTGATGTTCAGTATGTATAAGGACTGCGAAAGCACGGCCTATCGATCCTTTTGGCTTAAAGAGTATCCAGCAAGAGGTGTTACAACAGTTTTCACAGGTATAACTGGCTTGTGGCAGCCATAGCGACGTCGCTTTTTGATTCTTCAATGTCGCCTATCCTAAGCTTGCAAAGCAGAATTCGCCAAGCGTTGGATTGTTCACCCATAGACAGGTGTGTGAGACACATAGTAATTCTGCTCAATACGAGAGGAACCGCAGGTTCGGACGAATTTGGTTGACGAATTTACTCGAGCGGGTAATAGTGCGAAGCTGCCATCTGTGAGATTAGGCCTGAATGCCCTTTCTAGTCAAAAGCCCTTTCTAGCCCTTTCTGGGGATTCGTATGGTCGGTTAAACGAAACCCCTGACATCAAAAAAGGAAGTTTTTACAAGCTTTTTAAGCGTTAGATCATACCTTGGTCCATCGGCTGCACTAATTTCGGGACGTTCGGAACAAGAAAAACTAATTTAATGTCACCTACATCGTAAAGATGAAGATGTATTAAGAAGTAGAGCATTGTTCAACACTATAACAGCTGTGATCGGCAAGTTGACACTTTTTAATGTTTCATTTAACTTTTGGAACAAATTCGAAATTAAATCACTCTTAAAACTAGTTTGAATTCAAATACGCTGATTTTTGTGACTTATAATAGACCAGAAGTGTGTATAAGCGATCTATATATGAATAGATCGCTCGCGTCCACAGAAAGTAAAGATAACTCTCTGAAGAAATACCAATCGATGAAATGAAAATGCTTCTATAGATGAGTTTAATAAGAAAAATGTCGAAATAAACTATCACTCAGTTGAAATATCTACCTATAAAAAACTGATATCGAGGACGGCAAAAATCAATTTCAATATCAAGGTCACCGTATGTCATTTAATTTTTCATATTTTTTATTTTAATTTATACTGAATTATACATCATGTGGGACTTTCAAACTGGTTGAATTAACAATATCCAATTGAAATTAATTTAGTTATATTCAACAATAAAAATGTGCTGATATAAATTTTCTTACAGAAGAAAAAAACTTTGTTGAAAAATAAAATTGTTTCTTTAAAGAGTTTTAATACCAGTATTGTCCCTTGTTTTCTTTTATATACGATAAATTTTATTATAATATTAAAAAGAAAAATGTATTTTAATTAATGACTATTAAATGCTTAAGTAAGTTTCTGTTTATAGCGTAATTAAAAAAAATTTCGTAACGGCAGCGTGGCCGAGCGGTCTAAGGCGCTGGTTTTAGGCACCAGTCCGAAAGGGCGTGGGTTCGAATCCCACCGCTGTCATACGTTTTTTATTTTAAAAACTTTTTTTCTTTTTGTTAAAATCTGTTGCGCATTGTAAATAAGTATTGTCATCCACTTAAAAAGATATGTTTCGATTTGTGCTTTTTTGGGAGTAAAAACTACACTTGTACGAAATAAATCGAAAATTTCAACGTTACATATTTTAAAGGTTCAATATGCTATGCAAATATGCCCGATAAAGTTCCTTTTAGATATTTTAATATAATTTATGAAATTTAATTGAATCTTTTATTGTTGAAAGGAAATTGCATATCTAGGATACATCATTTATGTTTTTTAGATAGGAAACATATAAAATCAGAATTTAGTGTTTATGGAGAGTAAACTAAATTAAACACCACCACATACTTAATATGTCGTGATAGTATTATGAAGTTTTTTCCTGTTTTGTTTTCCTCATGATTTACTATCGAATCACGAACAGGAGAATTTTACTGTCATCATGGCATGTGGTTGCCTTTTTAAAGACGAATTACATGCTGTTCAGTAATTAAACTTGAGAAGTCGCTGGTATTATATTGAATAAATAATTATAACGAAAAAAAAATGTGATATTGTTGATACATAAAATTGGTGAAAATAGCAACTATAAATTGTAAAAGTAGAAATAAATTAGAAATAAACTGGTTTACTCATTATCAATGTTTTATACATGAATAGACTTACCCTTTGGTTCTATTGATGAATTCGTACCAGGCTGAAGAGTCGGTCGGTGGTACCGACGCTGGCGTCGCCGTCCCGAGGCTTAGCACGAGAACCGTCTGGAACTATATGCGTGTCGATCGATCGTTGTCTGACGAAGAAGTGCCAATTGAGATTGAGAATGCGTTAATATGGTCAGAGTTAAGGACCCTCGAAGCGGTGTGGTCCGGAAGGGTCTACCCATAAATCTTTCCATTGTATGGCGACCTTCCCGATAATCTTAGCTAATTGTGACGGTAACACGACACTTTAAACTTGTGTGTATGTTTTTGAACCATAAAAAGCGAAGCCAAATTCTCCGTATTTACAACATCATAAATGAGATATCCAGTTTAAGATTTATGAGTGAACAGGAAATAATATATTTTAAAAGTTCTTTAGAATACAACCCTAAGTTAGATCATATTACAGAACCGTACCAGAAAAAATATTAAATGTAAAAATGCATACATTTCCCAAACACATGCTATGATTTTTTTCTGACGGATATTCTCAAGTTAAAGCTGATTTCATGTAATCGAATGAACTATCTTGTCCCAGAAACGCAACTCAGCAATATTGGCAATATCATTTTAAAGTCGTATACTTAAAAATATATAATATTGTCTAAATTGTCAATATAAATGAGTCAGATGAAATTAACTTATTAGAAGAATTTTTTCACCAAGTAACAAAAAAACAGAATTTGTTTAATTTATTAATGTTGTGTTTTGTGAACGATTTCCGAAGTGGAGATTGAAACTTTAATAAACTAATTTTAATCTTCGGTTATGACGTATTCCCATCAAAATAGTAATTAGTTTAAAATGCTACAAGAAAATAGCTTTAGAACAATATTGTTGAAATGAAGTAAGCGCCATTTGCTACTGTTTCATGTTATAGTAAAAACCCTTCTCTAAAAAAACTAAAAATGGAAAATATTTTAATAGAGAACAAACTAAAGTTAAACACAGGAAGAGAGTTGTGAGACATGACGACGAATATAAAAAAATGTTATAAAGTATAACAGAATAAAAGGTATTTCATTATGTTTCTCGAAATTTTCATTATCTTTCAATAAAGACAATTTCATTATCGTTCTTATAAATTGTCTCTCTATCGAGTACTAACGCTGTTTTTGATATAAAAAAAAAATAAATCTCCAGAAATTGGGGCATCCACGTCTAGGATAAAAGCCCATACTGACACTATATAACTTTCGTACTTTTAGGTACAGTTCAAATATCACACCAATTTAATTCATCTGATAAAATTGGTAGACAATTGGGCCAGTGACTGTACTATAAGGATTAATTATATTTTAGCGGCAGCGTGGCCGAGCGGTCTAAGGCGCTGGTTTTAGGCACCAGTCCGAAAGGGCGTGGGTTCGAATCCCACCGCTGTCAAGGTTTTTTATTAAATACGTGCTTTATAAACCTGTTTGAAAATGTTACTGTAAAACATCTTATTCCGCCACATGGTTCTATGTAATGGTCCTTCAAAAACTCAGATCAGTTATGTCTTAACCAAAGTCACACTTTTACAGTCACACTGTTCGCTGTTTCCATTACTTTTTTTCATTGTTCTCTCTCTTTGATTGCGCGTCAATACTCCTTAAGTCTTCTTTCACTTGTCTTTATCTCAGTTGAGGTTTTCCTCTGGTTCTTTTACCTGGTGGTATCCATTCCATTATAACTTTGTGCTTTTATTGCTCTAACTATGTTCTCATGACCCATCCATTTTTCTATTTCGTGATTCATTCCTTGTATTGCATCCTCTTCGTTTATCCTCTTTGGTCCCAGTATTTTTCTGATAATTTTCCTCTCAAAAATTTTCAATTGCTTTTCTTCTCTTGCTGTTAATGTAAATGTTTCTGCAGCATATAATACTATTGGTCTTATGGTCGTTTTGTAGATTTTCATTTTTCTGTCTTGACTTATCTTCTTATCTCTAATCATTTTTTTATTTCTATAAAACGCTTTATTTCCCGCTTGGATTCTTCTTTTCATATCTGTTCTTTCATTTCTTCTATTGACTAGTACTCCCAAATATTTTAATGTTTCAACCTCTTCGAAACTGTGTCAGGTCTGTCATTTATGTCTGCTTTTTCTTACTTACGTTCATGTATTTTGTTTTATTTTCATTTATTTCCAGTCCTCTCAGTTTGGCTTTGTTTTCTATTTCTTGGAAGGTTTTCTTTAATGCCCTTTTATCTCTTGCTACCATGCTTATATCATCCGCATCTACTATTTGTACTGCATTCTTATTTATAGGACCTGCGTTTGACAGCTTTTGTATTCTCTTGTCTAATGATAGAATAAATAGTACCGTTGAGAGCGCATCTCCTTGTCTTACACCATTTTTTATTTTTATTATTTCTGTTCTTTTTCTTCTGGTGTCTATTGTTGCTTGGGAATCTCGCTCTATCATTTCATAATTCTTATAATTTTCTGTTTCTCGTTTGTTGTTCTTTGAACTGTACCTCTGTATTTACTACTTCTACAAATCATCTTCTTATTTCTTTCTCTTTCAATTTACTTACGTCTAATTGGATGGTCTCATGCCAGAGTGAACCAAAAACCGAAATTGAAAATTTTCAGTACGACAGTTTAAAGTTATGAAGGTGTTATAAAATATACGCAATATGTTATAATCTCTTAAAGGTGGGTACACATATGCTCCGAATGCCGTTTCGAACCCCGTCGCGTTCTTAAGTGTGGACGAAGTCATGCAACCGCGTACCGTACCTCGACGCGTCAACAACGTACATCGAAGCGATCCATCGGTTGTCGGTAAAATACCTACGCATCAAAAGAAATTTGAGCGCGACAATGTACACCGCGAATTTATGTTTGGACTAGCTTGCGAATCTTTTATCGAATCTCCAGTCATTCAAAATAGTCAGTCTGTTATTTTGAAGGTTGACGGTGTTTTTAAAGTTGAGTGCATCAAAATGGAATGGACCATCTCCTTTCACGAATATTTTTCGTTTTATTAACTGAATAATGCATAAGAATGTAGGCTGCTGCAGCAACATCCATCTTGCACATGCGAATTCAACTCAATTACTGCTGGAACGCTAAAAATGTTTGGTACAAAGTACGGAGCGGTACCTTTATAGGATATAAAAGGTTCTAAGACTATTCAAAAGAACATTTCTTTAAGACTTTTAGTAACAGCTCATGATTTTGTTTACTTTTAAAAGCTGTTTGGTTAGATCGCATTGTTCATCTCATTTTCCTCTTCATTGTTATTGTCATTCTCTTCTTCAATGTCATCTTCCAATACTTCACTTTGTTGAAGTTTATTGTAAAATTGGTAATGGCATGGTGGTACGAATTGCAAAAGTGATCTGATATCATTAAGTTTTGCTTGACTTAATTTTCTTCCTTCGGGGTAAAGAATGCTTAAGTTTAAAGAAGCTAGGTTTATCAGGTCGGCCTTTCAATCTCTTATTTAGATTTACTGAATAAAATTGTATTTCTTTGTTATGTGTGTATTTAAATTCCATAACTCCTGGATGGTCTTGAGTAAATTTCATTTGTTTTATTTTTAACCATTCTACTTTTTGTTCATCTGAGTCTTTTTTGCGGTTTACCAGATTTTGTTTTAATGCATCCATACTCTTGAAATCCTCTTTTTCCATGCATACTACTTCAAATTTGTTCTTTTTAACTCTTGAGTTTGAAATTATGTTATGCCATTGTGTAGGCACATAAATTTCAGGATGATATTTCAACTTTTTTTCTATATCACCAAAATCGCTATCGTTTTGTAGATATGAATGTCCTGGCTCAGCAAACTTATGAACTACTTCCTTTATGTTTAAAGTAGGGGACTGCACTATGTACATCCATAACGCGGCAATATTAATGTTGCGGTTTTGGCCGCCACATGAGTCAGACCATGCAATCAATATGTCCTTATGATCATGGGTATTTATGAATTTTAAAATACATGATCCTATTTCCTGGGAACCTCGTGAGGCAGTGCTCTCATCCCAAATATGCATTGTCCCGACATTATTTTCAAAATTATGTATACCAAGATTGTAGCATGAAAGCTGCCTCTTATAGTAAACAACTCCTGTGGTTAGTTTAGGAAGAAGCATTACTTTCTGAAGATCAAAACTAATTACTGTAGCTTTCCCTTCTTTACTAATCTTAACGTCTTCATTTATTTCTGAGCGAGCTAACTGTAGCTCTGTAGATCTGAGCCACTTTCTGTGGTGTAGTTCCTGGTTTAGTTTTTTAGTCTTTAACATTGCTTCATCTTTGTTTTCCTTAGCTGCCTTTATTTCAATGTTCAACCTGTCACATGTTTGACAGGTATCTTTTCGTGGAGATTTAAAACTAAGATTAAAATCACGTCTGAACACTTTTTCATAAAGCGATTGGCTTGGAACTTTGTCAACATTTCTCTCTCTTAAACTATCAACATAGAGTCTGTACATTAATGACAAATTTAAATTACAATCCAAGTATTTTTTTTGGGATTGAGTTCTACAGTAATGACTTACTATGGTAGGGAAACTTTGTATATGATTTTTTATTGACTCCATTGTGGACGGTGAAGATTTGTTATGAGGCACTTTTTTCCCTCTAAGATCACTTAAATTTCCACTTTTTTTCTTAAGCAAAGCACGATGTACTCTACTACTATTGATTTGTAATATTCCCATAAACATGTTTTTGCATACTTTAATATCTCCGTTTTCAGAAGGGATATAAAATTCACGATTGCCTGTTTTTTTTGAAATATCAGTGTTCTTACGACGTCTTATTATCGTTCTACATTTTACAGTACCACTTATTATGCTTGTTTGAGTTTCCCAAGACTGTGACTCGTTATAAAACAAATAAAAAAACTTTCTTTTTGCTGTGCTGTTAGCTTATTTTGGCAGTATATTTTGCAATTGCAGGAATAGTCATTAAAAGATTTAGAGTGTATGACAGTACCTGAAGTATTGATATATTCTTTACCAGCTGCCCTTTTTGCTTGCGAATATTTTTTTTCCACTTCTTAGGATCAGATTTTCTCTTCTTGTCTTGAGGTTCTTCCTGCCCTCTGGTATTTTTTTCATCTGTAAAAACACAAAATTATTAATATTTTATATAAGTAAATATTTTACATTACTTTTTTATGTTATAACATAAAAATACTTTGAAACACATATTCACTATTCATAAGACAGACAATTTACGTTCTCTTTTGCCAAAGTGAACTATGTGATTTTAATTTTTTTTACAATTCCAATATAAATTAATGGAATATATTGCTTCATTCTTATATAGATAGGTAAATACTATGTTCTTAGGTTGGTATAACTGCTCATATTTCACTAGCACTCCCAGTGGACACTGCAAGAAATAAATTTGCACATGGTTCACTTTGGCAAAAGAAACGTTCCAAAACATAACCAAACTTTTATAATGAAGTTTTATGGCAATAAATATTATTATCTTACCTGATTTTGTAATATCCGAATCAGAACTTGGATGGTAATCATCTGAAGACCCATTACTGAAATCAGCGTGTTCATCTTCACTAGAATTTCTATCAACAATGTCATGACGATGTGAACTATGTGCACGGGAAGCCATCTTGGACTGGATGATGGTTCACTGTGGCATATGACTACCAGTACTACCACCCTTTTGCTAAATAGAATTTACTAATTTCCAGCTGATGTTTTCTGTTATTCACATAGTTCGTTTTGGCATAAGTTTAGAACAAAAGTTTGCCTCATAATGGAAATGAAAAAGTTAAAACAAATAAAATGCACATAGTTCACTCTGGCATGAGACCATCCAATTTTCTCTGTGCTTCTCGCCTTTCATACTTCGTTGTTTTTATTTTATATTTTGTAATCAATAGCATATGGCCCTAATCAGTGTTGGCCCCTCTGTGAGATCTAACATCAAAATTCCTATAGAACATTTTTTGCTTACAATTTGTCCTTCAATGGAGTACCGACTTTATTTTTTATATAAAAAAATCTAATCCTTAGAAGATGAGACATCCACGTCTAAGATAAAAACACACATTGGCACTAATAACTTCTGTACTTTTAGCTACAGTTTAAATATAACACCAATCCATTTCATCTGAGAAAATTGGTAGCTAATCGCTAAGTGACTGTACTATAAGATTTAATTTTATTTTAACGGCAGCGTGGCCGAGCGGTCTAAGGCGCTGGTTTTAGGCACCAGTCCGAAAGGGCGTGGGTTCGAATCCCACCGCTGTCAAGATTTTTTATTAAATACTTGCTTCATAAAACTGTTAAAAAATGTTACTTATTGCAGCACATGATCCTATGTAATGATACTTTAAAAACGCGATAAGTCGAGGTCACTTATGTCTAGCGGTTATAGGTTAAATTATTCAAATAAATTCATGTGGTAACAGCATAAACAACCTTGTTTATTATGTACTTTGTTAAATATTTTCAACTATAATGATAAATATTTTATTACAGTTTAGAGGCGTCCTGAGCAGAACACTCGCACAATGTGTTTGTGAAATTTTTTAAAATAATTGCCGATTTTAGTGACATGAGAAAGAAATAGATGGAAAACTAAAAATCCAGAATGTGATGGTACATTTTTTGTCTGTGTTTTGATTTTGAGTTAATAATTTTAATAATATAGTCCATTCTCCATGTTCACTATGTAAAATCTAGGTTACTTCCCACCATTTTTCAGTACTTTGCTTTTTCTTTTCAATCTCTTACTCTTACCTTTTTCTAACAAGTCCTGCTTCCAAACATTTCTTCTTTGAACTTAATCTTTTTTTTTTCATTTATTCTCTGGCATGCATAATGTAATGTGACCAATCCATTTAGCTCTTTGTGATCGTATTTTTACCGTAATTATTGGTTTTTCATCATCCTTATTATTTCTTTATTTGTTCGTCTTCTCCAAATATTCTCTGTCATCTGTATTCCTCCGAAGATTTTTCTGAGCACCTTCCTTTCCCAGATCTTTACTTTCTTCTCTTCCTGCTGGTTCATAATCCACGTTTCACTTGCATACATTATCGTGGGTCTTATTACTGTTTCGTAGACTCGAAGGTTAACTGTTCTTAAAACATTTTTTGCTTTCAGTATTGAAAGCGCTCTACCTCCATTCAATAATCTTTTATCTACCTCTTTTTTTCCGTGTTCCTTATGGTTACTCCTAAGTATTCAAATTATTTCACTTTTTCACAACTATAAACAATCAGTGCTCGTTTCATCTTGATATACTTGCTATCATTTGTTATTTCTCGTCTCATTTCCATATATTGCTTTTTTTGTTTTATTATTAGTTCGAAAATAGCCTGGTTTGTGTTCTTATTTGATCTTCTTACGGTTTGCTGTAATACTTCTTTTTCCTATGCCGTCCCCATTAACGGAGGTTGGCGACCACATTTTTAAAGGCTTCTCTGTCTTTTGCAACGTGGAATAATTCGTCTACAGTCATGTTTGTCCAGTCTCGAATATTTCGCAGCCATTACTTCCTCTTTCTACCTATTCCCTTTTTGCCGTCGACTCTACCCTGCATGATGACCTGCAGAAGACTATATTTATTATTTCTTAGTATGTGTCCAAGGTATGCAGTCTTGCGTACTTTTATCGTTCTCAACAATTTTTTGACTCGACCCATTCTTCTCAGCACTTCCTCATTGGTGACCCTGGCAGTCCATGGGATTCTCAACATTCTCCGGTATATCCAAAGTTCAAAGGCTTCCATCTTTTTAACTATTTGCGCTTTTAGTGTCCATGTTTCTACCCCGTACAATAATTGCGACCAGAGGTAACATTCAACAAACCTCAGTCTCAGCGCAATATTCAGATTTTTGTCACAGAACAATTGTTTGAATTTTAAGAACGCTGCCCTTGCCATTTCTATTCGTACCCGGATCTCTTGGTCTGGATCTAATTCTGTGTTGATGTAAGCTCCCAGATAGTTATATTTTGTCACTCTCTCTATTTGCTGTCCACTAAGAGTTAGTTGTTCATTATTTATTGGACTCCTTGATACTATCATAAATTTGGTCTTATCTGTGTTGATGTCAAGTTCCATTTGAATGCATTCACTATTTATTGCATCTAGTAAAGTTTGTAGATCTTCTATACTCTCAGCCATAATTACCGTGTCATCTGCAAATCTCATGGTGTTTATGATTTCTCCACCAATTCTTATTCCCTCTTTTCTTTCCCATAAGGCTTTTCTGAATATGACCTGTGAGTACACGTTGAAAAGCGTCGGAGACAAGACGCATCCTTGCCTAACCCCTCTCGCAATCGGTATATTATTTGTTTCTATATCGTTCACCTTTACTACTGCTTTCTGGTTCCAGTATATAGCCTTAATAAACTCAATGTCTTTTTTGTCTAAATTGATGTTTTTTAATTCATCTATTAACTTCATATGCTGCACTCGGTCAAAGGCCTTCCTAAAGTCTATGAAGCATACATATGCACTCTTGTTATATTCCCGACATTTCTGCAAGAGTACCGCCAACGCAAATAATGCCTCTCTTGTACCCATACCTCCTCTGAAGCCAAACTGAGTTTCATCTATCTGTTCCTCACATTTCTTATAAATTCGGTTTTGAACAATTTTCAAAAGAATCTTTAAAGGGTGGCACATTAGGCTTATCAATCTATAGTCATTACATGATTTGGGATTGTTGTTTTTTGGTAGAGGTAAAAATATCGATTTAAGCCATTCCTCCGGGATGTTGCCCTCTACATATATGTGGTTGGGAATTCGGGTGAGTGTCTTTATATTACCGTCATGCTGTTTGATTGCGCTGTAATACTAGGTTAAATAAATTCGTTGATAGTTGATCCACTTACTAACATCTCTTCAATGTGAACCTTGAAAAGATTTCTTCCATTGTTACCCATTTCTCGTGTTCCTAAGTGTCATTCTTACTATTCTTGTAAGGTTTTGTGGTATTTCTAATGTTCTCATGGCCTCATATGGTATTCTTCTATTTATGTGGTTGTATATCTGTTTAAAATCGATAAATATTATATATGTTATGTTGAGTTTTTTTTTTCATTTTCGAATATTTAAGGAATCAACATTTGTAACGGCAGCGTGGCCGAGCGGTCTAAGGCGCTGGTTTTAGGCACCAGTCCGAAAGGGCGTGGGTTCGAATCCCACCGCTGTCAAGATTTTTTATTAAATATTTGCATTATAAAAGCGTTACTACAAAACATATATACTTCCGTTATACGTAAAAAACAATATTGTATAGATATAGATCAGTGTATAAAGACAGTCGTTTCATCACAAGGTTTAACATAATTTGCAAGGTATCTTCTTCTTAACGTGCCCTATCAAGTCCCCTTGACGTTGGCGTCATGTTAATACATGGCGAAACTGTCTCTGTCTCGAGCTATTCTAAAGAGTTTTCTTATTCCTGCAAGGTATGCCACACTTTAACCCCAACGTATTGATGTTTGCTACAGTTATAAGAAACAATAAATTGAAAATTTTCAGTTTTCTGCATGGTCTTGTAGATATGTTCATTCAGACCTAGCTTTTTTATGTTTTCTAGAAGGTTCTTCGGAATGACTCCAGAGAGCATAATAGGTATCTGGGTACTTTCCATTCTCCGCTGTATTCGTATTTGAATTTCCAGATCCCTGTACCTACTTGGCGATCATTTCGTTCTGTTTAACACGAAGAATATTGTTGTTTGGTATCGCCACATCGATTAGTGTCTCTTTAGTTTATTAACTAGTATGAGATCTGGTCTATTATGTGACACCGTTTGGTCTGTAAGCACAGTGCAGTTCCAGTATAGCTTGTAGTTGTCTTTCTCAAGTATACTCTCATTAACGCATTGATAATATGGGATGGTTTGTTTGGAGAAGTCCTAGTTTGATGGATATGAATAATCTTTTCTACTTAGTCGTGCCGTTCCTTATATTCAGTTGCAGCAAGTGCGTGATAGCTCCCGGTAAGATGTTGGATGGTTTCCTGAGCTTGACATCTATATCGGCATTTGTCTTTTGGACCTGAAGGTCTTTGACGATATATTTCAGGTAATTTTTGGTTGGTATAACCTAATTGGTTATGGCAGAGAACAGCAATTGGTATAACCTCCCACATGGCAGAGAACAGCTCAAGATAGGGAAAGATGGAGAGAACTGGGGGAGACCTATATCCAACAATGGCAGAATAGAGAATAGGTTAAAAAAAAATAACCTAATTCTGAATGGCCAGTAGTGAACCTTCTGTTTCAAGAAACATATTTCCTGATGTCAGCCAATAGGTCGACGCTATATTGTCGACATGGTCTTGACTGACCTCATTGGGATGTCGCCCGTGCAGAGGTTTACCCATCCAGGTGCGCATTTTTTCGTCCTTAGTAAGATGGTTTATGCGCATTTCTGGTTCCCTCAGTTTGATTTGTGTTGTATCATCTACTGCACAAATTGCGCGATGTAGAGTAGATGTCTCAGCCTGCACCTGAAAATAAATTCTTAAATTAGTAATCTGTTTTTCTAGTTGGTCCCTTATATCCATAAGTTACCGTCCTCCTAAATACCGCGGTAATGTCATTCTTTCTACTGCACTTCGAGGATGGTATTTTTGTTCCTTTATGAGGTGTGTTCATACTTTTCGCTGAAGACTTTTTATATCCGTTTTTGTCCACTTAATAATACCAAATAAGTAGCTAAGCGCGGAACATGCGTAGGTGTTTAGTGCCTTAAACAAATTGATACTGAAGCAGCTGTTTTATCCTTCGCATAAACTGAGTAGTTATCTCAGTTTTCATTTGCTTATGGTCAATCTTCCACGCTTGCTTTATTCCGAGGTATTTATACATATTATTTTCACCCATGGCCTCGTTATTCTGGCCATTTTGCATATCGAATCCGCCGAGCTGAACCCTTCCTTGGATTATATTTAAGACACGGCACTTATCAAGACCGAAGTACATACTAAATAATTAGAGAAATTTTCTTTTTTTTAATTTTCCATTATTATTATTATTTTTAGCTCAGAGATTTATATGTTTTTGAAAACCAGTTAATTATACCATTGTTGAATGTATATTATTGTACTTTAACAAAGAAAATGATTGACGTAATGAAATTCACTCTAAAGCTAAAACTGATAGGATTTTAATTAATTTCGACCTATTAGCTGGGCTAATTGAAATACACGTGAGAGTAGTTCAAAGGCCGCTACTTTTAAAGTTGATCGTATCACGCACATCAGTGTTATCATGCTATAACGCCATTTGAGTAATGGCTTAAATTGAATTAAATGTGTATAGAAGATAAAGGGTTGAGAGACTGTTGAATAATTAAATGTAGAGAACAATCATCGTTTTTATAGGTGCTCGTGGTTTTTAATAGAAATACATTTACTTTCACTCCGTTCAATTATTGGTATTGTATTATTGGTATGAAGAATATCGTTACTCCTAATTATTAATTAGAAAAAAATAACAATAACTAATTTATTAAGTAAATTTGTAGTAATAACCTGTGTATAATGAATATAAATATACTAGGTGTAAGCGAAACATGTTGGCCTAACTCGGAATACCTTTCGATAGATACCGGTTCATTATATTACTCGGGAAACAACCAGCATAGACGTGGAGTACTGTCGATGCAGAGGTGAACAGGTCAATAGGGTTTTGTCCCAATCTCAGAAAGAGTAATGCTACTACAAATAAATATATCACACGCAAAACTAAATTTGATCAAAGTATATGCGCCAACGACGGATGCAACAGAAGATGAAGTAGAAATATTCTACCAACAAATTGAAGATGCACTGAAAATGACAAATAATAGGGAAATCATAATAGTTTTGGATGACTTCAATGCAAAAGTCAGCAAGGGAAGAGCTGGAACAATAATGGTAGATCAATGATTAGGGGAACATAACGATAGAGGACATCGTCTAATACAATTCTGCCAAGAACAAAGTCTAATAACCACAAACATGTTCTTTAAATCACCAATGAGAGGGTTATATACATGGCGCTTACCAGCAGTTAAACCTGAAAAAGTAGTAAGAAACTAAATCGATTATATAATAATTAGGGAGATATCGTTACACCATTAAATCAGTTAAAACGTATAGCTTAAACGTATTAATAAACTCCAAAGAACTCCAAAATTAGCTGTGAGAAAACTGAAAGAAGCCGATATAAAAAACAAACTCCAACAGAAAATATACGAAAACTTTGATAAATTTGATACTAACACCTACGAGATAAACGAACAATGGGAAACATTAAAAAACTGCCTCCTCGTTCCATGCAAACAGATATTAAAAGAAGCGATAAGAAAAAGAGAAAACTGGATGACTGACGAAATGCTACTTGGCAGGATGGACCAAAGAAGACAAGCCAAGATCAAAGACAGTCATAATTACAAAGTAATTAACAATGAAATCAGAAAAATCATAAGAGAGTCAAAACAAACTTACTATGAGGAAAAATGTAAAGAGATAGAAGATCTTTAGAACAAATACGACCTCTTTAACCTACATTAAAAGGTTAAAGAAATGGCAGGGCTGTAAAACAGAAATCACAACACAACTCTTTTAGATCAGAATGGAAATACTATAACGACTGACTTCTTCTTCTTCAAGTGCCCTGTCCGTTGTGAACTTTGGCTATTAACATGGCAATTCTGATCTTGTTTGCGGCGCTTGTACATAGTTATACCGATGTGAGCCCGAACCACTTCCGCAGATCTTGGAGCCACGAGTGTCTTCTGCCTGGCCCTCGATTACTGTCTATTTTCTCCTGGACAATCTATTGCAGTAGACGGTACTTATCGTGTCTCAATTTTGCATGCAATTACGTTGGTGCCAACGTACACATAAGAGATTCTACATGGTCAATTAGTATGTTACTTATCCGTAATTGTCGAGCAGGTTGTTGATTTTTGCTTATCAGCATCCATTTTGTGTTCTTGAAGTTGAGGTTTAGACCGTATTCGTCACTAACTGAATAAACTCTTTCCATCACCTGTTGTAATTCGTTTATGGTACTGGCAAGGATCACCGTGTCGTGGGCATATCTTATATTGTTCGTTAACTCGCCGTTTATTTTTATGCCCTCATTTGCATTGTTCCATACATTTGTTAAATATTTCCTCGGAATAAATATTGAATAGAAGTGGGGATAAGATACACCCCTGACGGACAACTCTTTTGATCTGCACACTTCCAGTGAGTTCGTTGCCAATTTTTGCTCTTGCTGTTTGACCCCAGTATAGGTTTGCCACAATTCGAATGTCCTTGTCGTCAATACCTGTTTTTCACAGAATATCTATCAATTGTTCATGATTGACGTTGTCAAATGCTTTTCTAAAATCCACAAAGCACAAACACACTTCCTTATCAACGTCTCTCTACATCGCTGTAAAAGTACCTGGAGAGCGAAAACTGCTTTTCTAGTATTAAGTGCTTTCCGAAAACTAAACTGCGATCTATCAATATTTGACTTACATTTATCATATATTCTTCTATAAAGCATCTTAGTGAACACTTTAGTGACATGATTGATCAAGCTTATAAGCCGATAGTCATCACAGATCTGGGCATTTGGTTTCTTCGGGATTGTAATAAATGTTGACTGCAGCCAGTTCTCCGGGATTTTACCGCTATTATATATGTTGGTAAAAAGTAAATCTAGATTATCAAGGAATTGTTTTTCTGATTTACAAAGGATCTTTAATATTTCGCAGGGTACAATGTCCGGACCTGCTGACTTATTGTTTTTTTAGTTCTGCAATGGCATCTTCTATCTCCGATTTAAGAATTGAAGGTCCTATTTTTCCTTCTCCATATAAGTCATCATCAGTCCTGTCAGATGCAAATAATTTTTCTGTGTACGATTTCCATGTTTCTAAGATCGTTGATGGCTTCGAGATAAGATTTTCATTGCTATATTTTATGATGTTGGGTGACTTATTGAATTTGCTCTTGTTTGTCATTGATTTTATTTTTTTTGTGAATACTTTAACGTCGTATTTCCGTTCGTATTGTTCTATTTCCCTGCATTCGTTAGAAACCTATTTTTCTTTGGCTTCTCGAATTTTCATTCTTATGATTTTGTGGATCTGCTGGTACTTTTCTGCATTTTTATCCTTGAATTTACGTCTTTCATCCATCTGACGAATGACAAAAAGGTAAAACTATGGAAAGAATATGTGGAAGAGCTCTTCGACGTCGAAATAAGAAACCTACAAGATATTTCTTTCGAGGACAGAGACAACTGTAGAAATTACAAAGGAAGAAAATATTATATGCACTAAAGAACACCAGAATGGAAAAAAGCCCGGGGCCAGATCAACTGCCTATCGATATCTTTAAAATAATGGAAAATGAGTACATGAATGTTCTCTTAAAGCTCTTTAATGAAATTTATCAGTCGGGTGACGTACCCAATGAATGGTTGACCTCAGCATGTATTTGTCTCCAGAAAAAGAAAAATGCTAGAGAACACACCGCCCACCGCACCATAAGCTTGATGTCTTACACATTTAAAATGTTTTTAAAGATTATCCATAACGCATTTACAAAATACTTACTATGGATATTGAAAGAAACTCAATTTGGATTCCATAGACGCATAGGTATCTCTGAAGCTCTCTTTGCATTCAACAGAAATTATATAAGAAATTATAAAGAGCTCTTGAGGGAGAATCAGCAGGAATAAAGGTCAATGGAACACCAATTAACAACATTATATATGCGGACAATACTATCGTAATAGCAGACAACCTCCAAGACCACCAAAAGCTAATGAACAAGATAGTTGAGTATGGAGAAGAATATGGATTATCAATAAACATCAAGAAAACTAAATTAATGAGGATGTCAAAAACCCAAAAAAATGATGAAAGCCTGACAATTAACGGTAAAACTTTCGAACAAGTTGAAAACTGTAATTATCTTGGCACAAGAATTAATCACACAAACGATTACTCCAAACAAATCAAAGTTCGAATAGAGAAAGTACGAACAAACTTCAATAAAATGAGAAAATATGTGAAGTACTATACTCGGGCTCTCTTTATTAGCACAACAACCTCATACTGTTCTTTTCGCACTAATTATGCGCGCAATATTAAAAAAAAATTTCATTTTTAAACGTATTAAAAAGGTAAATTAATAAAAAATCCTTCGGGCTACATCACAGAAGGGGTCTTAGTCTCCTGAGCCCCCAGACCCTACTAAACCAATCACCAGTCACTGCACTACTGCTACTGAGCACAGCGGGCGGATCATTTACATCGTCGATGATGACGTGATTTCGGTGGGTGTTGACGTGAAGATTCCCGACGATGAGATTGTGATTGGAACATGAAGCGGACGATATTTTCTTTATAAGGGGTCTGGATATGGAAGATAACCAGATGCCGTCATCTATTTAACTGAGACAATTTGGTCTTTCTTTAATCTCTACGGTTTCTTAGTGGTACCCACTATGTGATATTAAGTAAGAAACGAATTTCAAATTGTATTTATTTTTTAATAATGAGTTTTTGGAATACGGAAGAACGGATGTCATTTTTAATTTCTTGTTATATATAATACATGCTATATAAAACAAAAACAAAGTTGTTAAATATATTCCACACGCATTTCGTGAATTGGACAAAGTCGTCTTTCTGCTTGAATTTCTCCTACTTGAGGTTCTTCCACTTGATCTTCTCTTACTTGAATTTCTTCCACGTGTTTTTCAATTTTAGGCTTCGTGTAATCGTGCTCAATTCTTATTTTGGGTTTCTGATTTATTCGCCTTTTACATTCTGCTATAAGATGTTTCCTGTCGTCTGTACCGTTCAGTTTATTAGCTATTTGTCTGGTAATACGTTTGGGAAGATACCATGTACCTGTTTAGCAGAAAGAAGAATGAATAACAATTTTGTAAATAAACTATGTACACCATAAGTAAAATTAAATTAAAGTAAATAAAATATATGAGTATTATTGAGATAGTTGTTAGATATGTCTATAGATGGCTCTGCTAAAAGTAAAATACATATGTTTGAAGCTTACACGTTTGTTGTACAAGCACATAATAGTGTGTTTATTTTATCAAAGAATTTGTATTAGATACACGTTTAATGAAAATTAATTGTAGTTTTTGACAAACTCTTCATAAAATTCTATGTTTTGGATAATTTTCAACAAAAATTAATTCATACTTAATGGAAGAATTGTTGATTCATTATCAACAGTAAAAACAGTCGTAGTAGTAGACCGGCAAATCAAAAGAGTTAAGAAGTCCACGTATGTGAATGTAAGTTATAAGGACGAAGGCACGTGCCAACTTTATAAAATTGAAAAAGGTTATTAGTAGCAGAGATTCGACATTATCTTTAATAATATGAATGCCTAAATGTTACGTATAAAGTTACGGTATGGAATTCAATTGTATAGGTTAAATCAAGAAATGATTAAAGAATTAACTTTGATGTATAGAAACATTCCAAAAATCTAATGGCTGTTACGAACTTTAAACTCTTAAGAATAATTCAGAAAAAAAAAACAAATGACAATAAAAGATAATTGCAATATCTTGGACATGTAAACATGGTCCGAAAAAAAGTACATACCGTACATACACGTATAGTATATATATATATATATATATATATATATATATATATATATATATATATATATATCCGGTTTTTTAGGCGTTACGACCGTCCGGTAGGGATCTATGGAGGAGTATCACCGAGCCGAAAGCCCTTATCTCTTGCCGTACTGCTCCACCATAGGCCGATCAGCACCCAGCATATCCTAGTCTAAGCCGCAGATTCATCTAGAATTTTAAACTGCTGCGTTAGACATTCGACAGTGAAGCGAATGAGAGGCAGCCGCACAGCCCGCTGAGCTATCTGACCGACCGATATTGAACACGTATAGTTCAATATTTTATATTGGTTAATAGTATATGTAAGGTTTAATAGGTAAGGTGTAATAGTTAATAGGTGGGTAAGAAAATTTCTGAATCCCACACCTCAAAGGTCTGCCTCACGGAATCTGGGGGAGGCAATAATTCGCTTTTGATAGATAAAAACAAAAACCCACTAAAACGAGCACAACATAAATCAAAAAATCCGTCAACCTGTCAATAAGCACATACAATATTAGAACAATGTCCACGGATGAAAAAGTACATGAACTGGAAGAAGAATTAATAAACAAAATAGGATATCATAGGCCTATCAGAAACTCGACAAATCTACTGTATTATAAAGGAAACGAAAAGAATAGTAAATTTGGAGTAGGATTTATAATAAATAAAACTATTAGTAAGCATGTCCAAATTATCAAAGGTATATCAGATCGTGTCTCCTATGTCAAACTTAAAATAAGAAGAACATCAATTAAAATTATCCAAGTATATGCCTCCATGACAGCTTATGATGACGAAGATATCGAACTATTTTATGAAGATATATCAAAGACTATGGATGAACATAAAAATCATCTTACACTAGTAATTGGAGATTTCAATGCCAAACTGTATAGAAAAATAAACAAAGAAGAAATTAAAATAGAAGATTTCGGGTATGGTCAGAGAAATGACAGAGGTGCTACTTTGATGAACTACCTAGAAGAAAAGCATCTATACGCAATGAACTCCTTTTACAAAAAGAAGCCCCATGGAAATGGACATGGTTCAGCCCCCTATTGGATCCACAAAAAATGAGATCGACTACATACTGTCCACGGAACGATATATCATTAAGATAGTGTTAACAGTTCTTAACAGATTCACAATAGGTAGCGATTACAGGATGGTCAGAGCAAAAATTAGTATTGTGAAAATTTTGAAATAAAAAGAAAAATAATTAGAAACACGGAACTAGTAGATAGAAACAATTTAGGGCAATATAAAGAGATATACAAAGACCTATTAAAAGAACAACTTACCCAAATATTAGACAGTGATGATAAAGATATAGACGAAATAGACAACATACAGCAACGATGGAAAAGCATCAGGAAAAGAAATAGCAAAAAGGATCTAAAAAAGAACAACTATATATCAACAGAAACAAAGAAGCTTATGGATAAAAGAAGGAAGCTGAAAGAAGAAGGCAAAAGGAAATCTATATAATATGTAGAAATCAATAAAACAATAAGCAGAATGAAAAAAAAAAATAGAGAAAAGAACAAAAAATAAAAAATAGAAGGTACAGAACAACAAAAATATGAAATGCTTAAGACCGAAATTAGGTAAGTTTGAAATAAAGAAAATAAAAAATGTAAATGAAGTAGAAACAAACATTAAAGATGACATCATAAATATAATCCACCATTTCTACTCAGAATAATATAAAACAAAAAAGGAACCACCAGAAGAAATTAAAAACCAACTTAAGGCTAAAATAAAAAATGTCAACTCAGCTACAGCCAGAAATAAGCAAACCAGAAATAAAGAAGGCATTGAAAGAAATGAAAAACAACAAATCGCCTGGAAAAAAAAGGAATAACTGCAGAGATGCAGAAATATGGTGGAAAAGTGGTAATTAATACTCTAAATTCCCCTTTTAACAGAATATTAAAAGAAAAAAGAATTCCAAACAACTAGTAGGAATCCGTAACCATTATCCCACAAAACAAAGGGGATAAAGCAGATATAAAAAACTGCCGTCCTCAATGTAATGTATAAACTCTTAACAAAAATTTTAACCAATAGATTGACGATAAAACTTGACAGATACCAGTCG
This sequence comes from Diabrotica balteata, assembly GCA_918026665.1. Lineage (NCBI taxonomy): Eukaryota > Metazoa > Arthropoda > Insecta > Coleoptera > Chrysomelidae > Diabrotica > Diabrotica balteata. Next base: position 21,748,845 of record OU898277.1, read on the forward strand.
AAAGAACAAGCTGGTTTAAGAAAAGGATTCAGCACAAGTGACCATTTATTAAGTATGAAAATACATTGGGCAGTGAAAAGTTCTTTGATTAACAGCAGTATTGACCACAGATATACGGAACTGGCCAATATACAGGGTGGTCCTTAGGTAATTGTACAAAAAAAAAACTGCAGATTCTATATTTTAGAATATTACGATTTAAGTCAACCTTCTTTAATAAAATGTTGATATTAAGAAAGATACAGGGTGTATAACTTTCATGTTTGTCAACATTTATGTATAAGAATTTACAAGTGGGTACTATTGAATATCAGAAATTATAATTTGATACATACTTTGATGTAGCTGATAGAGGGCGCCACATATGCCACATATGTGGCATACATTTGCACTTAACTTTTTTGCTCCTCAAGTTACCGGTATTTTTTATAAAAAATATTAAAGGACCACCCTGTATATATAAGGAAGCCAAAACAACAATTAAAGTATATGAAGGAACAAAATCAATACAAATAAATAGAGGCGTAAGTCAGGGTGATACAATATCACCCAAACTTTTCAATCAGGCTCTGGAAGATATTTTTAAAAGATTAGAATGGGAAGAAAAAGGTATAAAAATTTGTGGACAAGGCTTGAACCATCTAAGGTACGCTGATGACATCGTAATGATAACCGATAAAAAAGAAGAATTGTTTGAAATTATGAAAGAACTGGACGTACAAGCGGGAAAGATAGGCCTTAATATGAATTACAGCAAGACCAAAATCATAACAAATACAGATGAAGACATCGCAATGAGGATCGGACAAGATGAAATAGAACAAGTTCAGGATTATATATATCTTGGCCAAACTATAAAACTTAACAAAGAGAACCAAACAGCAGAGATAAAGAGACGAGTTAGACTGGCATGGGCGGCATTTGGCAAACTAAGCTACATTCTTAAAAACAAAAGATATCCACAGCATATTAAGACCAAAGTATACAATCAATGCGTACTCCCTTCTTTCACTTATGGTTCCCAAACGTGGACATTTACAAAAGCAAGCATGGACAAAATCATAAAATCCCAAAGAGCAATGGCAAAACAAATGTTGCACATATGCACAAATGACTAATGGATAAAAAGAGAAACGAGTGGATAAGCGAGAAAACAAAAGTAAGGGATGTTAGACAAGAAGACAAAAAGAAGACCGATAAAACAAAATTCCTATAAGTTGGAGACCGTGAGAATATAAACGAAGCAGAGGGAATATAAACGAAGGCCCCAAATGAGATGGACAGATGATATCAAGAAGCACGTGGGCTCTAGGTGAATGACTGTAGCGACAGACAGAGAAGAATGGAAAAGGATTGGGTAGGCCTATGTCCAAAGATGGATCGAAGCAGGCTAATTAGATACATAGATAGAATAGTATATGTAAATGCAAATATACCCCCCCTCCGAAAATAATGATCATAATCCATGGCAAAATAGAGGCAGAAGGAGTGAGAGACTAAGAGAAGCATCTTGGCTGAACATTTTAAGAGAATGCTATATGGTTACAGCACACAATAACTCTTCAGAATAGTTGGTTTGAAAGTCAGATTGTCTATAATGATTTCCAACCTCCTCAATGAAGATGACACTTGAAGAAGAAAAATTATGTGTAAATTACAAATTTGGTATCAAATTAAGTATCTGTACGAACTGAGGGGATACTAAAAGATGGAAAACAAGAGGAATATCTTGACTGACAAATCTAAGAGATTATAGTGATTACAGCAAAAAATAACTCTATAGAATAGTTGGCTTAGAATTAGTAGTGATTATGATGGTTTCCAACCTATTTAACGAAGATAACACTTAAAAAAGTAGTGTAGATTATAAACTTGGTACCAAATTAAATATCAAAATCTACTAAACTATTCAAAGATATAAGAAGTGCTAACCAAAAATCTGTTTGTTTCTAATAAAAATGGACTTTACAGGACTACTAAATACGGACGTATGCTTTATATTGAAGTCACAACTTTTGTTGTAATTGGTATATATTTAATTACAAAATCTAAATCAAAACTCCAAATAGATTATAAATATAGATTGAACTATCCGGGAACGGTATGTCCCTACGTGAAAGTGCACTCATCAGTTTTGGTTGGTAATAGCCAGTTAGCTGGCAAAAGTTATTTGCCTACATTATGTTGCCTATATGTTACAGTTTCTGCCACTTTTAATAAAAATCTCTTAGTACACAGACGCTTTTTTGTTTTCCAAAGTATTCAAGGCCAAACCTGAAAAATTGACGTTGAATGAGTACTTCAGTACATTGTAAAAGTAAAACACGAAGTACGTGGAATACCAAACAAGTTCGAAGCATTTTTGCAAACTTAAAAAAGTTAGAAATTATTAATAGTGCTTTAATATTAGCCAGATTATTAGAATTTACAGTTGGTGATCAAATTATTATGAACACTTCAAAAAACTTTGTATTTTGCGGTTTAATAAAGAATACAACTGCATATAAGCCTCTAATGATGTGAATATAATATAAAAATAGATTATAAACATGTTTTTTTACAAAATTTTACAATATTTTTTGCTTTGACCTTAAATAACAATTGTTTTTTTATAGTTTGTGTGACCCCCTTTAGCTTCGATGACAGCTTTGATCCCCCTTGGCATGCTTTGAATGTTTTTTAGATAGTCTTCTTTTATTTTATTGTATCTGTGAAAGGTGGCAATGAGTCTCTCAATTAACTGCTGCTTATTTGTAACAGTTTCTTGCGCAATCCCTCTCTTCATAAGATTTTCGATCGGATTAAGGTCTGGGGAATTACCTGGCTACTTCAGTACTTTAATTTTTTTTCTAGGTACAATGTTACTGTTTCTGCCTTATGGCACGGTGCTGAATCGTGCATAAAGGTAAAATCCTCCGATTCGGCAAACCAGTCTGTGATTTGTGGCATGAGCTGTCTTTCCAGAACTTCAATATACCGATGTTGATTCATCATTCCATTCACAATGTACAGCCTCCCTGTGTCCTAACTGCTGATCACAGACCATACCATGATCTTGAGAGGATGCTTTACTCGCTCCACTATGCAATCCTTGTGATATTTTTCACCCACTCGCCTTCGGATGAATGCCGACTTATCCATGAGTATCTCCACTGTAGACTCATCGGAGAAAAAAACCTGTGAATAAAAAAAAACTATAAGACATTTTTTTACGATCAAAACAGTGGTTATAGGGATTTAAACTTTAGTAGTGACGTAATTTACCTTATTCCAATCCTCAATTGTCTAATCCTCAATGGTGTTCTTTGGCCCATTCCAGTCTCTTTTACATCATCGCGATGGTCAACTTTGGTTTTTTGGTAGGGCAACATGATTTGAAACCTTGCCCAAGTAAAAAAAAGCTTGACGAATAAGTCATGTCAGGCTTCTACTTGGCTTCTTTCTATTGTTTACGAAGATATCCCTTTTGTTTTGTCTGTGAGTGCAGTGACACGCTTTCGACCACATTTTTGGGCACGCTGGTGAGTCAGGGGTTTGTTGGTATCAATTTTTTTCTTGATATTGCTCACTGTTGCTCGCGCTACTTGGCATTGTTGAGATATCTGCCGTTGGGAAAGCTTTGTATTCAATAAAAATGTCCTTATTTCCACCATTTTAGACACAGGGACGTCTTTAGCCTTACCCATTATGATTTTCTTCTCAAAAACCGAAATCTTTTAAAAATGTCTTTAAATTTAAAACTGATAGTTTTTTTTTCAGTCACAATCACCACTAATATATTAATAAAATATACTACGAATATAAAACGATACTAATCTTTTAAAAACAATACAAGAACATACAAATTCAGTTGTAAACTCCAAGCGCAAATTCACCACAATGTGTATGTTGTCACACAATTTAACACAAATGACAGTTCTAGTGCTGCAAACGTCAAAAAAGTAAGGTTATTAGTGACTAAATATATTGGCATACCTTAATCGTCTAGTAGCATATGATTTTATTATAAAATTTTTGAGCAAATTTGAAAAACTTAAACTTTTGAGACTGATTATAATAATTTGATCACCCACAGTACACAAAAAAATGTTACAGATTTATATCTAAAAATAACCCTAGCATTGAAATTTTGTGATAAATAAATAACAGAGAATTTAGTTAAATATTTTATGCAGATTTAATATATGAAACTAATATTATTGTACTTGTGCGACAGTAAGTTTATACAACTGTATATGAACTGGTATTTGTTTGTTATTTTAATAAATATTGTTTGTTATGCAAATGTATATATAAAATAATTTATTTTTACTATTTTTGTATAATTTAGTTGTTTAATTTGTTTTCGTTGTATTAGTGTATTAATATATTTTTCATTATTTCAATAACTAAAGAGTGGTCGAGCTAAATAATCCAAGTGTTAAAATTAAAACTTACCAGAAATCAAAGAAAACTTAAAAAATCAAAAAAAAATAAAGCAAATATATAATAATTGATGGATTCGACCGTTACTTGATTTAAATTCATTTTATGTAACAATAAAACACTGAACACTTTGTTTTCAAACTTCCACAAAATTTATTTTAAATATTATCACTACAGCTGTTTCGGCTGATTGCCTTTCTCAAGTGATCTATTTTGGCTTGGGTTTACAAATTTATAGTCTCTAATGAAATAGGTTGAGGAGGGGAGAACTGTTTGTCTCAAGTTGGTCATTCAGAATTATATATGTCTTTTTTAATTTGTTGAGAAACATAGATTCTAACAAAGATAGCTTAAGGCCTTTATTTTGAATGTGAAGAATTTTAAATTTGTCATTAAAAGAATGATTATGATCTAGAAGGTGAAGTGCGTATGTCGAATCTGTTTTTCTATTCTTGAAAGCCCTTTTATGTTCTGCTATTCGTTTATCAAAGTTTCTACCAGTTTGACCGATGTAAGTTTTTGGGCAGTCGCCACATTGAAGTTTGTACACACCAAATAGTGGTAACATACGTATGGTTAGGACATATAAGGCAGCAAGGTACTTCCAATTGTAGATATCATTTCGGACTTAGTTGTTGCACATTTTATAATGTTGAGAGTCCCTTATATCATTGTGTTACCAGTTCGAGATTTTTGTTTATTGCTATAGATTATGGGATATATTTTTTGCTTAAAGCTTACGTAGCTTTATTCTAAAATAACGGTTTTAACGTTTGGATAGTTAAGACATTTTCTTTCAACATTGTACGAGTTCTTTAAAGTACAAAGAATTCGTAGGAGTCACACCATGCTTGTTTATTGTTCGTTTCAAAATTGCCTTTTTATGTATAAAAGTCTTGTAGTATTGAATAGTATGATGTTCGTATTTTATATATT